>CAKXYN010000111.1:4427500-5627500 GCA_935064755.1 Tragelaphus eurycerus | reverse complement strand
TAGAGTGATTGGTCAAAGGCCACCCGGAAACTAATCCCATCACCATAAAACCCGAGACTGCAAGCCACATGGCAGAGCAGTTCTCCTGGGTTCCCTTACCCTACTGCTCTCCACCCGGGTGCCCTTTCCCAATAAAAATCTCTTGCTTTGTCAGCACATGTGTCTCCTCAGACAATTCATTTCCGAGTGTTAGACAAGAGCCCAGTTTCGGGCCTTGGAAGGGGTCCGCCTTCCTGCAACATTAACACATACAATTCACTCTACAAAGACTGAGCAAAAACTGTGGCTGGTAAAGGGATACCTCAGACTATGCTCTCAGGAAGTTTCTCTCACCATCTAGCAAAGATAAGTATAACCAGGTAACCCTAATATAATGTCAAAAACTATGTGTTATAGAAGGATCTGCTCCCAGGGTATTATGGACAGAGAAGGATCCTGCAGCTCAATCAAGGTGGGCTTCCCGGAGGAGCCAAAGTCTATGAATTTATGGTTAGTGGGTATATCCTTATCATAGATTTCCTGCCTGGTGAAATTATGTTATGAATAAATTTGACATAATATCTAGCCCTTAATATCTCACCTGCTTTTCTGTTCTTGCCATCAGCATGTCTCCTCTTTCACCAAACCTTGTTGCAACAATCCATCAAAACCTCAGTGACAAAAGAGTACATTTCAATCCCAGTGGATACCAATTTTCCAATTAAGAGTACTCCAGCCAGCTCTCGGGGAAGGCAGTGGCACCCCACCCCAGTACTTTTGCCTGGATAATCCTATGGACGGAGGATCCTGGTGGGCTCCAGTCCATGGGGTCGCTGGGAGTCGGACACGACTGAGCAACTTCATTTTCAGTTTTCCCTTTCATGCATTGGAGAAGGAAATGGCAACCCACTCCAGTATTCTTGCCTGGAGAATCCCAGGGACAGGGGAGCCCGGTGGGCTTCCGTCTGTGGGGTCGCACAGAGTCGGACACGACTGAAGCGACTTAGCAGCAGCAGCAGCAGCAGCCAGCTCTAGCTCTGTTCCTCCCATACTCAGTATTTTCTCTGTCTGGTTATCCTGCTGCACTTTTGTCTTTATATTTATATCTCTTTGTAAGAACTTTTCTTCCTCCTTTCTCACCTTGTCCTCCACCCCACTCAACTCCACCACAAACAGACACACCACACACTTACATCACACCTGAGTGACTATACCTAGAACAAATTCTACTTATAAATGATTTTAAAAACAAAGAGGCAACCTAGTTAAAGGGGAGAATCAATAATGTTATTTTAGTTTCTGGGAAAATCAGTTCTGGACACAAAATTATAGCTACATTTAATTTCAATTTCCAAATATATTTGGCTATCATGTATTTATTAAAACCCCCAAATTACAGTCTCCACTGTTGTTCCTGGTGAAATGAAGAAGCCAAACCAAGATAGAAGCCAGAGGAAAATTGTGTCAGTACAGGAAATAAATAACAGGTGTAGTTCATGATTCCCAAAATCAATGTCCAGGCACTGTTCTAAGTCTCTTATGTATATTAAGATATTTAATCCTCACAATTGCCTGATGAGAGAAGTACTGTAATTATCACCCTCATTTTACAGATGATAAAACGGAGGCATGGAAAGTTAAGAAAATTTGCTTGAGGTTATAAAGGTAAGAAATTGGCAGAGGGAGGCCTTGAAGTCAGGGGCCTGACTTTGGAATCTGAGCACAGAAGAGCCCACCACGCACTCGGCACAGCAAGCTGTCTGGGGTCATTAAGAGAGCTTCGCACACAGCTTGTCCTAAGGGGACAGGAGCCCTGGCTCGGAGGAAACCTGGATCAACAGGCAGAGCAAGGGCTTGAGC
This sequence comes from Tragelaphus eurycerus, assembly GCA_935064755.1. Classification (NCBI taxonomy): domain Eukaryota; kingdom Metazoa; phylum Chordata; class Mammalia; order Artiodactyla; family Bovidae; genus Tragelaphus; species Tragelaphus eurycerus. The sequence continues at coordinate 5,625,661 of CAKXYN010000111.1, read as the reverse complement.
TCCATTTTCAAGCATCTCCAAGACTCTTAACAAAGTCTTTCTCTTTGTCTGTAGCTGCCTTGTTACTTTAATTTACTTTATTTTGCTTATACTATTTAAAAGGTTACTGTTGAGCTTCAACACACAAAACACTGTAAAATCAACTGTATAGTCAGATCAGATCAGATCAGTCGCTCAGTCGTGTCCGACTCTTTGCGACCCCATGAACCGCAGCACGCCAGGCCTCCCTGTCCATCACCAGCTCCCGGAGGTCACTCAGACTCGCATCCATCGAGTCAGTGATGCCATCCAGCCATCTCATCCTCTGTCGTCACTGTATAGTCAGGGTAAAAGAAAGGACACACATCGAGAAACACTGAAGCTCGAAAGGGGAAAGGATTTGCTATGATTGAGGACTAGGAGCCTTGAATCACCTACATTTTTACTTAAACATCCTGACCTGCTTTCCTAAAAATCTGCTTTGAAACTCAGAAAGCCAAAATAAAACTTATATATATCACCCTACCTTATAGTTTTCATAACATTTAAAGAGATTTTTGTTACCATCTTCCTCAAAGTTAGATGTACTTATTTCTCAAGAGAATTTATTCTATTATTTTTGGACATCTCAAATAATTAAAAAGTTTATCTCAATACTGAATAAACTCTAATGTAGCATGCAGAACAGCAACTGGCTCACTCTAAAAGCTTAATGGATGTTAGTTTTATTATTACTATTAATTAGGGACAGTTTTGATTCAGTGCATCATATAACTACAACTCTATGTGTATTTAGAAAACTTTTTTAAAAGAGTGTGATTCCTATTGTCTTGATTGCTGACACATCCTTATACTAGGAAGCTTTTGTAGCAGAAGGAAAATCATCTGAACAACACATAGAAGAAATTAATTGCTGCTGGCTGGCAGATGTTGCAATAAAGCACTTTCTAATTAATTCCATATCAATTAAATTAATATCAAAATCTAGTCACTTATAAACTGTGCATCTGGACAAATATGTTTCTCGAGTATAATGTTGCTGATATGCCAGTGACAGTCACATGACATGGCCTTAGCCAGACCAAAGCACCTCCACCTCAATTCAGAGGGGACGGAGGAGGAATCACATCCATTGTAGCCACGGAATCCTGAATCAGGAATCAGAGCCGCAGAGAGCATAAGATCTCCTGGGTTTGCTGAGAAGAAAAGAGGAGACTTTTTGCAAAGGAATTTCGCATCCTTCACAAAAAGAAGCTACATGAAGACAGAGAAGAACTTTTGCTGACTGAAGTACAAACGTGGTGCCGTTGTTTGATGATCCAACAGAAATAACCCAGGAGGCTGAATTATTTATCACCAGCCCCTTTCTGTCCCTTGATGCCGTGATAGTTATTGTTAGATTGGTTGCTAGAGAATCAGGCAAACAAGCAGATATTCTCAAAACTAGTCTGGAAAATACTAATTTCAGTTTGGGAAAAGACTTTTTAAATGGCTGTCAAGAATGTGCTTGAAGTGGAACGAAACGATGAATTGAATAGAGCTTCAATTTTCACAGTTTCCTATCAGGATAAGGAAAACAAAAGAAAACATTGTTTTCTAGAAAGCATTATTTCATTGTAATTATAATGAGTGATTCTGGCCATTTATATTTTCCTGCCTGGGGCCACCTTTTGTCACAGAATTTTTGCATATTAAGCAGGGGGGAAAGCTAATCTAAAATTAATAACTGCACAAAAGCATACATTTTTGATAGGATAGAGGCATTCACATTTAGAGTTTACCATGTATTACAAACATATTTAACCTTTACATCTAGTCCTTTTTTCCTCATGGAAAATGACCTAGTGCCTTATACTTCCCCTTACTTTCTAAATCTAACTGCAAAGTTGTCTATGTGATATAGACACAAAGAAGCATAGATAACCACTGAAAGTAGTGGCTTTTGAGGAGGCCTGCACGTCTATAATAAAATTGAAGTGTTGCTGAACCAGAAATGCCACAGTTTGGTTTTCACCATTTGGAGTCTTTCACTGATTTCTTTTACCATTTGCTGTTATTGATAATGATAGTAACAAATACCACTTATCGGGCACTTACTCTGGGTCAGACATAAAGCTCAAATCTTGTCATTCCTTTTATATTTATGATAGTCTGTCTGCAAGATGGCCATTATTCAGCTCTACTTAAGAGTTGAGGAAAATAAAGCTCAGAGAGGTTAAGGAATCATCAAAAAGCATACAACATATGAACACTGAGGCTGGGATCCCCACGCCCATTGTGGCGCTTCCACATCCTGCCAGCACTGTGCTCCCACCCACTGCCTCTTCTGTTGTCCACCTGCCTATCTTGTCTGTGACGTTCCATCTATGATGCTGGGAATGTTCTAAACCTGCATCTTCCAATGCATTAGCTGAATGTGGCTACAGGGCACTTGAAATGTGGATACAGTGTGACTGAGGAAATCAAGTTTTATTTTTATTTAATTTAAAAAGCCACATATGGCTGCTGCTGCTGCTACTGCTAAGTCACTTCAGTCGCGTCCGACTCTGTGCATATGGCTAGTTGCTACTGTATGAGGCAGTGTAACTCTAAAATAAACAAGGCAGAACTGTGATACCTACTCTAGTGTACTTAACATAGATGACACTTGGACTGAACAATTTTTGATGGGCATCTTCCTACTTTCATTCTTTTTCAATGAAAGTCTTTCATCACTGGTGGTGGGCATCATGGATGCCCATTATGCTGTGTGGAAGTGATATTGCATGAAACTGCCCCCCTCAACCCCCACTCCTTTACTGCAGCCCCAAGTCTGCAAGTAGATCCGGTCTCCCTCCATTAGTATTAGGCCTCCAAAGTATGTAGGCCCACTGGCCACATCTGCTTCCCATTCTTTCCTCTTATCCATTAACGTACCATGACCTCATAAAATTAAATATCTTGCTCACTCACACCATTAGTCTTCCAAATGGTAAGGGCAAGGGGCAAGACACTTTAGAACTTCCTCTTGAAAAAATTACACTTTTCCTCTTTAAAACATTGTTAATTTTTGTCTCCTATAAATGGCAACCCATTCCAGTATTTTTGCCTAGAGAATCCTGTGGACAGAGGAGCCTGGAGGGCTGCTGTCCATAGGGTTGCATAGAGTCAGACATGACTGAAGTGGCTGCATAACCAGCTTAACACCCTTAGAACTTCATAATGAGAATGATAACTAGTTTTCAGTGCTGACTCTGAGTCTACCATCCATCTAATTTAATCATCACCAGGGCCCCATGAGGCCCCGTTTTACAAATGAAGAGCTTGTCTGGCTCACCTCAAACTCCGTAACTCTTTCCACTGCTCTACCCTGTCTTTAGCTTTCAAACTTGTCATTGCCTGCTACCTCTGCTACATATTCATCTTGGTTTGGGGACAAATTCATCTCACATAAAAAGAAGCAATTAGACAAATATTGATACAATAAGGCCTTGGAAAAGGCCTTTGTACAATCCTAATCTTCTCCAGATCAATATTGGCTGAACAAGAAAATGTGTAGAAGTTAAAACCCAACAGAACTTACTTGACTTAAAAGTGAAATCTGATTACAGCTAAAGATAAACTGCTGAGACCACATCTATGACAATAAAATTAGATTAATGGAAAGATGAGATTTGATTAACTACTTAGGATCATCCATCAAGATTTCAGTGTGTTAAATTCAATTCTATTAGGTGAGGAAAAAAATATCAGCTGGTGTAAAGTTATGCTTTTAATATGTATCCCTATAGTACACTGTTTGGTGAGTAATCTAGGCTGAACCTAAAGGTCAAGAAAAATGCCCTCTCCAAAGACCTGAAACAGCAATGGAGAAAACAGAAACAACATTTCACCACCCCACAACACAGTTCTTAGACTTATCTATCTGAAGCTGTTAAAGAAAGAGCATAACTTGAGTTTGAATAGGCTTCTAGGATTTCCAAGCTGTTTTACAGAGAACTATGTTATCAGGAATAAGTACCTCAGTCTTCTATTTCTTCTACTTCTATTCTTCTATTTCTTCATGAAAAATCAAAGGATGGAAGCAATTAGTCTCAGGATTTTGTTAAGTGCTAATAGATCTAAGGATGCTTTTCTTCATCTAATGGTTTATCTACAGTATGTTATTTTATGTGAAGTGTGTGTGTGTGTGTGTGTGTGTGTGTGTGTATAATACAGAGTTTTTATTCTGACTTGGTCTAACTCTAATTCTCATCATCATACCTTGTAAAACTGGACATATTTGTTGTCATAGACTGGATCTACATTTTTAAAATTTAAAAGCAGATAATAGATATTCTATTTGATTATATTCACTTCATTTTTCCAAACAGCATTCTTAGCATGGGTTTTGAAATTATATTAACTGTTTCTAATTCCTTTATATTAGAGATCCAAGATATAGATCTATTTCCTTGACCCTGATTTCCTCAACAGGGCAAGAAGGGTCTTTCTAAGCATCACTGCCATATTTTCTTCTTGGCACCTATGACTTTGTACCAACTAATCATATTTTCCCCATGAATCTGTATTAAAATACAAGGCTGCAGCTAGTTATTGCTCTGTACTGTTCTTCAAATGTAAAAGCTCCATCTCTGGGAGCACTCAGAATCTGTCCAGGGACCCATTGCAAATGAAGATAAATTGACACCATGCCTGGGGAGCTCTGGTCAGAAATGCAATTTTCAGGAAGATGGTGACTAGCCTCCAAAAGTATTCACATCAATGAAACATGACAGGTGTCACCAGGAACAGAGATTCGAGGCAAAGGGAAATTAGAGCCTCTCATGTCCCTACTCATCTGTGGTTTCCTAATTGCAGTTGTTGGCATTAATTGATGCTGGTGCCATTTTTGATCATGTGAGGCTGTCTTGAGTGCCTTGCATTTCCAAAGGGCTTGACATCCTGAGAGCCACAGCATGTTTGGGTCAAATCTGCTTTCAACATGCCATGTTCAAGAATCTTCCCGAAGGCCATTAGTGAAAATGACCTGGCAAAATCATTGCCCCCTGAAATTGCACTTGCTGCTGAGGAAGCCATTCATGGTTTATCTTTCCTACAGCTGTAAGAGTTGCAGGGAGTGTTAATAGTTCATCAGTGTGGCTGTGCAGTTGGATAATCAGATATGTATTTTAGATAATTGTCTTCTTTCCCAAATGGTGCTGTGTGTTCTCCTTAGGTGTGCTCCAGAGGGCAGTTGCATTTTAAAAACATTTATTTTAAATTGGTTTGAATAAGATAAAAGTAATTCTGAGTCGCAAACAAAATTTCTTCTTTAAGGGCAGAGCAACTTTCTGGTTTTAGATCCAGCATAAAAGTTTGTCATAAAGGAAAGAAAGGAAGCCTATATAGCTTTTCCTATTGACCTTAGATGGGGTCAAGCAAGGGAATTGAATCCTCAAGTGCCATTTTGTTTTTCAGGAAACACGTAAATGCAAATCTGATGAAACACGCTGCTCCATTAGCCATGGGTGACTTCCTGTTGGGTCTATTGAAGACTTAAATTCACAGGACTGGAGGCAATGAATTGCTTCCATTGTGCCAAGAGCTGGAGGATTAACATTGTTTCAGCATTGAAAGCTCCATGATATAAATAAAAAACTGGGTCCAGCCTTATAATGATATGCTCATTGGCTTAACATTTCCAATCTGTTGTTTTCCATTTAAGATAATAAAGAACAATAGATACATCCATCATCAACAATGAAATCAATACCAATGTCTTTTTATCATCATCATCACTATTATCAGCATCATTATATAAAATATTACATATCCTTTATATATTTCATTTAGCCTAATAAGAAATATATATTTGCTTTTGTGATACACTGAATACAAATACAACATATGTCTGTCACTTTAATTCAAACTAATTGAGATCTAATTGCGTAAAGAGCCATGTTAAGACAACAATTTTAAAATACCTCATGTTAGAATGATTCAGATCAGATCAGTCGCTCAGTCGTGTCCGACTCTTTGCGACCCCATGAACCGCAGCACGCCAGGCCTCCCTGTCCATCACCAGCTCCCGGAGGTCACCCAGACTCACACCCATCAAGTCAGTGATGCCATCCAGCCATCTCATCCTCTGTCGTCCCCTTCTCCTCCTGCCCTCAATCCCTCCCAGCATCAGAGTCTTCTCCAATGAGTCAACTCTTCGCATGAGGTGGCCAAAATACTGGAGTTTCAGCTTTAGCATCATTCCTTCTAAAGAAATTCCAGGATTGATCTCCTTCAGAATGGACTGGTTGGATCTTCTTGCAGTCCAAGGGACTCTCAAGAGTCTTCTCCAACACCACAGTTCAAAAGCATCAATTCTTCGGCGCTCAGCCTTCTTCACAGTCCAGCTCTCACATCCATACATGACCACAGGAAAGACCATAGCCTTAACTAGGCGAACCTTTGTTGGCAAAGTGATGTCTCTGCTTTTGAATATGCTATCTAGGTTGGTCATAACTTTCCTTCCAAGGAGTAAGCGTCTTTTAATTTCATGGCTGCAGTCACCATCTGCAGTGATTTTGGAGCCCAGAAAAACAAAGTCTGACACTGTTTCCACTGTTTCCCCATCTATTTCCCATGTAGTGATGGGACCAGATGCCATGATCTTCGTTTTCTGAATGTTGAGCTTTAAGCCAACCTTTTCACTCTCCACTTTCACTTTCATCAAGAGGCTTTTTAGCCCCTCTTCACTTTCTGCCATAAGAGTGGTGTCATCTGCATATCTGAGGTTATTGATATTTCTCCTGGCAATCTTGATTCCAACTTGTGTTTCTTCCAGTCCAGCATTTCTCATGATGTACTCTGCATATAAGTTAAATAAACATGGTGACAATATGCAGCCTTGACGTACTCCTTTTCCTATTTGGAACCAGTCTGTTGTTCCATGACCAGTTCTAACTGTTGCTTCCTGACCTGCATACAGATTTCTTAAGAGGCAGATCAGGTGGTCTGGTATTCCCATCTCTTTCAGAATTTTCCACAGTTGATTGTGATCTACACAGTCAAAGGCTTTGGCATAGTCAATAAAGCAGAAATAGATGTTTTTTCTGAAACTCTCTTGCTTTTTCCATGATCCAGCGGATGTTGGCAATTTGATCTCTGGGTCCTCTGCCTTTTCTAAAACCAGCTTGAACATCAGGAAGTTCACGGTTCACATATTGCTGAAGCCTGGCTTGGAGAATTTTGAGCATTACTTTACTAGTGTGTGAGATGAGTGCAATTGTTCGGTAGTATGAGCATTCTCAATGCTCAAGGCAATGGCACCCCACCCCAGTACTTTTGCCTGGAAAATCCCATGGACAGAGGAGCCTGGTAGGCTCCAGTCCATGGGGTCGCTGAGAGTCGGACATGACTGAGCGACTTCACTTTGACTTTTCACTTTCATGCATTGGAGAAGGAAATGGCAACCCACTCCAGTGTTCTTGCCTGGAGAATCCCAGGGACAGGGGAGCCTGGTGAGCTTCCGTCTGTGGGGTCGCACAGAGTCGGACACGACTGAAGCGACTTAGCAATGAGCATTCTTTGGCATTGCCTTTCTTTGGGATTGGGATGAAAACTGACCTTTTCCAATCTTGTGGTTAGAATGATTAGGTTATCTTAAATCTGCTCTTTGGGGACAAAGTTTATTTCATGAATCTCTCTTATATATAAAGTCTCTCAATGTCTTTTGAATACCTACGAGGTGATTTAAGGAAAATGGTCTCATCTTTGGCTACCTAGATGCATCTGCGTTTAGGGCCTCGAGTGTTTCTGCAAGCTTTCAGGTTATTTTTCTGATCTCTCCTTCTCCCCACAGTTGGTTATCTTTGTGGCTTGCCTCTACCTCCCCTTCCTCTGGGAACTGAGTTAGAACTCACAAACTCTCTCCACTAGGAGGTTTCCAGAAGACAAGGGAAGAGCTGGATGGCACATGTGAAACAAATTGTTACACGGAATTTTATAGTTACTTTTGCTTGTGGAAAATAAGTCCTCCATTGACTTCTTAAAGCTTAATACAGAGGTGATGAAAAAATTTAGGATTTTATGTCTACAAATAGTTTCCTTGTCCTTTCTGCCTTTCCCTAAGTGCTATTGCTACCAGGCAAAAATGCAGAATAACAAAGTATTTAAGGAATACAATTGCTTCACAATGGAACAGAAAGAGAAAAATCCTTTAGCGAGCAAATAGCATCCCAGAAACAACCTCAATACTCAACCCTGTGGAGACAAACGAGCTTTCTGATAAGGCAGCAAGTGCACCCCTGGATCCACCAGCTGGATACTCCAAACTCTTTTTGAGTAAAGGGGGTCCACACTCCCCAATATCCTTAGGTACTGCTTATCTTATTTATACAACATGTACCTCTGTGGCATTTGACATTTGAAAACACACACACATAAAAATGAATTATAAAATGGTGAGGTAAAATAGATATAGAAACCCTAGTATTTTACTCAACTAAATCCATCACCTTGTGCATACTTTGGGCTATCTGTACCCTATATATTTTGGAACATTGATTCCTAAATCTTTTCATGCATGGAGCCAACTTTAACCTTGAATATTTCATCCTGTGGTTTTGCCTTTTTAGTCTCCAGGCAATGGTTGAAGTACAGTGATTGCTGACAATGGAGATGATGATTTTTTATTTCTTCCAGTGGTTTGGTAGCACAAGCCTAGTCACAAATCTTTTACTCTCTCCTTGTGATATTAAGGCTGTACACTGTAACTTAAGAAACACTTCATTTTCTCTCTTGTAAAGATGAATAAAATCAAATTTGTCTGAAAAGAATGCAAGGACTCTGCCCCTTGTAGTCTGGAAGAAACTCTAGGTGAAATATCACAATGGATCTCAAAGACTGTTTCATTTTCCACCCCATTACAGGGCAGAAACCCTGTCATGAGGTTTCCATGACAGCCTACAGTGTAACAGCCCCAAGCAGCCAGCGTAATGTATGAGGGAGTTTGGAGAAATAAATGTGTTGCTGCTGCTGCTGCTAAGTCGCTTCAGTCGTGTCCGACTCTGTGTGACCCCCATAGACGGCAGCCCACTAGGCTCCTCTGACCCTGGGATTCTCCAGGCAAGAACACTGGAGTGGGTTGCCATTTCCGTCTCCAATGCATGAAAGTGAAAAGTGAAAGTGAAATCCCTCAGTCATGTCCGACTCTTAGCGACCCCATGGACTGGAGCCTACCAGGCTTCTCCGTCCATGGGATTTTCCAGGCAAGAGTACTGGGGTGGGGTGTCATTGCCTTCCCCGATAAATGTGTTAGGTACATAGAATAGTGAAAAGGAGTCCAAAATGGCGGTGGCTAAAAAACAAAGAAGGGAAAAGCCTGTGAAAATAGAACAAAAGAAGGTCCGAGGACCAGAGTGAGGACTTCAGGTAAAACAAACAACACTCCTGGATGGCCCAATTTACATAGGACCAGGCCCAGGGAGAGATAAACATATAAAAAGAGGAGCCAAAGCTAGCTCTCTCTCTCTCTCTCTCTTCCCCCCCCACACGCACTCTTCTCCTCACGTCTTTGGATCAACGTGCCCTCATGCCTCGAAGATGGATTTTCTTGCTATCTTCTAAATAAAATAGAGCTGTAACACTGAGCTGTAACCCTTATTTGTCTAAGAGCTGTAACATGGTCCTTTCAAGACCTGAGAGCTATAACACGGTCTGTCCAAGACCCGAGAGCGGTGACACGCCGAGGGGGCTTTAATGTCCATCACTCCTAATTTTTGTTGTGATGAGACAAAGAATCGAGGAACACACACTGATGTGACAAATGGAGCCCTCAGCTGACTTTACCAAGCCTAGGTAAAAGTGAGCACAGTAACAGAGGACGAGATATACTTAATATTGCAGCTGGCCAAGTTCTAGAACAGAAAAAACTAAAATTTGTCATGATAGGAATTAGAATAGTGACTGTTAATAGGAGTGCTGGCTTGGAAGAGGTCCTGAGGAACTTTCTTGGGTGACAGACACGTTTTATTTCTTGGTGGCACTTTAGCTCAGAGCGTGAGGGACTGAAACATACAGGACCAGAGCCAAAGGGCAGATTCTGAAGATTCGTTAGGCAAAGAGAAAACACTGTCCTTTAAGGTAAAAGAGATAAGAGAGATAAAACTTTGTACCTAGGATTAGTTTGACACAAAAACAATCTTCCAAAGGCAGGATCAAGATGGTAGACTATAAGATTCTGAGCTCACCTGCTCTGACAAACATTCCAAAAGTGCAACTATAGATGGAGCAACTATCTCTGAAAACTACCTGAGGATGAGCAGAACAGATTTCCTTCAACTAAAGATATAAAGAAAAGGCCACATTGAGATGAGAAAAGAGGCAGAGACACAGTGTAGTCAGAACCCCCTTCACCACAGCAGGAGGGCTATCATAACCACAGAGGTCCCCCCAGAGGAGAAAGGGGTCTGCACCCCATATCAGGCACACACTTTAGGGGACCTGTTCCAGGATGAGTCACCATAATATCAGGCTTTGAAAACAAGAAAGACTTACATCTGGGAGAGGGATGTGAGAAACTGAGATTCCACTCTTGAAGGGCTCATGCACAAACTTACTTTCCCTAAGTCTCAGTGAAGACACAGCAGTTTGAAAAGTGCGTGGATCAGGTGTGTGTCAGGGATCAGGTGGACCTTTCTCCAGGTACACGAGCACTGGTGGGCGCCAGTCTTTTATAACTCTCCTTGCACCTAGTTATCCTGGTGCCAGCAGCGCCATTCGGTCACTCTCCATCATCCTAGCCAACAGCATGCATTCTGCCTCTGCACTTCCCTGAGGACCAGGCCAACCCAACACATCAGCCCTAACCAGCCCCTCCAAAGGGACCCTACCCTACCTCATCTGGCAGGCTATCTTGGCCAGCAGGCATGCCCCCTCAAAGCAGCTCTTCCTCTGGAGTCCAGCCTGCAGCAGTTATGGTTGGACCTCTCTGTCAGCCTTGACAAGACCAACCCCCCACACAAGTACCCACATAGCACTCACAGCCCAAACACAACAGCAGGGTGTGTGCAGCTCACACAAAAGATACACTGGGACACTTAGCTCTGGTGAGCCGGAGGACCATGCCACTGAGCCCCACAGGATGCCGTCTACATAAGTCCACTCCTTCAAAACTGGGAGACATATCTGTGCCTAATGAATAGACACAAACACAGAAATATTAACATCACACTCTTGGCTTCAGACTGTACTACAAAGCTACAGTAACCAAGACAGTATGGTCTTGGTATAAAAACAGACATATAGATCAATGAAACAGTACAGAAAGTCCAGAAATAAACCCCCCACACATAAGCTTAATTATTCTACAACAAAGGAGGCAAGAATACTCAATGGGGAAAATGCAGCCTCTTCAATAAGTGATGTTGGGAAAGCTGGAGAGTTACATCACTAACGATCAGGGAAATGCACATCAAAGCTATAGTGAGATAAAACATTAAACCGATTACAATGGCTATTATTAGAAAGATAAGAAATAACAAGTGTTGTTGAGCCTGTAGAGAAAAAGGAGCCCATCTGCACTCTTAGTAGAAATGTAAATTGATGCAGTCACTACAGAAGACAGTATGCAGGTTCCTCAAAAATTAAAAATAGAACTATCAAATGATCCAGTGAGACCACTTCTGGGTATTTATCCAAAGAAAATAAAAACACTAATTTGAAAAGATAAGGCTGCAAGCGCACATGTCAGCCTACTTCTCACACATAAACTCACCTTCTGTTCAGAAACCATCTACATGCCTAAACCATTTTGTTCCTAAGAGACAATTTGAATATTTACCCACAGTCCTTCAGGTTTCTTGGAGTTGTTCTTGTTATTATAATCATGAAAGTTATTAACTATGAAGAAAATTTATAAAACATGAGTGTGAAAACACAGTTTTGGTTCTCTTGAAAAGCATATCAACTACAATCAATCCAGGTAAACAACTTCTATACTGTGAAGCATTTCATGCAAAGATAGGTACACTAAAGGACAGAAATGGTATGGACCTAAAAGAATCAGAAGCTATTAAGAAGAGGTGGCAAGAAAACATACAGGAACTATCCATAAAAGATCTTAATGACCCAGATAATCATGATAACCCAGATAATCATAATCACTCACCTAAAGCCAGACATCCTGAATGCAAAGTCAACTGGGCCTTAGCCTCACTATGAACAAACTTAGTGGAGGTGATAGAATTCCAGTTGAACTATTTCAAATCCTAAAAGATGATGCTGTGAAAGTGCTGCACTCAATATGTTAGCAAATTTGGAAAACTCAGCAGTGGCCACAGGACTGGAAAAGGTCAGTTTTCATGTCAATCCCAAAGAAAGGCAATGTCAAGGAATGTTCCAACTACTGTACAATTGCTCTTACCTCACACACTAGCAAAGTAATGCTCAAAAGTCTCCAAGCAAGGCCTCAATAGTATGTGAACCAAGAACTTCCAGATGTTCAAGCTGGATTTAGAAAAGGCAGAGGAACCAGACATCAAATTGCCAATATCCGTTGGATCATAGAAAAAGCAAGAGAGTTCCAGAAAAACATCTACTTCTGCTTCATTAACTAGGCTAAATCCTTTGACTGCGTGGATCACAACAAACTGTGGAAAATTCTTAAAGAGATGGAAATAACGGAGATCACCTTACCGGCCCCCTGAGAAATCTATATGCAAGTCAAGAAGCAATAGCTAGAACCGGACATGGAAAAACAGACTGGTTCCAAATTGGGAAAGGAGTACATTAAGGCTGTATATTGTCACCCTGCTTAACTTTTATGCAGAGTAAATCATGTGAAATTCTGGACTGGATGAAGCACAAGCTAGAATCAACATTGCTGGGAGAAATATCAGTAATCTCAGATATGCAGATGACACCACTGTAATGGCAAAAAGCAAACAGGAACTAAAGAGCCTCTTGATGAAAGTGAAAGAAGAGAGTGAAAAAGCTGGCTTAAAACTCAACATTCAAAAAACGAAGATCATGTCATCCTGTCCCATCACTTCATGGCAAATAGATGGGGAAACAATGGAAACAGTGACAGACTTTATTTTCTTGAACTAAAATCACTGCAGATGGTGACTGCAGCCATGAAATTAAAAGACACTTGCTCCTTGGAAGAAAAGCTATGACCAACCTAGATAACATATTATAAAGCAGAGACATTACTTTACTGACAAAGTTCCATCTAGTCAAAGTTAGGGTTTTTATGGTAGTCATGTATGGATGTGAGAGTTGGATCATACAGAAAGCTGAGTGCCAAAGAACTGATGCTTTTGAACTGTGGTATTGGAGAAGACTCTTGAGAGTCCCTTGGACATCAAGGAGATCAAACTAGTCAATCCTATAGGAAATCAGTCCTGAATATTCATTGGAAGGGCTGATGCTGAAGCTAAAACTCTAATACTTTGGTCACCTGATGCAAAAAGACCCTGATTCTGGGAAAGATTGAAGGCAGGAGGAGAAGGGGACAACATAGGATGAGATGATTGGACAGCATCACTGACTCAATGGACACGAGTTCAAGCAACCTCTTGGAGCTGGTGATGGACAGGGAAGCCTGGTGTGCTGCAGTCCATGATGTCACAAAAAGTCAGACACTACTGAATCGGACTGAACTGACTGACTGATGACTCAGTAAGAAAACTAATAAAAACTAGTGAGTTAATTAATCATTTTACACATCAGGATACTAACATGAAAAGGTACTCAACTTCCTTAATTACCATGGAAATGTGAATTCAAACCACAACTTCATGCCACTGCATGTATACCTGAATGGCTAAAATAAAAATGACTGACAGGGCCTTGTGCTACTAACAGTGGATAGAGTAGTTATAACCCTTATATACCACAGGAATAGGGAGGAACACAAGCACTTTGGGAAAGTTTCAGTATTACAAGTGATGACAATTGTATCCACTGTGACTCACGACAAAGGGACAAAGGCAGCTTCCCCAAAAGACATGTACTGAAATGCACACAGCAGCACTACAATAACGGAAAAAAAACAAGAGTGATCCAAATATCTATTATTAGTAAAATGGAACTGTGGTTTAGCTCTATAATGGAATTCTTCAGAGAAATAAAAAACGGAAAACTACATTTATATCTACAACCTAGATGAGTCTCACAAATACAAATTTAAAGGAAAGAGGTGAAACACAAAAGAATATGTTCTATATGATTCCATTTAAAGAAAAGCCAAAAACATAACAATGACCTATGGTGATCAAAATCAGAATAATTATTATTTGGGGAGGATGGTGGGTAAGTGGGGGGTAGAAGGGGGGTTTTGGTGATATTAGTAATGCTCTACTTCTAATCTAGGCAGCAGTTACAAAGGTGTGTTCACTTCAGGAAAGTGTATCAAAAATTTATACTTATATTTATGTTGAACCTATTTTCTCCAACTACTCAATTTTTAGAACTTAGTCAAAAAGAATTATTTTCAAATAAGAAAAATGAAAAATCAGCCAGTAAAAGACTGGGCAGAAAATATAACCTAGAGTTGGCTGTAATACTCAGATTATCGAGCAAGTGTCTTTATTTTCTTACTTCACTTTAAAGTCGATGTAACTGAAAAGATCAGATTATGAGTAAGTATTGTGTTACAAAAAGGAATACATAAAACCAATCCAAACACAAAGAAAAGACTATGGCCCTACCCCAGAAGATTTTCAAATGCATAAGGACATATAAAATTTACATTAATATAAAATAATTAAATAGTTCAAAGTAGATATGCTTGCACCTATTTATGTCTCCCTCTCTCTCACACACACATACACACACACACACACACACACACAACATATTGACCAACTACCACCTTCAAATGCAGAGTATAAAAGCTTTTCCTGTATTGACAAACAGAAATCTAAGCTTTCAGAAATTCTGACTCTGTGGGTCTCTCTCCAACTGGACACTAAACACCTCCCTTGATTCAATTGTTCTAACAAAAGGGAAGTAGGTCTTTGACCTTTGACCTGGAACATTATTAGGTATCCTGGGCAGCTCAGTGCCTTGGTACCTTCCTTTCCTTCCACTGACATCTGACACCTTTCTTAAGATGATAATCTGTCCCTTGGAAATATATCCAGCAAAAAGTTTATAATGATCTAAGACTTTATCGATAAGCATGAGCCACAATAAAATTCCCAACAACATACTTTGCAGTGAAAAGTGCCAAATTACCAAAATGCAAAAATGAAGTTTAATTTTGTACAAATATGTACTTCGTCTCCAAGGCTATATGTTTGATCGGCAATATACTTGGGTTACTGTATTTTTTTAAGTTGAAAAAAATCCATAAAGAAATTGGTTTTCTTCCCCCATCAACCCTACCTATAGACAGTCCTATGTCTCATGGGAAGCTTTCTTGGAAGTTCTATGAATGTTTTCTATGGCTTGCTCTCTCATTCTCTCTATTGCTCTTAATTCTGCCTCCTCTGCACTTGTAATCTCTTCTTCTGCTGCTGTTCTCTCCTGTGCAATACAAACATGTGGCAGAGAACCTTGTCCTCATTTTCCCCGAGATACCTTTTATTTTATTTTTGTTTTAATTGTTTGGCCATGCTGCGTGGCATGCAAGATCCTATTTCCCCCACCAGGGATTGAATCTGTGCCCCCAGCATAGAAAGTGGAGTCTTAACCATTGGATCACCAGGGAAATCCTCCCCAAATGCTTTTTAAAACCTGTTGTTTATAATAAATACTCATCTCCTGGTCTTAAGGCATTCCTAACTCAGAATATTTCTCACTGGCCAGGTTTTTCCTCCTAAGTCTTTGATTGTCCAGCCATGAGATTCCTCCTCCGTGTCCCCAAAATGACCTCAAAGTGTTGACCGCAAATCAAGCATCTCAAAAGTGTTCATTTCCCTAATAGAGAAGTGTCACTTTCTCTTTCTTCACCTCTCTTCCCCAACTTACCCCAGCTCAACCCAGAGAGACTTCTTTAAGTAAATGAATTCATTATTAATGTCTTCTTAAGCTGATCATTTATTTCCTGCAGGGAAATTCTGTGAACAGCTCTTAATGTTATACTTTTAATCAAATGAAAAATATAAGATCACCATTATTCCTGTCATTGCTCGACAGGCTGGCTTTAGCGCGTGTCCTTTGGTGCATCCACCCCAGCTCCTAGGCTTCTCAGGACTCCTTCTTTTCCTTCTCTTCCAGCATAATCTGCTGTCTCAGCCGACCTCCTCCTCCCCCTCCTCCTCCTTCCCTTTCCCTTTCTCCACCCTCTCCCTGTCAAGGGAAGGCCTGACATTTTGTTCATTAGCCTAGCTATTTAGTCACAGGATGAGAAACTGGCCCTGAAAATAGGATTTGCATATCTCCCAGACAAAGGTTAAAAGTGCTCTCCTACCTGGAGATCTCTGTCTGTCTCCAAGCTTTACCATGACTGCTAGTGCCTTTGTGGGGCAAACAGGAGAGAGAAATGTACCCTTTTCAATTTCCAAACTCTGATAGTACTGCTGTTTAATGGCAGCAATGCATCAAAATAATGAATAATCTAAATCCTAGAAACCTAGATATGAAAATAGACTTTGCCAAATAGGAAACCATATTTAACTCCAGCTTTCAGATTCAGATTATTCAAAAGAGCATATCAGTTAATAATAGTCTTCAGCATCATCAGTTCAACTGGAGACAGTGTGGTTTTGGGAAAGCACATTAACGGAATGTCTATGGAAATCCTGTAGGGCCAGCTGGTCCCAGGAGACTTCCAAGCCTTTCAATTATTTCCTCTGGGGTTAAGGCTATATCACCACCATGAATTCGCCTGTGAGCAGTGAGTCTTTGTATCACACTGGTAACTCATTGCCTTTTTGGTTCTTATTGGGGATTCAGACACTGTCTTCCATCAGCCTTTTCATAGTCTCAGTTACAGTTTTGCTTTTTTGCAATTATATGCTATTATCTGTACATCATCTCGTCCCATCTTCTGAACAGACTTCCAAGCCCCATACTGAAAGGCATGTGCTATTTTCTGTGCTATTGAAATATCTGGTTTACGCCCTCCCAGGTCCTTTAAAATCAAGGTCTAAAGCAGGGAGGGATGGCATCCATTGCTCAGAAAACTACGTTCACTGATAACCAATTACAGTGTTAAAAGCTAAATCTTGTAAGCTTCCCCTCCTGCCCCACAGGGATAAAGAAAGAATCTGGTGTGTGGAAACAAAGCAATCACTTAAAATGTAACAAGGCACATTCTGGAACCAATACCATGACTCACCCTACACATGCAGTATTGATATTTCAGATTATATTTAATTGAACTGAGGTTGCAGTTTATTTTCCAAATGCAAACATGTGTTTAATTAGAGCAAAATGTGCATCTCTATAACACTGAATTTTAAGTACCAGGTTCTAAAGTTTATTGATTGATGATTATTGTGGGGAAACATGAGCTCTTATGCATAAATCTTTTGACAGGAGCTGTCTGTCAAAAATAATGATCCTTTTAAAACTCATGAATAAATAATGATGCAGGTCCACTTTACATAAAAATACACACTCATTTACACTCTGTCCACTGAAATGAAATATGGTTATTTAAAATAATGACTCTGTGATGGGTGAGTAATGAAACATTATTAATTTAATACACATGGTATTTTATACCCACTTTCAAATTACATGCATCTATTTTCAATATTAACACATTAGGCTATTTCTTTTTTTAAAGACCTCTAACAAAACGTCTGGTACTGAAAATCCTTTCACAGATGAGATTGTGAATTTTAATTCTGCCATGCTGGGGTCTCATTTTGGTCACAAGCTGAAAAGTAATAACTGGGCTGTCACTGTGGTGATGTTTTATTGTCTGCCCTGACTTGGAACATCCAGAAGGAATCACCTCCTTTTCCTCCCAAAGGAAAAAGCGTGACGAGTCGAGAAGGAGAGCCAGAACACCATTTGCTTTTCTTCATCCTTTCCCATCTGGAATTTGATTCTGTGAATATGTTTTTCTCTGGTCTTTTCTTCCTTATCCCACCCTGATTTTCTGTTTGCTGAGAAAGAGTTGGGGAATGATTCTGAAATTGGGTGTTTCTCTGAGCACTTTCATAGGAATTCAGGGACAGAGGTAGGAAATTAGAGAAAATTATTTTCCACTTTTCCTTTTAGATATGTAAAGTCACTCTTCTGCTTTATCCTCAGATATTTCCATTTCTTACTCCTGCCACTTCCTTTAACGAACCAACATCAGAAATGGTGGTGTTGGGAAAGAGGGTCTGGTTAGATTTGGAAAGCGGCAGGTTGTAGAAGGGGACGACAGAGGATGAGATGGTTGGATGGCATCACCAACTCAACGGACATGAGTTTGAGCAAGCTCTGGGAGTTGGTGATGGACAGGGAAACCTGGCATGCTGCAGTCCATGGAGTCACAAAGAGTCCGACACGACTGAGTAACTGAACTGAACTGAGGATGTGGAAAGGTAGGAAGAAGAACCATTGCTCTGTTTCCTTTTACTCCATTTTTTCAAGCCATGCTGTCTACTACCTTAGAATTTCCAGTTGGCTTTTATAAGCCTAGGTTTCTAAATATGAGAAATGCTAATGGAAGTTTTCATCACCATTTTACACAGGGAAATTGAACCGCAACAAAATGATGTGCATTGGGTACAAATACACAGAGGCATTTCTACTCCCAAAATAAACTCTTTGCTGGGAAACAAGTATACAGTAAATAGTACCATGTTCAGACTGATACTAAGGACTGTTTTTTGATGCCATTGTCCTATTTTACCAACACAGGTTCTGCTGCCTCAACCACATGCCATTTTCTATACAGGAAATTGTCTGTGTCTCCGAAAGAAAAAACACTCTTCCACATTGTTTTGGCTGTGCTGGGTTGTCATTGCTGAGTGCAGGCTTTCCCTACTTGAAGTGAGCAGGAGGTACTCTTCGTTTTGGTGCGCAGCTTCTCTCTGTTGCTGAGCACAGGCTCTAGGCGTGCAGCCTTCAGTAATTGCAGCAGGCAGGCTCGGTACTCATGGTGTATGGGTTTAGTTGCTCCGAGGGATGTGAAATCTTCCCAGACCAGAGATTGAACCCATGACCCTGCATTGGCAGGTGGACTCTTATCCATTGCATCACCAGG
Organism: Tragelaphus eurycerus; assembly: GCA_935064755.1. NCBI lineage: Eukaryota > Metazoa > Chordata > Mammalia > Artiodactyla > Bovidae > Tragelaphus > Tragelaphus eurycerus. The sequence goes on along the minus strand of CAKXYN010000111.1, from coordinate 5,606,568 downwards.
GAAGTTACTGTTCCAAGTTTTAAATCTGCTGTTTAAGTAACTCAACCAGTGTTGCTCAGCATGTAAAAGGTTCCCACACTTGAAAGATAATGTTTTGACATTTTTTCTTTTAAAATTGAAATCACTTGGATTAAAGAATTCTGTGAAACCCTTGAGATAGTTTTAGAATCCCCTGTCATGTTGCAGGAGAAAACTTGTGAGTACTGAGGTTAGAATGGGGTCTTAAAAGATAAATAGCCAAGGGAAATTAACTTTAAATCTTTGGCTAAAGGTTAACTGTTTCTTAAAATAGATTTGAAAAGTGTCACCTTAAATGCTTTTCAAATCAGTGTTTCATACAAAAGAATGATTCAAAGGGATGCATAAAAACATACATCTACAAATTGCTTGTTTATATATGCCTCTTATATAATTATAAAGTGTAAATTTAGACACAGTATCAAGAAAGAGTTAGCTCCCACTAGCATATATATATATAGAAATATATATATATATATTTTAATTGTCTTCACAGGAGACCCCTGAGATGAAAATTGAGATTATATTGTTTCATTGTGTGTCTTTTTTACTTTATTTATACAACTAGATTGGCTCTTTTCCTTCATATTATCTGACTGCCAACAATGTACTCAAGTTACTCTTTTCTACACTACAGATTTTCGCTCAGTTATGTCTGACTCTTTGCGACCCCATGGACTGTAGCCTGCCAGGCTCCTCCATCCATGGGATTTTCCAGGCAAGAATACTGGAGTGGGTTGCCATTTCCTTCTCTAAGGGATCTTCCCAACCCAGAAATCAAACCCAGGTCTCCTGCATTGTAGGCAGACTCCTTACCATCTGAGCCACCAGGGAAGTCATTTATAGGCCTTAACCAAGATATTATTCTAAACTTGTGCTATTAGATTTAAATAAAAAACACTTACATGAATTTTATTTTGTAGTATAATGCTTGTCAAATTAACAAGTCAACATGAAATTAAAAAACGCTTGCTCCTTGGAAGGAAAGTTATGACCAACCTAGATAGCATATTCAAAAGCAGAGACATTACTTTGCCAACAAAGGTCCATCTACTCAAGGCTATGGTTTTTCCAGTGGTCATGTATGGATGTGAGAGTTGGACTATAAAGAAGGCTGAGTGCCAAAGAATTGATGCTTTTGAACTGTAGTGTTGGAGAAGACTCTTGAGGGTCTCTTGGGCTGCAAGGAGATCCAACCAGTCCATCCTAAAAGAGATCAGTCCTGAGTGTTCATTGGAAGGACTGATGTTGAAGCTGAAACTCCAATACTTTGGCCACCTGATGCGAAGAGCTGACTCATTTGAAAAGACCCTGATGCTGGGAAAGATTGAGGGCAGGAGGAGAAGGGGACGACAGAGGATGAGATGGTTGGATGGCATCACTGACTAGATGGACATGGGTTTGGGTGGACTCCAGGAGTTGGTGATGATCAGGGAGGCCTGGCGTGCTGAGGTACATGGGGTTGCAAAGCATTGGATCGACTGAGCGACTGAACTGAACTAAACTGAATGTAATAAATGTTGCAGTTTGTGCTAAGTGCAACACTGAATTGGGCCAGATAAAAAGAAATTGCATTTATACTTCCCTGGTGGTGCAATGGATAAGAATCTGCCTGCCAATGCAGAGGACATGGCTTTGATCCCTGGTTCTGGAAGATTCCACATGCTACGGAACACTAAGCCCATTCGCTATAACTACTGAGCTCACATGCTGCAAATACTGAAACCTGATTGCCTAGAACCTGTGCTCGGCAACAGGCCACCACAATGAGAAAAGTAGTCCCCACTACCATAACCAAGAGTAGTCCTCACTCACTGCAACTAGAGAAAGCCTAGGCATAGCAACAAAGACACAGGTCAGCAAAAATTTTTTAAAAATAAAATAAATAATAATAATAAATAAAATTTTAAAAAATAACCACAAACTTAAGATCAAAAAAGATAATCACAAACCTATAAAAGAATATTGCAGGATATCACATTCATCAGTGCCCCTCAAACAGGTCATAGAAATACCAGGCAAATAGGATATTATTGATTCAGACATTTCTCTTTACAATTTTAAGAATTTATAAATACACATGCTGTGTAGGGGTTCTTTTATCTCTGAAAATAAATCTGTTCTAATTTATACCTTAGAGTGATCAATTCTGTCCCTGATTTTAGGACGTCTCCAAAACAATACATTATTAATATTAGGAGGTTTGAAGCAATGGGAGCATGAAGGTAAAACTGACAAGTTTTATGCCAAGAGCCAGTGGGACCATTGAACTGGCAAGTAACGGCCAAGGGTGTGACTGACATCACCCTTGATTTTAGAGAAAGCATATTTAATCTTTGATCCAAAGACTGTGACTTTAGCCTGCTGGAGTCAATTTACTAATTTTTTGGTTTGCTTTCTCACCCATTTGTGCTGCCATATGGTCATAGAGGCCTGGCGTGCTGCAGTTCATGAGGTCGCAAGGAGTCGGACACGACTGAGCGACTGATCTGATCTGATCTGATCTGATGGTCATAGTACTAGTTCATGAAAAGATGAGAATTAATTAACAAGGACAAAGGTTCATAATGATAACCCAGCCTTTTAAAAATTGACAAATTAGGGAAAATTAATTCCATGGAGACATAGAAGAAATCAAAATAAAATGATCATTTTTCAAAACAATAATTTATCTACATCCAGTCTGCATGTGAGAATAAACAGACAAAATATGACAATTGGGCTACTTGTTTCATATCAGATCAGATCAATCACTCAGTCGTGTCCGACTCTTTGAGACCCCCATGAATCGTAGCACGTCAGGCCTCCCTGTCCATCACCAACTCCCGGAGTTCACTGAGACTCACATCCATCGAGTCAGTGATGCCATCCAGCCATCTCATCCTCTGTCATCCCCTTCTCCTCTTGCCCCCAATCCCTCCCAGCATCAGAGTCTTCTCCAATGAGTCAACAATTTTCATGAGGTGGCCAAAGTACTGGAGTTTCAGCTTTAGCATCATTCCTTCCAAAGAAATCCCAGGGCTGATCTCCTTCAGAATAGACTGGTTGGATCTCCTTGCAGTCCAAGGGACTCTCGAGAGTCTTCTCCAACACCACAGTTCAAAAGCATCAATTCTTCGGTGCTTAGCCTTCTTCACAGTTCAACTCTCACATCCATACATGACCACAGGAAAAACCATAGCCTTGACTAGAAGACGAACTTTGTTGGCAAAGTAACATCTCTGTTTTTAATATGCTATCTAGGTTGGTCATAACTTTTCTTCCAAGGAGCAAGTGTCTTTTAATTTCATGGCTGCAATCACCATCTGCAGTAATTTTGGAGCCCCAGAAAATAAAGTCTGACACTGTTTCCACTGTTTCCCCATCTATTTCCCATGAAGTGATGGGACCACGTGCCATGATCTTCGTTTTCTGAATGTTGAGCTTTAAGCCAACTTTTTCACTCTCCACTTTCACTTTCATCAAGAGGCTTTTGAGTTCCTCTTCACTTTCTGCCATAAGGGTGGTGTCATCTGCATATCTGAGGTTATTGATATTTCTCCCGGCAATCTTGATTCCAACTTGTGCTTCTTCCAGTCCAGCATTTCTCATGATGTACTCTGCATAAAAGTTAAATAAGCAGGGTGACAATATACAGCCTTGATGTACTGCTTTTCCTATTTGGCACCAGTCTGTTGTTCCATGTCCAGTTCTAACTGTTGCTTCCTGATCTGCATACAGGTTTCTCAAGAGGCAGATCAGGTGGTCTGGTATTCCCATCTCTTCCAGAATTTTCCACAGTTTATTGTGATCCACACAGTTAAGGCTTTGACATAGTCAAAAAAGCAGAAATAGATGTTTTTCTGGAACTCTCTTGCTTTTTCCATGATCCAGCAGATGTTGGCAATTTGGTCTCTGGTTCCTCTGCCTTTTCTAAAACCAGCTTGAACATCAGGAAGTGCATGGTTCACATATTGCTGAAGCCTGGCTTGGAGAATTTTGAGCATTACTTTACTAGCGTGTGAGATGAGTGTATCTGTGCAGTAGTTTGAGCATTCTTTGGCATTGCCTTTCTTTGGGATTGGGATGAAAACTGACCTTTTCCAGTCCCGTGCCACTGCTGAGTTTTCCAAATTTGCTGGCATACTGAGTGCAGCACTTTGACAGCATCATCTTTCAGGATTTGGAATAGCTCAACTGGAATTCCATCACTTCCACCAGCTTTGTTCGTAGTGATGTTTTCTAAGGCCCACTTGACTTCGCATTCCAGGCTGTCTGGCTCTAGGTCAGTAACCACATCATCATGATTATCTGGGTTGTGATGATCTTTTTTGTACACTTCTTCTGTGTATTGCTGCCACCTCGTCTTAATATCTTCTGCTTCTGTTAGGTCTATACCATTTCTGTCCTTTATCGAGCCCATCTTTGCATGAAATGTTCCTTTGGTATCTCTGATTTTCTTGAAGAGATCCCTAGTCTTTCCCATTCTGTTGCTTTCCTCTATTTCTTTGCATTGATCACTGAAGAAGGCTTTCGTATCTCTTCTTGCTATTCTTTGGAACTCTACATTCAGATGTTTATATCTTTCCTTTTATTCTTTGCTTTTTGCTTCTCTTCTTTTCACAGCTATTTGTAAGGCCTCCCCAGACAGCCATTTTGCTTTTTTGCATTTCTTTTCCATGGGGATGGTCTTGATCCCTGTCTCCTGTACAATGTCACGAACCTCATTCCATAGTTCATCAGGCACTCTATCTATCAGATCTAGGCCCTTAAATCTATTTCTCACTTCCACTGTATAATCATAAGGGATGTGATTTAGGTCATACCTGAATGGTCTAGTAGTTTTCCCTACTTTCTTCAATTTCAGTCTGAATTTGGCAATAAGGAGTTCATGGTCTGAGCCACAGTCAGCTCCTGGTCTTGTTTTTGCTGATTGGATAGAGCTTCTCCATCTTTGGCTGCAAAGAATATAATCGATCTGATTTCGGTGTTGACCATCTGGTGATGTCCATGTATAGAGTCTTCTCTTGTGTTGTTGGAAGAGGGTATTTGCTATGACCAGTGCATTTTCTTGGCAAAACTCTGTTAGTCTTTGCCCTGCTTCATTCCATGTTCCAAGGCCAAATTTGCCTGTTACTCCAGGTGTTTCTTGACTTCCTACTTTTGCATTCCAGTCCCCTATAATGAAAAGGACAACTTTTTTGGGTGTTAGTTCTAAAAGGTCTTGTAGGTCTTCATAAAATCGTTCAACTTCAGCTTCTTCGGCGTTACTGGTTGGGGCATAGATTTGGATTACTGTGACATTGAATGGTTTGCCTTGGAAACGAACAGAGATCATTCTGTCATTTTTGAGATTGCATCCAAGTACTGCATTTCGGATTGACCATGATGGCCACTCCATTTCTTCTGAGGGATTCCTGCCCACAGTAGTAGATATAATGGTCATCTGAGTTAAATTCACCCATTCCAGTCCATTTTAGTTCGCTAATTCCTAGAATGTCAACATTCACTCTTGCCATCTCTTGTTTGACCACTTCCAATTTGCCTTGATTCATGGACCTGACATTCCAGGTTCCTATGCAGTATTGCTCTTTACAGCATCGGACTTTGCTTCTGTCACCAGACACATCCACAGCTGGGTATTCTTTTTGTTTTGGCTCCATCCCTTCATTCTTTCTGGAGGTATTTCTCCACTGATCTCCAGTAGCATATTGGGCCTCTACTGACCTGGGGAGTTTCTCTTTCAGTATCCTATCATTTTGTCTTTTCATACTGTTCATGGGGTTCTCAAGGCAAGAATACTGAAGTGGTTTGCCATTCCCTTCTCCAGCGGACCACACCCTGTCATCTCTCTCCACCATGACCCACCCATCCCAGGCTGCTCCTCGGGCATGGCTTAATTTCATTGAGTTAGACAAGGCTGTGGTCCTGGTGTGATTAGACTGACTAGTTTTCTGTGAGAACGGTTTTAGTGTATTTGCCCTCTGATGCCCTCTTTCAAGACCTACTGTCTTACTTGGGTTTCTCTTACCTTGGGCGTGGGGTATCTCGTCCCAGCTGCTCCCGGCTGCTCCCGGCCAGCGAAGCACAGCCATCGCACCTTACCTTGGACGAGGGTTCTCTCCTCACCGCCGCCCTTCCTGACCTCGGTCGTGGGGTAGCTCTTCTCGGCAGTGCTTAGTGCGCTGGCCCTCACCGCCGTCCTTCCTCGGTCGTGGGGTAGCTCTTCTCGGCCGCACTTAGTGCGCAACGCGGCCGGCGGGGCGCTCTTAATTGTGCGCCGGTCTCGGGGAAGGCGAGGTCGCTCTTAATTGTGCGCCGGTCACGGGAAGGTGACCTCTGGGAGCTGGTGATGGACAGGGAGGCCTGGCGTGCTGCGGTTCATGGGGTTGCAAAGAGTCCGACACGACTGAGCGACTGATCTGTCACAACATTGTTAATCAGTTATCAGATCAGATCAGATCAGATCAGTCGCTCAGTCGTGTCCGACTCTTCGCGACCCCATGAACCGCAGCACGCCAGGCCTCCCTGTCCATCACCAGCTCCCGGAGGTCACCCAGACTCACACCCATCAAGTCAGTGATGCCATCCAGCCATCTCATCCTCTGTCGTCCCCTTCTCCTCCTGCCCTCAATCCCTCCCAGCATCAGAGTCTTCTCCAATGAGTCAACTCTTCGCATGAGGTGGCCAAAATACTGGAGTTTCAGCTTTAGCATCATTCCTTCCAAAGAAATCCCAGGGCTGATCTCCTTCAGAATGGACTGGTTGGATCTCCTTGCAGTCCAAGGGACTCTCAAGAGTCTTCTGCAACACCACAGTTCAAAAGCATCAATTCTTCGGCACTCAGCCTTCTTCACAGTCCAGCTCTCACATCCATACATGACCACAGGAAAGACCATAGCCTTGACTAGGCGAACCTTTGTTGGCAAAGTGATGTCTCTGCTTTTGAATATGCTATCTAGGTTGGTCATAACTTTCCTTCCAAGGAGTAAGCGTCTTTTAATTTCATGGCTGCAGTCACCATCTGCAGTGACTTTGGAGCCCAGAAAAATAAATTCTGACACTGTTTCCACTGTTTCTCCATCTATTTCCCATGTAGTGATGGGACCAGATGCCATGATCTTCGTTTTCTGAATGTTGAGCTTTAAGCCAACCTTTTCACTCTCCACTTTCACTTTCATCAAGAGGCTTTTTAGCCCCTCTTCACTTTCTGCCATAAGAGTGGTGTCATCTGCATATCTGAGGTTATTGATATTTCTCCCAGCAATCTTGATTCCAACTTCTGTTTCTTCCAGTCCAGCATACTTCAATACAAAATAAAAAATTTAAAAAATATTATAAAAGCACATATTGTGTGAGTTTACACACATGAGATACAAAGACAATGCCGTTAGAAGGACAGCAGCTATCTTTGGGAGAGTATACGGAAGCAGAAGATAATAAGAAGAGGTGGCAAGAATACACAGAAGTACTGTACAAAAAAGAGCTTCACAACCCAGATAATCATGATGGTGTGATCACTAACTTAGAGCCAGACATCCTGGAATGTAAAATCAAGTGGACCTTAGAAAGCAGCACTCTGAACAAAGGTAGTGGAGGTGATGGAATTCCAGTTGAGCTATTCCAAATCCTGAAAGATGATGCTGTGAAAGTGCTATACTCAATATGCCAGCAAATTTGGAAAACTCAGCAGTGGCACAGGACTGGAAAACGTCAGTTTTCACTCCAATCCCAAAGAAAGGCAGTGCCAAAGAATGCTCAAACTACCGCACAATTGCACTCATCTCACACGCTAGTAAAGTAATGCTCAAAATTCTCCCAGCCAGGCTTCAGCAATATGTGAACCGTGAACTTCCAGATGTTCAAGTTGGTTTTAGAAAAAGCAGAGGAACTAGAGATCAAATTGCCAACATCTGCTGGATCATGGAAAAAGCAAGAGAGTTCCAGAAAAACATCTATTTCTGCTTTATTAACTATGCCAAAGACTTTGACTGTATGGATCACAATAAACTGTGGAAAATTCTGAAAGAGATGGGAATACCAGACCACCTGACCAGCCTCTTGAGAAATTTATATGCAGATCAGGAAGCAACAGTTAGAACTGGACATGGAATAACAGACTGGTTCCAAATAGGAAAAGGAGTACGTCAAGGCTATATATTGTCACCCTGCTTCTTTAACATATGTAGAGTACATTATGAGAAATGCTGGGCTGGATGAAGCACCAGATGTAATCAAGATTGCCGGGAGAAATATCAATAACCTCAGATATGCAGATGACACCACCCTTATGGCAGAAAGTGAAGAGGAACTAAAAAGCCTCTTGATAAAAGTGAAAGAGGAGAGTGAAAAAGTTGGCTTAAAGCTCAACATTCAGAAAACAAAGATCATGGCACGTGGTCCCACCACTTCATGGGAAATAGATGGGGAAACAGTGTCAGACTTTATTTTCTGGGGCTCCAAAATCACTGCAGATGGTGATTGCAGCCATGAACTTAAAAGACGCTTGCTCCTTGGAAGAAAAGTTATAACCAACTTAGATAGCATATTAAAAAGCAGAGACATTACTTTGCCAGCAAAGGTCCATCTAGTCAAGGCTGTGGTTTTTCCTGTGGTCATGTATGGATGTGAGAGCTGGGCTGTGAAGAAAGCTGAGCACAGAAGAATTGATGCTTTTGAACTGTGGTGTTGCAGAAGACTCTTGAGAGTCCCTGGACTGCAAGGAGGTCCAACCAGTCCGTCCTAAAGGAGATCAGTCCTAGGTGTTCTTTGGAAGAACTGATGCTGAAGCTGAAACTCCAATACCTGGCCATCTCATGCGAAGAGTTGACTCATTGGAAAAGAGCCTGATGCTGGGAGGGATTGGGGGCATCAAGAGGATGAGATGGCTGGATGGCATCACCAACTCGATGGACATGGGTTTGAGTGAACTCTGGGAGTTGGTGATGGACAGGGAGGCCTGGCGTGCTGTGATTCATGGGGTCGCAAAGAGTCGGACAGGACTGAGCGAGTGAACTGAATTGAGTGATGGGAAGGGAGTAGAACAGGTGAGTTTGGTTGTTAGAAGTGATTTTTAAAATTTTGTTTGGGGTTTTCTTTCTTTCATTTGTTTAATCTGGATGCTGGTTACATGGTGTGTTTAGGTGTTTTTTAATGCAGTAAGCTATGGGAGCTTTTTTAAAAAAATATTCTTTTTTTATTGAAGTATACTGGATTTACAATTGTGTTAGTTTCAGGTATATAGCAAAGTGATTCAGTTATATATACATATATATCTTTTTTTTTTTTTCCAGATTCTTTTCCCTTATGCTGCTAAGTCACTTTAGTTGTGTCTGACTCTGTGTGACCCCATAGACGGCAGCCCACCAGCCTCCCCTGTCCCTGGGATTCTCTAGGCAAGAACACTGGAGTGAGTTGCCATTTCCTTCTCCAATGCATGAAAGTGAAAAGTGAAAGTGAAGTCGCTCAGTAGTGCCCGACTCTTAGCAACCCCATGGACTGCAGCCTACCAGGCTCCTCCATCCATGGGATTTTCCAGGCAAGAGTACTGGAGTGGGGTGCCATTGTTGAGTATATTTCCCTGTGCTGTACAGTAGGTCTTTGTTGATTGTCTATTTTATATGTAGTTGTGTGTGAATATTAATCCAAACTCTTAATTTATTCCAATATGCCTTTGATGTGGCACTTTTCTGTATGAATATTATATTTCTTTTAAAAGGAAAAATTTAAAGAAAGTTGAAATAATTTTTTTTTCTAAGTTCTACTAGTCTGTGAAAATTGCCTTTTGCGACCCCATGGACTGTAGCCTGCCAGCTCCTCTGTCCATGGGATTTTCCAGGCAAGAATACTGGAATGGTTTGCCATTTCCTTTTCCAGGGGATCTTCACAACCCAGGGATCAAACCCAGGTTTCCTGCATTGTAGACAGATGCTTCTACCGTCTGAGCCACCAGGGAAGTCCCAATGATAGGATATCTATCATAAATCAGGTACTTTCAGCTGTCTCGGGGACATCATTTTGGACACCTAGGAATGCGCAGTAACATATTTCTATTGCTTTTTACATTTTTCTGCTTCCTCTTCAGTGCTCATTCTTGTGACTATCATTGAGTGTGATTTCCGGTAGCCTTCTCATCCTTACTTCTTATTTACTCATAATCTCCTGCAGGGTGGGAAAGAAACAGATAATCAAGCTGCTAAGCTTTCCGTAAAGATCTGAATACCTGCATTAAGAAAGCTTAAGGCTGCTGGGAATCTAAGCTTTAGATAAGGGAGGCAGTTGTATCAGTTCAGTTCAGTTCAGTGGCTCAGTCGTGTCCAACTCTTTGCAGTTGTATACCTCATCTGGTCAGCTGGAGAAGGGAATGGCAAACCACTTCAGTATTCTTGCCTTGAGAACCCCATGAACAGTATGAAAAGACAAAATGATAGGATACTGAAAGAGAAACTCCCCAGGTCAGTAGAGGCCCAATGTGCTACTGGAGATCAGTGGAGAAATAACTCCAGAAAGAATGAAGGGATGGAGCCAAAACAAAAAGAATACCCAGCTGTGGATGTGTCTGGTGATAGAAGCAGAGTCCAATGCTGTAAAGAGCAATACTGCATAGGAACCTGGAATGTCAGGTCCATGAATCAAGGCAAATTGGAAGTGGTCAAACAAGAGATGGCAAGAGTGAATGTCGACATTCTAGGAATTAGCGAACTAAAATGGACTGGAATGGGTGAATTTAACTCAGATGACCATTATATCTACTACTGTGGGCAGGAATCCCTCAGAAGAAATGGAGTGGCCATCATGGTCAACAAAAGGGTCCAAAATGCAGTACTTGGATGCAATCTCAAAAATGACAGAATGATCTCTGTTCATTTCCAAGGCAAACCATTCAATGTCACAGTAATCCAAATCTATGCCCCAACCAGTAACGCCAAAGAAGCTGAAGTTGAACGGTTCTATGAAGACCTACAAGACCTTTTAGAACTAACACCCAAAAAAGATGTCCTTTTCATTATAGGGGACTGGAATGCAAAAGTAGGAAGTCAAGAAACACCTGGAGTAACAGGCAAATTTGGCCTTGGAACATGGAATGAAGCAGGGCAAAGACTAACAGAGTTTTGCCAAGAAAATGCACTGGTCATAGCAAATACCCTCTTCCAACAACACAAGAGAAGACTCTATACATGGACATCACCAGATGGTCAACACCGAAATCAGATCGATTATATTCTTTGCAGCCAAAGATGGAGAAGCTCTATCCAATCAGCAAAAACAAGACCAGGAGCTGACTGTGGCTCAGACCATGAACTCCTTATTGCCAAATTCAGACTGAAATTGAAGAAAGTAGGGAAAACTACTAGACCATTCAGGTATGACCTAAATCACATCCCTTATGATTATACAGTGGAAGTGAGAAATAGATTTAAGGGCCTAGATCTGATAGATAGAGTGCCTGATGAACTATGGAATGAGGTTCGTGACATTGTACAGGAGACAGGGATCAAGACCATCCCCATGGAAAAGAAATGCAAAAAAGCAAAATGGCTGTCTGGGGAGGCCTTACAAATAGCTGTGAGTGAAAAGCAAAGGAGAAAAGGAAAGATATAAACATCTGAATGCAGAGTTCCAAAGAATAGCAAGAAGAGATAAGAAAGCCTTCTTCAGTGATCAATGCAAAGAAATAGAGGAAAGCAACAGAATGGGAAAGACTAGGGATCTCTTCAAGAAAATCAGAGATACCAAAGGAACATTTCATGCAAAGATGGGCACGATAAAGGACAGAGATGGTGTGGACCTAACAGAAGCAGAAGATATTAAGAAGAGGTGGCAAGAATACACAGAAGAACTGTACAAAAAAGAGCTTCAAGACCCAGATAATCATGATGATGTGATCACTGACCTAGAGCCAGACATCTTGGAATGTGAAGTCAAATGGGCCTTAGAAAGCATCACTACGAACAAAGCTAGTGGAGGTGATGGAATTCCAGTGGAGCTATTCCAAGTCCTGAAAGATGATGCTGTGAAAGTGCTGCACTCAATATGCCAGCAAATTTGGAAAACTCAGCAGTGGCCACAAGATTGGAAAAAGTCAGTTTTCATCCCAATCCCAAAGAAAGGCAATGCCAAAGAATGCTCAAACTACCGAACAATTGCACTCATCTCACATGCTAGTAAAGTAATGCTCAAAATTCTCCAAGCCAGGCTTCAGCAATATGTGAACCGTGAACTTCCTGATGTTCAAGCTGGTTTTAGAAAAGGCAGAGGAACCAGAGATCAAATTGCCAACATCCACTGGATCATGGAAAAAGCAAGAGAGTTCCAGAAAAACATCTATTTCTGCTTTATTGACTATGCCAAAGCCTTTGACTGTGTGGATCACAATAAACTGTGGAAAATTCTGAGAGAGATGGGAATACCAGACCACCTGATCTGCCTCTTAAGAAATCTGTATGCAGGTCAGGAAGCAACAGTTAGAACTGGTCATGGAACAACAGACTGGTGCCAAATAGGAAAAGGAGTACGTCAAGGCTGCATATTGTCACCATGTTTATTTAACTTCTATGCAGAGTACATCATGAGAAATGCTGGACTGGAAGAAACACAAGTTGGAATCAAGATTGCCGGGAGAAATAACAATAACCTCAGATATGCAGATGACACCACTCTTATGGCAGAAAGTGAAGAGGGGCTAAAAAGCCTCTTGATGAAAGTGAAAGTGGAGAGTGAAAAGGTTGGCTTAAAGCTCAACATTCAGAAAACGAAGATCATGGCATCTGGTCCCATCACTTCATGGGAAATAGATGGGGAAACAGTGGAAACAGTGTCAGACTTTGTTTTTCTGGGCTCCAAAATCACTGCAGATGGTGACTGCAGCCATGAAATTAAAAGACGCTTACTCCTTGGAAGGAAAGTTATGACCAACCTAGATAGCATATTCAAAAGCAGAGACATCACTTTGCCAACAAAGGTTCGCCTAGTCAAGGCTATGGTCTTTCCTGTGGTCATGTATGGATGTGAGAGCTGGACTGTGAAGAAGGCTGAGTGCCGAAGAATTGATGCTTTTGAACTGTGGTGTTGGAGAAGACTCTTGAGAGTCCCTTGGACTGCAAGAAGATCCAACCAGTCCATTCTGAAGGAGATCAGCCCTGGGATTTCTTTGGAAGGAATGATGCTAAAGCTGAAACTCCAGTATTTTGGCCACCTCATGCGAAGAGTTGACTCATTGGAGAAGACTCTGATGCTGGGAGGGATTGAGGGCAGGAGGAGAAGGGGACGACAGAGGATGAGATGGCTGGATGGCATCACTGACTTGATGGGTGTGAGTCTGAGTGACCTCCGGGAGCTGGTGATGGACAGGGAGGCCTGGCGTGCTGCGGTTCATGGGGTCTCGAAGAGTCGGACACGACTGAGCGACTGATCCGATCAGGAATCACTTCAAATTTTTACAGTGGCCTTCCACAAGAACGGTCTGGCCCATGTGGCTCAGATGATAAAGCGTCTGTCTATGATGCAGGAGACCCGGGTTCGATCCCTGGGTTGGGAAAATCACTTGGAGAAGGAAATGGCAATCCACTCCAGTACTATTGCCTGGAAAATCCCATGGACAGAGGAGCCTGGTAGGCTACAGTCCGTGGGGTCGCAAAGAGCTGGACACGACTGAGCGACTTCATGTTCACGTTCACGTTCCCCAAGAATGTTAGTTTAGCTGGATCCTCAGAAGTTTTGTTGCTGTTTTTTAGTCTCTTTATGTCCAAGAGTGATGCTTTCTAAGACCCACTTGACTTCACATTCCAGGATGTCTGGCTCTAGGTCAGTGATCACATCATCATGATTATCTGGGTCGTGAATATCTTTTTTGTACAGTTCTTCTGTGTATTCTTGCCACCTCTTCTTAATATCTTCTGCTTCTGTTAGGTCCATGCCATTTCTGTCCTTTATCAAGCCCATCTTTGCATGAAATGTTCCTTTGGTATCTCTGATTTTCTTGAAGAGATCTGGCGTGCTGCGATTCATGGGGTCACAAAGAGTTGGACACGACTGAGCAACTGATCTGATCTGATCTGATGTCCAAGAGTTTTCAAAAATAACTTTGTAACCAACTCAGATATTCTCTTACAGAACATTTGCTCATAAGACTATTCTTTTTTAAGCTCATATGTATTTCCCTGTAATTTCTACACAAATGAAAGTCCTGAGACTTACAGATGGACAACCAATTAGGTCTACTTTGGTGATGCATTTTTTTTTTTAATTGGAGGATAATTATTTTACAGTGTTGTAGTAGTCTCTGCCATACATCAACTGGAATCAGTCACACTTTTATGTATGCGTCTCTCCTCCCTCTAGCGCCTCCCTCCTCCTCCCATCCAGCCCCTCGAGGTCATCACAGAGGGTGAGGCTGGGCTCCCTGTGCTGTCTGGCAGCGTCCTGCTCCTTATCCATCTTACACTTGGTAGCATATATATGTCAGTGCCACTCTCTCGATCCGTGCTACCCTCTCCTTCCCCTGCCGTGCCCACAAGTCTCTTCTCTATGTCTTTGTCTCCATTTCTTCTCTGTAAATAGGTGCATCAGTACTATTTTTCTAGATTCCATATATATGTGTTAATATATGATATTTGTTTTTCTATTTCATACTTCACTCTGTATAACAGGCTCTAGGTCCATCCACCTCACTACAAATGACTCAAATCCATTCCTTTTTATGGCTGAGCAATACTCCATTGTATATGCTGCTGCTGCTGCCGCTGCTAAGTCGCTTCAGTTGTGCCCAACTCTGTGCGACCCCATAGACGGCAGCCCACCAGGCTCCCCCATCCCTGGGATTCTCCAGGCAAGAACACTGGAGTGGGTTGCCATCTCCTTCTCCAATGCATGAAAGTGAAAGCTAAGCTAAGCTAAGTCGCTTCAGTCATGTCCGACTCTATGTGACCCCATAGATGGCAGCCCACCAGGCTCCCCCATCCCTGTGATTCTCCAGGCAAGAACACTGGAGTCGGTTGCAATTTCCTTCTCCAGTGCATGAAAGTGAAAAGTGAAAGTGAAGTCGCTCAGTCATTTCTGACTCTTAGCGACCCCATTGTATACATGTACCATAATTTCTTTATCCATTCATCTATTGATGGATATCTAGGTTACTTCTATATCCTGGTTATTCTAACTAGTGCTGAAATCAACATTTGCATGCTGCTGCTGCTGCTAAGTCGCTTCAGTCGTGTCCGACTCTGTGCGACCCCATAGATGGCAGCCCACTAGGCTCCTCTGTCCCTGGGATTCTCCAGGCAAGAATACTGGAGTGGGTTGCCATTTCCTTCTCCAATGCATGAAAGTGAAAAGTGAAAGTGAAGTCGCTCAGTCGTGTCCGACTCTTAGCAACCCCATGGACGAGCCTACCAGGCTCCTCCGTCCATGGGATTCTCCAGGCAAGAGTACTGGGGTGGGGTGCCATTGCCTTCCCCGAACATTTGCATACATGTGTCTTTTTGAATTGTGGTTTTCTCAGAGTATATGCCCAGTAGTGAAATTGCTTGGTCATATGGCAGTTTTATTCCTAGTTTGTTAAGGAATATCCATACTGTTCTCCAAAGTGACTGTATCAATTTACATTCCCTATACTGGTGGTTCTTACCTCCAGCTTTGTGGTGAAGACCAGAGTGATCTATAGATCTTTGTGCAAAACATGTTCACTCACCCTCTTGGGAGGTTCTGATTTAGTCAACCTGAACGCGCTGAGGCAACTGTATTTTTGCACTCTTAACAGATGATGTGGATGTTCAGTTGGGTTTGAGAAGTATGCTTACACCTTCTACCTGCCAGCCCTTCCCTTCCACACATGGGAACATGGTCATCTGTGCACTGTCCTCTCCAAGCCACACAGCCCTGGTTTCTTCAACTGTTCTTGGGTAGGCCTTGGTTTGTACATTTCTCATCACTTAGGTCATCACCCTGAACTTAAGTTTCATAATGTGCTTTTTAAATGTGGCAACCAAGCATTGAACTCCAAGCTTAGATTTGGTCCCACTAGAGTGGAATTGACTTGTTCCCTCCCTTTGTTTAGATTCTGGGCTTCACTTGTTGCAATCTAAAGATAAGCTTGCTTGAGTCACATTATAATGTTGTCTGATACTGACATTCTAGCCAGTTGTAAGACATAGGACTTTTTACCTGATTTTTCCTTCATTCCTTTCTGCCTCTCTGCCTACCAGCATTTCCTCTCTCTTTCATCAGTAACATTTGAGTGTTACTTGGGGTTCAGCCCTGAGGATTAAGAAAGAATCAAGACAGACACAGTTCCTGCCTTGCCAGAGTGAGGATTCAGACAAACAAAGCGTCAATTATGTCTTAGACTAGTTCTCACCTCTACTGTGCTGGTGAAACTGATTTATGAGCACCTCAAACTTGAGCCAGAAAGGATAAAGGGCTGTTGACAGAACTCTTGAGGGAGTCTGTCATCTTGCTCACATGGAGGGCCAGGATCTCTCTTGAGTGAGTCAGGTAGGTTCTGGCATCTGTATTTAACAACACCTGGAAGGGCTCTTTAAGTCAAAACTTTATGGGCACAGCCAGAACATTTGACAAGAATGATGGGACTGGAATTGTGCAGTAAGAACTATAAACATTTTATCACATAGTCTTATATTCTCCAATCATGATTGCCAGGCTGGTATGGGTAACCATCTCAGTTCTGGATCCTCTGAATCCCCTTTTCTTTGTCCTCCAATGACCATAATGAGGGGTCTGGACCATGATTGATTCAGGATATATCACTGTTCTCAGTGAGCCATTATTTTGCTTGCAGAATGTTTTTGCAGTACCTAGCCTTGTATTCCTCTCAGACTCTGGTTGCCTGTTTTGCCACGTGATATGAAGGGCTGTGGGCTGCTGCTGCTCTTTGGGTTTCAGTCCAGAAGGCTTTGTGTGTGTGCTTTGTGTGCTCCCTTTGCTGACCCTCTCTGAGGGTCAACTGTTCTATGTGTTCCTGCGACTGAGGGAGCGTTTTGAATTCCCTTTGAAGGCAAGAGCATCTTGTTCCTCAGTGACCCAAAGCCGGACCAACTCACAGTGCCCTCTTGGGCCACCTCCTGAAACACTTCTTGGCAGCAGTAGCCCTGGAACCTTCTCTGCTCACACCCGGCAGCCAATGTTTGGTGTGTGATACCTACACTGTCCCTGGAACATTTCCTCTTCTAGGTTGGGACTACAATTACAAGCCTGTCAAATTATTTTGAATCTTGATTCTATCATCTATCTCAGTGTTCTGCTTCTGAAAATGTCATAGCCATGGCTCCTTCAGTGTTAGATAAATTTGGAACCAAAACGCTGGCAGTTTGGGATAGAGAACTGAGAACACAACCAGATACCTCTAAGTGGATATCCATGTTCTATTTTGTTATGGCCATTCAGCCAGTTCTCAGGTTTTGGCTGGAGCTTTATGCTGTGAACATAATATATCATAAAATACAAAATACATGCTGAAAATTACCACAAACAAAAACATACAGTTTAATAAGCTAGCACAAAGCAAACTGTGTAATTTCTTCTCACATCAAGAATAGAAACTTTGCTCCCAGGCACTACCCAATCCTTATCCTTTTGTCCTACTCTAGAGTGGTTACCAGTGTCCTGATTTTTCTGACAGGCTACCACCACCAGGGCACTGCATAGACAGAAGATTGATACACACTCCAGTCTTTCCTTGAAAAAAGCCTGATTACTCTCCTGGAGCTTCAGCCTGAGAGGCAGGTTTCAGGTCTGTCATGTATCCAGAGGCTGCAGTAATGCTCTCAGGGAACATAGGCTGGGGCTCACCATTTTTGTGCTCTTCTTCGGCCTCACTACTGAGGACCGAGAGAGCAGCTCTATGGTACTTTGCAGAAAGGAGCTTATACACTCACTTGGAGACCTGATTTTTACAATAATTGCCCAGAGGATAACTCAAGATTATCTGGTCTAGAGGCCAGCAAGTATTATGACTGTGGTCCTATCAGTTCAGTTCAGTTCAGTCGCTCAGTCATATCCGACTCTTTGTGACCCCATGAATCGCAGCACACCAGGCTTCCATGTCCATCACCAACTCCCGGAGGTCACTCAGACTCACATCCATCGAGTCAGTGATGCCATCCAGCCATCTCATCCTCTGTCGTCCCCTTCTCCTCCTGCCCCCAATCCCTCCCAGCATCAGAGTCTTTTCCAATGAGTCAACTCTTTGCATCAGGTGGCCCAAGTATTGGAGTTTCAGCTTTAGCATCATTCCTTCTAAAGAAATCCCAGGGCTGATCTCCTTCAGAATGGACTGGTTGGATCTCCTTGCAGTCCAAGGGACTCCCAAGAGTCTTCTCCAACACCACAGTTCAAAAGCATCAATTCTTCGGCGCTCAGCCTTCTTCACAGTCCAACTCTCACATCCATACATGACCAAGGACTGTATATATTTGCATACATTAAAAGCTGCTGCCTGAGGCTCAATGACCCACCTTGTGGAATAAAGGAAATAAAAATAAAAATAAACAAGCAGGACCTAATTAAACTTAAAAAGCTTTTGCACAGCAAAGGAAATTATAAACAAGGTGAAAAGACTACTCTCAGAATGGGAGAAAATAATAGCAAATAAAACAACTGACAAAGGATTAATTTACAAAATATACAAGCAGCTCATACAACTTAATACCAGAAAAACAAACAATCAAAAAGTGGACAAAAGAGCTAAACAGACCTTTCTCCAAAGAAGACATCAGATCAGATCAGTCTCTCAGTCGTGTCCGACTCTTTGCGACCCCACGAACTGCAGCATGCCAGGCCTCCCTATCCATCACCAGCTCTCGGGGATCACTCAGACTCCGAAGAAGTCTGACATACAGATGGCTAATTAATGAAAAGATGCTCAACATCACTCATTATTAGAGAAATGCATTCAAAACCACAATGAGATATCATCTCACTCTAGTCAGAAAGACCATCATCAAAAAATCCACAAACAACAAGTGCTGGAAAAGGTTGGAGAAAGGGAACACTTTTCTAATGCTGGTGAGAATGCAAGCTGATACAGCCACTATGGAAGATGTACAGTATGGAGATTCCTTACAAAACTAGGAATAAAGCCCCCATAGAACCCAGCAATACCACTTCTAGGCATATACTCTGAGGAAACCAAAACTGAAAAAGACATATACCCCAATGTTCACTATAGCACAATTTACAATAGACAGGATATGGAAGCAACCTAGATGCCCATCGACAGATGAATGCATAAAGAAGCTGTGCTATGCTAAGTCACTTCAGTCGTGTCCGACTCTGTGCGACCCCACAGACAGCAGCCCACCAGGCTCCCCGGTCCCTGGGATTCTCCAGGCAAGAACACTGGAGTGGGTTGCCATTTCCTTCTCCAATGCATGAAAGTGAAAAGTGAAAGTGAAGGCGCTCAGTCGTGTCTGACCCTCAGCGACCCCATGGACTGCAGCCCTCCAGGCTCCTCCATCCATGAGATTTTCCAGGCAAGAGTACTGGAGTGGGGTGCCATTGCCTTCTCCGATAAAGAAGCTGTGGTCCATATATATGATGGAACACTACTCAGCCATGAAAAGGAACACGCTTCAATCAGTTCTAATGAGGTGGATGAACCTAGAGCCTATTATACAGAGTGAAGTGAGTCAGAAAGAGAAAAACAAATAACATATATTAATGCATATACGTGGAATCTAGAAAGATGGTACTGATAAACTGTTTGCAGGGCAGTAATGGAGACACAGACATAGAGAACAGACCTAGGGGCAAGTGTGTGGGAAAGGAAGGAGAGGGCGAGACGAACAGAGAGAAGAGTGTGGAAGCATATACACTACCATCTGTAAAACAGATGGCCAAAGAAATTTGCTGTATGACTCAGGGAACTCAAACTGGGACTCTGTAACAACCTAGAGGGATGGGAAAGGGTGGGAGGTGGGAGGTGGGAGGGAAGTTCAAGAAGGAGGGGAGATATGTATACCTATGGCTAATTCATGTTGATTTATGACAGATATCAAACCAATATTGTATAGCAATTATCTTTCAATTAAAAATAAATAAATTTTTAAAAGTCTACAAATAACATATGTTGGAGAGGGTGTGGAAAAAAGTTTACCCTCGTGCACTGCTGAGGGGAATGTGCATTGGTACAGCCACTATGGAACACAATATGGAAGTTTTTCAAAAAACTAAAAACAGAACCACCACGTGACCCAGCAATTCGACTTCTGGGTGTTTACAGTTTTAATTATTTATTTGCTTTTGGCTCTGCTGGGCCTTTGTTGCTGCATGGGCTTGTCTCTAGTTGTGGCAAGTAGGGCTACCCTCCAGTTGCACAGGCTTCTCATTGAGGTAGCGTTCCTTGTTGCAGAGCACAGGTTCTAGGGTGCATGGACTTCAGTAGCTGCAGTTCATGGGCTCGGTAGTTTCAGCTCCCAGGCCCTAGAGGCAGATTCTTTACCACTGAGCCACCAGGAAAGCCAGACTTCTGGGCATTTAACCAAAGAAAATGAAAACACTAATTTGAAAAGATAGGTGTACATTGTTCATTAAGCATTATTTACAGTGGCCAAGATATGAAAACAACCTAACCATCCACTTATGGATAAATGGATAAAGAAGATGCAGTATATATATATATATATATATATATATATAATCACATACTACACAGCCATAACAATGAATGAAATCTTGCCATTGCAGACATGAATGGACCTTGGAGATATTATGCTAAGTGAAATAAGTCAGACACAGAAAGACAAATATTGTAGGATTTCACTTATATAGGGAATCTAAAAAGCAAAACAACTGAACAGATGAAACAAACAAAACAAAACCTATAGAGAACAGAATGGGATTTCCAGGTGGGGAGCGAGTGGTTAAGAATCCGCCTGCCAATGCAGGAGACATTAAGAGATGCAGGATCAATCCCTGGGTAGAGAAGATCCCCTGGAGGAGGGGATGGCAACCCACTCCAGTATCCTTGCCTAGAGAATCCCTTGGATAGAGGAGGCTGGCAGGCTACAGTCATAGGGTCACAAAGTCGGAAACGAGTAAAGTCACTTAGCTTGCACACACACACAGAGAACAGAATGGGGTTTGCCAGAGGGCAGGGGAGTTGAAGGGTGATCCACATGGGTGAAAGTGGTTATGTGGTACAAACTTTCAATTATGAAGTGAATTTTTATAACTTCACACTCTCTATAAAAGTTCGTTCATGTAGCATGTAAGACACACTAACATTTTTTGTATGCCAAACAAGTTTCAACCCATAGTGGAATGGCAGCCTCTCCCACTCGTGTGTAGGACACAGACCTTCATGCAGCTTGGGGGATGGTATATACAGAATGCTGACTATATTTTATAATATTGTAGTGTATATTTGAAAGAAGCCAAGAGAGTTCATCTGAAAAATTCTTATCAGAAGAAAAAAATTGTAGTTTTTGTTGATTGGTGATTGACGTTGTTTTTGTTCAGTCACTCAGTCATGTCCAGCTCTTTGTGACCCCATGGACTGCAGCATGCCACACTTCCCTGTCCTTCACCATCTCCCAGAGTTTGCTCCAACTCATGTCCATTGAATCGATGATGCCATCCAACCATCTCACCCTCTGGCGTCCCCTTCTCCTCCTGCCTTCAATCTTTCCCAGCATCAGGGTCTTTTCCAACCTGGGTCTCCTGCATTGCAGGCAGATTCTTTACTATCTGAGCCACCAGGATAGCCCCTTGGAAAAAACTGACAGTAAACTAGACTTAGTGGGGATCATTTCCCAGTGTATATACGTATCAAATCATGTTAGACAACTAAAATTTATATACGGCCATATGAAGAATTGATGCTTTTGAACTGTGGTGTTGGAGAAGACTCTTGAGAGTCCCTTGGACTGCAAGGAGATCCAACCAGTCCATTCTGAAGGAGATCAGCCCTGGGATTTCTTTAGAAGAAATGATGCTAAAGCTGAAACTCCAATACTTTGGCCACCTGATGCAAAGAGTTGACTCATTGGAGAAGACTCTGATGCTGGGAGGGATTGGGGGCAGGAGGAGAAGGGGACGACAGAGGATGAGATGGCTGGATGGCATCACTGACTCGATGGATGTGAGTCTCAGTGACCTCTGAGAGTTGGTGATGGACAGGGAGGCCTGGTGTGCTGCGATTCATGGGATTGCAAAGAGTCGGACACGACTGAGCGACTGATCTGATCTGATTTGATCTGATATGCTAATTATACTTCAACTAAAAACTAACAAAAAATAAACAAGGAAGTAAATAAGTTCTTAAATGGTTTTAAAAAAGATTTTATTCCATGTCCTTCATGTATATAGCATTTCTATTGAGTGGTCAACTGTCAATCAAATTTTCTCTCTTTAAAAGTTTTACTTTGGTTTTTCTACTCTTATGATTTTTCACTGCTTTTGATTTTTAGCAGACTTGTTTTGATCTGTACATGTAGATTTTTTTAAAAAAATAGTTTATCTCGCTTTCAAGTTTAACAGATTTCTTAATGTATCCCATCAATTTAGGGAAGTTACTAGTCATTATTTCTTCAGTTGCTACTTCTATCCTATTTTCTCTCTTCTCTCTTATGGGACTTTAATGCACATATATTACATCTTCTCACTATACCTCTCTGTGTGATACTCACTACAGGTATCCCTGCTTTGCAAAAGTTTGCTTTATACACCTTTGCTTTGTGTATAGGACTTTGGGAAAGTCCTGTATTAGCACTTGTTTTCATTAACCAAAATAACTCTGAAGAGGATTTTCAGCTTTTACTAAAAAAGTTAATTGCTTCTTCATTGTACACCATTCTGGCATATGAAAGCATTAGTAGGAACACTCTAGTTTCAGATACCAGTGGACCTTATATTCTATTTTCCATCTTTTTACCACTATGTGCTTCATTCTAGAATTTTTTTCTCTGTCTAATTTCTGCTTCACTAATTCTACAGCTGAGTCTAATCTATTATTAACCCCATTTATTTAAACTTTTCTCATTATTATATTTTTCAGTGTTACAATTATAATCAGGTTTTCTTTTATAGCTTCCAATCTCTGTTGAAGTTTTAATTTGTCTTTTATATCTCTTAATATAGTAAGAATAATTGTTTTAGAGTCTGTATCTGATGGCTTCATTATCTGAAGCCCCTGCGGTTCTGTGGTCCTGCTTCTTTTGGTTGTTTCCATTGGTGTCTGCTCATGTTGACTTGTCTCCTTTTATGCCTGGTTACTTTGATATGTGGCCTTTAATTTTACTAGTAAAAATTGTTTGCAGAAATAATTTGAGGCCAGAATGATATATTCCATCTTGCTAGGAATAAAATTTCAGGCTCTGGAGTGATTCAAAACTGTACTATGGTCCTCAACACAATCTGTCTACTTGCAATTTATCTTTATTCCTAGAGTCTCACCATTCATGATTCTAACTATATGCAAAAGGTTTTCACCAAAGCTCCCAAATGTGAGCATTCTAATTCCTATCTCACTAGCTCAGTGAAACAGTCAAAAGCACCATTAATTCTTTTTTTCCCCAACTTTGACATATAGTTGCCATATTGTCCATGTTTAAGACATACAGTGATTATCATCATAGAATTAGTTACAACCTCCATCCAGTCACATAGTTACCATTTCTTTTTTTGTGGTAAGAACAATCTAGATCTACTTCCCAGCAACTTTCAAGTATATAATACAGTATTTATTGACTATAATCACCATACTGTACACTAGATTCTTAGAATTTATTCATCTTAAAACTGGCTGTTTATACCCCTGGTCAATGTCTCCTCTATTCCCCCATCTTCCAGTCCCTGGTAACCACCATTCTAGTCTCTGATTGTATTGAATTTTTTTTTTTTTTAAGATTAAAATGTAAGTGATATCATACAGTATTTGTCATTCTCTGTCTGATTCATTCCATTTAGCGTTACACCCTTAAGGTCCATCCACTTTGTCACAAAAGATTCTCAGCTCCTCCCACTGAAATCACTAAGTGTGCCTAGGAGGAAAAACAACCCCACAATTCTGGCTTCACTTTCATAGGCATCAGTTTCCTGCCAAATCTTATCCCAGTAATTCTTTCCTATTTTGTTACTGCCCAATGTCATCAAAGAGATTTTAAAAATACTTTATTCAGCTTTGCAAGTAGTCTTTAGCAAGAATGTTGGTTGAATTAGCTACTCTATTATTACCAGAAGTAGAAACCTTTCTTGGTTTTTCTTATCCATAACTATAGTCATCCATAGGTATTCTTGGAGACTGGCTCCAGGACTTCCCATAGATACCAAAATCTGAATATGTCCCAATTTTACACCGAGCATAGGTACTGAGTACTGTACAAGAAGTTTATGAAAATGGAAGAGATACAGCAAGTGAAGGCACTTTGAACATTGCAAACCTGTGTACTACATAAGCCAATTTTTATGATAGTGCATAAAGATATAACAGAACTCTTTTAATTGGACATTTTCACCAATATTTAAATGTTGTGAAAAGATTTAGTATTATTTCTTCACTTCTCAAGGTATAACTCTTTCTAAGTCTACTTCATTTTTATTCTAAAACAAAGTAAAATACACAGAAATTCTTGTTATCCACATTCATTTCTTTTAGGAAATACATCAAAGGTTACATATCACCTGTTTAGTATTTTATTTTATATTGAATAAAGAATATAATGCAAAACAAACAAAATACTCTCAGTTCCACTCTATTTTAAGTTTTGTTTAATAGACTTGAAGTTAAATGATACCAATTCAATCATGGTTAGCCATCCAAGATGAGACATAGGTCTTTGGCATTTTTATGTGATTGAATTTTAATCTTTTGTCATTTTAATTTAATATGTTGATTAAGAAATGATTTCATTTTCCCTACAGAATTTTAATGTTATATTTGTGAGTTTATTCATATGAACATTATTTTTTTGTTAGTCTATTCGTATGAATATTATTTTCTCTGTACATTTTTTGTTGATAGGGAAATAACATTTAATGGAAAGATTTGACAAGAAAATAGGTATATACAATTGAAGTTATATAACCAAAGTAAAAATGGAGAGAAAGCAAGTAAAACACATCAAAGTTTTGTTAGTCTCTAAATTTTGAAGTAGGTATAAAGCTGCCACTAAAATACAAAAAATCACTACTGATTTTATACAACATACCACTTGTGTAGTCAATCAAAGGTGTGTGGGAAGTTTGGAACCAGTTCTTTAGAAGGCGACATTCAGAAAACAGTCTCTCTCTCTCTCTCTTTTTTTTTTATTTGTTTAAAGAGGATCATCACAGTAGTTTTAGAATATCACCATATTTGCAAATAAAAGTTCTATGTGTGCATTTATATTTATATTCATATATTTCTCCCAAATCTACTCATTGCAACAACCAAGGCTGTCACTTTGGTTCAAGCATCATTTTTTTCAGTGATTTCTTTGCCAGTTTTCCTCCTGAAAAATTTCCTTAAAAACAAAAAACAAACCCACAACAGATATATTCTGAGTAATCAAATTTCCTACTTAATGTCTAGCATAGCTTCTTATCATGGAACAGAATTGTTCCAACATCTACAGTATTTGGCAAAGTTTTGTCCAACATGTTTAGGGAAACTCGCCCAATACTTTGCAATTATAGTACTTTTTTAGATCTCTATTGAAATTCTTAGTTAACTTATCAAATAGAAGTGTGAATATGACTTTGGTTTAGTAGAAAAACAAACTCTTGTTAAAATTAATTCTAAAGAGCACTCCTGCTGAAGTAGTTTGTATTTCATCCCATATAGAAGTCCTTAACATGAGCAATCATTACAAAAGAGTCTGGCATTTGATGTAAAATTCAAGGGCTTCCCTTATGGCTAAGCTGGTAAAGAATCCGCCTGCAATGTGGGAGACCTGGGCTCGATCCCTGGGTTGGAAAGATCCCTGGAGAAGGGAAAGCCTACCCACTCCAGTATTCTGGCCTGGAGAATTCCATGAACTGTATAGTCCATGGGGTTGCAAAGAGTTGGACATGACTGAGCAAGTTTCACTTTCAAGAGGTCATTAATAATTGTGGATATCACAAAGGAGAGGGAATCTATTTTACTATTTATTTTTAAATAAATAAATAGTCAGAAATTGCATTGCATTGCTTTTTAAAATTTATTATTTATTTGGTTGCGCTGTTTCTTCACTGTGGCATGCAGTGAAGCATGCTGGATTTTTAGTCCAGCATGTGGGATTTTTTTTTTTTTTTTTTAGTTGATGCATGTGAGATCTAGTTCCCTGGCCCGGGATTGAACTGGAGCCCCCTGCATTGGCAGCTTGGAATCTTCACCACTGGACCACTTGGGAAGTCCCAATCTATCTTACTTTTTAAAACATTACCTTTCTGATTGGAAAGGAACTCCATCAACATTCAGATCGGATCAGATCAGATCAGTCCCTCAATCGTGTCCGACTCTTTGTGACCCCATGAACTGCAGCACGCTAGGCCTCCCTGTCCATCACCAACTCCCGGAGGTCACTCAGACTCACATCCATCGAGTCAGTGATGCCATCCAGCCATCTCATCCTCTGTTGTCCCCTTCTCCTCCTGCCCCCAATCCCTCCCAGCATCAGAGTCTTCTCCAATGAGTCAACTCTTCGCATGAGGTGGCCAAAATACTGGAGTTTCAGCTTTAGCATCATTCCTTCCAAAGAAATCCCAGGGCTGATCTCCTTCAGAATGGATTGGCTGGATCTCCTTGCAGTCCAAGGGACTCTCAAGAGTCTTCTCCAACACCACAGTTCAAAAGCATCAATTCTTCGGCACTCAGCCTTCTTCACAGTCCAGCTCTCACATCCATACATGACCACAGGAAAGACCATAGCCTTGACTAG
Organism: Tragelaphus eurycerus; assembly: GCA_935064755.1. Taxonomy (NCBI): domain Eukaryota; kingdom Metazoa; phylum Chordata; class Mammalia; order Artiodactyla; family Bovidae; genus Tragelaphus; species Tragelaphus eurycerus. The sequence continues at coordinate 5,579,719 of CAKXYN010000111.1, read as the reverse complement.
GCGAACCTTTGTTGGCAAAGTGATGTCTCTGCTTTTGAATATGCTATCTAGGTTGGTCATAACCTTCCTTCCAAGGAGTAAGCGTCTTTTAATTTCATGGCTGCAGTCACCATCTGCAGTGATTTTGGAGCCCAGAAAAATAAAATCTGACACTGTTTCCACTGTTTCTCCATCTATTTCCCATGTAGTGATGGGACCAGATGCCATGATCTTCGTTTTCTGAATGTTGAGCTTTAAGCCAACCTTTTCACTCTCCACTTTCACTTTCATCAAGAGGCTTTTGAGTTCCTCTTCACTTTCTGCCATAAGGGTGGTGTCATCTGCATATCTGAGATTATTGATATTTCTCCCAGCAATCTTGATTCCAGCTTGTGTTTCTTCCAGTCCAGCGTTTCTCATGATGTACTCTGCATATAAGTTAAATAAACATGGTGACAGTATACAGCCTTGATGTACTCCTTTTCCTATTTGGAACCAGTCTGTTGTTCCATCACCAGTTCTAACTGTTGCTTCCTGACCTGCATACAGATTTCTCAAGAGGCAGATCAGGTGGTCTGGTATTCCCATCTCTTTCAGAATTTTCCACAGTTTATTGTGATCTACACAGTCAACCTTAAGAGGTACATATTCACTGGGGAAAGATGAGATATTCAGCAAAACCATTGGAGATTCTGGTTTCCATTCTGTCATGTTCAAATTCTGTATTTTGGGACATACAATAACTCTTCAAACATTTATTTCCTCATCGACAAACCAAGAAAGTTACAGTTGGTCAGATTTTAAGGTAGCTTAGTTATTTCTCAGTGGAAAAAGAGACAAGGTATTAGGAAAGGTATAGTGTTACTAGTGAGTGTTGGTCACTCAGTGTCCAACTCTTTGAGACCCCATGGACTGTAATCTGCCAGAATCCTCTGTCCATGGAATTCTCCAGGCAAGAATACTGGAGTGGGCAAGCATTCCCTTCTCCAGGGGATCTTCTCAACTCAGGGCTAGAATCCAAGTCTTCTGAATTACAAGCAAATTCTTTACCATCTGAGTCACCAGCAAAGCCCAGGAAAGGTGTAAAGGCATATCAAAGCCTTTTCTCTCATTAGCGTTGAGCAGTTGACATACCCGCTCTCTGCTGGCTGTGTAAGCTAGCAATCTAAAAGGCTTTTGATGACAAAAATGGCTGTAAGCCACATGCTTGTGGAGCCAAATATGTCCTTAGAAGAAACATTTGACTTTTTTATTTAAGAGAAATGGTTAACTTGAAAAGGAATATGCTAAACAAGAATTTTAAATGTTAAGCATTGGCACAAGTTCAAAATATTTAAGAATTAGAGAGAAAGGCATTTCCTTTGAAATATTCTCTAGAGCCATTTATGTTTTAAACACACTATTGTGTAATATTGAGTAATATTTAAGCTTAACTGATGGTATAAGGAAATTCATTTTTGTAAAGGATCTTGTTTTACTTCTCTGCTTCCTTTTACCAGCCAAACTTCTTTTAAGTGCTACTTATATGTATTGTTGCCATTTCCTCATCTCCCACACTTTGTCCCTTGCCATTGGATTTTATTACCACTACTTTACTGAGCCTGCAGTCACAGTGTGATCTGATTTCTCTGCATTACTGAATGTTCTCTCCTTGAAATGCTCCCATATCTGAATTCCTGTCTTCTTCGTCACCTCAGATTTTTGTTCCACTTTTCTGATCTATCCTTTTCAGCCTCTTTTTTTTTTTTTTAAGTAAAATAGTTTATTAATGTTTGTAGTGCACATCACCCTGGAGAAAACTGAGTAAGAAATAACTCAAAATGGTACTCAAAATTCCAGCTTTTATAGCCTGTTCAACAGAGGACAATGAAGTTGTAGAGAAATGATGGGACAAAGAAGATTGGTTCTAGGCTTCTAACGTGGGCAAGTGATGAGAGAGTAAATATATGGGAGGAAATTAATAGAATAAGGTTTGTCTGCAGATTCCTCTGGTATCACCTCTGGACTAATAAGAATGTCTTCTTCCCTCCTGAACAGCGAGGGTACTTTTCACATGGGAGTTTATCTTCACTGGGGTCAACCTATTTCTGCAGACATACAGTTTGGCTTCCCAGTCTGGAACACTTTCTCTGTCCAGCCTGTAAAAGTCTATTCTCCGAATCACACTGTTAGAATGAACTCCATTTATTTCCAAGGGTCTGTACTAAGGATTGCCAGTTCTACAACTTTTCACAGATTTGCCTCCTGAATTTGAGATAGTCCTCTGGATATTTCCATTTGGATTTCCAACTAGTACTTGAAACACAACATTCCCACCATGGGATTCATCAACTTTCTCCCTGATCGGAGTCATCTTTCCATGAGCCAACCAGGAACTCGGGTTTCAGCCCCACCACAGTCACTCTTCATCTAAGGAATAGATAATTCTGTACTATACACTTCTAAAAATCTTTCACTCTTTTCTGTTATCACTGCCATCATTGCCTCCATCAGCTCTCACTTTGACTGCTGTTAACTGTCTCCTAACTAACTCACCTCAGAGAAGGCAATGGCAACCCACTCCAGTACTCTTGTCTGGAGAATCCCATGGACGGAGGAGTCTGGTGGGCTGCAGTCCATGGGGTCTCAAGGAGTCGGACACAACTGAGCGACTTCACTTTCACTTTTCACTTTCGTGCATTGGAGAAGGAAATGGCAACCCACTCCAGTGTTCTTGCCTGGAGAATCCCAGGGACGGTGGAGCCTGGTGGGCTGCCGTGTCAGACACGACTGAAGCAACTTAGTAGTAGTAGTAGTAGTAGTAGTAGTAGTAGTAGTAGTAGTAGTAGTAACTAATTCACCTACCACTGTTCTGCTCTCTCTATCCGAGGCATTGAAAAATGCTTAAAACACAAAAATAGAATTGTCTTCTTTCCTAAAACTCTTCACTACTTTCCCATTACTCTTAGAATAATGTCTGAATTCACTGAGTAATTTCCCGAATGATCTGCTTTGGACCCTGTCTTCCTCTCTAAGGTCATCACTCACTGTTTTTCCCTCCCTTGTGCTTATGTTCACCACACTGAATGACTCTCATTTCCTGGACTTCCCTGCTCCCTGTAGGCTCAGCACCTTTAAAAGAATGATTTCTCTTCCTAGGACTGCCATTTCATCCCCCAGCCTCTCATGTTTGGCTATTACAGACTTTTTATGTCTCTAATCCTTATGTCTCTTATCAACTATACGTTGGCACATATAGACTTAACTGATAAGAGAGAAGGGCCATTCAGCCCAAGCAGGGGCCTAATCTGGGGTCATATAGAACATGGCAAGCTGGGCTTTTATATAATGATGTTGTTGATGATGATAATGATGGTCACAGTAAAATAAATGTCCTCACAGCACCAAACCCTGGACACAAATTATTATTTCAAACTTAGCAATCAGCAACACTCAGAATACATGATTTTCAGAATGTAATACTCATACCATGAGACTCATTATTCTAATCAAATAACAAATATTCAGAAGCATTTAAAAAATCAAGTTTGTGGATTCCTTTCAGCACATTCAGCTGCTGATTCCCCTCTGCGCTACTTATTTCGGTGGCCAGCAGCTATGAAGAGAAATGAAAGGAAATGAAATTCATAACTTCTAATCTTGCTTAAGGCAGTTCTACTATTTTTAAATGATTAAGTTGGGGTGGGCAAGGATAACATAATCAATAAATGAGTTTTGGTGACATTCTATAGAATTCAATTATGTTCTTCTTGGCCCCCATAAGGCTGACTAATCATAATTAAGTTATAAGTTAAATTTGCCTTTGTGTACAGGGAGCCCTGACTAACAAAACCAAATATAAATATACAATATGAGTGTTTTTCCCAAGAAATCTAGCATCCTCTCTGAAAAATAAAACATAAATTTTTGCTATCTCTCACATTCTTGTTTACAATGGAGATTTGTAAACTTGCACGGCTTCCCTGGGGGCTCAGACAGTAAAGAATCTGCCTGCAATGCAGGAGACCTGGGTTTAATCCCTGTGTCAAGAAGATCCCTTGGAGGAGGGCATGGCAACCCACTCCAGTACTGTTGCCTGGAGAACTGCATGGGCAGAAGAGCCTGGCAGGCTAATAGTTCATGGGTTGCAAAGAGTGGGACACAACTAAGTGACTAACACTTTCACTTTTCAGCATTTTACATGAAGATTTTGCCATTATGAACACCAAATGGAACACTGTCTTGCTACTCAAAAGAAAACATATAGGCAAGTTCTCAGTATTTTTTAAAAAGGCAAGTCCATCCCAGAAAAGCAGGATCTGGATCCTTAAGTATGCCTGTACAGGGAGTGATCCAAATATTCTATAATACTAGCATATTAGCACGTTACAAACAAAACTCTTTTGATTTACTATATGCATCAAAATCTTGATGAGATTTATCTGAGTCATATCAGCTTGAAGTCAGGATCAAGTCCTTACTTTACATTTTTTGCCTAAATTATATAATAGTACACAGATGTTTCAACAAAACTCATGGAAGAGGCAAACCATTGCAATATGAACTGAATATTTTTTCCTGGCAAACTAGTGTTAAGATACTCACACACGATCTCTTAGAGAAGCCACTGGATGTGTACATCTCCCTTCCTCCAGAGCATCCTTATCCTAACTTTAGAACAACATGAGCTAAAAGCTAAAAATAAATGCAGCCCTAAAAAAACGCATTAGAACTTGGCTCTCAGTTTCTCATTTCTGCAACTTGGAGCTGAGTATGGCTAAGTCTTTGGGTTATGAACTATCATAAGAGAATGATAATTACTTGTTATTTTAAAGCACCAGATTTATTGACTGAACAACAACACATTCTTATACATGCAACTTTCAAAAGACCTCTGATTACATTCATAATTGAGTTAACATACAAGACTGAAAAGTGATTTCTGAGAGATAACATTAAATAAGATTTCTTAGAGACTGCAGTTTAATTCTCCTCCCCTATAACACTACCATCATTAACTTCAATTCATTATAATAACAAAAATGTGCATCATATGTGTACTGGGTAGAAAAGTCATCTCTCACTGTCTAAATGCAAGACCATGCCTTTGTATTTTTATGTTACAATTCTTGTTCTGTCAATCACTCTCAGATTTACTAGAATGCTAAGAAGATTCCAGGAAATCTGATATTTTGATGCAATACTTAAGTGAAAATGTGGCATTAATGTTCATCTTCTTAGCTATTCGGAACCATTTATCTTACTAAGACATTTCAGGTCATTTATATATGTATTTTTAAAACGTTCCTTGTAACAGAGAATGGTGTGTGCCTATCACAGATGGGGTAAGTACCTCGGGACAGAGTTAGGAGGAAGACTTTCTAGAGAACTTTTGTATGTCTGATATTTGAACAATGTGCATATTATCGACATAAAAGAAATATTAAGTAGTTTTTAAAAGCATGACACAATTTCTTTGATACAAGTTACACATGTGTTCTTATGGCTCAAAACCACTTTCCGAAAGAGAAAGTCATTGCCAGTCAAAAGTTATTAGGAATTCAGATTTACTTCCCCTCTCCTATAAGACCTATAAAGACCATAAAAGTTGTTCATGTGGCATCAAAATTAAAGATGCTTGTTTCAGATTAAAATTTGTAGTTTGATTATCGTGTAAGTCGCTCAGTCGTGTCCGACTCTTTGCGACCCCATGGACTGTAGCCTACCAGGCTCCTCTGTCCATGGGATTTTCCAGGCAATAGTACTGGAGTGGATTGCCATTTCCTTCTCCAAGGGATCTTCCCAACCCAGGGATCGAACCCGGGTCTCCCGCATCGTAGACAGACGCTTTACCGTCTGAGCCATCAGGGAAGTAGTTTGATTGGGACATGAAAATTACTCTATGACCTTGAACCTAGAATCCCAGGAAGTGGTGAGGATTACTGTGCATAATCCATGAGAGAGATAAAAGGATTTCGGTCCTCCTCCAGGACACATTCCAGTGTGCTTGCTCAACCCGCTGGCCTTTCACACGTGATCTGCATTATCACTCCAGGGCCTGGAAGCCATAGAGAAGAGTAATACATACAGGAAATGGTTGTAAAGAGATAAGAAAAAAGTGGCTTAACAAAGGAAAATTGAGGCCCCTATTCATCATTATCATTTAGGGAAGGAAAGAGAAGAGAAACATGGAAAATATTAATAGAGTCTTCAAGAGAGGCTTACAAACTCCTGATTGAAAATTCTTTTGTGTCTTTAGTGAACACTACGAGAGAGAGGTTTGAGAATTCCTGGACCTCTCATTAGGTAATTAACCTATGCAAGTTTGTGCTAAGTTGCTTCAGTCGTATCCGACTCTGTGTGACACAATGGACAGTAGCCCACCAGTTTCCTCTGTCCATGGGGATTCTCCAGGCAAGAATACTGGAGTGGGTAGCCATGCACTTCTCTAGGGGATCTTCCCCACAAAGGGATCGAACCTGCGTCTCTTATGTCTTCTGCATTGGCAGGAGAGTTCTTTCTCACTAGTGCCGCCTGGGAAGCCCATATACAAGTTTGGATGAACAAACCAAATATATCTGACCTTTCCATGTGGATTGCGCTTTTGGAGAAGAGATACAATGACTTTTGTCTGACAAGCCTGGATTAAGGGTTTAAGAGCAGGTACCCAGACCAAATTCAGTTCTACCATTTATTAGGTGTTTGACCTTGGACACAGTAGATAACCTCCTAGAGCCTCAGCTTCCTCTTTTGGTAAAATGAGATAAGAGTAGTATGTACCCAGAAAGTAGTGTGAATCTGATGCCTGTAATCCTTTGACTTGGCTGAAAATTCTCTAATGATTTCACTGAGCGCTCCCAGGTTGAGAATGTGGTATATTTATATCCCTATGACATATTTATATAAATTTCAGATTATAGGTGATCACACTAAGCCATGAGAAAGGGGCACTATCTAAAGTTGGTTTTTATTCTGACTTAAAAAATAAATACCTTGGAAATTAAATTGTTTTCTTTGCTGGATTTTGAGCATTAAACCAACTTTTTATGACCCCACAGACAATACATTCCATGGAATTCTCCAGGCCAGAATACTGGAGGGAGTAGCCATTTCCTTCTCCAGGGGATCTTCCCAACCCATGGATTGAACCCAGGTATCCCACATTACAGCCAGATTCTTTACCAGCTAAGCCACAAGGGAAGCCCAAGAATGCTGGAGTGGGTCGCCTATTACTTCTCCAGCAGATCTTCCTGACCCAGGAATCGAACCAGGGTCTCCTGCATTCTAGGTGGATTCTTTACCAATTGAGCTATCAGGGAAGCCTATTAAATAAAATAATATTTGTAAAGTACTTTAGGAACAGTGACTGGCACATAGTAAGTGTTATATCAGTGTCTGTTAAAGGAAAACACATATAAGTAAAACAGCAGAAGTTCACTTAAATTTACTCCCCCCCCCCCCCCCCCCCATCACCAGCTTCCGGAGGTCACTCAGACTCGCATCCATCGAGTCAGTGATGCCATCCAGCCATCTCATCCTCTGTCGTCCCCTTCTCCTCCTGCCCTCAATCCCTCCCAGCATCAGAGTCTTCTCCAATGAGTCAACTCTTCGCATGAGGTGGCCAAAATACTGGAGTTTCAGCTTTAGCATCATTCCTTCCAAAGAAATTCCAGGATTGATTTCCTTCAGAATGGACTGGTTGTATCTTCTTGCAGTCCAAGGGACTCTCAAGAGTCTTCTCCAACACCACAGTTCAAAAGCATCAATTCTTCGGCGCTCAGCCTTCTTCACAGTCCAGCTCTCACATCCATACATGACCACAGGAAAGACCATAGCCTTGACTAGGCGAACCTTTGTTGGCAAAGTAATGTCTCTGCTTTTGAAGATGCTATCTAGGTTGGTCATAACTTTCCTTCCAAGGAGTAAGCGTCTTTTAATTTCATGGCTGCAGTCACCATCTGCAGTGATCTTGGAGCCCAGAAAAACAAAGTCTGACACTGTTTCCACTGTTTCCCCATCTATTTCCCATGCAGTGATGGGACCAGATGCCATGATCTTCGTTTTCTGAATGTTGAGCTTTAAGCCAACCTTTTCACTCTCCACTTTCACTTTCATCAAGAGGCTTTTTAGCCCCTCTTCACTTTCTGCCATAAGGGTGGTGTCATCTGCATATCTGAGGTTATTGATATTTCTCCCGGCAATCTTGATTCCAACTTGTGTTTCTTCCAGTCCAGCATTTCTCATGATGTACTCTGCATATAAGTTAAATAAACATGGTGACAATATACAGCCTTGACGTACTCCTTTTCCTATTTGGAACCAGTCTGTTGTTCCATGACCAGTTCTAACTGTTGCTTCCTGACCTGCATACAGATTTCTTAAGAGGCAGATCAGGTGGTCTGGTATTCCCATCTCTTTCAGAATTTTCCATAGTTTATTGTGATCCACACAGTCAAAGGCTTTGGCATAGTCAATAAAGCAGAAATAGATGTTTTTCTGGAACTCTCTTGCTTTTTCCATGATCCAGCGGATGTTGGCAATTTGATCTCTGGTTCCTCTGCCTTTTCTAAAACCAGCTTGAACATCAGGAAGTTCACGGTTCACATATTGCTGAAGCCTGGCTTGGAGAATTTTGAGCATTACTTTACTAGCGTGTGAGATGAGTGCAATTGTTCGGTAGTTTGAGCACTCCTTGGCATTGCCTTTCTTTGGGATTGGGATGAAAACTGACCTTTTCCAATCTTGTGGCCACTGCTGAGTTTTCCAAATTTGCTGGCATATTGAGTGTAGCACTTTCACAGCATCATCATTCAGGATTTGGAATAGCTCCACTGGAATTCCATCACCTCCACTAGCTTTGTTTGTAGTGATGCTTTCTAAGGCCCATTTGACTTCACATTCCAAGATGTCTGGCTCTAGGTCAGTGATCACATCATCATGATTATCTGGGTCTTGAAGCTCTTTTTTGTACAGTTCTTCTGTGTATTCTTGCCACCTCTTCTTGATATCTTCTGCTTCTGTTAGATCCACACCATCTCTGTCCTTTATTGTGCCCATCTTTGCATGAAATGTTCCTTTGGTATCTCTGATTTTCTTGAAGAGATCCCTAGTCTTTCCCATTCTGTTGTTTTCCTCTATTTCTTTGCATTGATCACTGAAGAAGGCTTTCTTATCTCTTCTTGCTATTCTTTGGAACTCTGCATTCAGATGTTTATATCTTTCCTTTTCTCCTTTGCTTTTCGCTTCTCTTCTTTTTGCAGCTATTTGCAAGGCCTCCCCAGACAGCCATTTTGCTTTTTTGCATTTCTTTTCCATGGGGATGGTCTTCATCCCTGTCTCCTGTACAATGTCACGAACCTCATTCCATAGTTCATCAGGCACTCTATCTATCAGATCTAGGCCCTTAAATCTATTTCTCACTTCCACTGTATAATCATAAGGGATTTGATTTAGGTCATACCTGAATGGTCTAGTAGTTTTCTCTACTTTCTTCAATTTCAGTCTGAATTTGGTAATAAGGAGTTCATGGTCTGAGCCACAGTCAGCTCCTGGTCTTGTTTTTGCTGATTGTATAGAGCTTCTCCATCTTTGGCTGCAAAGAATATAATCGATCTGATTTCGGTGTTGACCATCTGGTGATGTCCATGTATAGAGTCTTCTCTTGTGTTGTTGGAAGAGGGTATTTGCTATGACCAGTGCATTTTCTTGGCAAAACTCTATTAGTCTTTGCCCTGCTTCATTCCGTATTCCAAGGCCAAATTTGCCTGTTACTCCAGGTGTTTCTTGACTTCCTACTTTTGCATTCCAGTCCCCTATAATGAAAAGGACATCTTTTTTGGGTGTTAGTTCTAAAAGGTCTTGTAGGTCTTCATAGAACCTTTCAACTTCAGCTTCTTCGGCGTTACTGGTTGGGGCATAGACTTGGATTACTGTGACATTGAATGGTTTGCCTTGGAAACGAACAGAGATCATTCTATCGTTTTTGAGATTGCATCCAAGTACTGCATTTCGGACTCTTTTGTTGACCATGATGGCCACTCCATTTCTTCTGAGGGATTCCTGTCCACAGTAGTAGATATAATGGTCATCCGAGTTAAATTCACCCATTCCAGTCCATTTTAGTTCGCTAATTCCTAGAATGTCGACATTCACTCTTGCCATCTCTTGTTTGACCACTTCCAATTTGCCTTGATTCATGGACCTGACATTCCAGGTTCCTATGCAATACTGCTCTTTACAGCATCGGACTTTTCATCTATCACCAGACACATCCACAGCTGGGTATTCTTTTTGTTTTGGCTCCATCCTTTCATTCTTTCTGGAGTTATTTCTCCACTGATCTCCAGTAGCATATTGGGCCCCTACTGACCTGGGGAGTTTCTCTTTCAGTATCCTATCATTTTGTCTTTTCATACTGTTCATGGGGTTCTCAAGGCAAGAATACTGAAGTGGTTTGCCATTCCCTTCTCCAGCGGACCACACCCTGTCATATCTCTCCACCATGACCCGCCCATCCCAAGTTGCCCCTCGGGCATGGCTTAATCTCATTGAGTTAGACAAGGGTGTGGTCCTTGTGTGATTAGACTGACTAGTTATCTGTGAGAATGGTTTTAGTGTATTTGCCCTCTGATGCCCTCTTTCAAGACCTACTGTCTTACTCGGGTTTCTCTTACCTTGGGCGTGGGGTATCTCATCCCGGCTGCTCCTGGCTGCTCCCGGCCAGCAAAGCACAGCCATCGCACCTTACCTTGGACGAGGGGGTCTCTCCTCACCGCCGCCCTTCCTGACCTCGGTCGTGGGGTAGCTCTTCTCGGCCGTGCTTAGTGCACTGGCCCTCACCGCCGTCCTTCCTCGGTCGTGGGGGTAGCTCCCCCCCCCCGCGCCCGGGGGGGGCGGGCGGGGGGGGGGGGGGGGGGGGGGGGGGGGGGGGGGGGGGGCGCCGCCCCGGCGGGCCCCCCCCCCCCGGCCCCCCCCCGAGACCCCCCCCCCCCCGCCGGCGCCCCCCGGGAGGGGGGAAGAAGGAGGATTTAGGGGGAGAAAGAAAAAAACAAAACACAAAGAATAAGGGACGACAGAGAGGAAGAGAGATACAAATTTGCATCTTTTTCATGCAAAGATGGGCTCAATAAAGGACAGAAATGGTATGGACCTAACAGAAGCAGAAGATATTAAGAAGAGGTGGCAAGAATACACAGAAGAATTATACAAAAAAAAAAAAAGATCTTCAGGACCCAGATAATCATGATGGTGTGATCATTGACCTAGAGCCAGACATCCTGAAATGTGAAGTCAAGTGGGCCTTAGAAAGCATCACTAAGAACAAAGCTAGTGGAGGTGATGGAATTCCAGTTGAGCTATTCCAAATCCTGAAATATGATGCTGTGAAAATGCTGCACTCAATATGCCAGCAAACTTGGAAAACTCAGCAGTGGCCACAGGACTAAGAAAAGGTCAGTTTTCATTCCAATCCCAAAGAAAGGCAATGCCGAAGAATGCTCAAACTACTGCACAATTGCACTCATCTCACACGCTAGTAAAGTAATAACAAAATTCTCCAACCAGGTGAACTGTGAACTTCCAATGTTCAAACTGGTTTTAGAAAAGGCAGAGGAACCAGAGATCAAATTGCTAACATCCACTGGATCATCAACATTCAGAAAATGAAGATCATGGCATCTGGTCCCATCACTTCATGGGAAATAGATGGGGAAACAATGGAAACAGTGTCAGACTTTATTTTTGGGGGCTCCAAAATCACTGCAGATGGTGATTGCACCCATGAAATTAAAAGATGCTTACTCCTTGGAAGAAAAGTTATGACCAAACTAGATAGCACATTCTAAAACAGAGACATTACTTTGCCAACAAAGGTTTGTCTAATCAAGGCTATGGTTTTTCCTGCGGTCACCTATGGATGTGAGAGTTGGACTGTGAAGAAGGCTGAGCACCAAAGAATTGATGCTTTTAAACTGTGGTGTTGGAGAAGACTCTTCAGAGTCCCTTGGACTGCAAGGAGATCCAACCAGTCCATTCTGAAGGAGATCAGCCCTGGGATTTCTTTGGAAGGAATGATGCTAAAGCTGAAACTCCAGTATTTTGGCCACCTCATGCGAAGAGATGACTCATTGGAGAAGACTCTGATGCTGGGAGGGATTGGGGGCAGGAGGAGAAGGGGACGACAGAGGATGAGATGGCTGGATGGCATCACTGACTCGATGGATGTGAGTCTGAGTGACCTCCGGGAATTGGTGATGGACAGAGAGACCTGGTGTACTGCAATTCATGGGGTCACAAAGAGTCAGACATGACTGGGTGACTGAACTGAACTGATTGGATCATCGAAAAAGCAAGAGAGTTCCAGAAAGACATCTATTTGCTTTACTATGCCAAAGCCTTTGACTATGTGGATCACCACAAACTGTGGAAAATTTTAAAGAGATGGGAATACCAGACCACCTGACCTCCCTCTTGAGAAATCCGTATGCAGGTCAAGAAGCAAAAGTTAGACCTGGACATGGAACAACAGACTGCTTCCAAATAGGAAAAGGAGTATGTCAAGGCTGTATACTGTCATCCTGCTTATTTAACTTATATACAGAGTACCTCATGGGAAATGCTGGGCTGGAAGAAGCACAAGCTGGAATCAAGATTGCCGGGAGAAATATCAATAACCTCAGATACACAGATGACACCAGGCTTATGGCAGAAAGTGAGGAAGAACTAAAAAGCCCCTTAAAAAAAGTGAAAGGGGAGAGTGAAAAAGTTGGCTTAAAGCTCAACATTCAGAAAACTAAGATCATGGCATCTGGTCCCATCACTTCATGGCAAATAGATGGAGACACAGTGGAAATAGTGGCAGACTTTATTTTTGGGGGGCTCCAAAATCACTGCAGATGGTGACTGCAGCCGTGAAATTAAAGGATGTTTACTTCTTGGAAGAAAAGTTATGACCAACCTAGATAGCATATTCAAAAGCAGAGACATTACTTTGCCAACAAAGGTCCATCTAGTCAAAGCTATGGTTTTTCTAGTAGTCATGTATAGATGTAAGAGTTGGACTATAAAGAAAACTGAGCACTGAAGAATTGGTGCTTTTGAAGTGTGATGTTGGAGAAGAATCTTGAGAGGTCCCTTGGACAGCAAGGAGATCCAACCAGTCCATCCTAAAGGAAATCAGTCCTGAATATTCATTGGAAGGACTGACATTGAAGTGAAACTCCAATATTTTGGCCACCTGATGTGAAGAAATGACTCATTTGAAAAGACCCTGATGCTGGGAAAGATTAAAGGCAGGAGGAGAAGGGGATGACAGAGGATGAGATGGTTGGATGCCATCACCAACTCAATGGACATGAGTTTGAGTAAACTCCGGGAGTTGGTGATGGACAGGGAGGCCGGGTCTGCTGCAGTCCGTGGGGTCACAAAGAGTCAGGCACGACTGAGTGACTGCACTGATGCTGATTCCCAGAGCAACTTATGACAGTAATTTTTACTTTTTTAATTAAACAATTGAATTTTTGAGTAAACATACTAAATATGCAAAAAAGGGTGTTGTGTGAAAATTAGGTTGAAGACTTTGGAGAAATTTAATAAAGAGATGTTGTTTTAAAAAATACTCTTGGACTTGGTGTTTTTGAAGCAACTGAACAGACAGAAAAAATCATAGAAATCTGGAATGAATTTATATTGAAAATTGTTTTTCAAATGTCCTTAAATTCTGAGTCCATTTAATAGAAACTGAAAGTGGAAAGTGTAGACAACGTACTGTGGATGTGGTTTGTACAAGAAAGACAACTTAGGATTCCCAAAGGAAGGGTCGAGATGCAATTTTTTGCATCTTTCCAGCCAAAAACTAAAGAAAAAATGAATTCATGTGAACTATATATTTTAAGCTAAGAGAAAACATATTTTGTTATTATGGATCATTGTTTGACAGTTCTCTGAATGAATCAAATTTTCAATGCCAGGTAAGGATTTCTACCACAATTAAGTCTATTAATTTAGAAACCTGGCCAAAGTTTGAATCCAGTTTCTGCCCCTTACTATCTTTGGAAAATGGGAAAATATTTTGTTTAACTTCTTTAGAAGTCAGTTTCCCCATCTCTTAACATTGAAGGATCAACAGTGTCCTTAAGGTTTGGCACATAAAATTAAAAGATGCTTTCTCCTTGGAAGAAAAGCTACAACAAACATAGACAGCATATTAAAAAACAGAGACATCACTTTGCTGACAAAGGTCTATGTAGTCAAAGCTATGCTTTTTCCAATATCATGTACAGATGTGAGAGTTGGACCATAAAGAAAGTGGAATGCCAAAGAACTGATGCTTTGAATTGTGGTGCTGGAGAAGAATCTTGAGAGTCCTTTGGACAGCGAGAAGAGCAAAACAGTCAATCCTAAAGGAAATCAACGCTGAATACTCATTGGAAGAACTGGTGCTGAAGCTCCAATACTTTGGCCACTTGATACGAAGAGCAGACTCTTTGGAGAAGCCCCTGATGCTGAGAAAGATTGAAGACAAAAAGATAAGGTGGTAGTGGAGGATGAAATGGTTAGATAGCATCACTGAGTCAATGGACATGAATTTGAGCAAACCCCAGGAGATGGTGAAGGACAGAGAAGCCTGGCATGCTGCAGTCCATGAGGTCACAAAGAGTTGGACACAACTGAGCAACCGAACAGCAACAACATGAGGTTTGAAGGAGGACCCAGTGCACTGCTACATGGAAAGGAGGAACTCAGCACAGTGCCCAGCCTGTGGTTAAACTATGTGCACAACTGATACACTTTCTTGTACTCTATTCATCATCTAACACAGTTAGTTCTTACACACAGTTTTCACAGGATAAAAACTTATTATCTCTTTAAGTCATGATGATGATTAAACAATTCAATAAATAATTATTGAGCATACTATTTATGAGACACTAAAATAAGATGCTGAGAACACAGGTCTGAATTAAGATTTAGCTCTCTGCCCCCTCTGAGATGTTTCATTAGCCAGAAGTTGCCTTAGGAATTGCAATGAACCTAACTATTATTGATTTTGTCTTGTGGCCAAACACTAAATAGAAAAAGAAAATTTTGATAGTGATGATGATGGGTAAGGATCTAGCTATTAGTGTTTTGGGAAATATTCATTTATTTATCAGGGCATATCTGAAAGGAGGAAAACAAGTCATGTTGGGTGATAAAAACATAAAATGTAATATAAAAATGAAATACACTTTTAGGAGAGCACAGAGAAGGAACAGAAATGAGAGCAAATCCATGTAAAGATGTGTCATGCTTCTAAATGCTTCTAGGTATTTTGCCCATACATAAATCTAAAGAGCCTGCCCATAAAAAAATCAGATGTGTCAAGTAGGATAAGCTCCTAAGACTGATGAAGGTATGTGTTGTGGGTATGAGTGTGGATTTCCAGTAAGACCAAATTGGAATCCTGACTCTGCCACTTATTAGCTGTTGGACACTGAGAACTAAACCTATTTACTAAACTTAATTAGTATCAATGTGACTAAGTGTCAATTTTCTCATCTGTAAGATAGAGTTAAGACTAACTACCTACGTGGGTTGTTGAGAAGATTCCGAGAGAAAATATGTCAAAGTTGTCTAGAGTGACTTGCACAGGATCACTTCAGAAGGCAGCTGTTATTATGACATGCAGGAATCAACCCTGTCCTCAGAATGCATGGCAGACTGCCCCAAAAGGTCCCTTAGACCACATGCAGGACACATGTTTCTTGAAAACCCCTGACATAGACTTTCATGGTGTTTGTTGCATAGCTTGGTGAATGCTCCAACATTCACCCGCTGAATCAGCCTCCTACAAGGCAGCTGCTTTTTTTTTCCCCTTACCTGTTCTATGTTTTAGTCAGAGCATGTATGTACAGTGTTCAAGAGCTGAACTTGTTCAAAGTCATCCACCCTGTATTTCTAAAGAAAGTCTTTTGATATATTTGTGTGTTTCTTGGGTTTGTTTTATTTGTGGGATGCAGTGGGACTCCTGGGGCTTGACTGCAAGTTTCTTTAGACTTTATGTCTAGTGCTCTCCAAAACAAACCCAATTTTACACAGACCTTTTCATAACACAGTCTGCTTCTCTGAATATCTCTTCAATAATTAAATACAATATTTTATAAATATTAAAAATTTTTGGCTTTAAATTCTTTCTCTGTGGATTAGTAATCTATCTAAATCTCAACTCTAGATACCTTGTTCTACCAACAAAGTTGGTGTCCAATAGGTATTTGTTGATTGATTAATTTTGCTGAGCGACTGAACTCCCAGGCCTCTTACAGTGTCTTATGCACAGCTGTGTAAACTCTGTTGAATGAAACTGAAGCTTGTCACATTCCAACAGTAATAAGGAATGAGTTAGCCAAGTACTTCTTCTCTGACATGTCGTCCATCAAACAGCCTTAATATCTTGCTGGCCTAAAAGGAGCTTCAGGAGAATAAGAACACTATGGCAAAAACCAAAATCACTTACTCAAAGGGTTAAACAATGAAAGTACCCAATGTATGTGTCTATTGATAAGGGGAAGAGAGAGAGAGAGGCAATCACTTTCAAACTGCAAGTGAAAACTAGACACAATTTTGTGAAGTTCCCATGGTTTCAGTTTCATCAGTGTATAATTCCAAATCAACAATGCTAGGAGGCCGATGGCCTTACATTAGATCCTCGACATGCTCCCGAGTTGAACAAGCAACCTTACACTGTTAGATAGACATGCTGGGAGAAGGAGGAATGGCTCCACAGCAGCTAGAGTGGGGCAACTTAAATTGCCTTTGCTCCAATCCATGACAGCAGATTGATCTCGGGAGAAAAGCTGAACGTTACATTTTATCCTATTAATCTTTGTTTGTCATGGTCCAAAAAAATTTTTTTAAGAAATTAGCTTGCACTTTAGGGTTCTCAGAAAATCCGTTGGTTTTCATTTCTGATTTGGAGATGATTGCATAATAAATTCATTGATTGACTTTCCCTATCTTTCCCTATCCTAAACACTTTCCAATTTAGGTTGAAACAACTCATTCCTTGTAGCTACCTCAGACAGAAAGAAACAGAAATGACATTATACATACACTCTCTTGCCAATATCCAAATAAGATGAAGTAACAGAGGAAGATACACACAAACTCATTGTGGAGCTTGCTGAAGTGCTATTTCCTGCAGAGATATTTGTGTGTGTGTGTCAGGGGGCAGGGGGACAGTTCCCCAAAGGCTCTTATGTTCTCTGTCCAATTTTCTAACTTTCCCACTGTTTCCTTCAATTTGTGTCCAGCCAAATCCTTCAAACTCCTCTGTCGCTTATCTAAAGGGAGAAATTAATTTTCGAAGGAAAGGAAAGAGGTTAGAGACGGAAAAGAGAAAGAAGCTATGTCGTACAGCTTCCAAATGCCACATTCTCACAGAAGTTGTCCAGGACCAAGAAAAGGTCCTACTGACATCAGTGAAGAGGGGGATTCCAGTCCTTGTGATTGTCAAAGACCTAAGGCCTTGCTTTATGGAAGTTATACCTGGGATAATTTTGCATGGCTTGGAATGTGACTTGAAGGAGGAACATACCTTTGAGCTTAGAAAGCACTCCTCTTCCTATCCTCTCAAGCCCATCTCAGCACAAAGGAAGAAGGTGACATTTTGGACTTCAATTCGCACTCTGGTGCCTGTGTTCCCCACATCTTACAAGTACTTAATTCACAGTGAACTCTACCCCCCATGACCTTCAGGGAAGCACAGAGTTATTTCTAGTTTATCCATTTCTATATCCCTGTCCTGTAGAACAGATCTGAGAACCAGGCATCTTGGCTGAGTAATCCAAAGACTTGACTGGGAAAATATTTCAGCTCTAATACTAAGGTTTAAAGATTTGTATTTCTCTTTAATGGATGGTAACTGAAGTAAGTACACAACAGAAGTGAAGGAGATTCTTCCTTCAAACACACACACACACCCAATGAAGCAGAGCATCTAGACTTTTTCCTTATTCCCCTCTGAATTTCTAACTTTCTTACATGCTTTCCTTATTAACCATGCATTACTTTCACAGACTTTTAGTTTGTTTGATGAGCTAGACATTCTAACAACATTCAGCTGACAGCTCCTACATGCTGTAGCTAAAAAGACTATTGTCATGAGAATAAGATAAAACTATGTTAAGGTGTCACTGTTTTGTATGGAAATTCCCTTACATGTCTTTAATATTTTGAAGATAATTAATTATTACAGGATAATGTAAGTGATAGAAAAATGAAAGTTCTGATTTCAGATGTATTAATCTTATTATACCCTTAAATATTCTCATATGCTTTACAGCCTGTGTCTTGACTTGGGGTTAGGAAATTATTTGCCATGCTCCGAGCTTCCATTTCATATACTGATACAAGGAACATTAAGACATATTGTTTACAAACTTAAATTCTTATAAATTAAACATGTGTTTTTATGGGCAACCAGAAGCAGTCAGAAACAAGATGGATCCAGGACTCACTCTGCATTTGACAGTCCTCCACTCAGAGTCCACATGTGTCTCCATCTCAAGTTTCAAACACTTTTCCTCCAGCCAATTCAAGAACTACCTAAACTAACAACAAATAAGGCACTAATTTTGAAATATGCCTTTAAGGTGTAGCTCTGCTATGACAAGTTGGGTGATACTGAATCACCACTTAATCTTGCTGGTCCTCAGTTATTACATCTGCAAAATGAAGGTGCTGTAATATGTAATTTTTCAGGAAATGTTCAAGCTCTACCATTCTCTTTGTCATATTGGTGCTTCAGCTACTTATGATTGTCTGTTCTCATTACCTTTTTGCAAGAATTTTATACTTTGCGAGGAATAAATTTTACATAGACCTGACTAATCATAACTGGGAAAGAGTCCTGTAAAAACATGGCTATAGACTAAGCATATTATTTTTCAAATAAGAGTTTTGCCTAACAAATTAAAACTTCCATTATAAGAACTATTATACTGATCTTAGAGAAAACTCAGCAAGGGCCAGATACCCTCACTGTATTGATCCAGATATATATTGAACTTCAGTGTCCCTGCTTCAATTTTAAAAAGATACAGAAACACACCTGGCAAATGCATCATTACCTTACATGGTACTTACACTGAGTCCTTTTTTCTAATTTTTTTTTTTTTTTTTAACTAATACTACCAAGTAACAAAGTTGCAGGTCAGGAAGCAACAGTTAGAACTGGACATGGAACAACAGACTGGTTTCAAATAGGAAAAGGAGTTCATCAAGGCTGTATATTGTCACTCTGCTTATTTAACTTATATGCAGAGTACATCATGAGAAAGGCTGGGCTGGAAGAAGCACAAGCTGGAATCAAGATTGCCAGGATAAGTATCAATAACCTGAGATATGCAGATGACACCACCCTTATGGCAGAAAGTGAAGAGGAACTAAAAAGCCTCTTGATGAAAGTGAAAGAGGAGAGTGAAAAAGTTGGTTTAAAGCTCAACATTCAGAAAACGAAGATCATGGCATCTGGTCTCATCACTTCATGGGAAATAGATGGGGAAACAGTGGAAACAGTGTCAGACTTTATTTTTCTGGGCTCCAAAAATCAGTTTAGATGGTGATTGCAGCCAGGAAATTAAAAGACATTTACTCCTTGGAAGGAAAGTTATGACCAACCTAGATAGCATATTGAAAAGCAGAGATATTACTTTGCCAACAAAGGTTCATCTAGTCAAGGCTATAGTCTTTCCAGTGGTGGTCATGTATGGATGTGAGAGTTGGATGGTGAAGAAAGCTGAGCACCGAAGAATTGATGCTTTTGAACTGTGGTGTTGGAGAAGACTCTTGAGAGTCCTTTGGACTGCAAGAAGATCCAACCAATCCATCCTAAAGGAGACTGGTCCTGGGTGTTCATTGGAAGGACTGATGCTGAGGCTGAAACTTCAATACTTTGGCGACCTCATGCGAAGTGTTGACTCATTGGAAAAGAGCCTAATGCTGGGAGGGATTGGGGGCAGGAGGAGAAGGGGACGACAGAGGATGAGATGGCTGGATGGCATCACCGACTCGATGGACATGAATTTGGGTAAACTCTGGGAGGTGGTGATGGACAGGGAGGCCTGGCATGCTGCAATTCATGGGGTCGCAGAGTTGGACATGACTGAGCGACTGAACTAAACTGAACTGAACTGAACAAAATTTGCTTTTAGAACTCTTCCCATTTCTAACACCAATAACTCTATGGCTCTGCAAAGGATAATTGAAACTTCAAAATTGCAGTCACACTGAAACTTAATCTCTTTCTAGATTATTTTGTCAAAACAAAAACCATCAGAACATGCACTGGGGCACAATTGATACCTGAGACTATATTAATTCATGCTGTTGGCAATAGGAAACAACTCTTGTTGGTGAGTGGCTGTTGCTTGCAGACCTGTAATGCAAACACATCATCAGTGCTTAATTACTGGTCTCAGAAGAAGGACTTTTACTTTTTTCCTAAGTCAAACAATAAGACATACAGTACCATATTAAAATTTAAAAAGAGTAGTAGCTGGTGGAATATTATTTAGACTATGTATTTGGAAGTAAAAGATCTTGATGCTCCGAGGTCAGTCCCAAGAGCAGTCCTTAGGGCTTAGCATTCTTTTCAGAGTATAGCAGTAGATGTTCGCTCCACATTTCTAATTACTTAACTCAGGCTCCCTGAGTCCTCTGAGGGAAAGACTGTCAAGGAGCAGAGAAACAGCAAAGGCAATGAGGCATGCATTAAAAAATCATGACTTCCTTGAGCTGAGCTCAGTTTCTCTTAGGTCTGAATGATGTGGCTGTGTATAGAAGGAAACAGAGGCAGGTACAGGTATACAAATGTCTCAAGTGTGTTATTCTTTTACACATTTATAAGAGCTCTTTACTTAAGAACAACTTTGTTGGCACATTACAGTCCAAAGGGAGTGTGGCTGTGTATAAAACCTGTCATATTAAATCCTGGGAACTAGAAGATACGCTTGTTAATTTCCTGGACTGACTTTTCCAAAAACCTTCCCAAGAAATTAAACTTCCCAAAGCTGATCCTCTTCCTCCCCTGTCCGTGAGAGGATAGCTGATTAGGAAATGTCATCCTAACACAATGTGAAGAAAGTCTCAGGCTGACTTTACCTGAAATCTACATGCAGGTGAAACCTTGTTTGTTAATTTCATCCCGTGCAGTGGTGCTATCATGTGATGATATTAAGAGGTTCCCTCTTCTCCTTTCCGTTAATTTTTTATTTGAATCCATACAAATTGGATAGAAATATAAACCATGCTGTTTAAAAATATTTGTGATTAAAAACTGTTAGAATAACCAGCACTTCCACTGCCTGAATTGTCAGTAATGGAGAACTCTGCTGAATTCTGGACTGTTTTAATCAAAGTCCAACTATCTTTTTTTCTTTTTTTGGCCCCTTTGACCACACATCACAGCATGTGGAACTTCCCTGATCAGGCATCAAACCCTGCCCCCTGCAGTGGGTGCGCAGGGTCTTAACCACTGGACCACCAGGGAAGCCCCCAACCACCTTTTCAAATTCCAAGAATATAAAGTGATTAGACCCGCTTCTCATTTGATTTTGGAAATTTAGGTACTAAGGGGACTGCTAGCTGATTCATATGCCAAGTCAACTTGCTAGGATTTTTATCAGGCATCAGTATGATTTTCTCAGATGAAATAGAGGTCTCGAATTTGGACATCCGCTTGTACTGCACAATTTGGGTCAAGTAAACACACCTGGACTTCCCTGGTGGCTCAGATGGTAAAGCGTCTGCCTACAATGCGGGAGACCCGGGTTCAATCCCTGGGTCGGGAAGATACTCTGGAGAAGGAAATGGCAACCCACTCAAGTATTCTTACCTGGAAAATCCTATGGACGGAAGAGCCTGGTAGGCTACATTCCATGGGGTTGCAAAGAGTCGGACACAACTGAGTGATTTTCTTTCTTTCTTTAAACATACCTTATCCTGTGTTATCATCTATAAGATAAGGATGATAATATTTACTTTTAAGTTATTGTGAGTAGAAACAGTACACATTAAATAAAAGATAGTGACCTTCCCTTACACTAAATCATTCCCTCGAGCTGATGGTGTCACTTAAAGATATATAGCATCATCTCTAAGAGAAATGTAATATTAGTTAGTATATCAGTCGTGGTCCAGTCAGGAAAGCATAAGTGCTCTGAAAATTTCAAACAGAGGTGAAAAATCAGTTGTAAAAATTTTGGCTGAGCAGTAGAGTGGAGGGGAGAACGGGGACACTTTACAGAGTCTAGAAATAATGTATTTACTGCTGAGGTTGCCACCAACACACTGGAGCCCGTGGTCATCTGTCCTCCCCACTATTGTCTCCTGCTGGTCCCAGATCCACCGAGGCTGCTGGAGGTCATGGTGACCCACAGTTCGCCTGTACTTTTTGACCACAGCTCCTACTGGAACCAGAAGCAGAAAGACTACCCTCTGGGCTGTCCTTGCACTCTCACTGAAATGCTTTCTATTGGAAAAACTTAAAAGAATCCTGTCAGAAAAAGAGTTTGGGGAACACATTTTCTAGGCATCCAGACCCTGAAATGCAGGGGAGAGCACAAAAGGGAAGGGGAACAGACCGAACATGAGTAGACATTATCCAGGAGAACAAATATTCGTGCTAGTTACCATTCTAGCACCAGGAAGCAAGCAGTGATTCTGGTTCAAAAAGATGAACTGTGTTTATCTTTCCCCCTAAATCTCAAAAAAATGTCACAAAAGACACAAAGGAACTGAAGACGAGGAAGGGATCTGTGATGTGAACTTTGTGTCAACTTGACTGGGCCACAAGGTGCCCAGATATTTAGTTCAACATTATTCTGGGTGTGTCTGTGAGTATGTTTTGGGATGAGATTAACATGTGAATTGGTATACCAAGTAAAGAAGATTGATTATCCTTCCTGACAAGAGGTAGCCCTTCTTCCAATTCACTGAGCATCAGCAGAACAAAAGTCTAAGAGAGAATTCTCTCTTTGCCTGTTTCCAAGCTGAGTCACTGGTCTTCTCTTGCCTTTGGACTTGCACTGGCACTTAAACCATTGGTTCTCCTGGTTTTCAGACCTTTGGGTCTAAGCCAGAGCTTACATCATTGATTCTTCTGGGTCTCCAGATTGCTGACTGTAGATCTTAGGACTTCTCAACCTCCAAAATCCAGTGAGCCAATTCCTCATAATAAATGAATAGAGGGGTATAGGGCTTCCCTGGTGGCTCAGACAGTAAATAATCCACCTGCAATGTAGGAGACCCAGGTTTGATCCCTAGGTCAGGAAGACCCCCTGGAGGAGGGCAAGGCAACCAACTCCAGTATTCTTGACTGGAGAATCTCATGGACAGAGGAGCCTGACGGGCTACAATCCACCGGGTCGCAAAGAGTCAGACACAACTGAGCGACTAACACTTTCACTTCTCACTTTGAGAGAGGTATGGGTTAGATAGAGATATCTTATTGGTTCTGTTTCTCTGGAGAATCTAGACTAATATAAGATTCACCAATAGAATAGAAATGTTGATAAGCTTCTAGAAGAAAGTAGATAGAATTGTACTGATGAATAGATGCCAACAGAGAATACTGTCTTCTGAAGATGCACAGGAGTTGGTGGCACTGGGAGGGACAGCTACCTTCCTGGCAGGTGCCGGGCAGGTCCAGCTGATGCTGAAGCCAGAAAGGAGGAAGGGCTGTAATCAAGGCACTTGCTAATGAGCATCTGTGGAATAGGTCAGGTAAATTGTTCTTCCTCATCTCTTGTATGAAAAAACCAGAAATGTGTGCAAGAAAAGTATGGCCCAAATATGAAGTTAAATAAAATGTAACATGACTTTTGTGCCAATTATAGAGTACAGAGAAAGAAATTCCATTTGACTTTGAAATGGCGAACATCAAGAACTTAATAATATAGAATTATATTTCTATCTCTGATGCTGGGAGGGATCGGGGGCAGGAGGAGAAGGGGACGACAGAGGATGAGATGGCTGGATGGCATCACTGACTCGATGGATGTGAGTCTGAGTGACCTCCGGGAGTTGGTGATGGACAGGGAGGCCTGGTGTGCTGCAGTTCATGGGGTCGCAAAGAGTCGGACATGACTGAGCGACTGATCTGATCTGATCTGTTAGCATAATCATACTACTTGGTTCTGGCAATGTGAATATATTGTAAATATTGCTTATTGCTTTTTAATCAATTTAAAGTAGAAAACATCATTACAGTTCCAGAGAAAAATGCAAGAAATAAATTTTGGCATTGGGAAATCAAAGGTACAGCCATTCAGTTTGGGAGGGAGAAATGGAGGAGGAGAAGTAGAAGACACTCATGCATTTATTCCTCATCTAAGACAATGTGAAGTCAATGGATTCTATGGGGATGGATCAAGAAACATTTACATGTATTGCTTAGAAGTTGTAGTCAACCCCTAGAAAAAAGGGAAAAAAATTAGCAACAAATCAAGGACAAAAGAGATGGAAAAAGGACTTTATTCTTCATATTTCATATTTGGGAGTAAATAGATAATTATCTAAAATTGACAAATTAACAAATCAAGTTTCAAATATATAATTTAGTGTTGTGACTATAACCATAAAAAACAAGATCGGAAAGTAAAAAATGTTGCCTCTTATGAGTAAGGCTATGGTTAGTGGAAGGAGGAGATTTTTTTATGTCTTCACTTTAATATTTTTGAACTATTTAATTTTCATTCTGTACATGTATTATAACTTTATAATAAATCAATATAGGAGAAATGTTCCTGTCAGTAAAGTGGGTACAGTGAGAGGCAGGCATATACAAGCCTCAGTTCCAAGCTTAGTTACAGTGATTTTATGAATGTCAAACAGCTACAAATATAAGTTGAAGAGAGAGAGAAATGCTACTGTCTGATCAAACAGAATCAACAGCATATATGTTACCAGGGGCACCATATCTTAGCCATCATGTGAGTGAGACCTTTCTTAAGAGTCAGCTGTCAAAGCAGCAAAGAGTTTGCAGCCTGGTTTAACCCTTTTTCCTTTTCTCCCCAACTTTAATTGTAACATTTAAATTCAAAGAGAATTATTGGCAAAGCAAACATGAAATTTTCTCAATAGGATGTACTCCTCAGTTCCCTGTAGAAAAAATTATCATAAGAAAAAAATAAAATATGATGCCTGACATGGTCATATAGTTAAGAAACAAATCACTTTGGTTTTGCATTAAGGAATAAATCAAGTGGGCAGCACTTTTCTCACTTCTGGTTGAGTGTACATAATTTGGAGGAAGTTTCCTTATATTTTGTATGCGTGTGTGTGCTCAATGGCTCAGTTGTGTTCAACTCTTTGTGACCCCATGGACTATAGTCCACCAGGCCCCTCTGTGCATGGAATTTTCCAGGAAAGAATACTGGAGTGGGTTGCCATTTCCTTCTCCAGGGGATCTTCCCAATGCAGGGACTGAACCTTCATCTCCTGGGTCTCCTGCATTGGCAGGTGGATTCTTTACTGTGCCACCTGAGAAGCCCTATATTTTGTATAAGTCTCCATTAAAGAAGGTTTTTGAAATGAAGTTGTAACTTCTGCTGCATCATGAAAAGTCAGCTCTGAGTGCACACTAAAGATTTCTGGCATTTGGACCATGCTTCTGTCACACCATAGAAGCTTACAACTGTGGCTCACGTTCTTAAAGCAAAATAGTGTCAGTTGGCATCCATTTATCAAATAACTCACATAAAAGTGTGAGCAATATCATTTGGTCCGGAATTGCCATGAGGCCCAAAAGTCAGTATCAGAATATCTGGGCCAAAATAAGAAGTTAAATTACCTTTTTGGATATCTTTCTATTCCCATAGTCATTTCCTTTAGTTAAATTTTAGCAAATTTTTGACAGTTTAGTTTGTCTAGATTGTTCACAATCCTCATTTGTAAAAATATTCCCCAGTCTTTTCTTTAAAATAAGAGCCCATTATTTCCAAACAATCTCACCAAGTTACATCTCACTGGATGTATGAGGACTGTAGTTTGTAGCTTTCCAACTAAGACTCAGAGCCCAGAGCTCTTATTTGGAGTGGGTCCTACTTGTTGCAAGTTCTCACACAAGTTTCCAACCCCATCAAGAGAACTAACATGGTCAGAAAATCCTTGGAAATTCATACATCCTTTTGAAAAACAAAGTCTCTCTGTTTAAAAATGAAATAAGCCAAAACAGCCTATGCTAGCCCATAAGCAAAATAATTTCAGTGCCTGTGTGGAGAATTTCCAACTTCTAAACTACTTGGTGTTCCCACACGGTCAAGATTAATGTCATTCCATGCTGACTGGCTCTTCCTGTCCCCGCGGGTGGAAGTAGATTCAGAAACATGGTTGGATGGAGAAATTTCCCAGCGTATCACAGTTACCAGACCAGCTGTGCAAGGTCATTTTTACACAGATAGAGTTGAATCTTATAGATTTCTGACAGGCTTAATTATTGTACCTATCTTGTGAGCTCTGGGATCTGGGCCCAATTATGGAAAATATGGGAAGTTTTCTAGACAGCGGGTAAGGATGCTCTTGTGTATCATAAAGAACACCGGCTGGGGACTTAACAGTTTCAGTTCCACATCAGCACAAACAGAGGCCTTGGGCCTTTGTTGTTTATCAAAACATACACAGCAACAACAATTAACCACAATGCTTAGAGAATTGGGGGTTTGGGTTTCCATTTAACTTAATTTTCTGGTTGACTTGGGATTAAACAAACATTTTTTTTTTTTTCTATTTAAGCCTTTGGAATGGGGAAGGAAGGAAATAACATTTTATTGACTATTGTGTCAAATATAATACTAACTTTTAAAAAATATGTTATTTATCTTCACTATAAGCCTATAAAGTATGTATTATTATTTAAAAAAAAAAACAATTTGAGGGAAAAGTCTCAGAAAGATTAAGTTACTCAAATCACAAAACTAGTGCTCAAAAATAAAAAATTAAAACATAAGTCAGTCTGCTTCCAAAAGACCATGTCTGCCTCTTCTTTTGACAAGATGAAATTCTATTTCTTAGTATGTGTAGATTTAACATAATTAGTTTATTTCAATATTTCTTATATCAATATTTTTTGTCTTCTATTAAATACTAATCTCTGGGCTTGCAATTAAAGATAGTAAGGTGAATTCTATGTAGTAATGCTTTCAAGACACCTTCAAGCATAGGCATTACTTAGTAATAAATATTTAGAATACAGAATGTTTATTTCTGTGAAACAGTCATTTTCACATCATTACAGGGAAAAGAGAGCAGGAGCTACCTCTAAGAGCTAGAGGTGGAAGGATGGCATCAAAAACTTCAGAGGGAAGGCAATTTGGGCTTATTGGTAAGAAAGGTGCACGAAGTGGGGAACAGCACGTGCAGTGGTAAAGAGCCAAGAAAGCACACGTGTGAGGCTCTGCACCTGGCTTAGCGCATTAGACAGTCAGGGGACCCTGGTGAAAAGTGAGCCTGGAAAGGCAAGGGTGGAGCCACAGCACATATGTAATAGTGTGTGGCCTGAGTTCTACTGTGTGAGTGATAGAAACTGAAAGAAAGCAGAATGACATCAGATTTACATTTTAAATAAAATGTTGGCTTCCCTGATGGCTCAGATGGTAAAGAATCTGCCCACAATGCAGGAGACCAAGGTTCAATCCCTGGGTCGGGAAGATCCCCTGGAGAAGGGAATGGCTACTCATTCCAGTATTCTTGCCTGGAGAACCCCATGGACAGAGGGGTGTGGTGGGCTACAGTCCATGGGGCCGCAAAGAGTTGGACATGACTGAACAACTACAGAACAGAGGGCCATCATTTAAAGTCATTTAGAAGATCCCCAAAACTTGGTGAAGGATTACTGGTTGAAGAGAGGAGAGGCTTCCTGTTTAAATGAGGACTCACATAGGATCATCCGCAGGAGCCCAGGTGCCTCTGGGAATACCACAGGTGTACAAGACAGACAGTACCAGATGAATCGCACTGCCTCCCAGGCATACTCGAGAAGTTAAATTTTAAAAATCTATCTGTTATCAAGTCATGGACTTGGTATTTGACTTTCTAATAGATAGATGAATGGAAATACTGTTTGAGTGTTTCATTAACAAAGGTTCAATGCAGATTTCAAAAATCATTTGCTGTTGTTTCTCCTGATGCTGCCATCCAAATTCCCTACAAGAGAGGACCCTAGTCTTGATCTGCAAAGAGATCCTAATAGGAGGAGGGTGTGGCCATACCAGGGGCTCTGGGGAGAAGGCTATAGAAGCTTGCCACAAGCTTTATATTTCTTTGAAGTCATTTTTATTTAGGTCATGTGCAACATATATTCTGATCCATAATATGTTCATTTTGAAAAATTTAAAGTACTATTGTAAATGTTTTCACTTTTGTCCAAAGTTCTGGAATAAATCAGAAATGCCAGGAAAACATACTAAATTTATTAGGTAAATTCTTATTTCTTGCCTGGCATAGCCCACTGTACTTGGAGACTCAGGCACTACCCTCTTTTTTTAGCCAAAGGCAGGCACCCCATTAATTTAGGAAATTAACAAATGGATCCTCATTTCTTATACGTCAATAGGAATTGGATACCATTTTCCAAACTTTGCACAAGAATCATCTTAGCTGTTAAAAACAAAAGTCAGATTCCCAGGATTCATCCATGGAGACTGTTTTAATTTAATATGTGCATAGAACTAACACTAAAAAATGAACGTAAGTGATTCTGTTGGTGTTTTGCAGTCCCCACACCGAGATGCTCAGTCTTAGTGAAACTCTACACCATGGGCAGCACCACATGGATTACAGTCCCCATTATTTTCCACTGCATTGTCTAGCACACTAAGCCTGCAGCTGTCTAGGCTCCATATCTCTATAACACGAGATACAACAAAAATGGACCCCCAGGTAAAGGAACCAGCATTTTCTCAACCTACAAGCTGTAGGTATTAATGAATTCAGAGCCACTGGACATCAGAACTATAGTATATTATGAAAGCAAAATTTCCTATATGAAAGACTATTTTAAAGCATGTAAAAATATAAGTATATTATCAAATAGCACTGAAGCAAAAAAAAAAAAAAAAAGGCCAAGACAATAAAAAAGAAAGGCAATCTAAAAATAAGTGGTTATGGGAAATCTTCCAAAATTTGTTAAGCTGAGCCTTCCATGATTGTTTCAATCATGTCAGGAGAGGGAAGGAAATTAACCACTATTGAACACCCACTGTCTATCAGATAGAACCAGTAATGAGGTATGAATACTTTCCCATTCTTTCCAAAGAGAAGACAAAGGCTTATTGAGCTAAGTTAAATGGTAAAGTTCAACAAAAGCATGTTGGAGTGAATCCAAACTTTTTCTATATTAGGTGTTCTCTGGAAGCACTGATACCTGTTCGTATTACAGAATTTGGGTGAGATTTGTTTCCTTAGGGGCTGTCCATTCTCATCCCTTTGCTGCAGCTTGGGACTCTAAAGATGAAGTCACCTCACCCACAGAGGACAAAGGTGAGATGACAGACACCTGAGGGAAGTCATTTGTCACTGGAGATGCCAACAAGACCTCAAAAAAGAGGAACATGGTGCTACTTGCCCAGTTTGGTTGCATTACCTAAACTAGCCCAGGCACCATCCCGCACCATCTCACCCCTAGGCCCAGTGTCAGCACTCTGTTCTAAGAGCCAGAGATGCCAACACATCACTCCAGCCCAAGCATGCCAGGGAAGTGTCTCTGGTTCTAGGGGAAGATCACGGACTGAAGAGCTATCAGGACCCCAGCCAGCTTCCAAAATGGGACGAAAAAATCGATGGAACATGTTTTTTCATTCCAGATTCTCAATCCCATTAGAATGAGCTGAAATGAAACTGGAAGAAAAAACCTAAATTCCGCCTTGTCTACAACAGCAAGCTTGGACACAGAAAGTCTTCAAGAGAGCAGTTAGCCCAGTGCCACCCTGGTTTTCTGGGCACCACGCTAAGTCCTGTGGAGAGAAAAATCCCAAGACCAGCAGGCAGAGGGTGCATTTTCCAAAGAACTTGCAATTTCAGGGGTTTTATTCTGAGCAAACTTCTTAGCCCCAAAGGGCTTTACTAAAATGGCAAGCTGGGACATGTCCTGGTAATACCTAATTGATGACACCCAAATGCCTTCACTTCTTGTGTTGGAAATGCTGTTACATGACTAAGAAGCCTTGCAGCTCAGGGACACGCCTGGGGTCCAAGTTATGCAAGCTATGTGCCATATAATAAAACTAACAAGCAGAACTGCAGTGTTCACAGGCTTCCTTCTCAGGCGCTCTTGCTGCTGGCAGAGTACTCTCTGATGTTAAAGTCATTCTCACTTCTTCTACCCCAGAAAAGCAATGTGGTGGCCATCCTTTAAGCTGCTGGTCTCAGTCCCCTCATTTTATAACACCAGCTGCCTGTCATTTGGGTAGGAAACATCTTCAGGGAAATGGGGAACTGGCTCTTTCACACTAGCACTTTATGGTTCTTTAAAATCAATTACAGACTGAACCCCAAAATACATTTTTCTCTGTTTCTGATATGCTTTGCTGGATTCTGCTGAGCTAAGTGGAAACATTTCAGTACTGGAATTTCAGAGGAATGAGGAAAAATGAAACCTACCAGTCATTCACTCTAACATAAGGAGGAACTTTCAGAAACTACAATGAGGGTTCATGCACCTCTAAACCCAGGGACCTTTAGAGACTCAGCAGTAATTTGATACAAACAGGAAACTGGGGCCCCAGGTTCTAGTTCTAGCAACGTGACCATGGACAAGCCGGTGTCCACCCTTCTGAAATAAAGATGAGGAATAAACTACTTCAAATATATTTTTTGATAGAATTTCCAAGATTCTGGAGAAACATTATGTGTTGCAGGGGGAAAAAAAGGAGGATCAAGAACAGAGAGAAAATAACAATATCTTTTATGCAAGCACACTGCTGCACTGAAGCCTCTCAAGAGCTGTGTGAGGCAGGTTTCAGTGTCCCCATTTTATAGATGAAGAAACAGAGACTTGGAACATTGAGGAGGTGGCCCAAGGTCACATTTATTAGCAGCAGAGCAGAGGTTTGAGAGGCAGAAATGATAGAAAGCTTCAGTTGGGGTAAATGGCATAAGTAAAGGCCTGTACTAAGGAAACTTGCTGCTGCTGCTGCTGCTGCTAAGTCACTTCAGTTGTGTCCGACTCTTGTGCGACCCCAGAGACAGCAGCCCACCAGGCTCCCCCGTCCCTGGGATTCTCCAGGCAAGAACACTGGAGTGGGTTGCCATTTCTTTCTCCAATGCATGAAAGTAAAAAGTGAAAATGAAGTCGCTGAGTCATGTCCGACTCTTTGTGACCCCATGGACTGCAGCCTACCAGGCTCCTCCACCCATGGGATTTTCCAGGCAAGAGTACTGGAGTGGGGTGCCATTGCCTTGGTGAGATATTATTTGCCTGGAAAACAGGAAACACAATGGGAAGAGTAGGCAAATATCTGGACAGGTAGTTTGGGATGTTGTTACAAAGTATATACAAATAGTTATCAACTTAATTAGGTAGATGATAGAATTCCACAGAAGGAAATGATATAATCATGAGGAGATGTGGTTCAGCAGCAATGTGTTTGGTAGGTCTGCTTGGGAAAGAAACTATAAGCAGAAGAATTAATAATCTACTATAAAAAGTCATAATGTCTTGAATCAGTATCAGTGATAGCAGGAAGGAAGTGTATAACTGGAAGGAGTGCAGTTAGAAGCTGGAGAACCATACATCTAACTGGATATGAACTCAGAGAAAAGAGGACTTCAAAGATGGAAAAAGTTTCAGCTCCGTCAAAGGAAATAAGGACAAGAATGAGAGTGGTTACAGGGCAAATCCATTTAGACTTGATAAATTAAATATGCCAACACATCTAGGCTCAGATGGCTACTGGGTAGGCCACTGAGTATCACAAAATCCCAGAATTTTAATCTAAGAGAGTTCTTAGAAGTCATTCTGTAAGCTCCCTCATTTTCTGGGCAAGAAGACTGAGGTTTAGAGTAATTTGCCCCAAAGGACAAAGCTTATAATCTAGGAAATCTGTTGCTGGAGACTTAAGGAGTGAACATTCAAGATTGATGGATCAAATAAATTTCCAGACTGAGCAAGAACCACAAAATGGAGCTATATGACGACTCTGCATTCGCCAGTCAGTGTGGAAGTGTGTAAATGCTGATCATTGGCAACATGGCGCACCTGCTGTGTGCTAAGTACCCCACTAAATACTGTGCAACGCTTCAAAAGACAGGAACAATACAGATACCATGTGCCTGGGGAAGCTCAGGGCTCTAATTGGGAGGGCAAGCCAACTTGAGAGAGCAGCCCTCACTAAGGGACTCCAACCCAGTGTGCAGAGACTGGAATCTCTTGGGATTAATCAAGGAAGAATTGCTCTGAGTATTTTTAATCCAAAACTCGGACAAAAGGAGAGAATTTATTATGTCCTAAGAACAAAACAGAGATTTACAATCATGTAAATTCTACCAAGGACCTCACTGTCACAAGCTGAAAGTGACCAGCTTTCTTCCTTCAGGGTGGTTAGATTCTGTTTCCTGAATTTACATTCAGGAAAGTTGGTGGTATTAAATATGCTCTGGGAATACCTACAGATTTTCAAACTAAAAAACAGGAATCAGTACAATAAATATTATATATTATCTTTGATCCTCAGGTTTTAAGGGCTACTAAATGATTTTAATAAGGAATTGCATTTTTTTAATAGAAAACAGTGTGTTAATTATAATTGCATTTTATTAATATTAATACCTATGTATATGTTATTTTAAAATAAATTTAAAATATATTACATTGGGAGATTTGGCTGTGATACATGGTTGGTTGAAATATATATTTATTATTGAAAAGTCTTAAATCAAAAATGAAAACTATTATGAGTAACGTAGTAGTAGAGGCACCCTGGGAAGATTTGGGACAATTCCTAGAATAATATTCAACTTTCCCAGCTAGTCTCCTCTGACCCACATCATATTCTAAAGGACTAAAGAAGATAAGATAGATTAAAAAAAATTCTGAGCTCTGGCCTTGTAGGCACTCTTTCTGCCTGTTGGTGATTATTTTGACCTATTTATATGCAAACAAAGAAGGGCCCTGTCCACTTTAATTTGGAAATCATGCTTTGACAGCTGGGATTTTGCCTTCTTTATCAGGCACTGAATTCTTATTCCCAAGATTTCAGCAAGTAGACGGAACTCGCCTCCTCCCCAAAGCAGCCCCTCAGAGGTCCACATGGAACGCACAAGGGAAACCACCTCAGGCAGCATCAGTGTTGTTAGGCACTGTGTGGAAAGCCAAGTTTTCTCTCAGGGACAAAGCTTTTCAAGGAGCCCGCATTTTTAAGAGATACACAGATGGTGCTACTTAAGACCTGAATAGGGCATTCTTTGCATTCCACAATGCATTTCTTTCAGAAGCAGCACTTCCAATCCTGCAGGTTATCAGAATGTCAAATGTGTTTGGGCCAGAAACACCTACACAAACTCTCACACACAAAGAACACACACAGCACAGTTTTTTGATCAAATACATTTTAAGGCAATTTCCTTTTTTTCTGATACTAATGACATTTTCTGAATGGGAGAAGAAAAAAATCAACCTCACAAAAGTTAGTGTCAAAATATCAAGGTAGGCCTGCCCGTTAGTGGATCTCCACCATGAAATACCTTTATCCTCTTGCGGGAAAGATTCGTGGCTACAGAATAACAGGCAACATCTCCAAGGTCACCCAGAGGAAAACTAAGAGAATGAGTTTTTTTTTTTTCTACAGGCATAAGAGAAATCACATTGACATATGCCCCCAAAGCAATCAATTCAGTTTGTGGAGAGGTAACAAAGAATGCAGCGGTTGGAGTTTGGCTGTAGAACACGGATACTGTTCCCCCTACGTTCAGCGTGTTAACGAGTAGCCCACAAATTTGAAAATACTGATAAAATAAAGACATGTTTTTAAAACACTGTGTATTATAATTTTTTTTTTCTTTTTTTGGAAAATGGTTTTGAAGCCAGTAAACTGGAATTTAAATTCTGGCTTAGACATGTACCTGATAACAGGATAACATGTGTGAACATCAGATCCCTCACTGAAGTATTCATATCTACCGGACTTCTCAAACAAATAACATATGCCATATTCAGAAACTGGGGGTCAGAAGTGGATCTAATGGAAAGAAAGTAGCTCTCAGAATCAGCTGAGGGTGTGGGGTCACATGTTTGGAAAAGAAAGCAAGGGAGACTGAGTGTGTGAGGACATGCCTGGAGCCAGGGGATTGTTTGGTTAGAACCCTATCGGGGTAGAGCCCTGAGCACAGGACTCTAGATGACTGTCTACCTGTCCTTGTTTCTCTGAAGATGCTTGCTGTACAAGCCAAATTCCTGCCAGAGGCCTCTGATTGGTCACACGTTAAATTACATACCTCGGGGCAGCTTCTGGGGTTCTGAGAGAAGAAACGTCCGATCCTCTCGGCTACCTCTAGCCTTCCAATGAGAATCACAAAAGGAGAATTTCTGAAACATCGATACAATATATCCTTTCTATAGAATTGTGTAAAGGACCAGATTACAAAATACATCTAAATTTCACATTACGATTGCCCAACCTATTTTAATAGGAAGGGAAGAAAAAATGTATTGATTGAGCTCTGGCTATATTGTAAGAAAAAGTACTTAGAAGACCAGTTAAAGGCAATGATATATACGTATACAATTATACATAATTTATTTGCACATAAAATATAATTACATATGTATCATAATATAAATCTGGAGTCTGCTGGTTGGATGGCATTAATGTTTTTTCTACTTCATTGGCAAAAAAGTGGTTAACATAATACTAGTTGTCATGGAGAGAGATTAGGATGCTCAAGTGCAGAAAAGACATGAACAGAAGTTGAGAAGGAGAGCTAAGTGTGGAACCCAATAGGAAACTGAAAAAGCTTGAGGTACCATGAAATAGAAAGGGAGTGGGGTAAGTTCCTTGCAGGATATGGAATCTGTAAGTACTTCCTTAGGTGCACAGATTTCAAATGCAGAAGGGGAATGGTGGGGGACAGGGAGGAACAGAGTCCTGGCCTCATGACGACCCTGGGCACTTAAGGGATCACTGGAAGGTGCTGACGAGCTCATGAACCAGAGGCCAGGATGTGTTTGTGGGCAGGGGGAAATTACAATAATTTAGTAAGGCCAAGAACCAGCAAAAGTCAAAGAACATGACAGGAGATTCTCAAAAGGACATCTTGTAATGAGGGTCAAAACCAGAGAAGGCAATCAGAAAGTACCCACTTAGAAGCTTATCAGGGAATATTCACTCATCCTAAGTTTGGTAGAGATGATTCAGAGCAATGTGCTGCCTGAGACTCAGATGTTAGTACCAGGGACCATGAGGCATATTCGGGAATCAGATAAGCTCTTATACATACCAATTAGGATTATGATATTTCTTAAATTTACGCCTGCTTCATTTTATAGAAAAAAAATCAGAAAAATATGGGACACATTTTCAACTTTTTATTTTGAAATAACATCAATGTTATGAAGAGTTGAAAGAATAATTTAAAGAATTCTTGTATAACTTCACTTGAATTCATCAATTGTTACTATTTCATTGCATTTATTTCACTTCTCTCTCATCTTTTTTCCTGAACCATTTCAGAGCAAGTTGTATCTATCATAAGGATTTCCAAACAGTATTTCAACAAATATTTCCTTTTACCTGAAAAATCTTCTCAGTCCTCTTCTTTTTTTCTTTTATAGTACTTTTAGAATTTTGATGACATCAGATCTTCTCAACTTGGCTTTCTCAAATGCTACTCATGTTTAGACTCAGTTTGTGCATCTTTGGCAGGAACATGATGTAAGTGATGTTTTGTCTTCAGAAAATCAAACCAGGAGGCACATGTTGAATCTGTCCCATTATTGGTGATATAAACTTTGATTGCTTGGTTGAATTAGTGTCTATCATAATGAAGTTATTTACTTTTTCTCTTATCAGTAGGTATTTTGTATGAAGATACTTAATATCCTGTTTCCTGTCAAATTTTCACCTACTAGTTTTAGCATCCATGGAGAAGGAAATGGCAACCCACTCCAGTGTTCTTGCCTGGAGAATCCCAGGGATGGGGGAGCCTGGTGGGCTGCTGTCTATGGGGTCTCACAGAGTCGGACACGACTGAAGTGACTTAGCAGCAGCAATGAGTCTTGCTGGTTATAGAAAAGGCAGAGGAACCAGAGATCAAATTGCCAACATCTGCTGGATTGTCGAAAAAGCAAGAGAGTTCCAGAAAAACATCTATTTCTGCTTTATTGACTATGCCAAAGCCTTTGACTGTGTGGAGCACAATAAACTGTGGAAAATTCTGAAAGGGATGGGAATCCCAGACCACCTGACCTGCCTCTTGAGAAACCTATATGCAGGTCAGGAAGCAAGAGTTAGAACTGGATATGGAACAACAGACTGGTTCCAAATAGGAAAGGGAGTACGTCAAGGCTATATATTGTCACTGTGCTTATTTAACTTATATGCAGAGTACTCATGAGAAAGACTGGGCTGGATGAAGCACAAACTGGAATCAAGATTGCCAGGAGAAATATCAATAACCTCAGATATGCAGATGACACCATCCTAATGGCAGAAAGTGAAGAAGAACTAAAGAGCCTCTTGATGAAAGTGAAAGAGGAGAATGAAAACGTTGGCTTAAAGCTCAAGATTCAGAAAACTAAGATCATGGCATCCAGTCCCATCACTTCATGGGAAATAGATGGGGAAACAGTGGAAACAGTGGCTGACTATATTTTTGGGCTCCAAAATCACTGCAGACGGTGATTGCAGCCATGAAATTAAAAGATGCTTACTCCTTGGAAGGAAAGTTATGACCAACCTAGACAGCATATTAAAAAGCAGAGACATTACTTTGCCTACAAAGGTCCATCTAGTCAAGGCTATGATTTTTCTGGTATTCATGTATGGATGTGAGAGTTGGACTATATAGAAAGCTGAGCGCCAAAGAATTGATGCTTTTGAACTGTGGTGTTGGAGAAGACTCTTGAGAGTCCCTTGGACTGCAAGGAGATCCAACCAGTCCATCCTAAAGGAAATCAATCCTGGGTGTTCATTGGAAGGACTGATGTTGAAGCTGAAACTACAATACTTCGGCCACCTGATACAAAGAGCTGACTCATTAAAAGACCCTGATACTGGGAAAGATTGAGGGCGGGAGGAGAAGGGGACAACAGAGGATGAGATGGTTGGATGGCATCACCAGCTTAACGGACATGGGTTTGGGTAAACTCCAGAAGTTGGTAATGGACAGGGAGGCCTGGCATGCTGCAGTTCATGGGGTTGCAAAGAATAGGACATGACTGAGCAACTGAACTGAACTGAACTGAATGAGTCTTCGCTGAATCATTACTACAATGTGTGTGAAATATTGATATTTACCTCCATTATTCCTTTTTCATTTATTATAATTAATGCCTATTAAAATGAAGAACTTTCCTTTGCTATTCATTTATGTATATATATATGTATTATCTTTGTACATGTTATATGAAAATATAATGTTTCTTTGAAGAATAACTAATTATGGAAACATGCCATGTTTTAAATTAACTGAGTAAAACAAGACAGATCTGGGGTGTAATCAGGGGATAATAAATGACTGGTAAGACTGAAGCAAGGAGCACTAGAAATATCCATCTGCCTGCATCCCTTTCCCAGGGAAAAGGAGCCTCTGTGTGTTTGGTTGCCATATGGTGGCCACGCATAGAGCTCTAAGCAGAATTTCAATGCGGGTCACACCATATCTAATGGCTCCAGGTGCAGCAAAGAGAAAACCAAGCACAGAGATCCAGAAACAATAGTATACGTACATCATTAGATGAGAAAGCAACATACTCCTATAGCTGAAGGTCTTCAGCTCCTAGATGTACCACAGTCAGCACGTGGTGGTCAGTCATGAGGCAGATCTAGGGCATTCTTGATTCCCAGAGAAATGACTGAGAACAGAAAGATGGCAGTTTAAAGAAAAGAAAAACTGAGGTAAAACAGAGGAAAACAGCATCTTGACAATTGTCAAAGGTAAAAACAAATGGAAGCAAATGAATAATTCATTAAAAAAAATTAACAAGTAGAGAAGACAAAAAAGAAAATGAAGCACAGAGTAAGAAATCTTGAAAAAGATGCTAACAGAGACCAAGGAGTGAATTCAAAATAATCCACTGGGGCAATCAGAGAGTCCACCGACAGTTTCCTCTCCCCTATCAGGAGTCTTAAGGATATAACTGAGGAGCCAGCATCAGCAGAAAGGCGGGAGGAGAGCCGCATGACCTGCCAATGAGTGCCAGATGTTTCCAAAATGAATGGTAATCAGGACGTACTTGAAGATTTTTTAAAAATGTATTCCAATATAATATACGTACAAGAAAGTGTCCACATCATAAATTCATTGCTCAGTGAATTTGAACAACTGAGTACACCTGTATCAGATCAGATCAGATCAGTCGCTCAGTCGTGTCCGACTCCTTGCGACCCCATGAACCGCAGCACGCCAGGCCTCCCTGTCCATCACCAACTCCCGGAGGTCACTCAGACTCACATCCATCGAATCAGTGATGCCATATAGCCATCTCATCCTCTGTCGTCCCCTTCTCCTCCTGCTCCCAATCCCTCCCAGCATCAGAGTCTTCTCCAATGAGTCAACTCTTTGCATGAGGTGGCCAAAATACTGGAGTTTCTGCTTTAGCATCATTCCTTCCAAAGAAATCCCAGGGCTGAA
Organism: Tragelaphus eurycerus; assembly: GCA_935064755.1. Taxonomy (NCBI): domain Eukaryota; kingdom Metazoa; phylum Chordata; class Mammalia; order Artiodactyla; family Bovidae; genus Tragelaphus; species Tragelaphus eurycerus. The sequence continues at coordinate 5,540,941 of CAKXYN010000111.1, read as the reverse complement.
CTCCTTCAGAATGGACTGGTTGGATCTCCTTGCAGTCCAAGGGACTCTCAAGAGTCTTCTCCAACACCACAGTTCAAAAGCATCAATTCTTCGGCGCTCAGCCTTCTTCACAGTCCAGCTCTCACATCCATACATGACCACAGGAAAGACCATAGCCTTAACTAGGCGAACCTTTGTTGGCAAAGTAATGTCTCTACTTTTGAATATGCTATCTAGGTTGGTCATAACTTTCCTTCCAAGGAGTAAGCGTCTTTTAATTTGATGGCTGCAGTCACCATCTGCAGTGATTTTGGAGCCCAGAAAAACAAAGTCTGACACTGTTTCCACTGTTTCCCCATCTATTTCCCATGAAGTGATGGGACCATATGCCGTGATCTTTGTTTTCTGAATGTTGAGCTTTAAGCCAACCTTTTCACTCTCCACTTTCACTTTCATCAAGAGGCTTTTTAGTTCTTCTTCACTTTCTGCCATAAGGGTGGTGTCATCTGCATATCTGAGATTATTGATATTTCTCCCAGCAATCTTGATTCCAACTTGTGTTTCTTCCAGTCCAGCATTTCTCATGATGTACTCTGCATATAAGTTAAATAAGCAGGGTGACAATATACAGCCTTGACGTATTCCTTTTCCTATTTGGAACCAGTCTGTTGTTCCATGACCAGTTCTAACTGTTGCTTCCTGACCTGCATACAGATTTCTCAAGAGGCAGATCAGGTGGTCTGGTATTCCGATTTCTTTCAGAATTTTCCACAGTTTATTGTGATCTACACAGTCAAAGGCTTTGGCATAGTCAATAAAGCAGAAATAGATGTTTTTCTGGAACTCTCTTGCTTTTTCCATGATCCAGTGGATGTTGGCAATTTGATCTCAGGTTCTTCTGCCTTTTCTAAAACCAGCTTGAACATCAGGAAGTTCACGGTTCACATATTGAACCAGCCCTAAAACCAAGAAACAATATTGCTGCTGCTGCTGCTAAGTCACTTCAGTTGTGTCCAACTCTGTACGACCCCATAGATGGCAGCCCACCAGGCTCCCCCGTCCCTGGGATTCTCCAGGCAAGAACACTGGAGTGGGTTGCCATTTCCTTCTCCAATGCATGAAGGTGAAAAGTCAAAGTGAAGTCGCCCAGTCATGTCTGACTCTTTAGCGACCCCATGGACTGCAGCCCACCAGGCTCCTCTGTCCATGGGATTTTCCAGGCAAGAGTACTTGCACCCTAACAGCCTTTCCTGGGACCCTTCAATTACCACCTCCTTTCTTGCTAACAGTAACACCCTGCAGCATGAGTGAGTTTGCCTTTGTATGTACTTTGTATAAATAGAATCATCGAGTATGCACTCTTGTGGTTCACTTCTTTTGCTCAACCTTAAGTTTGTGAGATTAATCCACACTGTTTGTGTCCATGTAATTTCTTATTCTCAGTTCTGTGTAATATTCTATTGTGTAAATATACCATAATTTATTTGCCCATTCTAACACTGATGGCCAATTGGGTAATTTCCAGCTTGAAGTAGTATAAGTCTACCATGAACATTAAAATGCACGTCTTTTGGTGATTATGTGTACATACATCTCTGCTTACTCTTGATCTGAAAGTGGAATTATTAGGCCATAGCTATGCTATAGTAGATAGTGACATAAGGAAATACACATTTCTATTTCTACCAGGCCCATGAATTTTTAAAACATAGAAGTTAAAGATAATGGTTATAAATTAAGCTACTTTCTTGGAAATGAGGAAAAATGGCATTAGAGAGTAGCATTAATTTAAGGTAAAACTCACAGATTTTTTAATTTATATATATTTGTACCTCTATTCAAAGTCTGGTAGAAAAAAAATAGGTCCAAGAAATGTTTGCTGTTTGTAAAATGCTTTTCCAAAAAGTCTTGTGATTTTATAGCATATCACTTAAATTTCTTAATTAATACACACATACACACAGAGATTGAAAAAGAGAAAAGCTGAGGTTTAACAAAGTTAAACTTGACCATGATTAAAAGAAGTGAAAAACCAGGAGTCAAATCTATTAGGACTTTTCATCAAAACCCTGCAGTTCAGTAATGACACAGACTTAGCACACTGTCTTCTAGAAGAATTCATTATTGAATTATGATCAAATGACTTTGTTCCATTTGTATCACATGATATTAAAGTAGCAGTTAATTCTAGGAAATCAGGAAAGTTGTACAAAGAAACACCTGGAGATTTTCTCTTTCAGCTGCATGGTGTGAAACAGTGGCTGTCAACCACCTACTCTGTGCCCTAAATCATAACTGAATGCTCTGAATAACAGGATGAGATCTTAAGGCACTTTCCAAACCAGAAACAATAACACGGTAACCAACTCTTTTACAACTTAGCTGTGAAAATAAATCATAACCACCAGAAAGGCTGAATGAAAGTGCAAGAGGGGAAAATAAACAAATTATCAAACAAAATGAGAATGTAGAGAATTCCACATGAGACAGAGAGCAAATTCCTTGAGGTTCCAGGAAGGTGAGACCTCTGTGGGTGGCATGCATGGGAAAGGACTTACAAAGGACATAAAACTGGAACTGGGGCTTGATGGGAGGATGGGGAGTGGGTGAGTCTGTAGAAGATTGGGAGGACCTTTCAGCTGCAGTGACACTGTGACCGACAGCGGGGAGGCAGAGCCACATGCAGCTGTTCAAAGGGCCTTGAGTAAGACTGGCTTGGCTTGAGTGAAGGCCAGCCTTCAGCAACGATCGCATAATCCAAAGCCAGGCCAAGGTGACAGGCCCTGGAATGTATGGCATTGTCCTGACTGTCAGGGTTGATGGCCCAGGCAAGCCCAGGTTTCTATGAGCATTAGAACTAGGGCAGCATGGCTGGCTCAACCACGCCTTCCACTTTTGAAAACTACAGCTTCAAATGTGAAAGTTCATCCTAGCTGCTGGAAGGCTGCCATCAGGGCTGGGTCACCCCAATCTGTCAAGTGGCAGACATACAGTCAGCCTGCTGATCACATGCAGCTCCGGGAGCCAGGCATTTCACTGAGGGCAGACTGTGCACTCGTCTGTCACAAGCACGAGTTGTAGATGTTAAAACAGAAAGAGAGATTCATCTGGAAAGATATTCCATATGAGAGACCAGGCCAAGGATGGTATACTAACCTTTAAGTGGATTAAGAGGTATCATGAAGATGTGGAGGAAGAACCATTCCAAGTAGGTGGGGTGGGGACGCTGAGTTGGAGGGGAAAAGCAGGGGATACACAAAACATCTGGGAGCAGAGACCTAACCACGTGGGCAAAGCCTGCTTATTCACTTTGGAAACAAAGTCTCTTGAGCATTTAACAGAAGGTCCATTTCAAAGTTTAACCTTACAAAAAGACTGTTCTATTTTCAATTAAGAGGAAAAAACCCAATACCCTTTATTTGCACAAGCTTCTTAGAGTGAATGTTGTTCTCAATTGCTAAAGTTGGGTAACTTTATGTTCTTGCATTGGTTAAACAAGACAATATTTCTCCATATTTTAATAGATTTCTCACATACAGACAGAGGTTACTTTTAAAACAAAGTCTTTGGGGGGAGGAAGAAAGGACTTAAAATGTAAATAAGGAGGGGAACATTAACCATAGGATATTTGCTATACTGAACAAACACATGAGAACAGACAAAACATACCTCCCTGGGACTGATCACATGAAGATATTAAGTTTTAGTTTTGTGGGTTTTTTGGTCGTTCCTTAATAACAGTATATGAATCATGACTTGCAGAAAGTTAAAGTTTCTCCTTTATTTGGGAAAAGTGCTTTAAAATTCCTATGGGGAATTTAAATCTTAATATTACCAACTATGGGCTTCCCTTGTGGCTCAGCTGGTAAAGAATCCATCTGCAATGCGGGAGACCTTGGTTCAATCTCTGGCTTGGGAAGATCCCCTGGAGCAGGGAAAGGCCGGTATTCTGGCCTGAATTGCATGTGTAGTCCATGGGGTCGCAACGAGTCAGACATGAGTGACTTTCATTTTCACTTTTGTTGCCAAGTATAACCCAAACTTCTCGGACTTCTGCAGCCTACGGCTAAAAGCAGGGTCCCACTCATCACCCCACGTGAATAACTGGGGCTGGTCTTAGAGCCCACTCCTCCCAATCTCTTCATGCTCTGTCCCCAGGGTATCTCCCACAAGAACACAGGGAAAAATCCACACACTGTAGACACTTGCTACCTCAAGCTTTCTTGAGCAGCCACTTTAAACGTGCCAACATCTACATGAAAAAAACCTTTCCTGCCTGCATGTCTCCCTGGGCCCCTAAGGCCTAAAAAAACCATCAGGATGCCAAATTGTACTGGCTTCTCTTGAACTTTCATAGTGCTCAAGGTGAAATGAAAGAACGCCATTCTCCCCAGTCCATTCTGGACCTCTAGTGTGTACTGTTTGAAATCCAAATTTCACAAAGTCTTTGATGGAAAAAGTTCTGTGCCTCTCTCTGTAGAAAGCACAAATATTAGTTTTGCGGATTCAAGCAGGAGAGGAGTACAAAGTTCTCCATTTCCTGTATGTACCCCAGGGACCTGCACTCAAAACTTACTCCCAACAGCACCACCTCCCCACTGTGTACACCAATTCATGCTGGAGATTTTGCAGATCATCAGTTTTGCATTCACAGACAGTCTTCTTTCCCAGTTTAGGTTTAGCCAAAATATCTCTGCTACTTGAGAATGCATGTATCTTAGTATCTAAGGCTTAACTATTTTCAGAGTATGCCAGAAGCCGTCCAGGGACCTGGTGACAGAACCTTCACAAGGTCTAGGACAGCAGTTGGGGAGCTCTGTCCTCGGAACAGCCTTGACAATGACTCCGGAAACCTGGCTCTCACATCCAATCACTGATCCTTTTGTATCTTGGACAATGTGCCTAAAGAGTCGATCTTTTTAATGTTGGTGGACTAGGTATTTTCAGGCTGCTCCCAGTACTAACATTCTTTCATTCTCTTAGTCTAGAAGCTTTTTATAAGGCTCTGCCCACTCTTTAACACTTTTCTGCAGGGGATCAAAATGCTTTCACCATAAAGAGTTAAAAACAGAGTGGCACAAAGATAAAGCATCAATAAACAGAAACTTTGTCAAGCATAAAGCTAGTGAAATGGATGGTATCTAAGGGACAATCGCTTCTTTAAACGTGAATAACAACGTCCTGCCAGAAATTCAGCATCCACATTTTTGTGGTCTCCTTGCTCATAGATTATTATCTTTGGATGCTCCTTGGGTAGTGGTCCCTTATGCTTAATGGACACTGTTGATTCTGCAGTAGGGCTTGACTTAAAAATAACCACAGGTTTGGTATTTTCTAGCACTTATTGCAGATTTCCTTTCCTAAACACCTCCCTGTTTTACTTAAGCTCCAAAAGGAAGCTTGGAGTCCTACTGGTAAATCTCCTCCCTTTTTACCAGGAAATTGTTGGTTAGCCATTTGGAGAGAATTAAAGCAAAATAGCAAATGGCTTTAAAGGCACCAGGGTACTTACCTTATGCCCTGTTCTCTTAGTTGCAAAGAGCAGACAACTTCTGAACTTTATCTTGGCCACAAGAGGGATTTTAGATACCAATCTGAGTGAACTAAGACCAGTAGCCAGTCTCCTAAATGTTAAAGCAGACCAACCTTGGCTGCAGAACAAAATCACCATAAACTTTTTTCATCTTACAGGTATTCTTAAGGTATCAGATAACTGAACTTTGTATAAGAGGTGGTTCAGATCAGATCAGATCAGATCAGATCAGTCGCTCAGTCGTGTCCGGCTCTTTGCGACCCCATGAACTGCAGCACGCCAGGCCTCCCTGTCCATCACCAGCTCCCGGAGGTCACTCAGACTCGCATCCATCGAGTCAGTGATGCCATCCAGCCATCTCATCCTCTGTCGTCCCCTTCTCCTCCTGCCACCAATCCCTCCCAGCATCAGAGTCTTCTCCAATGAGTCAACTCTTCGCATGAGGTGGCCAAAATACTGGAGTTTCAGCTTTAGCATCATTCCTTCCAAAGAAATTCCAGGATTGATCTCCTTCAGAATGGACTGGTTGGATCTTCTTGCAGTCCAAGGGACTCTCAAGAGTCTTCTCCAACACCACAGTTCAAAAGCATCAATTCTTCGGCGTTCAGCCTTCCTCACAGTCCAGCTCTCACATCCATACATGACCACAGGAAAGACCATAGCCTTGACTAGGCGAACCTTTGTTGGTAAAGTAATGTCTCTGCTTTTGAATATGCTATCTAGGTTGGTCATAACTTTCCTTCCAAGGAGTAAGCGTCTTTTAATTTCATGGCTGCAGTCACCATCTGCAGTGATTTTGGAGCCCAGAAAAACAAAGTCTGACACTGTTTCCACTGTTTCCCCATCTATTTCCCATGCAGTGATGGGACCAGATGCCATGATCTTCGTTTTCTGAATGTTGAGCTTTAAGCCAACCTTTTCACTCTCCACTTTCACTTTCATCAAGAGGCTTTTTAGCCCCTCTTCACTTTCTGCCATAAGGGTGGTGTCATCTGCATATCTGAGGTTATTGATATTTCTCCCAGCAATCTTGATTCCAACTTCTGTTTCTTCCAGTCCAGCATTTCTCATGATGTACTCTGCATAGAAGTTAAATAAACATGGTGACAATATGCAGCCTTTACGTACTCCTTTTCCTATTTGGAACCAGTCTGTTGTTCCATGACCAGTTCTAACTGTTGCTTCCTGACCTGCATACAGATTTCTTAAGAGGCAGATCAGGTGGTCTGGTATTCCCATCTCTTTCAGAATTTTCCATAGTTTATTGTGATCCACACAGTCAAAGGCTTTGGCATAGTCAATAAAGCAGAAATAGATGTTTTTCTGGAACTCTCTTGCTTTTTCCATGATCCAGCGGATGTTGGCAATTTGATCTCTGGTTCCTCTGCCTTTTCTAAAACCAGCTTGAACATCAGGAAGTTCACGGTTCACATCTTGCTGAAGCCTGGCTTGGAGAATTTTGAGCATTACTTTACTAGCATGTGAGATGAGTGCAATTGTTCGGTAGTTTGAGCACTCCTTGGCATTGCCTTTCTTTGGGATTGGGATGAAAACTGACCTTTTCCAGTCCTGTGGCCACTGCTGAGTTTTCCAAATTTGCTGGCATATTGAGTGCAGCACTTTCACAGCATCATCTTTCAGGACTTGGAATAGTTCCACTGGAATTCCATCACCTCCACTAGCTTTGTTTGTAGTGATGCTTTCTAAGGCCCATTTGACTTCACATTCCAAGATGTCTGGCTCTAGGTCAGTGAAGAGGTGGTTGCCTCTGTCTAAGACAGGGGTTTGCAAACTGCAGCCCAAACTGGCCCAGATTGAGGCTGCCATCCATTTTTGTAAAGTTTTATTGGAATTCAGCTATGCTCATTTGTCTGGAAATTATCTACAGCTAATTTCACACTTAACCAGAATTGAATAGTCTTGATAGAGGCTATATGTCATGCAAATAACTAGGCTTCCCTGGTGACTCAGCAGTAAAGAATCTGCCCACAAGGCAGAACACACAGGTTCGATCCTTGGGTCAGGAAGATCCCCTGGAGAAGGAAATGGCAACCGTCTCCAGTATTCCTGCCTGGGAAATCCTGTGGACAGAGGATCCTGGAGGCCTGAACTGGAGGGCTACAGTTTATAGGGTCACAAAGAGTCAGACTCAACGACTAAACAACAACATTTGTCACACAAAGTCTAAAATACTTACTACAAGTTCCTTTATAGAAAAGGTTTGCCGACCCCTGTTTAAAACAATTCCATTTGGGGGTTACTGAAACCGCAAAGGCTACAGTTTTGAGAACTCTAACCTCACAACAGCAGTTAGTTATGTTTACTGTATTTAGAACAGTGTCACCCAAGTTTAGTTTCCTGAAATACCTGCTAGACATACAGAATGTTATTAGATATAACAAAAGAAAAGGAGATCTGTGGTCCAAAAAAAAAAAAAAAAAGGCAAATGTGAGAATAAGTAAAACATTTCTTTTTAGTAGCTCTTTTAAGGTCATTTAATGTGCTAATATATGTGGCAAGTCTAAAAAAAAAATGGATTAGATGATACAGAATTTCTAAAATCACTTGGCCTTAGCAAACCTTCTTTTCCATGGGGCATCACATACAGTTAATGTTCAAGAACATACTGTGGGAAAAATAACTTGTTCAGAGCTGTTGACTCTGATAATACCATATCAGATCATACACCACTGTGTGTCTTCAAGAATGCTTAACTTTAAAAAGAATGAGTAGGCTGACAGAAGAAACATACATACCACAGATTACACAAATTACTCTGGGTTCCCATAAAATTTAACTCTTTCAGTAGCAGTGAGCTCCTCACTTAGGATGCAGTAGAGACAATATTCTGTTGATGACATCATTATCGTGACAGAGTAGGAAAGAACTCCCTGCAAAAAATTTTCACTCAATGCAGCAAAATTCTCAGGCCCTTGCTTCACCTCTAAAATCTTAGACAAGCAAAAAGCCTATGGAACAAGTGTTCACATCTTAGTCCCCAGTAAATTCTGGCCAGCTTACTTCTGAGCAGCCAGCACTTAGCATATGGGAAGGTTCTGTGGGCGTCAAGAGGTCTCGGGAAGCCGTATGTGTCCTTTGGGGGACATTGCAAGAAACAATGGAAAAGTTCCTGAATATCGGGAAATGTTTTCTCAAGATCAAGAGATGTATTGGTATGTGGGAGAGATTCCAAAGGAGCTCTATTGCATGAAACATTTCAGATTTGACTGCTAGCTACCAGTGCCAATTTTTCAGAATGGTAATTTCAGTACAGCGGCACACAATGTCCTAGGCCACCTAAGCAATGCAGGACCAGTGAAACTGGTTTTGTTTTCAAAAGCAGGATCCTTTTTCCTTTTTTAAAAAAAATCAACAAACAGACTTTAAAAATTTCTACTGCCCTTGTCACCTATATGCCTAACTAAGGATGTTCTTGATCATAAGCCAGGTATTTGTTCATGGTAGTCAAGCGGGACTTGGAAATCAAAACAGTTACTCTGCAGCCCAAGGATTTGGCAGCTGTAGAGTGACCTCCACTTCAGAGGGGGCAAGAAACCTGCCTGCTAGTTTTCAGGAAGAGAGTTTTCATCTGGCTGATGGATCTGCAGTCCTCTCCGTCAGAGAAAGAAAGCCAGCCTTATTCAGCACAGAGTAAGAAGCAGAGCAGTGACATGGCAAGGCAGATCACAGCTGATCTGGAATTGTAAGGTTTCCCAGCACTGCACTTGTCAACATTCAAAACCATGCACAGCAAACAGGCCCCACTCAGAGGTCCTTGGCCTAAAGTCTTCATCATGGTGCTTATTGTACAATAGTCTCCGGCAGGATGCTACAGGGACATGAGTCTTCCCAACACCATGAGCCTTTCCAGAATCAATAAATTCTGTAACTCAGGGCTTCAAAAACCAACAAAACAGATTGTTTGGGAAGAACCAAAATGATGACATCAATAAGTGATTCTTAGCCAGATCCACAATTGATATTATAATTCTGATGATCTCTAATTTTTGAGTTTGAATGGAACAGTCATTTAGCAAATATTTACCAAAGGCCTTTTCTATGTCAGGCGATGTGCCTCATGTTGGGGATACACCATTGAACAGAGTGCCAAACATTCCTGGAGAGTTTGACAGTGGGGACAGACAGATGCTTAAAAATAAGTTATCATTTCATTACATTATATTACATTATGGACATGGAACAACAGACTGGCTCCAAATTGGGAAAGCAGTACATCAAGACTGTATATTGTCATCTTCCTTACTTAACTTATATAAAGAGTACATCATGTGAAATGCCGGGCTGGATGAAACACAAGCTGGAAACAAGATTGCCATGAGAAATATCAATAACCTCAGACATGCAGATGACACCACCCTTATGGCAGAAAGCAGAGAAGAACTAAAGAGTCTCTTGATGAAAGTGAAAGAGGAGACTGAAAAAGCTGGCTTAAAACTCAACATTCAAAAAACTAAGATTGTGACATGTGGTCCCATCATTTCATGGCAAATAGATGGAGAAACAGTGGAAACAGAGAGAGACTTTAATTTGGGGGGCTCCAAAATCACTGCAGATGGTGACTACAGCCATGAAATTAAAAGACGCTCCTTGGAAGAAAAGTTATGACCAACCTAGACAGCATATTAAAAAGCAGAGACATTACTTTAATGACAAAGGTTCATCTAGTCAGAGCTATGGTTTTTCCAGTAGTCACGTATGGATGTGAGAGTTGGACTATAAGGTTGAGCACCAAAGAATTGATGCTTTTGAGCTGTGGTGTTGGAGAAGACTGAGAGTCCCTTGAACTGCAAGGAGCTCCAACAAGTCAATCCTGAAGGAAATCAGTCCTGAATATTCACTTGAAGGAATGCTGCTGAAGCTGAAACGCCAATACTTTGGCCACCTCATGTGAAGAGCTGGCTTATTGGAAAAGATCCTGATCCTGGGAAAGATTGAAGGCAGGAGGAGAAGGGGACGACAGAGGATGAGATGGTTGGATGACATCACCAATTCGATGGACATGAGTTTGAGTAAGCTCTGGGAGTCGGTGAAGGACAGGGAAGCCTGGTGCACTGCAGTCCATGGGGTCGCAAAGAATCGACACAACTGAGTGGTTGAATTGAACTAAATGTTACATTGCATTATTATATATTATATTATATTGTATTATATCATATGTTAGAAGGTACAAAGTGCTGTGGAGGAAATAAGCCAGGGATGAGGGACAGGGGATATTAAAAGGATATAGTGTCAATAAAGTAGTCAACAAAGGCCTGGAGAAGCTCTCATTTGGGCAAAGATCTGTAGGTGACAAGGAAACCAGCACTGGGACTATCCAGGGGAAGTGGGAACGGCAAGACCAAAAGCCCTGAAATAGTTCAGTTCAGTTCAGTCACTCAATTATGTCCGACTATTTGTGACTCCATGGACTGAAGAGCACCAGGCCTTCCTGTCCATCATCAACTTCCAGAGTTTACTTAAACTCATGTCCATTGAGTCGGTTATGCCATCCAACCATCTCATCCTCTGTCATCCCCTTTACCTCTTGACCACAATCTTTCCCAGCATCAGGGTCTTTTCAAATGAGTCAGCTCATCACATCAGGTGCCCAAAGTATTGGAGTTTCAGCTTCAAAATCAGTCCTTCCAATGAATATTCAGGACTGATTTCCTTTAGGATGGACTGGTTGGATCTCCTCGCAGTTCAAGGGACTCTCTAGAGTCTTCTCCAACACCACAGTTCAAAAGCATCAATACTTCAGCACTCAGCTTTCTTTATAGTCCAACTCTCACATCCATACATGACTACCGGAAAAACCATAGCCTTTACTAGATGGACCTTTGTTGGCAAAGTAATGTCTCTGCTTTTTAATATGCTGTCTAGGTTGGTCATAACTTTTCTTCCAAGGAGTAAGTGTCTTTTAATTTCATGGCTTCAGTCACCATCTGCAGTGATTTTGGAGCCCCCCAAAATAAAGTTTGTCACTGTTTCCCCTGTTTCCCCATCTATTTGCCATGAAGTGATGTGACCAGATGCCATGATCTTAGTTTTCTGAATGTTGAGTTTTAAGCCAGCTTTTTCACTCTCCTCTTTCACTTTCATCAAGAGGCTCTTTAGTTCTTCTTCACTTTCTGCTGTAAAGGTGGTGTCATCTGTATGTCTGAGGTTATTGATATTTCTCCTGGCAAACTTGATTCTAGCTCATTCTTCATCCAGTCCAGCATTTCTCATGATTTACTGTTCATATAAGTTAAATAGGCAGGGTGACAATATGCAGCCTTGACATATTCCTTTCCCTATTTGGAATCAGTCTGCTATTCCATGTTGCTAACTGTTGCTTCCTAACCTGCATACAGATTTCTCAAGAGGCAGGTCAGGCAGTCTGGTATTTCCATCTCTTTAAGAAGTTTCCACAGTTTATGGTGATCCACACATTCAAAGGCTTTGGCATAGTCAATAAAGCAAAAATAGATGTTTTTCTGGAACTCTCTTGCTTTTTCAATAATCCAACGGATATTGGCAATTTGATCTCTGAGATAGGAGCAGGTTAACATATTTGATACAGAACAAGGATGGCCAAATGGCTGGAGATGAGAAAGAGTTGGGGCCAAAGTGATAAGCAAGGTAGTCTGTTTTGCTTTCAGCTACCCTGGATCTGTTCTTGACTCCATTCTCTTTGGTCACTTCTCTCTTCAACAAAGGTAAGTAAATATTCACTCTTCTAAGTTATCCTGTCTATCCACTAGCAATACAGTTAATATTTTACCCTTTCTCATGTAATTTTTCTTTTAATTTTGTTTTTCTGCCCCAGTCCCACTAGTCAGTGGACATCTTGAGCTGTGTGTCCGGCGTTATGACAGTCCACATACAAAAAATTCCAAGAATTGTATCATTGATCCCTCTCTTTCTCATCTCTTTCTGGTAACTCATAGGACTCAATCATCTGACTTCTTCTATCTGTGTAAGGCATTCGGTATCCAAATTTTGTAGCAAGTCCTTGCCTTTTTCAAGAAGAGATCAATTTTTCCTGGTTTTCCTTTGGTGACAGTCCTTCTCCTCCATACATACCAGTGCTTTCTTTTCTCTTTTTTACCTTCAGAAAGCAGTGAGATGTAGGAAGAGGGGCTCTATAAAACAGGAAAACTAGTCTCTTGACTAAAGCATGGGACTTCTCCAGAATTTAAGTACCAGATACTTCTGCTTAACCTTACCTACCTCAGAATCACACAGTTTCTTTTTTATTTAAACTTCTAAATTTCAGCTGATTACTACTTTCATAGTTATGATCTGATAGTCAAACACAAGTTTCTGAAATTAGCACATGAAAAATATAATCATTTCCTTTGGTAGCATTAGTTGTCCTTGACCTGCCGATCCCCTCCAGAACATCCAGCTCACTTCCACCTGCCCATATCTGCATCTCTGTGCCTGAGGGCATCCTCTCCTGGAAATGCAGAAACATCACTTGCAGGCAGGCACAAGGCAGGCAGGAGTCGCCAGGGAATTCACTACCTCAAAGGCAGCCCCTACCCAGGACTCTGAGCAGTTGGTGTATAAACACTTCAATTCCACTGCCCCTCAGTAGAGATGAATTGAAGTATGGCTTTTGCTAGCATTTCCCTGCAGGATTAAACTCCATTCATTCACTCTGGTAGATGGGTTGGTTAATACCTCACCCTTTACTGGCCTCTTCCTTTCCAGACATCTATTCCTCACTCCCTTATGGCATTTCCCATACCTTCCAAATTATTTGTACTTGATTTTTTTTGTTGTTGTTGTTGATAAGTGAACATTTTTAAAAACCTTTATATTTTAAACTGGAGCATAGTTGACTAAAAATATTGTGTTAATTTCAGGTGTACAGAAAAATGATTCAGTTATACAAGCAGTGTTATTTATTGTTTTTCAAATTCTTTTCCCATTTAATCTCTTACAGAGTATTAAGCAGAGTTCCCTGTGCTATACAGTAGGTTCTTATTGGTTACCTATTTTAATACAGCAGTGTGTACATGTCCATCTCAAATTCCCAGTCTTTCCCCACCTTCCCCTTCCCCTCTGATAACCTTAAGTACATTCTTGAAGTCTGACTTGCACTTGAATTCTCATCTCAGGTTTTGCTCTGAAGAAATAGAAACTAAACCATCTTCCTATTAATATTTAAATTATACAAAGTCATATATTTCTTGAATGAAGACACTTACCATTTGTTGGAGGAGGTAACTCCTTCTTTTCATTATATATTTGTGCCCTAAATAAGTAACTGAAGTGAAAAAAAGCTGAAGTTAGTCGCTCAGTCCTGTCCGACCCTTTGCCCAAATAAGTAACTGAAATTACAATAAAACAATGACACTTGAATCTAGGTATGCCACATCTTCTTAGGACATGCTGGTCCGAATTTACATATTTAGAATGTGTGCTCTTAAATAGGCTTAAAAATAGAACTTTTTTTTTTTTTTTTTAAGCTAAATGATCACAGCAGAAAGACAAAGCTTTTGTGAGAGAGAATGATTTGGAACAGATGAACCTGGGTGTCTTTCCTGGATCCACAACTTTTCAGATCAGTCATTCTGGGCGAATTATCTAATTTTCTGAGCAACTTGGAAAAAACTACATTTTCTTATTCAACAATTAATTCAGAAAATATAAGACAAGTACTTAACATAGGCCTTGTATAGTAAGTGCTCAATAAACTTGGATTTCCTGAAAAGTCAGGCAGGTATCATCCAGGCAGGCAAAAATTTCCAAGTCATTTCCATACCACAACCACAACTACAACTTTCCTGGTGTCACACAAGTAGCCAGTGATGCTTACTGTGGTTACTCTGGCACTGGATGTGCTGGAAGTAATTCACATTCCTTATGACAGTACAGTACTGAATATTCATTGGAAGGATTGATGCTGAACCTAAAGCTCCAACACTTGGGTACCTGATATGAAGAGCTGACTCATTGGAAAAGACTCTGACGCTGGGAAAGACTGAAGGCAATAGAAGAGGGCAGCAGAGGATGAGCTGGTTAGATAGCATCGGTGACTCAATGGACATGAATTTGAGCAAACTCCAGGAGATGGTGAAAGACAGGGAAGCCTGGCATGCTACAGTCCATGGGGTTGCAAAGAGTCAAACACGACTTAGTGACTGAACAACAATAATGGCAGTGCAGAAGTGCCTTAGCTAAGGCAAAACATTTTATTTTTCAAAACATAATTTATAACTATGTTTCTCTGGTTACATCACTCATTCCGTACTTTGAATTCAATCAAGATCTTTGAAACAGGCCAACATTTGTAGGTATTTTGTCTTGGCCTGGAAGACATGGCCTCAATTGGAAATGGACTGAGATAAATTAGCAAGTAGTTTTTAATGCCTACATTCTACAGAAGTTGACTGGATCCTGTTATGTAGTCCTCCTTCATGGGGGACTTTAATCTTTCTACCCACAGTCTCATTTCTGAGTAATTTATTCTCTTTTTAATTTATTTCTATAGACAATTCTAGTATTGGAAGGAAAAAAAATTCAAAAGGGATTGGTACACTTAAAATCAACCAGGATTATGTGATGACTGAGGTCATTTAGTACAATGAAAATTTTGATCTGACTTTAGTTTTGAGCTTGAAAATACCAGATACCAATACTATAAGTTGCTTAGAAACAGACTGGATGAGAAAACATGCCACTTATTTCTCAGATGCTTTCTGTGAGTATTAAACCTTAGACATTGAAATTATGTGGAGGCTTCATGTTGGAAATTACACTTAGAAAGTATCATGACAAGGGGCCTTGGCTGAGTTATTTATACACTTGTGTTTTTTGGAAGTAACCATTATTGGTTCTGGCATTCTTTGGGGAGGGGACTGGGCTTAGCTTTCTTTTCCTGTGGCTATCATTAGCATGAGGGGGCATGCCCAGAGCACAAGGGTCTGCATGCTGGGGTGCCTCTGGCCACATCCCCCACCCTAACAATGAATCACTTACTTTATCCTTCAAGAGAGGCCAGGGTAACAAGACATGCTTGCTTCTTCTCACCTGTACTGTCTTGAAAACCCTCTTCTAAAATACGTTGTATTCTTAGACATTTACAACTAAATACATTCAGCCCTCTGACCCTCAGCTAGAATTCTTCCTAAGGATCCTCAACGTTCCGTGAACATATTAGTTTGCTAGGGTTGTCGTAACAAAATACCACAGATTGGGGGATTTAAATAATAAGAATTTATATTCTCATGGTTCTGGAGGTTGGAAGGCTAAGATGAAGGTGTCAGGAGGCTGGTTTCATTCTGAGCCCTCTCTCCTTGGCTTGTAGATGGCAGCCTTCTCACTACGTCCTTAATGGCCTTTATTTTAATTAAAAAAAATTATGTGTGTGCACGTGCCCCTGGTTTCTCTTTATATGTCCTAACCTCTTCCTATAAGGACACTGATCAGAAAGGATTAGGACCAACCCTCATGGCCTCATTTTAACTTAATTAGCCCTTTGAAAAGGCCCTATTACTAAATGCAGTTCTGAGATACTAGGGTAAGGGCTTCATATGAATTTTAAGGGGACACAATTCAGCCCATAATAAAAACATTTTTATATAATTGGCTCTATTAGTTGATGCTGCAACTCAAAAGCTACATTTCTCTGAAAATTAGTGGCAAAAACAAAAAGAAGAAAAAATTAGTAGTTGTTACTTATATATTTATATTTATTCATTATTTTTAAAAATTTTAACATGGCTTTCACTTGGAAAGCCCTGCTTTTTATGAACGCTGCAGCACATATAGAGCAGGGTGTACCGCAATCAATGTGCGGGTTCTACCTGGAGTCATTTGAATTCTCACACTTATCTCAACTACTTTCAGAACTCGGGAAGGGCTGCTGGTTGCAACTGGAAGGATTTTAAGATGCTTGTTCTATTCTAGTGTTTACTTCTAATGGAAATGTTGAGGGTTTTTTTTTTAAGAGAAGCTCATTAACTCCCTTGGAGATCAAACCTTTCATCTTTGGCTGGTTTCTCTTAGAACTGGCCTCAGTAGAAGAGTCAGCACAGGAAACTGAGATGAAATGTGTTGCACTCTTCTGAAAAAAGGAAATCAGTGAATCCTTGTACATTTATTTAAGCTTCGTTAAAAATACATGAACAAGTCAGATGACTGACTGATATGGTTGAAAATTTGCTTAATGGGTTATATTCTGTTTGGTAAAGAGATTTCCCAATTTCTTAAATCTATTTTATTACAAAGTATTTTTTACTGAATTCCTTGTACAGCTATTGAAGTGAAGTCGCTCAGTCGTGTCCAACTCTTTGGGACCCCGTGGACTGTAGCCCACCAGGCTCCTCTGTCCATGGGATTCTCCAGGCAAGAATACTGGAGTGGGTTGCCATTTCCTTCTCCAGGGGATTTTCCTGACCCAGACATTGAACCCAGGTCTCCTGCATTGTAAGCAGATACTTTAACCTCTGAGCCACCAGGGAAGCCCCGTACAGCTATTAGGTCAAGTATATCTATGCCCATCTGTAGCTTGAGTCATTCACCCAACACCTAAGGCTGCTTTCCAAACTCTAAAAATGATGGGTCTAATTCCCAGGTGGTGCAGTGGTAAAGAATCTGTCTGACAGTGCAGAAGACCCAGGAGATGCAGGTTTGATCCTTGGGTTGAGAAGATTCGCTGGAGTAGGAAATAGCAGCTCACTCCAGTATTCTTTCTTGGAAAATTCCATGGATAGAGGAGCCTGTCATAGCCCTGCTACAGCCTGTTGGGTCTCAAAGAGTTGGACACAACTGAACGACTGAGCTCACACACACACACAGCTGTTGGAAGGAGTTTCTGGAAAAAAGTAAAAGAGTCTCAGATGCTAGAAAGGTGCTATAAGTTTTAAGGATATTGTCCACATATCATTTTAACATAAATTTTATTAAAATTCATAATTTGAATTCTAAGCAAAATTGAACTTAATTTGTAAATGTAAAAGTGAATTATTTTGCTTGAAATAACCTCAGTTTATAATTTCCAGATCACAGGAAGAGAACTTTCTAATTTTAGAAGTTAAGTCAATATAAATTTAAGCCAGTGTTCACTTAAGCCAATGTAAAGCATTTAAATCTTTTTATAAAAAGATAATATATTATTGTTGAATGGAAACACTACAGAAAGGTATAAAGTAATAAATAACTAGTCTCTTTTTCTTGTTGCCTTCCTCACCACAATTCCAACTTAAATCCTCTCAATTTCCTGCTCCAGAGGAAATCACTGGTAATGATTTCTATTAGGCTCCAACAAATGTGTCCTATGCATATATATTTGTTAGGCAAATGGAATCCTACTCTGTATAGAGTGCTATGACTTGCTTTATAAGCACACATAAATATATTTATACATGCTTGCAACTCTATACTGCACAAATCCCTAGATGTGTCAAATGATAGTCACATTTTAAATTTTCAGAACCAGCACTAAATTGTCCTCTATAAAGCATTACACACCTATTAGAATGGCTAAAATCCAAAAACTCCTGGCTGGTGAGAATGGAGAGCCACAGGAATTCTAATTCATTTCTGGAGGGAATGCAAAATGGTACAGCCACTTTGGAAAATAATTTGGCAGTTTCTTACAAAACAAAATATAGTCTTATCATGTGATATGATTACCTTCCTAGGCATTTAACCAAAGTAATCTGAAAACTTACAAATTCATGGTCCTCCCAAAGCCTGCATGTGAATGTTTATAGCATCTTTGAATTTTCATTGACCAAAACCAGAAGCAACCAAGACATCTTTTAATAGATAAATGGATAAACTGTGGTACAAAAGATAAAAGCAGATGAGTTGACAAGACCAGAAAGACATGGATAAATCTTCAATGCATATTTCTAAGTAAAAGAAGCCAATCTGAAATCATACATATAATCTGAAATTCCAACCATATGACATTCTGGAAAAGGTAAAACTTTGAAAACATGTAAAAGTACAAAAAGTACAGAAGAATTACAAATCATTTATATCAAGGATCAGATCAGATCAGTCACTCAGTCGTGTCCGACTCTTTGCGACCCCATGAATCACAGCACGCCAGGCCTCCCTGTCCATTACCAACTCCTGGAGTTCACTCAGACTCACATCCATTGAGTCAGTGATGCCATCCAGCCATCTCATCCTCTGTCGTCCCCTTCTCTTCTTGCCCCCAATTCCTCCCAGCATCAGAGTCTTTTCTAGTGAGTCAACACTTTGCATGAGGTGGCCAAAGTACTGGAGTTTCAGCTTTAGCATCATTCCTTCCAAAGAAATCCCAGGGCTGATCTCCTTCAGAATGGACTGGTTGGATCTCCTTGCAGTCCAAGAGACTCTCAAGAGTCTTCTCCAACACCACAGTTCAAAAGAATCAATTCTTCAGCACTCAGCCTTCTTCACAGTCCAACTCTCACATCCATACATGACCACAGGAAAAATCATAGCCTTGACTAGACGAACCTTTGTTGGCAAAGTAATGTCTCTGCTTTTGAATATGCTATCTAGGTTGGTCATAACTTTCCTTCCAAGGAGTAAGCGTCTTTTAATTTCAATGCTGCAGTCACCATCTGTAGTGATTTTGGAGCCCAGAAAAATAAAGTCTGACACTATTTCCACTGTTTCCCCATCTATTTCCCATGAAGTGATGGGATCGGATGCCATGATCTTCGTTTTCTGAATGTTGAGCTTTAAGCCAACTTTTCACTCTCCACTTTCACTTTCATCAAGAGGCTTTTTAGTTCCTCTTCACTTTCTGCCATAAGGGTAGTGTCATCTGCATATCTGAGGTTATTGATATTTCTCCCAGCAATCTTGATTCCAATTTGTGTTTCTTCCAGTCCAGCGTTTCTCATGATGTACTCTGTATATCAAGGAGGTGGAACATAAAAACAACATTTTAAGTGTGAACTACCCAAAGTGACTTTTTTCCAAAAAGGACAGTATGGGAATGGAGTGAAAAAGAGTGACTTTACAGTGGAGCAATGTTGACAGGTCAGCACTGACAGTGACAAGTATGTTTCTAGCCTTGTACATACCCTTGATGTGATGTGTTGAAATGGCACTTTACCTCTGTGGTCTTCCTCCTAACACCAGTGTGATCATAAGAGAAACATCAGACAAATTCCCTTTGAAGAACGTTTTACAAAATATCTGACTAGTACTCTTCAAAATTCTTAAAGCCACCAGAAGCAAAGAAAGTCTGAGAAACTGTCACAGCCTAAAGAGAAGACTAAAAGAGACATGGTGACTAAATGTAATATGATGTCCCGTGTGGGATGTTGAACGGAAAAATGTCGTGAGGTAAAAACTAAGGATATCTGAAGTTTGGCTCATAAGTATTAATACTAGCTCACTAACTGCAACATATGTACCATAATATCTTTAGTTGTTACTAATAGGGGAAACTGGGTATGGTGGGTATAGGAACTCCGAAGTGTCATCACAAATTCTCTGTAAATCTAAGTGCTAGCTTCTCAGTTGTGTTTGACTCTTTGAGATACTATTAACTATAGCTCACCAGGTTCCTCTGTCCATAGCTTCTGTCCAGACACCTCTGTAAATCTAAAACTGTTCTAAAATAAGAAGCATATTTTAAATGTATATACATTTATATTGCTGCCTAAATTATAAACATTTAGGAAAGTTTTTATTTCCCCAGATCTTTTACAACACTGACTGCCACAATTTTTTTTTTAATCTCTGCCAAACTTATAGGGTAAAAAATTTTATTACATTGACTTACTTTTTAAGCCTTTAAATCCTAAATAAATTGAGCAACTTGTAATTTTTTGGTCATTTTTAGTTATTTAAAAAAAATTTTTGGATAAACCACCTATTCATTTTCTTAGCCCTTTTCTCTATCTTACTGATATTTTTTTTCTTTCTTCTTAGTTTGTGGATCAGATCAGATCAGATCAGTTGCTCAGTCGTGTCCGACTCCTTGCGACCCCATGAACTGCAGCATGCCAGGCCTCCCTGTCCATCACCAGCTCTCGGAGGTCACTCAGACTCGCATCCATTGAGTCAGTGATGCCATCCAGCCATCTCATCCTCTGTCGTCCCCTTCTCCTCCTGTCCCCAATCCCTCCCAGTTTGTGGATACTAAGTTGCATAACAAGGAGATTATTCCATGTGTTATGTACATTAAAAAAAACAACAAATGTAACATTTGTCTTCTGACAATACCATGATGATTTATGAGGACTTGACTTACACCACGTTTCCTTCTCTCTCCTACCCTACCAATCCTCCCAAATGACTTTTACCACTATTAGTTCAAAATTCATTAGCTTTATGACTTAAAATAATTTACTAGTTCCTTTATTCTTTGCTTTATCAATATGGACAGTAGATTTTGACTTTGTAAGATAAAAATTACATTATCCACATTATTTCTTTCAGCTCACCTACTGTTTCAATTCCAAAATTATGTTATATGTATTTATCCATTTACCTTCTATAATCATGGCTAAATTTTAAATTTATAAATCTGTTTACATTTTTATGACTATATAAATGTTGTTTTCTGAAGAGCTGTGAATCACTATGATTTCACTGTCTTTCTTATATCTTGAGTTTCTAATTGATGGACTTCCTATAGTGATTTTCCATTTTGCTTTCCCTTCTTTTGTGTGTTTGCTTTTTCTTTTGCATAAATTCACAAAAAGTGTATCTTTAAATTCAACCAAATTTCTGAGAGGAAGGAGTTGAGCAGCTGGACTAAGATCATTTCCTCCCTTTCCAGTGGGATATGCCTACTCTAAGGAAAGAAAGCCAATGATCTGGCCTGAGGCCTTTCCACTGGACCTATATGCAAGTAGACTAGTGAGATTTGCTAGGAGGAAAATACCTAACCTATAGGATGTCCATTTGTAAGATATCTCTGGCCAAAGTATTACCTGTAGCAAATAAACACAGGATCTAAAAATTTTGAAAGATGGATCCTTGGAGAACGCCACATAAATGAATCAACTCTCTGGAGTATAGAATGAAGATATTTCATAACCTCAACATTCTTTGCTATGTGAATAAGCCTCCAAAACTCATTTAGAGACTTCATCTATTATTCTGGGCCAGATGTATGTGCGTAGTGTCACATGAAAGGACCCAGGAAACCTTGTGGGATATTTCATTCTTCTATTTCATTTAGAGTTGCATGATTACCCATATCCTTACATTTTTTAGTAAAACTTGATACTAGCTAAAATCTCTAATTTGTGTAAGTTTGATTGAAAATCTAATCTCTGTGTTAGCTCAATATCCATCCACTTAAATTTTCCAAATAGTCTTTGTCTATAAATCCCCTCCTCTTCATTCATCACTGCCTTGTCATGGTAAAGGGGCTTGCATAACTCAATGGGGCCATGAGCCATGCCATGCAGAGCCACCCAAGATGGATGGGTCACAGTGGAGAGTTCTGAAAAAACAAAATTTGCTGGATAAGGGAATGGCAAACCACCCCAGTATACTTGCTGTGAGAAACCCATGAGCTGTATAAAAAGGAAAAAAATGTATGACACTGAAAGATGAGTCCCCCAGGTCAGAAAGCGTCCAATATGCTACTGGGGAAGAGCAGAGGACAGCTACTAATACTTTCAGAAAGAATGAAGTGGCTGGGTCAAAGCAGATACAATGCTCAGTTGTGAATGTGTCTGGTGATGAAAGAAAAATCCGACACTGCAAAATCCAAACAGTATTGTATAGGAACCTAGAATGTTAGGTCCATGAATCAAGGTAAATTGGACATGGTCAAGCAGGAGATAGCAAGAGTAAATATCGACATGTTAGGAATCAGTGAACTAAAATGGATGGGAATGGGTGAATTTAACTCAGATGATCATTATACCTATTACTGTGGGCAAGAATCCCATAGAAGAAATGGAGTAGCCCTCATAATCAACAAAAGAGTCCAAAATGCTGTACTTGAGGTGCAACCTCAAAAATGACAATATGATCTTGGTTCATTTCCAGGCAAACGATTCAACATGACAATAATTTAAGTATATGCCCCAACCACTGATTCCGAAGAAGCTGATCAGTTCTATGAAGACCTGGAAGACTTCTTAGAACTAACACCAAAAAAAAAAAAAAAAAGATAATTCCAATACTATTCACCATAGGGATTGGAATACAAAAGTAGGAAGTCAAGAGTTTCCTGGAATAACAGGCAAGTTTGGCCTTGAAGTACAAAATTAAGCAGGGCAAAGGCTAACAGAATTCTGCCAAAAGAATGCACTGGTTATAGTCAACACCCTTTTTCAACAACACAAGAGATGACTTTGCATATGGACATCACCAAATGGTCAATACTGAAATCAGATTGATGACATTCTTTGTAGCCAAAGATGGAGAAGCTGTATACAGTCCACAAAAACAAGACCTGGAACTAACTGTGGCTCAGATCATCAGCTTCTCATAGCAAAATTCCAGCTTAAACTTAAGAAAGCAGGGAAAACTGTTAGGCTAGCCAGGTACAACTCAAGTAAAATCCTCTATGACTATACAGTGGAGGTGATGAATAGATTCAAGGGATTAGATCTAGCAAGCAGAGGGCTTGAAGAACTATGGATAGAGGTCCATGATATTGTACAGGAGGTAGTGAACAAAATCATTCCAAAGAGGGAAAAAAAAAAAAAAAAGCAAGAAGGCAAAGTGGTTGTCTGAGGAGGCTTTACAAATAGCTGAAGAAAGAAGAAAAGCTAAAAGCAAGGGAGAAAGGAAAAGGTACACCCAACTAAATGCAAAGTTCCAAAGAATAGCAAGGAGACACAAGAAAGCCGTCTTCAATGAACAAGTCAAAGAAATAAAGGAAAACAACAGAAGGGAAAAGACTAGAGTTCTCTTCAAGAAAATTGGAGATAACAAAGGAACATTTCATCCAAAGATGGGCACAATAAAGGACAGAAATGGTAAAGACCTAATAGAAGCAGAAGAGATCAAGAAAAGATGGAAAGAATACACAGAAGAACTGTACAAAAAAGATCTTAATGACCCAGATAACCACGATCGAGTGGTCACTCACCCAGAGCCAGACATTCTGGGGTGTGAAGTCAAGTGGGCCTTGATCAAACCAGTCAATCTTAAAGGAAATCAACCCTGAATACTCACTGAAAGGATTGATGCTGAAGCTAAAGCTCCGATACTTTGGCCACCTGATGTGAACTACCAACTCACTGGAAAAGAGCCTGATGCTGGGAAGGATTGAAGGCAGAAGGAAAAGAGGGCAACAAAGGATGAGATGGCTGGATGGCATCACCGATGCAATGGACATGAACTTGGGAAAACTCAAGGAGATGGTGGTAAACAGGGATTCTTGGCATGCTGCAGTCCATGGGGTCACAAATAGTTGGACACAACTTGGCAACTGAACAACAACATAAATCCCTTCACCCGTACATTAATTTCCTTTCCAGATGTTTCTGTCCTACTGTAAAAAATAACAAACTTATTCCTTTCCTGCCATAAACAAGCAGGCTAATTAACTAAAAGATGAATCTCTGTAGCATTAATTTAGTAAGTAACAAGATTTTTCAAGTTTACCATATCTAATTCACCTTATTTTCAAAAGCATTTCAAAATATTATTTTCATTGACTGTATTGAATAAATACTAAGTTCACCTCTTGAATATTCAAGAATAATCTATATAATTTAAAATATATTTATTATGAAAAAGAATATACCAGAATTCAAGAGAGGATTAAAGTACTTAATGTTGATTAACTTTCAATAAGTCAAACATTACTTAATGCTATAATATTCATATATATCTTTTTTGCCTATCTTTTTGCCTTTTGATACTGTTTATGAGGTTCCCAAGGCAAGAATACTGAAGTGGTTTGCCATTCCCTTCTCCAGTGGACTACATTCTGTCAGACCTCTCCACCATGACCCGTCCATCATGGGTGGCCCCTCATGGCATGGCTTAGTTTCATTGAGTTAGACAAGCTGAGGTCCGTGTGATCAGATTGGCTAGTTGTCTGTGATTATGGTTTCAGTCTGTCATTGGAAGGACTGATGTTGAAGCTGAAACTCCGATACTTTGGCCACCTTATGTGAAGAGCTGACTCATTGGAAAAGACCCTGATGCTGGGAAAGATTGAGGGCAGGAGAAGGGGATGTCAGAGGATGAGATGGTTGAATGGCATCACCGACTCAATGGACATGAGTTTGGGTAGACTTTGGGAGTTGATGATGGACAGGGAGGCCTGGGGTGCTGTAGATCATGGGGTCACAAAGAGTCGGACATGACTAAGCAACTGAACTGAACTGAACTGAATTCATGTATGTAATCAACAGAGAAAATATTAATATTTATCAAAATAAGTTATTAAGAAATTGTAATATTTGGTCAATTCAGTGAATTTTAAAGATTGATCCCTCAGTGAAGTAGTTTTTAAGAAATTGATACTTAATAAAAAAGCCTCTAGGTATATTGATTGGCTACAATTCTGGACATTTGCTTTGCCCTGAGTTTAAAATTAATATTGTGAAGTCTCATGGTGAAATGCCATTTCCTATTAATGAGCTTGTATTTGGCACTTGGGAATTCTATAAATAAATGCAACTAAACAGAAAGAGACTTGCAGACTTAGAGAACAAACTTATAGCTGCCAAGGGAAGAGATGGGGGGAGAGGATAGTTAGGTATGGACACGTACACATCACTATATTTTAAATGGATAACCAACAAGGACCTACTGTATAGCACAGGGAACTCTGGTCAATGTTATGCATCAGCCTGGATGGGAGGGGAGTTTGGGGGAGAATGGATAATGTATATGTATGGCTGAGTCCCCCTTGTTGTTCATCTGAAACTATCACAACATTTTTAATCAGCTATACTCCAATACAAAATAAAAAAATTTAAAATCATAAAAATAATACAAATTTGAACTACAAAAAAAAAAAGAAAGAAAGGAAAAAACCCAACAGGGACTTGGTTTCATCCTAAACAAACAAGAAAGCAACTGCTAAAAATTCATACCATATAGTTATTTACACTTAAAGCTTTATCCAGAAGTTTGCAAATAATTATCATTTCCAATATTATAGAACTTAACTGTATAATTCATATTCTACAACTTAAAGCCTATATATTAAAAAAAAAATTTAATTTTAAATTTGAACTATTCATGGGCGCATTACATTCAACAGCTCATTTGAACCTGCGACAATTCTACCATAAAGCAATAGCTATGAATTATTCTTAGATTAAAAATGAGAAAATTGGTATTAGTAAATCTGGGTGATTTGCCCTAAGCTCTTATAGTCAATGACTGCAGCAGTGGATATCAACCACTGCCTATGTCTAGTTTTCTGGAGAATTTCTCATGATCCATGTGCCCTTTCATTATTTATTCTAATAACACTATTACACTAAGACATTTGCTGGAACTTATTTTAATCCAAAATTTTTAATTTTTATTATTGCAGAAATACTATGCTTATACAAATTCTCTAAAACTTATATGTATAAATAATAAACTCATGTCTTCACAATAGAACTTTAGAAAAATATTATATATACTCTTCTACTGCATTCCCTTCATTTCCCCTAACCAATTCCCTTCATTTCCCCTAATCAATACTCTGACTTTGCATTAAGAATTCTTATTTTTAAATTATATTTTACCATTTATTTAGTATGACTATTTTCCAAGTTTATATGAAAATATTCACACTGTGAGTATTCTATGATGGTGGTGGTTTAGTTGCTAAGTCTTGTCTGACTCTTTTGCGACCTCATGGACTACAGTCTGCCAGCCTCCTAGTCCATGAGATTTCCCAGATAAGAATACTGGAATGGGTTGCCAGTTCCTTCTCCAATTCTCTATGATCTGCTTTTTATGTAAGTACCAGCTTTTGAGATTTATCCATGTTAATAATTGTGGCTTATTCCTTTTCAATACCAGTTTTCTTTGAAATATCTTATTTTGTGTTTATACCTTTTTAGTGTAACACAGTTGTTCCCACTTGGGAATTTTAAAATAATTATCTGTTTGCTTTTCTACTATGAACTGTGAAGATCTTATGCATTTGGTGGAGAGCACATGTATAAGAGTTTCTCCAAAATTTCTAGAGTGACATTTGGAGAATATGCTCAGAGTTCTTATAAAGACCATAGAAAATAACAACAGCATTTATGAACGTAACTAAATTAATCCTTACATTGGGTACATATGAACAGGAACTAGATGAGAAGAAGAAATATTGGTGTTTAAACAACTGTTTCATTTGACTGCTCTGCACTAATCAATAATAATTGATGATAACAAGAATGAATATGACATTTATAGAAAGATGGTGTATATATGGGGAAACAGTGTCAGACTTAATTTCTGGGGGCTCCAAAATCAGTGCAGATGGTGATTGCAGCCTTGAAATTAAAAGACACTTACTTCTTGAAAGAAAAGTTATGACCAACCTAGATAACATATTAAAAAGCAGAGACATTACTTTGCCAACAAGGGCCCATCTAGTCAAGGCTATGGTTTTTCCTGTGGTCATGTATGGATGTGAGAGTTAGACTGTGAAGGAAGCTGAGCGCTGAAGAATTGATGCTTTTGAACTGTGGTGTTGGAGAAGACTCTTTAGAGTCCCTTGGACATCAAGGAAATCCAACCAGTCCATTCTAAAGG
Organism: Tragelaphus eurycerus; assembly: GCA_935064755.1. Classification (NCBI taxonomy): domain Eukaryota; kingdom Metazoa; phylum Chordata; class Mammalia; order Artiodactyla; family Bovidae; genus Tragelaphus; species Tragelaphus eurycerus. The sequence goes on along the minus strand of CAKXYN010000111.1, from coordinate 5,513,799 downwards.
AGATCAGTCCTGGGATTTCTTTGGAAGGAATGATGCTAAAGCTGAAACTCCAATACTTTGGCCAATTTATGCAAAGAGTTGACTCATTGGAAAAGACTCTGATGCTGGGGGAGATTGGGGGCAGGTGGAGAAGGGGACGACAGAGGATGAAATGGCTGGATGGCATCACTGACTCGATGGACATGAGTTTGGGTGAACTCCGGGAGTTGATGATGGACAGGGAGGCCTGGCGTGCTGCGATTCATGGGATCGCAAAGAGTCGGACACGACTGAGCAACTGAACTGAACTGAATTGAATTGAGTGTATATATGTTAATGAATGCATCCAAGTCCTTTTTTTATGAGTATGCTTCTTCATCTTTTCTTCATGAAGAAGATTTTTCTGTGATTTCTTGCAATTTTTCTAATATTCTAAAATCATTGAAAAGAAAACCTACATTCCAAATTTTATTTTTAATAACAAAAATGTGAGCAAAAACTTTTCTACTAACAAATGTATATTTTTGGTTAATTTCTGTAAAGTAGAATGATAAGAAATTGTTCTTTCAAGGCCATTAAAAATTAAAGCTTGTGGCTATTTCTGCAATGGAAAAGTAATGACCAGTATTAATAAATCCTACTTGAGAAAAAGAATAATTTTCAAATTTCATTTTATTTCTGATATAATCTCTAGTCCATCAATTATATAGTTACATGTTTCTTGGTTTAAATAATTTCTATAATTGAAAGAAAAAGATCCAAATATATATTTTGTTTGCAAAATTGTCTTTCACCATCGTGAGGTTTTGGTACTGTAATATTCCAGTACCAATAGTCCTTTTCAACTGATTAGTGTGTCATATAAATCTGAAGTACACGTACAATTGTTCCAAACAAAATAATGCAGCAAACTCATGACAACTGGCACTCTGGATGTTATTAAAAACCCACACATATGCTATGAGATGTTCAAGGGCAGGTAAATCCCATGAAGAAGCATAAATACTCATAACAAAGGACCTGCATACATCCATTAATATATACACACTCTCTAGAAAAATTATGACTTACTAAAAATATATGTGATCTGGAATACTTGTTTGATGGTTTCCCTGTTGTCTCAGCAGTTAAGAACCTGCCTGCAGTGTAGGAGATGTGGGTTTGACCCCTGGGTCAGGAAGATCCCCTGGAGAAGGAAATGGCAACCCACTCCAGGATTTTTGCCTGGGAAACCCATAAACAGAGGATCCTGGTGGGCGACAGTCCTTGGGGTCATAGGCAGAGTCAGACAGGACTTAGTGACTAAACAACAACAATACTTCTCTATAAAATTATATTATTTATGCATTCTAATGTTTTTTAGGAGTATGACTGACAAGAATAATCATCTTTGATATCTTAACAGTTTAGTGAAGACTTTAGTGGAACAACACTTTGTCTGCTTTTCTGTCCAGAGAAATGTAATTTATAATACATAAATAATTCATGCCATCTTATGGGCATCTTACAGTAATTATTATACATAGGGAATTGTGTATAAGATCCAATTTTTAACTCCAAGGAACTTAAAACAAGATGGGGAAATGAGTCATATACACATAAAACACAGTAAAATACAACAAATAATAAACCTAACAGATCAAACATATCCCTCTGAAGTGATTTCTTTAAAAGCTGGAAATACAGAAAGTAAACTTGGAGTTGAGTTGACATATTCAAAATTCTCACCATTGTAGATTTCTCACCCTTATAATAGGTTTATATTTCAAAAACAGCAGGTGGAAAGATAGAAAGATTTGCCAGAGTAAGCTCCTCAAACAGTATACAGATTACTTATTGCCACAGATAATTATAATTCTGTCTTTACTCTATCAGGACTACTGCTACTCAGAGGGTAAAATTTGGAAAACCTAGGGAAGAATACTTTTAGGAAGGTGGAAGACCTCAGGCTTCACACATAGAAGTAGGAAGGTCATTAAAATCTGCCAGAAGTCAATATTTGTCTATAATTAAACTATACTATTGATTTTCTGGAGTAGGCAAATAATCAGCTCACTATTCTTTGAACATGTCTAATCTAAAGGAATAGGGGCGGTTTGGTAGAAAGATAACTGGATTCGGAGGCAAAAGGCAAACCGTGTGTTCCTTTAATTATAGGAACAACTGGCTCTATGACACGTGTATCTTAGTTGCTTTGTCAGTTAAATTGAAATTAAAATAACGATCCACTATTGTAATTTTGGATGTTAAGGAAAGTTTTGTGAATACACATGCTTCATATAAACCCTGAAACAAAATGTGTACCCAGTAATTATTCTAAAATATATACTGATCATGTGTGAAGACTCTTTAATACATAAACAGGTATTTCCTTTGATATAGAAAGTCTGCTTCTGGGGACATTTTCTAAGAATAATCCTAAAAAGAGGGAAAAAGTGTATTTACAAATATGTTTATTGAAGCCATATTTTTATTAATAAAAATAAGAAACAACCACAAGAACCCAGAGAGAAATTATAAAATCAGTGCATTCAGGTGATGTATTATACAACCTTTAAAAATGATCTTTTTTATATCTATTTTTTTATTGAAAGACAATTGCTGTACAGAATTGTGTTGTTTTCTGTCAAACCTCAACATGAATCAGCCTTAGGTATACATATATCCCCTCCCTTTTGAACCTCCCTCCCATCTCCCTTCCCATCCCACCCCTCTAGGTTGATAAAGAGCTGATATTTACCAAAAAAAAAAAAAAAAAAAAAAAAAACTTTACAAAGTACTTATTATAATACTATAATATTAACTTATTATTATGCTATAGCATATTAAGAAAAATCAGTGTTAAAAGTCAGATATATACCACGACCATAAATACATCAATCCGATAAAGAGTATGCATCAAAAGAACAAAAACAACACTAATGTTTGGGGATGAATACTTCAAAGTCTGGTAGGAATTGGTTCTGCATGGAGAGGTTACAGATAATTTTTATTTTACTTGTCTATATTTTCCAAATGCTCTATTCCAATTATTAATTACTTTAATAATGAAAGAAGAAATGTTGTCATTTTAGGTGTGTGTTTTATCTTCCCAACAAACTGATGTTCCTTGAGGGCAAGAGTTGTGTGATTTACTCCTTTGAATCATAAAGTACCATTATGCCTAAGTTGAGTGCTCACTAAAATTTTTTCAAGGGGCCGATGACTGATGGCTTTTTGCCCTCTTAATTTCAATTCTTTCTAGGACATCACAAGGAGAAAAAAAAATGTGACTCAATCTGTTTTGTTTCTAAATCACATTCAAAAGATTCCATACACATACCAAATTATGAGGTTATAAACTAGTCTGTTATAAACTGTCTTGCAAGGGATTTTTTTTTTTTTTTTTTTAAGAGTCAGTTTGCTTCAGTTGTGTGAATAATGCAGGATGTGTAAGATCTGGCATTGACTCATACTCTGATAGCACAGACCCCCAAGAGACAACCATTTCTTGTCTTTTTCTCACTGAAGAGAAGAAATATTATTTGCTTTTACTGAGTAACTAAAAGATGAGGTGAAAAAGAGTCAGTGGAGTATTTCCACTGAAAACTCTGTCCAACGCTGTCGTTGATAGTAATAAATGGTCTCAGGGCCTCCTACACTGGGTCCCATCTGTTCCAATGGCACACTGCCTAACTGCCAGATGGTGTACTAGCTTCACAGGGACAAAGGCGCCAAAAAGATGGCTTTAGAAGACACTGCTAATACCATACCCTTGGGTCTCCCACCTCAGTTACAACTCACCCATGTTGGCACTCCTGTCACCTCACACCACTCACATAATTTCTAGAAGTAAGTGGTTCCCAACACTTACTAAGTCACTTCCTTCAGCTGTCTACTGGTTTCTGATCTTAAAAAGGTTGAAACAGAATACTAAAGTGGGGTAAAGAGAGGTTGAGAATATTCAAACACTTCAAGTTGCCAACATACATAAGAAGTGCCTAAGGACCACTAAAATCATATGATGTGTCGAACTCCATTAAGTAAGGGTAGAATGTGTAGGAACCGCTTGTGAAATTTAACCAGTCTCAAAAAGAAGAGAGAACCACTGCTACACAGGAGGACCAGTTTCTTTTATACTCACCCAAAAGGAAAAAAAAAAAAATGTAGCTCTAGTGACTCAAAAATCAAAACAAAACTTTTCTCAATGGAAGAAAAATTCATTTATTAGTAGTTAAATATTCCTCAAAAATTGTTCTAAATAAACAAGAATGAGCATACATTCTGTCAGAGGGTAATTTTTAAAAAACTAAAGATGTCTTTTATAAAACAGATATATCACTGAATGTTAACTTACTTATTAATGTGACTTATTAATTACTTGTTAATGTGACCAGCAGGATGACAAAGTTGGTTCAAAGAATAATCAAGAAACTAGTTATAAAGACATTATAAAATATTAACATTAATTGTCTAAGTAAGGCACAAAGATTGTTCAAGTCCAGTGGGGACAATAAGACAACAACCTCTTTGATATTTTATGGGAAATGTTTTATGTTTTATGGGTGACGTTTTATGAGAAAAAAATCTCCAAGTAACATGCAGCTTCAGAGTTACAGCCTCTCAGTTCAGTTCAGTCACTCATTCGTGTCAGACTCTTTGTGACCTCATGGACTGCAGCACACCAGGCCTCCCTGTGCATCACCAACTCCCGGAGTTTACCCAAACTCATGTCCATTGAGTTGGTGATGCCATCCAACCATCTCATCCTCTGCCATCCCTTTCTCCTCCTGCCTCAAGCTTTCCCAGCATCATGGTCTTTTCAAATGAGTCAACTCTTCGCATGAGGTGGCCAAAGTATTGGAGTTTCAGCCTCAAACATCAGTCCTTCCAATGAACACTCAGGACTGATCTCCTTTAGGATGGACTGGTTGGATCTCCTTGCAGTTCAGGGGACTCTCGAGTCTTCTCCAACACCACAGTTCAAAAGCATCAATTCTTCAGTGCTCAGCTTTCTTTATAGTTCAACTCTCACATCCATACATGACTACAGGAAAAACCATAGCCTTGACTAGACAGACCTTTGTTGGCAAAGTAACGTCTTTGCTTTTTAATATGCTGTTTAGGTTGGTCATAACTTTCCTTCAGCCTCTAAGAAAAGCAAATAATCCAAGGGTGGGTGGACCTGTTGACAAAATGTCTTAGTATGTTACTGAAAAAATATATTGTACTTTTCCTTTTGACTTATTTCTAAGATTAGGATAATTTTTCATAATTTCATTGGATACATAAGAATAGAATCTATGAGGAAGGGAAGCAATTGTGGAGAATTATGGGAATTTTGTTCACCTATGGTAGAGATGGGTGGGTCCCCACTTCCCTGTGTGGCAGTCAGTTTTCTTCTAGGCAAATAAACTTTTTTTGTGTGTGGCATTCTGCCCCATGACATCCACAATCACGAAGTATTTCATTCTGAATCCTTTTACCCTAGGATCTTCAGTGATTTACTTATGGTAAATATTTATCTATCTTCATCACACATATTATATCAAGCTAATATAAGCATTTAATTTTGTAATTTGTGTAGAAACAAAATATTTCATCATAAAATAGGAATTTGGGACATGTAGTATACACTCCTCTTTTTCTATCACCTGCTCTCCACTCTAAGATCGAATGGGTTTGGAAGGGATCTTAAGCACTGTGGCTATTACACGGGATTCAGGCCTATGTGAAATCTGCCCTTCATCTCTTGAACATGTATGTGTTTCTGTGTGTATGTACATATGTATATACATGATTGTGTGAACAGACATAAGTTCTCCTGCTGCTCCTGCTAAGCCGCTTCAGTCGTGTCCGACTCTGTGAGACCCCATAGAGGGCAGCCCACCAGGCTCTCCCGTCCCTGGGATTCTCCAGGCAAGAACACTGGAGTGGGTTGCCATTTCCTTCTCCAATGCGTGAAAGTGAAAAGTCAAAGTGAAGTCGCTCAGTCCTGTCTGACTCTTAGCGACCCCATGGACTGCAGCCCACCAGGCTTTTCTGTCCATCAGATTTTCCAGGCAAGAGTACTGGAATGGGGTGCCATTGCCTTCTCCACTAAGTATACACACATACACAAATACATATAAAACATACACATACATAATTGTATGTGTATTTATATTAAATACACATACAAAATTATATGTTTACTGACTGAGATAGAAATTCTAAGGTTCTGGCTTCTCATGTTTATATGAGTTAAGTCACTTATTCATTCCATCAGGTAATATTTTCTCAGGTAATATTCTTTTCACACAGGCATCAGGTTTGATGCTGGGCATGTAACTTTGAAAATAAATGAAGACAGTAAGCCTCCCCCTAAGAGGTTAAAGTCTTGTGGGAAAGACATTAACATAACAAATTTATCACCTATCTATAAAGAGCTTCACGACCCAGATAATCATGATGGTGTGATCACTGACCTAGAGCCAGACATCCTGGAATGTGAAGTCAAGTGGGCCTTAGAAAGCATCACTACGAACAAAGCTAGTGGAGGTGATGGAATACCAGTGGAGCTATTCCAAATTCTGAAAGATGATGCTGTGAAAGTGCCCCACTCAATATGCCAGCAAATTTGGAAAACTCAGCAGTGGCCACAAGATTGGAAAAGGTCAGTTTTCATCCCAATCCCAAAGAAAGGCAATGCCAAAAAATGCTCAAACTACCACACAATTGCACTCATCTCACACGCTAGTAAAGTAATGCTCAAAATTCTCCAAGCCAGGCTTCAACAATACGTGAACCGTGAACTTCCTGATGTTCAAGCTGGTTTTAGAAAAGGCAGAGGAACCAGAGATCAAATTGCCAACATCCGCTGGATCATGGAAAAAGCAAGAGAGTTCCAGAAAAACATCTATTTCTGCTTTATTGACTATGCCAAAGCCTTTGACTGTGTAGATCACAATAAACTGTGGAAAATTCTGAGAGAGATGGGAATACCAGACCATCTGATCTGCCTCTTGAGAAATCTGTATGCAGGTCAGGAAGCAACGGTTAGAACTGGACATGGAACAACAGACTGGTTCCAAATAGGAAAAGGAGTACGTCAAGGCTGTATGTTGTCACCATGTTTATTTAACTTATATGCAGAGTACATCATGAGAAATGCTGGACTGGAAGAAACACAAGTTGGAATCAAGATTGCCGGGAGAAATATCAATAACCTCAGATATGCAGATGATACCACCCTTATGGCAGAAAGTGAAGAGGAACTCAAAAGCCTCTTGATGAAAGTGAAAGTGGAGAGTGAAAAGGTTGGCTTAAAGCTCAACATTCAGAAAACCAAGATCATGGCATCTGGTCCCATCACTACATGGGAAATAGATGGAGAAACAGTGGAAACAGTGTCAGACTTTCTTTTTCTGGGCTCCAAAATCACTGCAGATGGTGACTGCAACCATGAAATTAAAAGACGCTTACTCCTTGGAAGGAAAGTTATGACCAACCTAGATAGCATATTCAAAAGCAGAGACATCACTTTGCCAACAAAGATTCGCCTAGTCAAGGCTATGGTCTTTCCTGTGGTCATGTATGGATGTGAGAGCTGGACTGTGAAGAAGGCTGAGCACCGAAGAATTGATGCTTTTGAACTGTGGTGTTGGAGAAGACTCTTGAGAGTTCCTTGGACTGCAAGGAGATCCAACCAGTCCATTCTGAAGGAGATCAGCCCTGGGATTTCTTTGGAAGGTATAATGCTAAAGCTGAAACTCCAGTATTTTGGCCATCTCATGCGAAGAGTTGACTCATTGGAGAAGACTCTGATGCTGGGAGGGATTGGGGGCAGGAGGAGAAGGGAACAACAGAGGATGAGATGGCTAGATGGCATCACTGACTCGATGGATGTGAGTCTGAGTGACCTCTGAGAGCTGGTGATGGACAGGGAGGCCTGGCGTGCTGCAGTTCATAGGGTCGCAAAGAGTCAGACACGACTTAGCGACTGATCTGATCTGATCTGATCATCTATCTGCCTATCGATCCATAATCTATTGATCTATAATATGAAAATGAAATGCAGGGTACCATGAGAACACAAATCAGGGAAAATAAACTTCTCAAAACCAAACAGCCTTCCCTAAAGCAATCAAAAGAAAGTTAAGAAGTGAGGAATAAGTAAAGTGTGTACAGGAGCTCATGGATTAAATTTGAAATAACACTGGCAATAATCAAATGCAGTTTTTACATCACAAAGGCTCTGTCTTCCATTGCGCTCAAGAGGACAGTGCTCCCTGTGTATCTTTGCTTTCTACAGTAAGTGATGGGCAACCCAACTCAAAATTGTTAAAGAAAAAGAGGAATTTATTGCTTCATGGAATGGAATCATGCTTTCAGATATTGCTTACTCTAGGGTTCAAATAATTTCTGCCTCAATTTTTAAGCATTGCGTATTCACCTCTGGCTCCATTTTCTATGCCCACATGGTTGCAAGACTGTAGCCTGTAGCCCCCTGGGGTAATAATCTTGCAGTTTGGAATCCAGCAAACATGATCATTCACCATCAGAAGATCAGTTCAGATCATTTACTGAATCATGAAATACTTTCACAAAACACTAGAAAATAAAAAACATAATATTTATGCCCAACCACAACTATATAATATTTAAGCCTGCTTTTTATGGGTGCATATCCTTTGATTGCTTCTGGCAATGACAATTCTGTAATATTTTCTACAGAGAATACAAAAAACTAATTCAATGGTTTCTCTAGTACAATTGATACATTTTTATTATTGATAGATTTAAAATGTATCTTGGTTATATGCTTTATTTTTAATATTATATTATTTTTTAGGGTTGTTGTCAAATATGTGGAAACTCTTGAAACTATGCCTATCTTACAATCAGCAATTAGTCCTTATTGTTAGTTTCCAAATTCCATCCTGACAACTTTCTGGGCTACTTTTGCTACCTCTGTTTTAGCCTGGGTGTCTCCAAATACAGAGGCTGAGCCAAAGTCTTATATGTAGGTCCTTAAGGTAGAAAGTGATCTAAGAGAGCAAGACTGAGAAAGGGGTAGGGAAAGGACAGTATGCCAACTGTACTGGGGCCACTGCATGGGGCCAATCACAGCACTGGGAAGCATTATTAGATAAATCTCTGCATTATCCTTTGAGAGAAGAAAAGGGGAACACATTCACGCTTTGGATTCCATCTTCCACCAGTCAAGGGTGACCTCTGGGCATTCACGTCCTATTGCACATGCTTGCTCACCTGGTGAACCCCCCACAGGGGTCCCACATCACTGTGCTAGAGAAGCTCTGGGGTGGAAAGTGAGAGGTAGCACACTGTGTAGGTCGAAGAGAGTTTTGTCAGGTTATGCCAGCGCAAAGCTGGTCAAAGAAGGTGCAGAACAGCAATGGCTGTTGGAGCAGCAATGGCTGAAGTCAAAGTCAGGTTGAGAGGATCTTCATAGAAATACATACATACCATTTTCTTTTGTGGAACAAAAAATGCTTAGCCTAGAGTTCATAAAATCACCAATTTTGGAATATTAAAAGCAGGCAATGTATATAGATATTTATATTTAAATATATATCATATCCCAAGAACATTTTTCATCTATTGAAAAGCAACCATAATGAAATAAAATGATTTTTCCCTATCTCTCTTGGATGCATTTTCTGTATCACTGCTCCTTGTCACATATGAGGAAAATAAGGCCCTATCTTACTCCACATAATAGCATCTTAAATAAATCATTAAATTTAAAAAACACAAATAAAGCTTTTCAGGGGAAAAAAATAAATAAAAGTCTGCATAGAATCCAGGTATTTCCAGACCTATATTTTTATAGGTCTTCTTATAGTAGTATTTCACTGAAAATTCCAGTTCTCTAAACTGCAAATGTTCATAAAATACTCTAAATACTTCTCTTTTGTGTGTCTCTTCTGTCTTTTAAATTTAAGATAAAGAAAATTCAATCATCCCCACTGGGTTAAAGACTTTTCTTAGACCTAAATGGGCAATAAATTCCTAGTTGGAGAAGGTGATTTCCCGTCCTTGACTTATTTCTCAGCTGTTATAATCATTTGTAAAACAGATTAAGAAACACCTTTGACATTCTCCTGTGGCTTTGAGATTGCTATGTAGCTATTCATCCTCCACACAGAAATCAAATGAATGAATTACTAGTATTTAACAAAAAAAAGAAATCTTCACGTGAGAAAAGCTGGGAAATAGCTGAAGAGAGCAGCAGGCTGTAATCAAGTTAGTAAATAAAAATGCAAACCACAGTGCAATGGAAGTGAAAAGGAGAACAAATAGGTTGGCCTGATGAGATTTCATAAAAATTTTGGCACTAAACAACTGGAAATTTTCTTGCCTATTCATATCAGCTAAAACATTTCTTACATGTATACCTGTGGTGGATTCATGTTGATGTATGGCAAAACCAATACAATATTGTAAAGTAATTAGCCTCCAATTAAAATAAATAAATTTATATTAAAAAAGAGAAAAGCATGTGGAAAATGGAAACTTTCTGTAGAGAGTTCAAATAGTTTTATTTGTTATACAATTTTTTGCTTCACCCTGAGTAAAAGCATTAATTATTTTAGGACACCAGGGAACCAGGTAAATTTACCTAATTTACCTTTGTAAGTTTTTATTTACAAAGTAAGTAGGGAACTTAGAACTTCTTAAAAGTCACAGATTTTTTTCTCTGTCTTGCCAAGAATATAAGTTAAAATATTTGTTCTCTCAAAAACTATTTTAATTACACAATTAATTTTGTTAATTTGAAAAATTGGGAAAAGCATATGAGAAAAAATACTATTTGCCTATAACTTTTGTTAATTTGAAAAATTGGGAAAAACATATGAGAAAAAATACTATTTGCCTATAACTTTAACACCCAGAGAGAATCACTCAGTGTTTGATAGTCTTCCAAACAGATTTAAGGCATATACATGAACATAACACACATACACACACACATAACACACACACCGTGTGCTGTATGTATGCTGAGTTGTTAAGTTGTGTTTGACTCTTTGTGACCCATGGACTATAGCTCACCCGGCTCTTCTGCCCATGGGATTTCCCAGGCAAGAATACTAGAGTGGATTGCCATTTCCTTCTCCAGGAGATCTTCCTGATCCAGGGAGTGAACCCACATCTCCTGCTTGGCAGGTGGATTTTTTACCACTGAGCCACCCAGGAAGCCTAACACACACACACACACACACACACACACAAATATATAAATCTCAAAACAGATCACATTATAGCTCCTGTTCTATACTCTGCATATATGCTCCAAAAAGCCTTTTGAATCAGTAAACAACCTATACATTTACTATGTGTATATACTGTGTATACCATATAGATACACATACACATATGTCTATCTATGTGTACACTATTTTCAAATTTATAAGTTGAAAACTAGAAATCTACACTCACATTTCTGATTAAAAAAACAGTGATCTTATTCTTAAAGTAAAAATGATTCATTCTCATTAAAAAATTCTTTCCAAGCAAAACTAAAAAGACCAAAGGAAAAAAATTAATTCCATGACCTGAAAACAGCCATTGTTAATTTTGGAAAATCCAACTAAATAATTTTTCAGGATTATATTAAGGCTGAGCACCAAAGAATTGTTGCTTTAGAACTGTGGTGCTGGAGAAGACTCTTAAGAGTCTCTTGAACTGCAAGGAGATCAAACCAGTCAATCCTAAAGGAAATTAACTCTGAATATTCATTGGAAGAACTGATGCTGAAGCTGAAGCTCCAATACTTTGGCCACTGATGCAAAGAACTGACTCATTGGAAAAGACCCTGATGCTGAGAAAGACTGAAGGCAGGAGGAGGAGGGGACGACAGAGGATGAGACGGTTGGATGGTATTAACTCAACAGGACGTGAGTTTGAGGAAACTCCAGGAGATAGTGAAGGACAGGGAAGCTTAGTATGCTGCAGTCCATGGGGTTGCAAAGAGTCAGACTTGGCAACTGAATGAAAACAAAACAGGACTCGCAGGAACTTTATGGGGAGCAGGGCACCTAGTAGGGGTGAGCAGATAGCATGATCAGGGAAGTTTAACAGGAAGTGTTTTGTTTCTCTAAGTGACCAGCTGATTCTCAGAATGATGTGTTAAGGGGAATGTTTTGCCCCATATGTTATACATGTTGACAAATTAGATTAGCTAGCTAGAAGAAATGGATAAATTTCTAGAAACATACAACTTTCAAAGACAGAATCAGGAAAAAATAGAAAATCTAATCAGACAGATCACAAGTGATGAGACTGTAATATTTATCTTCTATGTTTTCACTGCATTTTTATTTTCTTCTTTCTACCAGTTCATTTTACATAATTTTCTGTCATATATTTTCTTACCAGAACCATTTCACTGGGTCTTTAAGCTCTTTTCTAAAACACAATCACACACACACACACAGTAATACTATTAAGCAGTAAGAAAAAAAGGAAATCCTGCAATTTGCAACAAAATAGATGGACCACGAGGACATTATGGTAAGTGAAGTAAATCAAACAGAGAAAGACAAATACTATATGATCTTACTTACAAGCAGAATCTAAAAAACAGCAAAGCAATCTCATAAAAAAAGAAATCAGATTTGTGGTTACCGGATGTGTGTGTTTGTGGGTCAGGGGTTGGGGGGGGGTGGTTGAAGCAGTAATAAAATACAAGCTTCTAGTTATAAAATAAATAAGTACTGGGGATGTCATGTACAATACGATGACATTAACATGACAGTTAACACTGCTTTATAGTATATGAAAATTGCTAAAAGAGTAAATCCTAAGACTTTTCTTTACAAGGAAAAAAAGCATTTTTAAATCTATGTTAAATGAGATGATGGATGTTAACTAAACTTATCATGGTAATTATTTCACAATATATAGAAGTCAAGTCATTATGCTTTAAACTTATACAGTGCTGTATATCAATCACAACTTGGTAAAATTGAATGAAAACAGGAACTAGCTTGGGTAAAGTGATGAATAGAGAATATTAATAAAAGTATCAACTTTACCCACCTTTTAAATATAAAGACTTGCATGGAAATGGATACTCTTGTTCAGGTTAGTGTTTAATAAACACATATTTTAAGGCAAATGTTCTACAGAGATTGTTACTTTACTTTCCAAAATACAATCTTTAATTCTTAAAAGCAAACCAGAAAAGCAATCACACTGCCTATAATTTGTTGAGAATAGTGAGAACCATTTCTTTGAACCCTTCTCTTTCTTTGGTAAGCTCCTCTATTCTCTTTGTAATGTGTCTGCACTTTTATTTAGTTCTTTCCCTTTTTTTGTTTGTTTTATTTTGGGCACACAGTGCCACATGCAGGATCTTAGCTCCCCAACCAGGGATCGAACCTGCACCCTCTGCAGTGGAAGTGCCGAATCCTAACCACTGGACTGCCAAATAATTCCCTATTCCTCCCTTATTTAAAACAATTTTGCTTCATTTCCTGTGGTTTCTTTAAGCTGGGAAGAATTGGCAAAAAAACAAAATAAAAAAAGATTTATGAAGAAAGTTTCTCCCGCAGCTGCCTTCCCCTCGCTCTCATGCAGCTGAACTAGGTTGCTCTGCGATATCTCCTTATTCTTCCAAAAGGAAGATTATCCAAAATAATCTTATTCAAGATTTTTTCTTGACCCCAAATTTTCTCATTGTATGCTATGCTTTTGATTACTGTGACTGTCTTTTTGCAGGAAACCATGTAGTCCAACCCCAGACCTTGAAAGTATGTATAAGTTCTTAGCACTCTTATCAGTTTGGGTTTCTGTATTGTCACTGACAAGACAGGGTCAAAAAAAATATGATTTAGGGTTTGGCCATTTTCTTGTTTCAGTGAAGACTGAATTTTTTTTTAATATAGTTTTGTTTATTTTGTTCCTCTTCTAGTTGTTCTTAGGTGAAGGAGAGGTGCTGTGGAGGGACTGCTGGTTATTCACCAATTAATCTCTCCTTCCTGGGAGGACAGCTAGATGACGTTTCTTATACTCCCTTGACTTTAAGTGTGGTCATGTAACTGAGTTCTAGAGAGTAAGATGTAAGAGAGAGTGAGGGTCACCAGATGCAGGATTGGACTAGAAAACCTCCCACCCATCATTCTCCAGCCTCTTTCCTATTCTGCAGCAATCTGGAAGCTGTGTTTTGAGGACACTGGAGCCAAAAAATGGAAGAAAACTGAGTCTCTGCCTCACTTCTTGCAGGGAGGCTGCCTCATGGATCAGGACCATCCACTTTGTTTATGTGACTCTAAAGTGCATTGCTGTTTTGTTAAACCACTGAGGCATGAGGATTTAGGGAGCAGTTAGAATTACCTTAACGACACAGGACTAGAGTAAAAGTGAGAAAGAAAAAACCATCCAAGTTACTCTTAAGAACAGAAGGCTGCTTCTGTCTTTTTAAATAATGTATATCATCTATGAGAAACAAGAAGATGCACCCAGGTATTGCAAACTGAAAAGCACACAGCGCTAAGGTAGATAATATAATAGAGTAAGAAAAGGCAGAAGATGTGAAAACATCAATTATGACACACATAATAAAGATTTCTATGTTTTAATTAAACTTATATAACCATGCAAGATAATTCAACCATGGACTTTAGTAGATTATATTTCAAATTAATTTTTTACAGAAATTGAAAATGATTTCTAATTATTAAATGTTTCTTTCTTCATTATCATTACATTGATTTTTAACTGGAAACCTTATTCATATTCTTCTGTACCAAGATACTCATTTAGATCTAACATTCAAATTATGATAGGCAGTAAATAATTCATTCTTGGAAATGTTAGCTGAGAATATTTATTTTTATTCTGCTTTATAACATAAAACAGCTGTTCACAAAGATATATACTTTGAACATGGAAAGAATCCATGAATGGTCCTTTTTACATTTTGAATAATTACTCCCAAGATATTTCCGAACCTGGTATTCTAACAGTTTCAGATTTTCTCTTTAGTAACATTTTGCCATTCGGTTCAGCAATTTCTAGTTGTATTCTTTATTCATATTATCAGTGTTGATTAAGAAAGGAAATTAATCAATTTTACTTCATTTTCATAAGGTCTGCAACTATATAGCCTTTTTTGAAATTCAATTTTCATCTTCACAATGTCAGAAATGTAACTCAGCAAACTCATTTCATGCTGCTGATTACAGTATAGGAAAATGGGCCAGATTTTTTTTTCTTGCCAAATAAATTTTCCAAAGACAAGTGTAGCAGGCTCAATGATGGCTCCAAAGATATGGCATCCTGCTCCCTGGAAGCTGTGACTATTACCCTTTTTGTAAAAGGTGTTAAGGATCTTGAGATGGGAAGATTATTTTGGATTAACTGCTGTGCTTAGTTGCACAGTTGTGTCTGACTCTTTGAGACCCCACGGACTGTAATCTGCCAGGCTCCTCTGTCGATGGGATTTCCCAGACAGGATTATTAGAGTAGGTTGCCATTTTGTTCTCCAGAGGATCTTCCAAACCCAGGTATCAAACCTGCAACTCCTGTGTTTCTGGCATTGTAGGCAAATTCTTTTCCCACTGAGCCAATGGGGAAGCCCTTGGATCAACTGGATAAACCCTAAATGCCATCGTAAGTGTCCCTGTAAGAGAGAGACAGAGGGAGATTAAACATACAGAAGTGGAGAGGGCAGTGTGACCATGGAAGCAGAGACTAGAGTGAACTGAAGACTGCTGGGAAACACCAGGAGCTAGAAGAGGTAAGGCACAAATTCTTGCCTGAAGCCTTCTGAGGGGGCATGGCCCTCCTAACACACTGATTTAAGCCAGCAGAACTGATTTGGGAAATCTGATCTCCAAAACTGTGAGATAGTAAATCTCCTTGTTTTATGAATCCAAGTTTGTGGTAATTTGTTATAGCACACCTAGGAAACTAATACAATACATTTTAACTAGAAATGAATGAGAAAATCAAATCATAAACATTTATAATTAATAGGAATTACCTTGTATAAATAGTCAAATTTTGTTGGGTTATATAAATCTAAAAATAAAATTTTGATCTATTCTTTTATTGAAGGACAGAGGCAAGAATTTTTTTGGAAGACATGAACAAATAAATTTTTTTCAATGGCTTAAAAAAGAAATGCCTTCACCCACTCCTTGACCCATCTTTGAGGCAGTACAGCAATATGCCTTACTGTGCATCCACTTTAAGGATGGATGAAGACACACAGTTAATGCAGTTTACAATGTCTATGTATCCTATTTTCAACTATTTGGCAGAAACCTACACCAATAAATAATGCAACTTTGAAATTGAAGTTTCTTGTTTCTACCAAGTGTGCAACTTTGAATATAAGTTTTCTAAGGGTCCAAAGTCAACTTCAACCATCTCACAAATATTCTTTTTATATAAGCTTGTTGATTTTGCTAAGACAACATTAAAGTTTTTCAGTATACAAAAAAGTCATTTATGAAATTCTACTTGTCATAGCCTGATGTCTAAAATTCTTGATCCTATCAAAATTTTCATCAAAGTTGTTGATCTAACTAACTCAGTGGTTATAGAAGCAAGATCCGATCCTGTAAAGAGCAATATTTCATAGGAACCTGGAATGTTAGGTCCATGAATCAAGACAAATTGGAAGTGGTCATACAGAAGATGGCAAGAGTGAACATCGACATTCTAGGAATCAGTGAACTAAAATGGACTGGAATGGGTGAATTTAACTCAGATGACCATTATATCTACTACTGCAGGCAGGAATCCCTTAGAAGAAATGGAGTAGCCATCAAGGTCAACAAAGGAGTCCAAAATGCAGTAATTGGATGCAATCTCAAAAATGACAGAATGATCTCTGTTCGTTTCCAAAGCAAACCATTCAATATCACCGTGATCCATGCCTATGCCCCAACCAGTAATGCTGAGGAAGCTAAAGTTGAATGGGTCTATGAAAACCTACAAGAACTTTTAGAACTAACACCCAAAAAAGATGTCCTTTTCATTATATGGGACTGGAATGCAAAAGTAGGAAGTCAAGAAACACCTGGAGTAACAGGCAAATTTGGCCTTGGAATATGGTTCATCCCATATTAGTCTTGGCAAAGACTAATAGAGTTTTGCCAAGAGAATGCACTGGTCACAGCAAACACCTTCTTCCAACAACACAAGAAAAGACTCTACACATGGACATCACCAGATGGTCAACACCGAAATCAGATTGATTATGTTCTTTGTAGCCAAAGATGGAGAAGCTCTATATAGTCAGCAAAAACAAGACCAGGAGCTGACTGTGGCTCAGATCATGAACTCCTTATTGCCAGACTTAAATTGAAGAAAGTAGGGAAAACCACATTCAGGTATGACCTAAATCAAATCCCTTATGATTATACAGTGGAAGTGAGAAATAGATTTAAGGGACTGGATCTGACAGAGTACATGATGAACTATGGATGGAGGTTCATGACATTGTACAGGAGACAGGGATCAAGACCATCCCCATGGAAAAGAAATGCGAAAAAACAAAATGGCTGTCTGAGGAGGCCTTACAAATAGCTGTGAAAAGAAGGGAAGTGAAAAGCAAAGGACAAAGGATAGATATACCCATTTGAATGCAGAGTTCCAAAGGATAGTAAGGAGAGATAAGAAAGCCTCTTCATCTATCAATGCAAAGAAATAGAGGAAAACAACAGAATGGGAAAGACTAGAGATCTCTTCAAGAAAATCAGAGATACCAAAGGAACATTTCATGCAAAGATGGGCTCGATAAAGGACAGAAATGGTATGGACCTAACAGAAGCAGAAGATATTAACAATAGGTGGTTAAGAATACACAGAAGAACTGTACAAAAAAGAGCTTCATAACCAAGATAATCATGATGGTGTGATCACTGACCTAGAGCCAGTCATCCTGGAATGTGAAGTCAAGTGGGTCTTAGAAAACATCACTATGAACAAAGCTAGTGGAGGTGATAGAATTCCAGTTGAGCTATTCCAAATCTTAAAAGATGATGCTGTGAAAGTGCTGCACTCAATGTGCCAGCAAATTTGGAAAACTCAGCAGTGGCCACAGGACTGGAAAAGGTCAGTTTTCATTCCAATCCCACAGAAAGGCAATGCCAAAGAATGCTCAAACTACCACACAATTGCACTCATCTCACACGCTAGTAAATTAATGCTCAAAATTCTCCAAGCCAGGCTTTAACAATATGTAAACCATGAAATTCCAGATGTTCAAGCTGGTTTTAGGAAAGGTAGAGGAACCAGAGATCAAATTGCCAACATCCACTGGATCATGGAAAAAGCAAGAGAGTTCCAGGAAAACATCTATTTCTGCTTTATTGACTATGCCAAAGCCTTTGACTGTATGGATCACAATAAACTGTGGAAAATTCTGAAAGAGATGGGAATACCAGACCACCTGATCTGCCTCTTAAGAAATCTGTATGCAGGTCAGGAAGCAACAGTTAGAACTGGTCATGGAACAACAGACTGGTTCCAAATAGGAAAAGGAGTACATCAAGGCTGTATATTGTCACCCTGCTTATTTAACTTATATGCAGAGTACATCATGAGAAACGCTGGGCTAGAAGAAGCACAAGCTGGAATCAAGATTGCCAGGAGAAGTATCAATGACCTCAGATATGCAGATGATACCACCCTTATGGCAGAAAGAGAAGAGGAACTAAAAAGCCTCTTGATGAAAGTGAAAGAGGAGAGTGAAAAGGTTGGCTTAAAGCTCAACATTCAGAAAACGAAGACCATGGCATCTGGTCCCATCACTTCATGGGAAATAGATGAGGAAACAGTGGAAACAGTGTCAGACTTTATTTTGGGGGGCTTCAAAATCACTACAGATGGTGACTGCAGCCATGAAATTAAAAGATGCTTACTCCTTCGAAGGAAAGTTATGACCAACCTAGATAGCATATTGAAAAGCAGAGACATTACTTTGCCAACAAAGGTCCGTCTAGTCAAGGCTATGGTTTTTCCTGCAGTCATGTATGGATGTGAGAGTTGGACTGTGAAGAAAGCTGAGCACTGAAGAACTGATGCTCTTGAACTGTGATGCTGGAGAAGACTCTTGAGAGTCCCTTGGACTGCAAGGAGATCCGACCAGTCCATCCTAAAGGAGACTAGTCTTGGGTGTTCATTGGAAGGACTGATGCTGAGGCTGAAACTCCAGTACTTTGGCCACCTCATGTGAAGAGTTGACTCATTGGAAAAGACCCTGATGCTGGGAGGAATTGGGGGCAGGAGGAGAAGGAGATGACAGAGGGTGAGATGGATGGATGGCATCACCGACTCCATGCACACGAGGTTGGGTGAACTCTGGGGGTTCGTGATGGACAGGGAGGCCTGGTGGGCTGCGATTCATGGGGCCGCAAAAAGTCGGACACAACTGAGCGACTGGACTGAACTGAACTGAACTGAACTCAGTGGTTTTTTAATCTTTGTTTTCATCAGCTACAGTAGAAAAATACCCAAAATTGTTATTTTCTTTTTTTTCCCCTATATTTTCTAAACAATAACTTAAACATTCCAAGCTAATGTTTTAGTTATATTTACCAATGTGAATACTTATTCCTGTTGGAAAATATAATTCATACCGTATTCAACGGACTTAAAAAAAAACATGCCATTGTGAAAACTTTTAATTTTGGGGTGATTTTATGATTCAAAACATTTCAGAGATAAATCCTCTGACATGTTGACATGTTAACACCATTTTTAAATTAAAATATTTCTTTATTAAAGTATTAATTTGCTTTTTTATGGTTTCCTACCTAATTCTCTTTATAGATTATTTTCTAAAGATGATTTAAATTATACTCTTTCAGCACAGATAGGTTTTGTTTGCATATGATGCATGAAGAAACTGTCTTCATATCCAGTATATGGATATGAAGTATATATACAGTATAATATTTTTCTATAACAAGCAGTTCTCTCCCTCTTTCATCCCCTCACCTTTTGATGCAAATATGTATCTAGAATAGGCATAAAGAATATTTTATTTTGTATTTAACATTAGTAAAAGAAAAAAACAAACAATCATGAGTATAATGATAAAATACAACTCAAACTTAGTGTCATGGAGGGGTGGGTTTTGAAATAAACTGGACTAAAATGTTCCATATAAAGGGAGAGGTCACAGCCTGCTGTTGCAAGCAGGATCTGAGATATATTGTTGCCAGATCTCTCATTTTGAAAGAAGCTGGAGTTCAGGATTTCTAATAAATCTCCTAATTCTCCATGTTGACAACTGAATTAAAACTTAAGACCTATGACTCAAGAGGGAAAAAAATGAAGAGAAAAGTGGGGAGAAATATATAAAATAGGATGAGATAAAAATAAATTAGTTAAGAAAGAAATACAAAGACATAAAAATGCAATTCAAAAATCTGAATAACTATTTGTAAATAATAGCAATGTCATCCAGAAGTACTAAGCAATGAACAAAATAATTTTGAAAATTTTTCCTAGCATGCAGAATAAAAAGTGAAGGGCATGACTAGTAAAAAAAGATGATCAATACGCAGAATAGAGATTAAAGATTTAAACTAACAGGGTCTTTGAATTTAGAACAACAAAAAAGCTAATTGAAAATAAATAACAAACAAAGACAAAACCAAAGAAAATTTCCAATTTGACACATCACTTGGGTATCATTGTAGATTATTTCACAAAAAATGTCATCAACTATCCATCTATTTCAAATTTACATACTTTGCCACTCCTCTCATCAGGAGGTGGATTCCATTTCTCCACCCCTAAATCTGAGATGTCCCTGTAACTTACTTTGACCAACAGAATGTGGTGTGACAGTATGGCAGGCCTTAGGAGGCTCTGTGAGCTTCTATTCTCTTTCCAGTACTCCATCATCGCCATGTGAAAAATTCCAAGCTAACCTACTGAATAATGTGCATCAGAGGAAAATCATACTATCTGAAGCCAACTCTCAGTGAACCTGCTAGATGCTCTCCATTACATGAGCAGTTCTAAAGAAAACAGCCAGGCCTATCTCCTAGCATAGAAATACCCAGCTGACCCACAGATGTCGGAACAAAAGTTAAATGCTTATTACTTTAAGTCTTTAAACAATGAAGTGGTTTGTTAACAGAGCAATAGCCCACTGATACAGGCTGTACTAGGTGGACCAATAATATCCCAAGAACAATGAATAGAAATACAATTACAACTAGATGAAAGTATAAACCATGTAAAGAAAAATATCCTATAAACAACCAGAAAGTAAGAAGACGATGAGCATGAAGAAGGAAGAGGAGAGGGAAGAAGTGGAGAGGAGAAAATATGCTACACTCACTAGTCATAAAATTAGATGGCCTATTTTTCTTTTGAAAAATTAAATGACAAAACAAATTCAAGATAAAATGTGCAAAGCTAGGAAAACACATACTTACCAAATCTGTGCATTCACATGACAGAAAAAGAGTTTATATATATAAAGATATGGGAATACTTTCCATGGGGTGGGTGAAGTTACTGAAAATGTATTTTTGAGGTGAAAAATTGCAAATAATGCCATTAATAGCTTTTAAAGACTACTACTTTACTAATTTAAAGTCCCTTCATGTCCCTCAAAAATAAGAAAATAAATAACATTATTTTTATTAAAGGATTACTTCTCCGCCAAGTACTATCTTTGTACTTTACATCCAAAATCTAAGGCTTAAATATCCCTAAAAACTAAAATTAAATCTTAATTTAGGAAGAACATCAATAATGGAAAACTCATGGCATAAAACAATTAGCAATAAGTATTGGCAATACCTTAAAAGTGACTTATGATCAAACAATTGTAATTTTTGGGCCCAAATGTAACATTAATGTCAAAAACTTCTGTTCAATAAAAACATGTGGATGTAGTATGTCATAATGTTCTGAAACCAAAAGTCTATCAGATCAGATCAGTCACTTAGTCGTGTCCGACTCTTTGTGACCCCATGAACTGCAGCACGCCAGGCCTCCCTATCCATCACCAACTCCTGGAGGTCACTCAGACTCACATTCATCAAGTCAGTGATGCCATCCAGCCATCTCATCCTCTGTCGTCCCCCTTCTCCTCCTGCCCCCAATCCCTCCCAGCATCAGAGTCTTCTCCAATGAGTCAACTCTTCGAATCAGGTAGCCAAAGTATTGGAGTTTCAGCTTTAGCATCATTCCTTCCAAAGAAATCCCAGGGCTGATCTCCTTCAGAATGGACTGGTTGGATCTCCTTGCAGTCCAAGGGACTCTTAAGAGTCTTCTCCAACACCACACTTCAAAAGCATCAATTCTTCAGCACTCAGCCTTCTTCACAGTCCAGCTCTCACATCCATACATGACCACAGGAAAGACCATAGCCTTGACTAGGTGAACCTTTATTGGCAAAGTAATGTCTCTGCTTTTCAATATGTGATCTAGGTTGGTCATAAATTTCCTTCCAAGGAGCAAGCGTCTTTTAATTTCATGGCTGCAGTCATCATCTGTAGTGATTTTGGAGCCCAGAAAAATAAAGTCTGACACTGTTTCCACTGTTTCTCCATCTATTTCCCATGAAGTGATGGGACCAAATGCCATGATCTTCGTTTTCTGAATGTTGAGCTTTAAGCCAACTTTTGCACTCTCCACTTTCACCTTCATCAAGAGGCTTTTGAGTTCCTCTTCACTTTCTCCCATAAGGGTGGTGTCATCTGCATATCTGAGGTTATTGATATTTCTCCCAGCAATCTTGATTCCAACTTGTGTTTCTTCCAGTCCAGCGTTTCTCATGATGTACTCTGCATATAAGTTAAATAAGCAGAGTGACAATATACAGCCTTAATGAACTCCTTTTCCTATTTGGAACCAGTCTGTTGTTCCATGTCCAGTTCTAACTACTGCTTCATAACCTGCATACAAATTTCTCAAGAGGCAGATCAGGTGGTCTGGTATTTCCATCTCCTTCAGAACTTTCCACAGTTTATTGTGATCCATACAGTCAAAGGCTTTGGCATAGTCAATAAAGCAGAAATAGATGTTTTTCTGGAACTCTTGCTTTTTCGATGATCCAGCGGATGTTGGCAATTTGATCTCTGGTTCCTCTGCCTTTTCTAAAACCAGCTTGCACATCTGGAAGTTCACAATTCACATATTGCTAAAGCCTGGCTTGGAGAATTTCGAGAATTACTTTACTAGCGTGTGAGATGAGTGCAATTGTGTGGTAGTTTGAGCATTCTTTGGCATTTCCTTTCTTTGGGATTGGAATGAAAACTGACCTTTTCCAGTCCTGTGGCCACTGCTGAGTTTTCCAAATTTGCTGGCATATTGAGAGCAGCACTTTTACAGCATCATCTTTCAGGATTTGGAATAGCTCAACTGGAATTCCATCCCCTCCACTAGCTTTGTTCGTAGTGATGCTTTCTAAGGCCCACTTGACTTCACATTCCAGAATGACTGACTCTAGGTCAGTGATCACACCATCGTGATTATCTTGGTTATGAAGCTCTTTTTTGTACAGTTCGTCTGTGTATTCTTGCCACCTCTTCTTAATATCTTCTGCTTCTATTAGGTCCATACCATCTCTGTCCTTTATTGAGCCCATCTTTGTGGGGTTTTTTTAATTTTTTTATTAAATTTTATTGCTTAACTTTATAATATTGTATTGCTGTTGCCATACATCAAGATGAATCTACCACAAGTATACATGTATTCCCCATCCTGAACCCTCCTCCCTCCTCCCTCCCCATACCATCCCCCTGGGTTGTCCCAGTGTACCAGCCGCAGGTATCCGTTATCAGGCATTGTACCTGGACTGGCGACTCGTTTCAGATATGATATTATACATATTTCAATGCTATTCTCCCCAATCATCCCACCCTCTCCCGTTCCCAGAGTCCAAAAGTCTGTTCTATACATCAGTGTCTCTTTTGCTGTCTCATAAACAGGGTTATTGTTACCATCTTTCTAAATTCCGTATATATGCGTTAGTATACTGTATTTGTGTTTTTCTTTCTGGCTTACTTCACTCTGTATAATAGGCTCCAGTTCCATCCACCTCCTTAGAACTGATTCAAATGTATTCTTTTTAATGGCTGAGTAATACTCCATCGTGTATATGTACCACAGCTTTCTTATCCATTCATCTGTGGATGGACATCTAGGTTGCTTCCACGTCCTGGCTATTGTAAACAGTGCTGCTATGAACATTGGGGTACACGCGTCTCTTTCAATTCTGGTTTTCTCAGTGTGTATGCCCAGCAATGGGATTGCTGGATCATAAGGCAGTTCTATTCCCAGTTTTTTGAGGAATCTCCATACTGTTCTCCAGAGTGGCTGTACTAGTTTGCATTCCCACCAACAGTGTAAGAGGGTTCCCTTTTCTCCACACCCTCTCCAGCATTTATTGCTTGTGGACTTTTGGATAGCAGCCATTCTGACTGGCGTGAAATGGTACCTCATAGTGGTTTTGATTTGCATTTCTCTGATAATGAGTGATGTTGAGCATCTTTTCATGTGTTTGTTAGCCCTCTGTATGTCTTCTTTGGAGAAATGTCTATTTAGTTCTTTGGCCCATTTTTTGATTGGGTCATTTATTTTTCTGGAATTGAGCTGTAGGAGTTGCTTGTATATTTTTGAGATTAGTTGTTTGTCTGTTGCTTCATTTGTTATTATTTTCTCTCATTCTGAAGGCTGTCTTTTCACTTTGCTTATAGTTTCCTTTGTTGCGCAGAAGCTTTTAAGTATTAGGTCCCATTTGTTTATTTTTTATTTTATTTCCAATATTCTGGGAGGTGGGTCATAGAGGATCCTGCTGTGATGTATGTCAGAGAGTGTTTTGCCTGTTTTCCTCTAGGACTTTTATGGTTTCTGGTCTTACATTTAGATCTTTAATCCATTTTGAGTTTATTTTTGTGTATGGTGTTAGAAAGTGTTCTAGTTTCATTCTTTTACGAGTGTTTGACCAGTTTTCCCAGCACCAGTTATTAAAGAGATTGTCTTTAATCCATTGTATATTCTTGCCTCCTTTGTCAAAGATAAGGTGTCCATATGTGCGTGGATTTATCTCTGGGCTTTCGAGCCCATCTTTGCATGAAATGTTCCTTTGGTATCTCTGATTTTCTTGAAGAGATCCCTAGTCTTTCCCATTCTGTTGTTTTGTTCCATTTCTTTGCATTATCGCTGAAGAAGGCTTCCTTATCTCTTCTTGTTATTCTTTGGAACTCTGCATTCAGATGTTTATATCTTTCCTTTTCTCCTTTGCTTTTCGCTTCTCTTCTTTTCACAGCTATATGTAAGGCCTCCCCAGGCAGCCATTTTGCTTTTTTGCATTTCTTTTCCATGGGGATGGTCTTGATCCCTGTCTCCTGTACAATGTCACGAACCTCATTCCATAGTTCATCAGGCACTCTATCTATCAGATCTAGGCCCTTAAATCTATTTCTCACTCCCACTGTATAATCATAAGGGATTTGATTTAGGTCATACCTGAATGGTCTAGTGGTTTTCCCTACTTTCTTCAATTTCAGTCTGAATTTGTCAGTAAGGAGTTCATGGTCTGAGCCATAGTCAGCTCCTGGTCTTGTTTTTGTTGACTGTATAGAGCTTCTCCATCTTTGGCTGCACAGAATATAATTGATCTGATTTCGGTGCTGACCATCTGGTGATGTCCACATATAGAGTCTTCTCTTGTGTTGTTGGCAGAGGGTGTTTGTTATGACTAGTGCATTTTCTTGGCAACACTCTATTAGTCTTTGCCCTGCTTCATTCCGTATTCCAAGGCCAAATTTGCCTGTTACTCCAGGTGTTTCTTGACTTCCTACTTTTGCATTCCAGTCCCCTATAATGAAAAGGACATCTTTTTTGGATGTTAGTTGTAAAAGGTCTTATAGGCCTTCATAGAACCATTCAACTTCAGCTTCTTCAGCGTTACTGGTTGGGGCATAGACATGGATTACTGTGACATTGAATGGTTTGCTTTGGAAACGAACAGAGATCATTCTGTCGTTTTTGAGATTGCATCCAAGTACTGCATTTCGGACTCTTTTGTTGATCATGATGGCCACTCCATTTCTTCTGAGGGATTCCTGCCCACAGTAGTAGATATAATGGTCATCTGAGTTAAATTCACCCATTCCAGTCCATTTGAGTTCACTTATTCCTAGAATGTCAACATTCACTCTGATCATCTCTATCAGATCAGATCATATCAGTCGCTCAGTTGTGTCCGACTCTTTGCGACCCCATGAACTGCAGCCCGCCAGGCCTCCCTGTCCATCACCAGCTCCCGGAGATCACCCAGACTCACACCAACCGAGTCAGTGATGCCATCCAGCCATCTCATCCTCTGTCGTCCCCTTCTCCTCCTGCCCTCAATCCCTCCCAGCATCAGAGTCTTCTCCAATGAGTCAACTCTTCGCATGAGGTGGCCAAAATACTGGAGTTTCAGCTTTAGCATCATTCGTTCCAAAGAAATCCCAGGATTGATCTCCTTCAGAATGGACTGGTTGGATCTTCTTGCAGTCCAAGGGACTCTCAAGAGTCTTCTCCAACACCACACTTCAAAAGCATCAATTCTTCAGTGCTCAGCCTTCTTCATAGTCCAGCTCTCACATCCATACATGACCACAGGAAAGACCATAGCCTTGACTAGGCGAACCTTTGTTGGCAAAGTAATGTCTCTGCTTTTGAATATGCTATCTAGGTTGGTCATAACTTTCCTTCCAAGGAGTAAGCGTCTTTTAATTTCATGGTTGCAGTCACCATCTGCAGTGATTTTGGAGCCCAGAAAAATAAAGTCTGACACTGTTTCCACTGTTTCTCCATCTATTTCCCATGTAGTGATGGGACCAGATGCCATGATCTTCATTTTCTGAATGTTGAGCTTTAAGCCAACTTTTTCACTCTCCACTTTCACCTTCATCAAGAGGCTTTGAGTTCCGCTTCACTTTCTGCCATAAGGGTGGTGTCATCTGCATATCTGAGGTTATTGATATTTCTCCCAGCAATCTTGATTCCAACTTGTGTTTCTTCCAGTCCAGCGTTTCTCATGATGTACTCTGCATATAAGTTAAATAAACATGGTGACAATATACAGCTTTGACGTACTCCTTTTCCTATTTGGAACCAGTCTGTTGTTCCATGACCAGTTCTAAATGTTGCTTCCTGACCTGCATACAGATTTCTCAAGAGGCAGATCAGGTGGTCTGGTATTCCCATCTCTTTCAGAATTTTCCACAGTTTATTGTGATCTACACAGTCAAAGGCTTTGGCATAGTCAATAAAGCAGAAATAGATGTTTTTCTGGAACTCTCTTGCTTTTTCGATGATCCAGCGGATGTTGGCAATTTGATCTCTGGTTCCTCTGCCTTTTCTAAAACCAGCTTGAACATCAGGAAGTTCACGGTTCACATATTGCTGAAGCCTGGCTTGGAGAATTTTGAGCATTACTTTACTAGCGTGTGAGATGAGTGCAATTGTGTGGTAGTTTGAGCATTCTTTGGCATTGCCTTTCTTTGGAATTGGGATGAAAACTGACCTTTTCCAATCTTGTGGCCACTGCTGAGTCTTTCAAATTTGCTGGCATATTGAGTGCAGCACTTTCACAGCATCATCTTTCAGAATTTGGAATAGCTCAACTGGAATTCCATCCCCTCCACTAGCTTTGTTCGTAGTGATGCTTTCTAAGGCCCACTTGACTTCACATTCCAGGATGTCTGGCTCTAGGTCAGTCATCACACCATCATGATTATCTGGGTCATGAAGCTCTGTTTTGTACAGTTCTTCTGTGTATTCTTGCCACCTCTTCTTAATATCTTCTGCTTCTGTTAGGTCCATACCATTTCTGTCCTTTATCGAGCCCATCTTTGCATGAAATGTTCCTTTGGTATCTCTGATTTTCTTGAAGAGATCCCTAGTCTTTCCCATTCTGTTGTTTTCCTCTATTTCTTTGCATTGATCGCTGAAGAAGGCTTTCTTATCTCTTCTTGCTATTCTTTGGAACTCTGCATTCAGATGTTTATATCTTTCCTTTTCTCCTTTGCTTTTCGCTTCTCTTCTTTTCACAGCTCTTTGTAAGTCCTCCTCAGACATCCATTTTGCTTTTTTGCATTTCTTTTCAGTATATATTAAAAATACTGGGAAAATAAAGTGTAGAAAGAATAATGATATGCTAGGTTCCACATCTCATGTACTTCTCTTTAATCTGATAGAGAAATATTTATTTTAAAATTTATGATTTATTAAAAGCATAATACATATTTTTAAAATTACTCGAAACTAGCAAAGAAAAAATCCATATGGCAAAAGTCAGAGAACAAAATGACAATAAAATATAAACAAAACACAAGAAAACAGATGGCAAAAGTAAAGCTAAGCATATCACATGTTAGTAAACATAGATGGTTTATATTCCACCATAAAAGTGAAAGGTTTTTTAATTGCTTTAAAAATATTTAACCCATAGCTGGGAGGTATCTTAAAAACTAAATAGAAATTTTGAATATAAAAGCACATGGGAAATTAATAAGCAAATATTACTATAAATATAGTCACAATATTAAGTTCAAGGTGAAAGCTTTTTTATGTATAAAAGATTAAAAAACCCGTAAAATCATGAACATTTATACAATAGATGTCAGAGGATCTAAATATATGAAGGAAAAACTAGAACTATAACAAAAATTGATATCAGAATAATTTTATTACTTAGTGCCTCTTATGCCTGGGAAAGCTATCATAGAGATTTACATTTTGCTAAAAGTAAAGCAGTTTGGGAGCAGGTATTTAGAAAAAATCCAGAGAAATAACAAGAATTTTCTAAGGGTTGAAAACTAATTATTGGAGGAGTTTATGGGCAATGTTCTTTTATACATAGGTTTATAGAGGGCCTTGTTAGAAGGCAAGGAGAGATTCTAAAACAATGGCACCCCACTCCAGTACTTTTGCCTGGAGAATCCCATGGACGGAGGAGCCTGGTAGGTTGCAGTCCATGGGATCGCTAAGAGTCAGACATGACTGAGCGACTTCACTTTCACTTTTCACTTTCATGCATTGGAGAAGAAAATCCTGGAGGATCCCAGGGACGGCAGAGCCTGGTAGGCTGCCGTCTATGGGGTCGCACAGAGTCGGACACGACTGAAGTGACTTAGCAGTAGCAGCAGCAGCAGGAGTGATTTAATAAAGAAGGAAATGTAAACTGGGAAGGCTGTTGTTTCAACTCATCTAACTATAGTGGAGGCTCTAGAGCAGAAAGGGGTAAGCTGGTGAATCTCAACACCCTCAGTTCAGTTCAGTTCAGTCACTCAGTCGTGTCCGACTCTTTGCGACCCCATGAATCGCAGCACACCAGGCCTCCCTGTCCATCACAAACTCCCGGAGTTCACTCAGACTCATGTCCATCAAGTCAGTGATGCCATCCAGCCATCTCATCCTCTGTCATTCCCTTCTCCTCCTGCCCCCAATCCCTCCCAGCATCAGAGTCTTTTCCAGTGAGTCAGCTCTTCGCATGACGTGGCCAAAGTACTGGAGTTTCAGCTTTAGCATCATTCCCTCCAAAGAAATCCCAGGGCTGATCTCCTTCAGAATGGACTGGTTGGATCTCCTTGCAGTCCAAGGGACTCTCAAGAGTCTTCTCCAACACCACAGTTCAAAAGCATCAGTTCTTCGGTGCTCAGCCTTCTTCACAGTCCAGCTCTCACATCTATACATGCTGCTGCTGCTGCTGCTGCTTCTAAGTCGCTTCAGTCGTGTCCGACTCTGTGCGACCCCATAGACGGAAGCTCACCAGGCTCCCCTGTCCCTGGGATTCTCCAGGCAAGAACACTAGAGTGGGTTGCCATTTCCTTCTCCAATGCATGAAAGTGAAAAGTGAAAGTGAAGTCGCTCAGTCGTGTCCGACTCTTAGCGACCCCACGGACCTACCAGGCTCCTCCGTCCACGGGATTTTCCAGGCAAGAGTACTGGGGTGGGGTGCCACTGCCTTCCCCCATCTATACATGACCACAGGATAAATCATAGCCTTGACTAGATGGACCTTTGTTGGCAAAGTAATGTCTCTGCTTTTCAATATGCTATCTAGGTTGGTCATAACTTTCCTTCCAAGGAGTAAGCGTCTTTTAATTTCATGGCTGCAGTCACCATCTGTAGTGATTTTGGAGCCCAGAAAAATAAAGTCTGACACTTTTTCCACTGTTTCCCCATCTATTTCCCATGAAATGATTGGACCGGATGCCATGATCTTCGTTTTCTGAATGTTGAGCTTTAAGCCAACTTTTTCACTCTCCACTTTCATTTTCATCAAGAGGCTTTTTAGTTTCTCTTCACTTTCTGCCATAAGGGTGGTGTCATCTGCATATCTGAGGTTACTGATATTTCTCCCGGCAATCTTGATTCCAGCTTGTGTTTCTTCCAGTCCAGCGTTTCTCATGATGTACTCTGCATATAAGTTAAATAAGCAGGGTGATAATATATAGTCTTGACATACTCCTTTTCCTATTTGGAACCAGTCTGTTGTTCCATGTCCACTTCTAACTGTTGCTTCCTGACCTGCATACAGATTTCTCAAGAGGCAGGTCAGGTGGTCTGGTATTCCCATCTCTTTCAGAACTCAGCAGATAATTAAGAAACCAAAGAAATCAAGAAGAATACAAGAAGGCTAAAAGAGAGGTTACTAGTGGTATGAGCAGTGGCCTGTTGGTGGGGAACTATGGTCTGGATCCCAGCACAGAATGGGCAAGGGAGAGCATTCTGGTTGCATCCATTTCTCTACCCATGCTAGGCCCACAATACTGCCTCAAAATCCAAAGTCCTAGATTATTATCTATCTATTTTATTCTGGATAGGAAAGCAACAGCAG
The DNA here is from genome assembly GCA_935064755.1 of Tragelaphus eurycerus. Taxonomy (NCBI): domain Eukaryota; kingdom Metazoa; phylum Chordata; class Mammalia; order Artiodactyla; family Bovidae; genus Tragelaphus; species Tragelaphus eurycerus. The sequence goes on along the minus strand of CAKXYN010000111.1, from coordinate 5,483,012 downwards.
CAGCCAAGAGTGATAAGTAGCAGGGGGACAGTGGCATAACTGAGCTGAAGTGTGGAGATTTAAGCAAGGAGTCCTAATGGTCTGGTTGGTTTCTGAATAATCCCACCTCTTGGTTATCAGAAGCAACAGCTTCCACAAGAGTAGGGCTGATATATGAAAGAATTCTGATGACAATCTTGGGTGGCAGGAGAGAACTGGAGAGTGGAGGTGGAGAGAGGAATAAACAGTGATCTTGAGGTGCTCACTTCCCACACACATTCAGAATATTTTTTTTTTAAAGAGCATCGAGCAAGAGTTGGACTTTTGCTCTTTTTTCCTCCTTCCTCAAAGAAATATTACCACTCAATATACTTGTGATGCCAGGGAACAATGAGGAGAAAAAGCCACATTACAAATAGAAAGAATTACACAAGGAAATTAACTAATGGAATGAACAGAACAGATATTCCGAATGAGATATTGGAAACATGGCATCAGAACTAGCAGTTTTGGATAGGATTCTATTCAAGATATTCGAACAAAATGTATCATTACTGAAATAGAGACCTCAGTGGATGGGTTGAATAGAAGATTATAAAACAATGGAAAATCAGTTATAAGCTGGGCATATAAGTTGAAGAACTTTCCCAGAATATATCAACAAGGAATAAAATAATGATATATATGTATATATGAACTATAAATTTAAAAAGCTAAAAAAAATAATGAGCCAGAATTTCCTAGAATTAAATAAAAATATATCAGACCTCTGGCTGAATAAATGCTAAAAAGTGTTCCAAAAAGATAAATAAGAAAAAATAGTTTAAAGTTTAAAACCTCAATTAAGCATATTATAGTGATATTAAAACATAAAACAAAGAGAGCATGCTGAATGTTCCTGAGAGAAAAAGAGAATCATCTAAAAATGAGCAAGAATCTGACTAATGTTAGACTTTTCAACAGCACTGCTAGACACATGAAGACAATGGAGCAGTATCTTTCTGGCAAGCCAAATAGGAATTATCTAAATTATTCTTTCATTTTATTTTTTCAATATTCTATCCATCTCCACACTCCCTCCACTTGGAAACTCCAAACTCCTTCCTCTACAGCACTGGCCTACCTACTGTTGCACTATGTCACAACCCACCAATGTATGCCTTATATGGCAGTTTAAATGGTATTTCCAATCTTCAAATCCTAGCTTGTGTATGTGTGCTCATTATATTCAACTCTTTGTGGCCCTGTAGACTGTAACCCGTCAGGCTTCTCTGCCCGTGGAATTCTCCAGGCAAGTATACTGGAGAGGGCATCCATTTTTTTCTCCAGGGGATCTCCCCAATCCAGGGATTGAACCCAGGTCTCCTGTATTGCAGGCAGACTCTTTACCATCTGAGCCCCAAGGGAAATCTCACCTGACCTTTTTAACTTTCTAATTAAAATGCATAACGTTGGGGAAAACATTTAAAAACCCAACATGTCTTAAGGCACTGTCTGGCCTAATCAAGCATCTCTGAACACTGCCTGATAAGAGAATTCCTGGGGAGCTTTGTAGCATTGCATGGGCCCTTCCTAGGTGGTCCTCCTCCAAGGATCTGGGGCTGCCCCCAGCTCACCAAGTGACTCTGAAGGCAGACATTCAGAAGCCCTGATCTTGCCTATGGCCTCTCCAGCTCCACCCCTTCTTTGTGCCCTTTCAGTATTACTGCTGCATAGCTCTCCTTCTGTGCCTTGGGCATGCCGTGCTCCTTCTTGCTTTAGGCTTTATACAGGTTGTGCCTCCATCCTGGACCATCCTGGAACACTCCCATACCCTTATACCAGGGTCACTCCTGCTCTGCCATCAGATCTCAATCATCACTACCTCAGGGTACCCCTTTTCCATCTTTCTAAGTCTCTTCCCTATGTCAGAAAGACTGATAGCAAGAGATATATCTCCCCATTAGCACTTATGACATTGCTGTTGTTGTTTAGTTGCTAAGTTGTATCTGACTCTTTTGCAACCCCATGGACTGTGGCCTTCCAGGCTCCTTTGTCCATGGGATTTTCCAGGAAAGAATACTGGAGTCGGTTGCCATTTCCTCCTCCAGGAGATCTTCCTGACCCAGTGATCAAACTTGAGTCTTCTGCTTGGCAGGCAGATTCTTTGCTACAAAGCCATCTAGGAAGCCCAACTTTTGACACTGGTTATAGCTTACTTATTTGTATGTGTCTTTCATAAAACTTTCTTTCTCTATATTATGAGTTACACAAGATTAAGGAATATGTCACTTTTAGTTAGTACTACATAGTTTTCAATTAATACAGCACTGGCTAACACTTATTGAATGAATGAGTGAATGAATGAATGACACCTGCAAATCTAAAACTAGTAAACATCTTAAATTCACATATGCCTTGGTAGCAAGTCATACACATATTTATTATAATATTTTGTTCATATATAATTGTAAAAGTGTGGTAAATCTAGTAGTAGATGAGCTAATGAATGACATGAGGCTATATTTTGAGTAGCACAAACATCATTTCAATGTTATTGAAAAATTATACAATTATTTTCACATATTTGTTTAAAAAAATAAACTTTTTCCTCTTCCAAGGAAAAATCATGATTGCAAACCTAATAATCTGTGAAATTAAAGCTAGAAAGATACCTATAAAAGAAAATATTTTCACCTTATTGAGACCCTTTCTTAGTTTTTTCCCTACTATGATTTTTCTAAAATTGCTTTGATACAAAATGTCACTTCATGATCATTTCTAAAAGAAAGCTTATTCATTTGGAAAAGGAGAATTAAGTGAACTATCTATTCATGAAGTGTTTTCAAGGGTGATAAGTAAAAAATAAAGAATACAAGCTATCAAAAATGAATCATTAACTTTTCAAGATCCAGAAGATACCACTTTTCTGGGTATGAAGCAAGTAATTCTCAGAAAACCCTCATCATACATGGAACTAATATTTTTCTTGCAAAAAAACATCTGTGCTATAAAGAGGTGAGCATTATTGGGCCAAAGGGCTCACAGTAATCTATATATGTATTTATCTATATATAAAATTGTGCTATGCTTGCTTTTTTATTTGATTTGTAATGAAAATGAATAATTTTATGTACTCATTACTATGCAGTTTCTTTTTATTCAACTTTTTATTCTAATTATTAATGCATACTCATGTAATTTTAACAAAAATGGGACAGTATAAAGTTAGTGGGGTTTTATGTTGTGTTTTATTTTTTATTTGAGCAGTCTTCTTTTTTTTAACCTCTGTCCCTTTATCTCTCCTCTTTTTCTTCTCTACCCTGGGCTGCCATGCATGGTTGTACAAATTGCTAACTGCAAACATCACATCACATTGAGAGCTCTACACTATTGCTCCATGACAATATTACCACAAGCTTGGCAACTTAAACTGATACAAATTTATTATTTCACAGTTCCAATGGGTCAGGAATCAAGGTGTGGCTTAGTTGGACCCTCTGCTTAGGGTCTCACAAGCCTATAACAAAATGTCATCCAGGGCTGCAGCATCAACTAGAGACTTGACTGGGGAATCATCTGCTTCCTTGATTGCAAAGCCAGGCTTAACATGAACCATGAACTTCCATATATTCAAGCTGGTTTTAGAAAAGGCAGAGAACTCAGAGATCAAATTGCCAGCATTCACTGGATCATCAAAAAAGCAAGAGAGTTCCAGAAAAACATCTATTTCTGCTTTATTGACTATGCCAAAGCCTCTGACTGTATGGATCACAATAAACTGTGGAAAATTCTGAAGCAGATGGGAATACCAGACCACCTAACCTCCCTCTTGAGAAACCTATATGCAGGTCAGGAAGCAACACTTAGAACTGGACAACACTTAGAACAACAGACTGGTTCAAAATAGGAAAAGGAGTGTGTCAAGGCTATATATTGTCACCCTGCCTATTTAACTTATATGCAGAGTACATCATGAGAAACACTGGGCTAGAAGAAGCACAAGCTGGAATCAAGATTGCTGGGAGAAATATCAATAACCTCAGATATGCAGATGACACCACCCTTATGGCAGAAAGTGAAGAAGAACTAAAGAGCCTCTTGATGAAAGTGAAAGAGGAGAGTGAAAAAGTTGGCTTAAAGCTCAACATTCAGAAAACGAAGATCATGGCATCTGGTCCCATCACTTCATGGCAAAGAGATGGGAAAACAATGGAAACAGTGACAGACTTTATTTTCTTGGGCTCCACAATCACTGCAGATGGTGATTGCAGTCATGAAATTAAAAGACACTTACTCATTGGAAGGAAAGTTATGACCAACCTAGATAGCATATTCAAAAGCAGAGACATTATTTTGTTAACAAAGGTCCGTCTAGTCAACACTTGGTTTTTCCAGTGGTCATGTATGGATGTGAGAGTTGGACTATAAAGAGAGCTGAGCACTGAAGAATTGATGCTTTTGAACTGTGGTATTGGAGAAGACTTTTGAGAGTCCCTTGAACAGCAAGGAGATCCAACCAGTCCATCCTAAAGGAGATCAGTCCTGAGTGTTCATTGGAAGGACTGATGTTTAAGCTGAAACTCCAATATTTTGTCCACCTGATGGGAAGAGCTGGCTCATATGAAAAGGTCCTAACATTGGGAAATATTGACGGCAGGAGGAGAAAGGGACAACAGAGGATGAGATGGTTAGATGGCATCACCGACTCAATGGACATGAGTTTGGGTGGACTCCGGGAGCTGGTGATGGACAGAGAGGCCTGGAGTGCTGCTGTTCATGGGGTCGCAAAGAGACACGACTGAGTAACTGAACTGAACTGGCAGCACTGAGTTCTTTAGAGCTGTAGATCTGAGAGCTCCAGCTGTTTATGGCTGTTAGCCAGTGGCCATCCTCAGCAACTCACATGCAGTACTTGTCATGTGGGTTTCCACTCTAGGGCTACTTGCTTCTTCACAGTCAAGGAGGGTAAAAGAGATTCTAGAAAGATGAGCACTACAATCTTAACATAATCACATATATTTAATCACCTTTACTGTGTTACATTATATTATAGAAGCAAATCTCAGATTCCTCCTACATATAACAGATCAAAGAAGGGCATGAATACTAGCAAGTGAGAATCAAAGAGGGCATTTAAAACTCTTTCCACCACAATTTATATAAATGATGCCCCTGGAATTACACAGTGTATAATCTGTGTGGCCATATGCAGTTGTCCACTCCATCAATCAGCATCCCTTCACTGCCACCAGGTAACTCATGGTAAGAACCTGGTGTGTATCTTTCTCTACTTTTTCCTTGCTTACATAATAATGCATACATATGTAAGAGAAATTTTTGTTAAGGCTTGTATTACAAATAGAGGTTATATTATGTGCCTTTTCTCTATTGCTTTTCTCACTTAATATTTCATAGAAAACATTCCAAGTCAATTGATACAGGTCTACTATACTTTTTAATGACTGTACAATATTATACTAGATGTAATAATTTATCTAATATTCCACTGCTGAAGAATACTCAGAATTTTTTTTTCCTTCCCTCATGAACATAAAATATTTATTGCATGTACATATATATAACCTATATTCATATGTATCTACCTATAAGAATATATGTTCTTATAGATGATTTCTGTCTGATTTCTGTCATCCTGAGATATGGAGTCTCAGGATTGGGTTGCTGAACTAAAGGGTACGTGTATTATAATTCAATAGATTGGGCCAAGTTTCTTCCAAATTGGCCTTAACAGTCCACACTGTCATAAACAATGCATGAAAATATCATCTCTTAACATCCTCCATAACAATAGGCATCTTTCTTTGTGAACCCCTGCAATATATAGCCCACCAGGTTCCTCTGTCCATGGAATTCTCCAGACAAGAATACTGGAGTGTGTTGTCATTTCCTTCTCCAGGAGATCTTCCCAACCCAGGGACTAAACCATTTCCTGTGTCTCTTGCCTTGCAGTGGATTCTTTACCATTTGAGCCACCACTTAGTTTTAAAAATTATTATCAGTCTAATAGATGCAAAGTATAGTTCATTATTAGTTGAATTTGCATTGTCTAGGATACTCTGACTTGGAAAATCTTGTAAATGTTCTTTCATTTATTAAAGATATGTGTATTAAATGTCTACTATATTCCTACACATTGCTCTGCAACAGGGAATACAGTACATCATTATATATTTTTGTTCAAGTTTTGTTCCAATGAGGGTTATATATATTCCTAATTATAATAAGTTATCAATGCAGGTTACAGTACTACTGAAAACATTCAGCATCTTTTAGAAGTTCATATAGGAAAAATAATCATCCATATTTTGTGATGAAAATCAACTTTCTTACTTCCAACACTTGAAAGACTTTACGTGGAGCTGGAGGTTGTCAGCTATTTGAATCTATTAATGTTTAAAACTCTAAGAGACATAAACTATGTTTCAGTGGTGGAAATGGGGTGGGGCAATATTCCCTTATGTAGAGGTCATATTCCAAGTCATATAAGTAAAGTTATTGGGAACAGGTGCCAGAATTAAAAAGAAGAAAGAAAAAAAAGAAAAGTGTGAAGTTTTGTGCTATGCCAGTCAGGGAAAACACAGAAATACCTGTTAAGGATCTTGAATATATACTTTGTGAAATGTTTAAAATAACAGGGGGTATAAGAAGAAGAGTACACAGAATAAGGTGAATGAGACAAAGGGACTTTTATGCTCAGTCTTTCAGTAGCGTCCAGCTCTTTGCAGCACCCATGGACCGTAGCCCACCAGACTCCTCTGTCTAAGGAATTTTCCAGGCAAGAATATTGGAGTGGGTTGCCATTTTCTCTTCTAGGGGATCTTCCTGATCGAGGGATCAAACCTGCATCTCTTACATGTCCTGCACTGGCAGGTGGATTCTTTACCACTAGCACCACCTGGGAAGCCAGATGAAGGGACTTATGCAACCAACAAATTGGAAAATAACATCACTATCAAGCGGAGAAGGGCATGCCCTTCTCCAGTATTCTTGCCTGGACAGAGGAGCCTGGGGAGGCTTCAGTCCATGAGGTTGCAAAGATTCAGACACAACTGAGAGACTAAGCATCACTATCAAGATTAGAAGTGAATTAGACTGAGTAACAGATTAGGGAAGAAGAGAGAGGGACGAATTGGGGAGATAACATTGATTAATACACACCACCATGTGTAAAATGGCTAGCTAGAGGGAAGCTGCAATATAGCAGAGCGAGCTCAGCTCAGTGCTCTGAGATGACCTAGAGGGATTGAATGGGGAATGGGGTGGGAAGGAGGCTCAAGACAGGAGAGATATATGTATACCTATAGCTGATTAGTGATGTTGTATAAAAGAAACTGCTGCTTCTGCTGCTGCTAAGTTGCTCCAGTCATGTCCAACTCTGTGCAACCCCATAGACGGCAGCCCACCAGGCTCCCCCCGTCCCTGGGATTCTCCAGGCAAGAACACTGGAGTGGGTTGCCATTGCCTTATCCAATAGCAGAAACTAACATAACATAATAAAATTTTAAAAATTCAAAAAAAAATTGGAAAACACACACAAAGAAGTGAATGAGGTAGAGTCAGTCTAAGATGGTGAAGAGCCTCTGTTCCAAATACAGGAGCACAAGAAGCAGGGCCTCACCAGCCCCTGAGTCTGCCAGCCCCTGGACTGTGGATATCACAGACTACAGAGCTGTGAGAAATAAATGTTTACCTTTAAACCACATAGTCTATGATAGTTTGTTATAGTAGTCCAAACAGATGAAGACGCTAGGTCAGAAAAAACATAAGAATAACAACAATCACTTCTCCAGTACCTTCCATGGGCAACGATGGAGGATCATCTCACTGATAGAGGGGTCCTAGAGGAGAGTGCCCTTGAGCCTTGAAACTTCTTAGATCCTACCTTTTGCAACTTTACTTGTTGAAGGCATATTATCAGTTTAATTAGCTAATGTCACAAATAGTTAATTAATCCACTTTCTTAGAAACAAAAGAACTTTTTTTTTTAAAAAAAGTCCTGCTTTATCTCCTAGAGAAGAATAACATAAATAAGCCATTTTAGAGAAGGCTGAAAAGTTGGGGATGCCCTGACTTGCCTTGGAACATTATAGTGAAACTTAGAGTAACTTTCCTTTCTATGCTCCAGTATGGAATTGCCAAGTTAAATACTATATGGCTAGAAAGTATTTCAAGCAATTAAACAAATAAGGCTGGTATCTCACATGAGACTTGGAATGTGAATACTATGGTCTTGTAAGAAACGTCCAAACTACACTGAGGACACAAAGCTCAAAAGCATGTTTAGAAAGAAAGTAAACATTCATGAACAAAGCTAATTAATCATTTCTTTAAACTCAGGTCAAAAAAATCTATATTAACCAGGAGAATATAAAACAGGCATGTGGTATGTATTAGACTTCATTCCTCCTGGTTAAGATTGGTGCAGTCTCAAACTCGATTGAAACTTCAGCAGTTTTGTTTTCAGTTCTGAAAAGATACTGGATGGAGTAAATAGAGGCAATAATATTTCTATACCATGGCATTTTCATTTTTGTGTGCAATAGGTATAAATCCCTTGAATGTTTCTAAGTGAGTAAAGAGAAAAAAATTACAAGACAATAATATAAACATATTTAAAGTACTTTTTGTTCTTTGTGAATTTGACAAATGTGACTGACCTGAATAGGTAAGGCAGGAAAACCCCACCTTTTTTGAGTTCTTATACATCTGTGTTTAGGAATTTTTTTTGAGTTCTTAAACCTATTCACCTATGACATTTGAAAAAGATATCACAGTGTTCTGATAGAGCCTGAAAAAATGAACTTTTATGGAACTGATCTTAATTTGCAGGTTAATCTGATTCTGTGCGCTAGCTGTGTACTAATTCACTGAACATATATCAAGTGCCTACTTTGTGCCACATATGTTCAAGGCACTGAGGGTTATCATGAAGCACATACATTCACCAAATTGTAAAAATGGAAGTCTGAGACCACCAAGTGCTGTGAGAACGTGGAATGGAGGAATTCACAAGCATTGCTGGAGGAGATGGAAAATGGCAAACAGTTTAGCGCAGTCCAGCCTCTTCATGCATAGAGTCTGTATCTGTGGATTTACCTACTCACTAAATTTATTTGCAGCCTCCAAATCGACACTCACAGTGCTTTTGCAGTCGTGTGCAGATGTGCACAGGACTGGAAACTGTGAGTTGTCTGAGGCACATGTTCCCAGCTGACACTGAACAGGGTCACACTCTGCCTTCTTGTTTCAGCTCCTCTCACTGTCAACAAGTGTCCTTTTTGCAATCTATTTAACGCCATTTTTGTGCCTTTTTTGGGTGATTTTGCTGTTTAACATTGCCCTTAAAGATAGTGCTGAAGTCCTGTCCACTGGTCCTAAGTGCAAACAGGCTGTGATGGGTCTTATGTGGAAAATATGTGTGTTAGATAAGCCTGCTGCTGGCCATGTGTTAAGTATGAATGAATCAACAGTATATATTAAATAAGGTGTCTTTAAACAGAAACATATAAAATAGGGCAATATATTTGTTGGTTGGTGAAAATATTGTGACCAGAGGCTCATAGGAACCTAACCCTGTTTCTCCTAGGAGCAGTGATTTAGTATACTTCGATTCAGTGTTTGCAGTGACTTTACAGAACACAATTAACCAAAGTATCTGCTTATTTCCTTAGTCCTATACACAGTACCATTTCATTGGCAATGGCTATGTCAGCAAGAGAAGCAAAGCTGCCCATTCCCTTGGTTATAAGATATCACTCTCTGAAGAGACTGTGTGCTACTTGCTTGTACTTTCCACAAAATCAGCCCCTTGTAGTTTGAAAATTCACAGATATTCTGACAATTAGCCTTGATTTTTGAAAGAGAGGGAGGCACCTTTAACTTGAGATCAGACCAAAAAGGGGAGTGAAAGGCCCACGGGGCTTCACAGACTATCAGGACTAACAAGCTCGGTGGCTTAATTCAGACCAGTGGAGAAATGCTCCTGTTTCTATTCCCTGGCTTCCTTTGCTTCTGCACCTCACTGGAGCTCAAAGTCCAAGTCTCCATAGCACCATTCTCTGTAGTATCATTCCACAACTCTGACTTTCCACGTTCAAAATTAAGGAGGAGGGACTTGGAACAAGAGGCAGTGGGATACTTTAATTATCAGATAGAACTTGAGCATAAAAACAAAAAAACCCACTGCCAAACTGAAAATAATAATAGCAGCTAATATACTGATTTTTCCTATGTGCCCAGTACTATGCTTAACATCTTACATTGGCTATTTTATTTAATCTTCATACTAATTCTAAGAGACAGATACTAACAGTATCCATATTTTACAGGTGAGGAAAATGAATTTTAAGCAAATGTTCAAAGTCACATAACTAGGAGTATGTCAAGGCTGTATAGTGTCACCCTGTTTATTTAACTTATATGCAGAGTACATCATGATCATGCAAAATGCTGGACTGGATGAAGCACAAGCTGGAATCAAGATTCCCAGCAGAAATGTCAACAACCTCAGATATGCAGATGATACCATCTTTATGGCAGAGAGTGAAGAGGAACTAAAGAGCCTCTTGATGAAGGTGAAAGAGTAAAAAAAAACAGGCTTAAAACTTAACATTCAAAGATAATGGCATTGGTCCCATCACTTTATAGCAAATAGATGGGAAACAGTGACTGACTTTACTTTCTTGAGCTCCAAAATCACTGCAGATGGTGACTACAGCCATGAGATTAAAAGACACTTGCTCCTTGGAAGAAAAGCTATGATGAACCTAGACAGTGTATTTAAAAAGAGACATTACTTTGCTGACAAAGGTCCATAGAGTCAAAGCTATGGTTTTTCCAGTATCATGTTTGGATGTGAGAGTTGGACTATAAAGAAAGTTGAGCACCGAAGAACTGATACTTTTAAACTGTGGTGTTAGAGGAGACTCTTGAGAGTCCCTTGGACAGCAAGGAGATCCAACCAGTCAATCCTAAAGGAAATCAATTCTGAATATTCATTGGAAGGACTAATGCTGAAGCTGAAACTCCAATACTTTGGCCACCTAATGTGAAGAGCCAATTCATTAGAAAAGACCCTGATGCTGGGAAAGATTGAAGGCAGGAGAAGAAGGAGACGACAGAGAATGAGATGGTTGGGTGGCATCACCCACTCAGTGGACAAGAGTTTGAGCAAGCTCTGGGAGACAGTGAAGGATGGGGAAGCCTGATGTGCTGTAGTCCATGAGGTCGCAGGGAGTCAGACAGGTTGGAGCAACTGAACAACAACGGAAGTGGTAGGACTTGGATATGGATCAGGTAAGTCTAGTTTCAAAGTGTTCTCTTAAACCACTCCCATTTACTTCCTCTCACAGGATTATAAAGTGCCTAGTCAAACCTAAGACTTGAAACTCCCTTAACAGAAATAACATCTGAGGCCCAAGGTAGCAGAGCTGAGCAAAGCAAAAAAATAAAAATAAAAAAATCAGAACTCAGCTACTTTCCTGTCTCTTCTCATCACATGGGTGTGCACTTTTTTTTCCCTTCTTTGAGGGGTATCTAAGTTAATTTTTAAATTATAAAAAGAAACTGGAATTATTTTTCTCATTTTCAGAATCCCATCAAATGAGTGAACCATGTGTCTATCCCCCATCAAGGAGAGTAACTTGGAAACAATTTGACATGCAGGCAACATGGCAGGGATAGGTGGGGAAAGCTAGTGTCTTTCTAAAATTGCATTTGTTGATCATAAGCCCAAGATCAGAGAAAGAAGTAAGCCTCCCACTGATCACTTGTGGAGAAGGGGGATTGCACTTCTGTTTTCTTTGGCCATGATTCCTTGGAGCAGCTCGACGTTCACACTGGTCACATTTCAGTGTGAATACTGGTTTATACATTTTCCTCTTTGGGAGACTTTGGGACAGTCTCACCCATATGCCTAGCAGGAACCTCTACTGATCTGAACAGTTTGACCATACAGGTGGCCACATACCCATTCTCTTGCATGCCTGTCTCTGAGAGAGCAGGAATCCCGTCATGATCCAATGCTAAGTATACTTGAGAGTAGGCAGGTGCACTGTTGGTCTTTCACAAAAGAATAGGCTAGGAAGATTTAAGTAATTTGAAGTACACTATCAACTTATATGTAATAAAATTACTCTTTTTTTATTGCTCAGGACATTGTTCTATAACATATACTCTTGTCCACAAGCTCGTGATTTCTGATAATGTGTAGTACTAAACATATGCGCACATATACATATCATATAGATTCATAGCGATAAATTTACCAAAACCTCTGTGTTTGTAGGAAAAAATAATTTGTTAATGATTTCTTTGTTCAACTAGATGTTGGAAACAGATGGGACTCATTGGTCACCAGACATTTGCCTTTTCTAGGTGAGACAGTATCAAGATATTTATAAACCACTCTTTCCAAGGGACTCCGATAAGACCAGTTATAGCATGTTTGATGTTTCGAGAGTAAGATAAGCAGAAAAGAGTTAATGAAACACAAATGGAAACTGTAGTTTCCAGATGTAAATACGCTGAACAACTGTATTTTTATCTGAGTTGGGTTTAGAGGGTGCTGGAATCTTGCCACTACTGTATCAGGAAGCCAGCACGCTAACTAAACCAGAAGGGCTCTACACCAGCGCCTCTAGGATGTCTTCATGAAAATGACGAGTGTCTGCTGATAGTGACTCACGCCAAGTGTTGAACTGAGAGTTGTGTGCATTTCACAATGGCTAGAAGGAGACACACTGGCACCTTAGACAGACGAACATGCTGCTTCAACTTCAGACAGATCTTTTAAAAGTGTTCATTCGATTATTTTATTCAGAGTCAAAGCATGAGGGAAGAACTAAGACGGAAAACCCACTGGTGCTACCTTCTCTGTTATCCTGGTGATTTATTTGGGGCTCTAACTTTACAAACCTCATTTCCCAAAACAAGTGAAGAACATTTTTAGAGTATTTATTACTATGGGGGCATGCTCTCTGGGGTGTCTCACCAACACACATGAGCTCCACGGGTCTTATTTACAGAAGTTTCTCTAGAGTTGACTGACCTTGCTGGAAACCGTGCTCACATACAAGTTCCTGATCTCCTTCCCTTGTGAGCTCCCTGACCAGCGTTCGTTCTGTCTTAACATGCAGTAATATAATTCCACCATCAGGACTGAAAATACTGTTCAGCACGCTGGTGCTGACCCCCACTTGCTCCTCGGTGGGGAAGAAGACTAAATTATGTGACAGCATCCATACCCCATACTACCTTGTTTCCCTTGGTGCTTATTCTCTTCTGCGAGACCTATAGGTCTGCACTTTTTCATTTGGTGATGGGTTGTTTTTCTCACATTTCAGGTCCCTGGCGATAATATTTACATAATCCTCAATCTTTGCATCTGCGAGTGCTCAAAACTCACTGTAAACGCTCTCTTTTGGAAGGTTTCATTTCTTTTCATTGTGCTTATACAAAACATGGGCTTCCTTGATTTTTTGGTTGATCTTCGGGAAACTTTTGGTCATTTTACCTGGTCTAGCAGACATTTCTCTTAATTGCTTTTTTTCCACCAGCTGCACTCTCTATCCTCTGTGTAGCTGATGGAAGGGGTCTTTGGAATCCCTTTGTTTTCTTTCCTGATGTTAAACTTGATCTGTGCCATTATGCATCATCAGTAAGCATCATTATGCTCTACTAGCTAATTAATAGCACACTGATGCTACTATGTAATTATATTCGATATTGTTTTGCTACACATAACCGCATACTATAAATGGTTTCAGTTCAGTTCAGTCGCTCAGTTGTGTCCAACTCTGCGACCCCATGAATCACAGCACGCCAGGCCTCCCTGTCCATCACCACCTCCCGGAGTTTACCCAAACTCGTGTCCATCGAGTCGGTGATGCCATCCAGCCATCTCATCCTCTGTCGCCCCCTTCTCCTCCTGCCTCCAATCCCTCCCAGCATCAGAGTCTTTTCCAATGAGTCAGCTCTTTGCATGAGGTGGCCAAAGTACTGGAGTTTCAGCTTTAGCATCATTCCTGCCAAAGAACACCCAGGACCGATCTCCTTTAGAATTACTCTTAGCCAACTTTCTGTGAACACAGTGACAAAAAGTTTCAGTTGAGAGGAAAGTCATGACTTTTTTTCTTTCAGATTTTGAGTCTATAATTGCAACAGATATTCTTGAAACAGACAAAACATGGATGTTGAAAATTCTTCATATTAAGTATTCTTTGCTACATGTTCCAAACTTTTAGTAAATTCCATTGGCTATTAGAGAGCTATGTTGGTATTTAATATTTATGAAAAGCATATAAAGGCAGATGACTGATTCCCTAAGCCATAAAGTATGACTGAATTTGAGGTCACTGCAGACTATCTTTTACAAAGTTTAGAGAAATTGGAATTGACTATACTTTAGCTGATAGCCCCCACACTGGAGAGTTCTCATGGGTTGCAGATCACAGCTGATTATTAAGAAGGGGCATTTGGTCACTTCAGCTCATTTTCGAGACTCTCTTCCTTTTACAGAAAAGCTAGCAAAGCACTAGGTCATGTAAACTAATAGTTCTGTAGACGCCAATGTCTTTAAACTGGGAGCTATGATGAAACAAGAAAGAATAAAGGGAAGCACAGAGACTCCTATGTACTGAGTTCCTATTCTCTGTGTTAGACTTGAAGTCTTTAATAATTATTATAGAAAACTTCTCTTCAATTAGTTTGAATTTCAAGAGTAATTAGTTTAAGCCAAAGAGATTCATGTAGTTTTAACCAATGAAGAAACTTTTCCCAACAAAACTATTATCCCAAACTTTGTGAATAACCATGGCTTTGCGATACCAAATTAATAGTTTTCTATGTAATTTATGTGCTAATTTCAATTTCAATTTCACTGTCAATCCCATCTGTTATTGCTTCAATTCTGAATTAATGAGGCAAGTTAGAGCTGAAAAATGTCACATCATCTGAGGGCATTGTTCTTTTCTAAGGTCATATAAAATGAAAGAGTACTTTTGTCATAATTCAACAATCCATCCCATTTTATAGAGTCGTAACATATTGGAGCTGGAAAGTTTATAAAATATCATCAAATCTAGATCTATAGGTAAAGAAACCAAGGTCCCAAGAGGCAAAGTGACTCACTCAAGTTTTTGTAGCCATTGTTCCTCATCCACTGCTTCTAGCTTTACAAGATCTAGACTTAACCTTTCATTCATCTGGATGCTATGTTCTGCTACTCTTCATGGGTAGATTTAGGGACTCCTCAACTTTCCATTGCTCCTGCTGGTTTAGGAACCCCTGAGACCATGTCTGTCTTACCTCCCTGTCTAGATTATGAATTCTTTCTAGGCCAGAGACCACAGCTTACCTGTCTTTAGATCTGCCCGTGGTGTCTTATACACCACAGATATCTAATAGATTTTATTATTTGAGATAAAGGATCCAGAGAGATACAAACTAGAGAGTTTTATCAGGCCCTTAGAAAGAAAACAAATCTAGAGAAGCTGTGAACCACAGGGGAAACTCAAATCATTACTGCTTTGTAACTATGCAAAGAAAACCTTTGCTTTTGCTTTGTACACACAGTAAAATTTCCCAGGAGTTGAAGAGAAAAAGCAGCAGTAAACTAAGCTTCTGCCTCACCCAATGATGGCCCCACAAAACAAGCTACCAGTCAGGAGGACACCGATCCATAAAAACCCCTGTCTGGTCATTTTTGTCTGGTGGTTTGGAAATATGCCCATCTTCCAGGGAGCTCATACATTTTGAAAATAAATGGCACTGCTCTCCCTCTGGGTTCACTCCAAGTTTTTCCCACTTCATTTAACAAATCAGCACATGGCCTCACTCAGAGTAATCTCACTTTAAAAGATGAGGTTTCTTAAAGTTAGTGCAAAGAACAGGAGAGACATTTTACCTAGTTTGCAAAACCATAACCTTGATGTATACAATCTTCAAATGGAAAGATCCTATTGAGACAAAACCAGTTCACTCAGAGAAGACACTCCATTGTTATCCTCTTCTCAAAGCTATTTTAACAAAAATTCTGACAGTAATGCATGAATGAGGAAAAGTCAAAAGAAAAACATCCTGTTGTTGCACAGCTAATGGAAATGTGTGCAATCAGAGAATAAACAAATTGCTCTATATTTGGAATTTATCAGACACTCTTAATCATTTGTTAAAAACTGTCTGTGTCAGGAAAATCCAAAATATTCTCTTTGGCTATGCCTTCCTTCCTTTTTCTCTATTGGTTTTCACAAAAAATTTTGCTTCTCTGTATCTATTAAGATAGCCCCGTGGCATGATCTAGAAGCCTAAATGTGTTTCTCATAAATCATTATGAACTTTTGTCTTCCAAACAGGGAACTCCATTTGCCACAAATAAACAAACAATTCCCAGAAGATTAAAAGGTCAGGGCAAAATTCAGAAAAGTTGCACAACGTTACTGTACATTTTAAGCACAGGAGGAAAGTTCTTTAAACTTATACATTTCACAGAACACGTAGAATTTTAAATTTTTTGTTTCAAATTAAAGCTTTGTAACCACAGTTAATCTATGACATAGAACAAAAGTTTTAAAAAACAGAATTAAGAAATTTTCATCTAATGACATTTTGATTCAACAAATAGGGGGGAAACCTTAAGAATAAATATTTTAAGATGGAAACAATATACTTGGCTCAAATGCATTTTTAAGTTTAATGCAAGAAAACTTTGCATTCCAAATTTGCACCAACTGGCATAAAGTTGACTTAGAAAATAGTTTTGTGTCTGAGTAGCAGTTCTACTCTGGATTTTCCCGGAAGCACTGTTCAGCATCTCCCTTACATTCCAAATAACTACAGATGTTGTTATTCACATTTAAATTGGCAAATGTTTTTTTTCCTAGAGGATTTCATGAAAATGCTTTGATTTTTTTTAATAGAAATTTGTGCATTAGGAAAGCATGGTGGGTTAAGAATAATTGGAATGAATCTAAGTCTTTAAATACCTGTACTTAAAAATTAATGTAAATTCTCATAAAGAAGTGACCCTATGCTACAGAACGTTTTTACATAAATGTTGGCAAATATGAGTTGCATACAAAATTCACTTTTTTTCATGAAGCAAGAGGAAATTCTCCTTTGTGCTTAGCTAATAATCAATATCCTAGGACAGTGAACAAAATTTAAACTACATTTTTTAAAAAGCTGTGCTATTTTAAGGCTTCTCTTTATTAAATTCTTTCATGGCACAGTTAAGGCATCACCTTGAAAAATTAAATCATCAATAATACTGTCTGCACTGAATAAGTTTCCTGAAAATTACTGAATTTATTCCTTCAGTGTCAGCTTTTCCTTCTCTACAAACTATTCAGCTATAAATCTAGTGTATTGAGGGCTTCTGGGTTGTAAAGTGCTAAGAGTCTTTCCTTACATTTTCAAATAAATAAAATGATAATCACCTTGTCCAAGCACTTAAAACTTTTCATTATACAGTTTCTGAATCTATGTATAGAGCATCCTGCATCCCATTTGGAGATTTTATAAATAAGACACATAGGCCTCAGCAGGATTATTGAGGGTCCCTGAGCTCGGGATTCTCCCAGAATTAGGTCAAATGCCACTAGACTCTAGCAAGTCTGTGTACTAATGGGTCTTTGGAGAACATTAAAATTCTAGCAGGAAGAAGGTTGTGTTCATTTTAGTTTTACAGATTTTCCTTCCCCCACCCTGCTTTATTTGAATGAGTGGAGTTGCATAGGAACCCATCACAAACATGAAATTGGCTTTTGGTGGATTGTTTGCTACCTTAGGAAGTACAGAGAAAAAAAGCAATATGACCAAAGACAAGGAGGATAATGCTATTAATGAACTCAATTTTGTATAACTGAGTAGCAGTTTCTTCATGGGGGTGTTCAGAGTTGACCTCAAAGGAAAAGTTGGCTATCTTGCTTGTAGACTGGTGCACCCTGACCAAGGTGAGATATTCAAAAGACTTAACTGGTGGCTACTGTAGGTGCTGCAGATTTTAAGCAAGGTAGTAATGTGAAGTTGTATCAACTAGTACTGGGTTGTTAGTTCCCTTTTGTGCTTTATTTAGCAAAATGAAAATAGTTTTTTTTATTATTATTAAAGTAATCCATGCTGCCTGCAAAGAATTCAATAAATAAGAAACAAAAAAATTACTTATAATCTCAATACCAAAAATAGGCAATGATAACAGCACTATTTTGTGTGTGTGTACATGGGCACACATATTTAGAAAAAATAGGACAGAACTGTGCATACTGCTTTGTAATCTAATAGTTTTTCACTAAACTAGTAATATAGTATGATCTTTCTGCAATATATACATCATATATTATAAATAATTTTTAATATATCAGTATAATTAATCATTAGTGTGTGTGCTTATTCGCTCAGTTATCTATAACTCTTTGCAACCCCATGGACTGTAGCCCACCAGGCCTCTCTGTCCATGGGATTCTCCAGGCAAGAATACTGGAGTAGGTTGCTATGCCCTCCTCCAGGAGATCTTCCCAACCCAGGGATCAAACCCAGGTCTCCCCAGTACAGGCAGATTCTTTACCACGTCAGCCACCAGGGAAGCCAAAATTAATCATTTACATATTAATAATTTAATTACTATTATAATAATGCTTATATATCAGCAATATTAATATGTAGAATTATGTATAATATATAATAAATAATATAATGGTTTTATAATTTGTATGAACATACCATAATTTATTCAATCTGTCAGTGATTTGTATTTGTTATTTCTAATTTTTAATTACACATACCTGCAATGAACATTTTGGTGTGATTACTTTGCATATTAGTCCTATTATTTCTCTAGAAGAAATTCCTAGAAGTTGAATTCTTGGGTCAAATGGTATGTACATTTTCAAGACTTCTGATAAATGTTGCCAAATTGCTTTTCAGAAAAGTTGTGATCATTTTTATTCCCATCAGCAGTTTAGAAGAATGCTTATTTTCTGCTTCCTCTTGTTATCTGGGAATGTAGTTAGTTATCCTCATATTTTTAAAATAGCACCAGTTTAATAAAGAAAATTCAAAGTTCATTTTTGCCTTAAATTGTTTTTCTTTGGTTATTATTTAGATTGGATATCATTTTATATCTTATTTCTTCTTTATTGATTATTCATGTCCTTTACCTTTTGGGTAGCTCATTCTCTCATTACTTTGTCAGAGTGTTAACTGTCAATGATGTGAACTTTGTTGTTATGTAAAGTCACAATGGTCTCTTTCCCAGTTTGCCCTTGTCTTTGACCTTGCCTTCTTTTAATAATATTTTGTAAGCTACTTCTAAATCATTTCTAAATCATGCGATCAATAAATGGGTGGAAATACACAAGATCTCAGAATTAGTATATAGCAGAACAGGTCCAATCTTGAATTCATATCTTCTTTTATTTTTTTGCAGTGTCAGTGCTCTGTATTCCACAAGTTCTGATTGTCTTGAATTTGGCCTGTTTAATACATATCACCCACAAATACACTGCTTCCTGGGTGGTGCTAGTGGTAAAGAATCTGCCTTCCAAGGCAGGAGGCACAAGAGATGCAGGTTCAGTCCCTGACTTGGGAAGATCCCCTGAGAGGAGGAAAAGGGCAACCACTCCAGTATTCTTGCCTAAAAAATTTCATGGGCAGAGGACCCTGGCAGGCTACAGGCAAACAGTCAGACACAACTGAGAGACTAAACACACACACCCACAAATACAGAAACAGCACTTGAAAATCGACTGTCTTACTATCTAAGGACACTCTTCTTCTCCTCCATACTTCTTGGCAGTTCTGGATCATGATAAACAATATACTTGCTCTGTACATGCCATAAGACCAAAACCACACCAGCTGAAGCTGGCTACTTTCACCATCACACAGTGGCAAGCATTTTCCTTTCTGTGCACAGCAGCGCTGAGTCCTGTAATAACATTCATGGGAAGGCACAGTTCCCAACTTCAGGAATCTCTTAATCCAGGTAACACATTTGTGGATCCACCTATATGCACAAAG
The DNA here is from genome assembly GCA_935064755.1 of Tragelaphus eurycerus. Classification (NCBI taxonomy): domain Eukaryota; kingdom Metazoa; phylum Chordata; class Mammalia; order Artiodactyla; family Bovidae; genus Tragelaphus; species Tragelaphus eurycerus. The sequence goes on along the minus strand of CAKXYN010000111.1, from coordinate 5,463,014 downwards.
ACAGAAAATAACTCCTGAAATTCAAGCAATTGCTCTTGTACTTATCCACTCAATAAATATTTCCATAAGACTTTTATTCTGTGATGATAGTAAGTTAATATTTACTGTATGTCAGACATTCTTCCAAGTGCTTTGTGTTTGTTACTCATTGAATCCTCACAGAGACTCTATGCTATAGGTACTATTACCATCTTCCTTTAAATGGAAAATTCTAAGGCACAGAAAGGTTAAGTAACTTGTCCAAGATTGTACACTTTATAAGTGGAGGAAACAAAAGGACTCACCTCAGGTCGTCTGGTCCCGGAACCTGGGCTGCCTCTTAGCCCCCTGTTCCTGCACAGCATAGAGTACTGGGCAGAGAATGAAATACACAGGCCCCATACCGACTGCAGAGAAATAATCCATTCAGCTTGGATTTTGGAAGTGAGAGATTCAGAAAATCTAGAGAAGATGTGCCAAAATAAATGAATGGAGAAATATGGGCTTTATAATCAAAATGCAACTTTTTAATGCTGAAAACTCAATATATGAAAATAAAATTTATAAATGTAACTTGTTTTTCTAAGTCCTCCAGCACCCTGGGGTTAAATGTCCTTTAATGCCCCAAAGCAAATAATTCAAGCCCTTATCTCACATGCTGTGGGAAAACCAGGGCCTCCACGTGGTTAAAGGATTTCCGAGGAACTTGTATTCTGATTACCACTTGTTCCAAATTTCTTCTCCTGACTCATCTTCCTCAACTGCTGTGCTTGTTTCCCCTGACCTTCCTCTGACCTTTCCTAAAGGACCTCTACACAAGCCTACTGTACATAGTCACCTTTTACTGAAGGCTGAATATAGTATAAGTGAGGGGAAAGGAAGGAAATTTTAAATGAAATTTTAGACATCATGATCCTAATATTCCATAGCTACCACAGTCTGGAGTTTCTCGTAAGCCATTTGCCTCCATAAGTTCTAACTACTGCCAAAGTACAAGTCTTCTGTTCTCTACAAAGACACTTCTCCTGTCTCTTACCACTTTCCTGGCACCCCACACCCAAGTGGCTTGCATTCAATATCCAAGTTCTTGTTACCGTCAGCTAAGAAAAAAGCTGGTTCTTTGTTCCCTGTTCCATACAATATTCTACAAGCCTCGCTAGACATGATGGAGGGAGAAAGTGCTTATCACAAGACCACTGGAATTTTTCTCCATCAGAAGAGTTTATTCCTAACAATGTCATCTTTTAGAAGTAACTGCCATCTCTAAAAACAATGTTTTGTCTCTCACACAAATGCTATGAGAAGATCAGTTCAGTTCAGTTGCTCAGTATGTGAGACTCTTTGTGACCCCATGGACTTCAGCACTCTAGGCTTCCCTGTTCTGCACCAACTCTCCGAGCCTACTCAAACTCATGTCCATCAAGTGTGATGCCGTCCAACCATTTCATCCTCTGTCATCCCCTTCTCCTCTTGCCTTCAATCTGTCCCAGCATCAGGGTCTTTTCCAATGAGTCAGTTATTTGCATCAGGTGGCCAAAATATTGGAGTTTCAGCTTCAGCATCAGTCCTTCCAATGAACACCCAGGACTGATCTCCTTTAGGATGGACTGGTTGGATCTCCTTGCAGTCCAAGGGACTCTCAAGAGTCTTTTCCAACACCACAGTTCAAAAGCATCAATTCTTCGGCACTCAGCTTTCTTCACAGCCCAACTCTCACATCCATACATGACTACTGGAAAAACCACAGCTTTGACAAGATGGACCTTTGTTGGCAAAGTAATGTCTCTGCTTTTTAATATGCAGTCTAGGCTGATCATAGCTTTTCTTCAAGGAGCAAGCATCTTTTAATTGCATGACTGCAGTCACTATCTTCAGTGATTTTGGAGCCCAAAAAATAAAACTTCTCACTGTTTCCATTGTTTCCCCATCTATTTGCCATGAAGTGATGGAACTGGATGCCATGATCTTCGTTTACTGAATGGTGAGTTTTAAGTTAACCGTTTCACTCACCTCTTTCACTTTCAACAAGAGGCTCTTTAGTTCTCCTTTGCTTTCTGCCATAAGGGCAGTGTCATCTGCATATCTGAGGTACTGATATTTCTCCCAGCAATCTTAATTCCAGTTTGTGCTTCATCCAGCCTGGCATTTCACATGATGTACTCTGCATATAAGTTAAATAAACAGGGTGACAATATACAGCCTTGACATACTCTTTTCTCTATTTGGAACCAGTCTGTTGTTCCAGGTCAAGTTCTAATTGTCACTTTTTGACTTGCATACAGATTTCTCAGGAAGTAGATCAGGTGGTCTGGTATTCCCATCTCTTTAAAATTTTTCCAGTTTGTTGTGATCCACACAGTCAAAGGCTTTGACTTAGTCCATAAAGCAAAACCAGGTGTTTTTCTGGAACTCTGTTGCTTTTTCAATGATCCAGCGGATGTTGGCAATTTGATCTCTGGTTCCTCTGACTTTTCTAAAACCAGCTTGAACATCAGGAAGTTCACGGTTCACGTACGATTGAAGCCTGGCTTGGAGAATTTTGAGCATTACTTTGCTAGCGTGAGAGATGAGTGGAATTGTGCAGAGTCTGAGCATTCTTTGGCATTGCCTTTCTTTGGAATTGGAATGAAAACTGCCTTTTCCAGTCTGGTGCTGAGTTTTCCAGATTTGCTGGCATATTGAGAGCAGCACTTTCACAGCATCATCTTTCAGGATTTGAAATAGCTCAACTGGAATTCCATCACCTCCACTAGCTTTGTTCATAGTGATGCTTCCTAAGGCCCACTTGACTTCACATTCCAGGAGGTCTGGCTCTAGGTGAGTGATCACACCATCGTGATTATCTGGGTTGTGAAGATCTTTTTGTACAGCTCCTCTGTGTATTCTTGCCACTGCTTGTTAATATCTTCTGCTTCCATTAGGTTCATACCATTTCTGTCCTTTATTGTGCCCTTTATTTATCTTTGCATGACATATTCCCTTGGTATCTCTAATTTTCTTGAAGAGATCTCTAGTCTTTCCTATTCTATTGTTTTCCTCTATTTCTTTGCATTGATCACTGAGAAAGGTTTTCTTATATCTCCTTGCTATTCTTTGGAACTCTGCATTCAAATGGGTATATCTTTCCTTTTCTCCTTTGCCTTTATTTTCTCTTCTTTTCTCAGCTATTTGTAAGGCCTCATCAGACAACCATTTGGTCTTTTTGCACTTCTTTTTTGAGGGGATGGTCTTGATCACTGCCTCCTTTACAATGTCATGAACCTCTGTCCACAATTCTTCTGGCACTCTGTCTTCAGGTGTAATCTCTTGAATCTATTTCTCACTTCCACTGTATAATCATAAGGGATTTGATTTAGGTCATACCTGAATGGTCTAGTGGTTTTCCCTACTTTCTTCAATTTAAGTCTGAATTTGGCAATAAGGAGTTCATGGTCTGAGCCACAGTCAGCTCCTGGTCTTGTTTTTGCTGACTGTATAGAACTTCTCCATCTTTGGCTGCAAAGAATAGAATCAATCAGATTTCGGTATTGACCATCTGGTGATGTCCATGTGTAGAGTCCTTGTTGGAAGAGGGTGTTTTCTATGACTAGTGCATTCTCTTGGCAAAACTCTGTCAGCCTTTGACCTGCTTCATTTTGTACTCCAAGACCAAATTTGCCTGTTATTTCAGGTATCTCTTGACTTTCTACTTTTGCATTCCAGTCCCCTTTAATGAAAAGCACATCTTTTTTGTGTGTTAGTTCTAGAAGGTCTTGTAGGTCTTCATAGAACAGTTCAACTTCAGCTTCTTCAGCATTACTGGTTGGGGCATAGACTTGGATTACTGTGATATTGAATGGTTTGCCTTGGAAATGAACAGAGATCATTCTGTTGTTTTTGAGATTGCATCCAAGTACTGCATTTCAGAATCTTTTGTTGACTATGATGGCTGCTCTATTTCTTCTAAGGGATTCTTGTCCACAGTAGTAGATATAATGGTCATCTGAGTTAAATTCACCCATTCCAGTCCATTTTAGTTCACTGATTCCTAAAATGTCATTGTTCTCTCTTGCCATATCCTGTTTGACCACTTCCAATTTGCCTTGATTCATGGACATAACATTCCAGGTTCCTATGCAATATTTCTTTTTACAGCATTGGACTTTACTTCCATCACCCATCACATCCACAACTGGGTGTTGTATTCAAATTATAGAAATAACATTTCTCATCACGGGATTTATTTAATAAGTAATATTTCTACTGTCTGTAGCTGTTTATAGAGCATCTGAAGCATGAAGAAAAGATACACCTTGCACTGGGATGTCAATCTGGGAAGAAGAAGGAAACTTTCTGGATGTAATTCAATGCAAAGAACAAGATTCTGCAAGTCTTTCCTCTGTTGATGTCCATGATGACAGTCTGTAAATTGGTGGTTTGGAGCTCAGGCTATATTTTTATCAGATAAATAGTAGTTAGTCCTCAGATTATCCCAGAAAGACCTATTTAACCCCCACTGTGACTAAAAAATGGTAGCAATTGCACTGGCCTGAATGTGGGATGCTAGGAGTAGGAGACTCAGTGGTATAGGAAATAGAGGAAAGAGGGAAAGTTAGTTCACTTACTCTCATGACCCTAGACAGTTACAGTCACTGCTCGTTACTGATGCATCATCTGTTCTCTTCTTCCACCTCTTCCAACTATTTCCTTAGGCAGGGGCCGTCCATGTCCTTCTCCAAGGCACCTGCCCAACCTTTTACCTTTCCCTCACCATAACAGTGATCATGAGTGATTCCTTTTTTCTTACTCAAAACCACATTCTCTCAGTGGAGACAGCCTCAGTCCAGTGGCAAGAACAACTATCAGTTGATTCGCAGTAAAGAACAACTAATATTGTCATCCTTTCAATGAATATTTTCCTTTTAAAAATAATAAATACTTTCAAACATGTTTTGATCTGGTAAATTAAGTTAGTGCACCAATACAAAAAATGTCAAGAGTGTAGAAGGAAATTCTTCCAGAAATGGGAGGAAAAGGAGTGTAGAACAGAGTAAATAAATGAGTTGTGAATGCCTGGGATTGCGTCCCTAGGGTGAAGTTGATACATATTAAAAGCATCCAGTTATCTGTCTGTTTTACTTTGGTTCCCTTAGGGGCAGCAGCACCCCTTTGGACAATAGAGACAGTTGTTTCAGAATGTGATTTTTGTTTAGAGGTTTTAGAAGCATGTCCATTGCCTAAATTAAAGTATATCTTTTCCCTAGCAGTGGCGAAAGCTAAAATATTTTAACAAATTATTTCAATGTAACATTGAATTATGATTATTTCCCATCTACTCCCCTACACTTATGGTACACAGCATAACCTACACACAACGTAAGCCTCATGAGGTAAAAAGAGCAGAGTACTGGACTGTAAATCAAGAATCCTTCATTTGCCCTAGATGTGCCCATGATGAAGAAGCTATAAAGTAAAGATGATAACATTAGATGTTTCTTAAGGTTTCCTTTGGCCCCAAAGTCCCTTACTACTTGATTAGTCCATTCACAGCGCAAAGTGAATGGTGCACTGGCAGATCCTCCTTTTAAACTGACTTACTCATTCTCCCAGCTGCAGGGAATGTTGCCAACAAAATCCCACCCCAGAATGGCCCTCTGCTGAAGAAACATGCCTCTCCCAGGGGCATCCTAATTCCAACGACTGGTCAGTGCAGGGGTATAAAGTCCAAGCTCATGTCCATGAAGGACAACCCTAAAGGCCTGCTTAGCTCCAAAGCTTGTAGTGGGCCGAGTGAGGATTTCCTTGCAATTGTACTTCTGCCAAATACTGCTGCCTTCACTTCTCACAGAGGTTGTTGCTAAACAAGGAATCTAATGAGTGCAAGTCTCCCTCACAGAGTCTGTTTCCCCAGGAACTCAACTTGAGAAGGTTGGTGCCAGGAGTGGTTCAAGGAAGCAAAACCTAAATCTAGACTTTAAAAGTGGACCCCACCACTATACATGTGCGTGGGTGCTAAGTCGCTTCAATCATGTCCAACTCTGCAACCCTATGGACTGTAGCCCACCAGGCTCCTCTGTCCAAGGTATTCTCCAGGCAAGAATAATAGAGTAGGTTGCCATGCCCTCCTCCAGGGGGTCTTCCCCCAGTCAGGGATCGAATCTGGGCCTCTTACGTCTCCTGCATTGGCAGGTAGGTTTATTTTTTTACCACTAGCACCACCTGGGAAGCCCTCACTACACATGCTGCTGCTGCTAAGTCACTTCAGTTGTGTCCGACTCTGTGCGACCCCATAGACGGCAGCCCACCAGGCTCCCCCGTCCCTGGGATTCTCCAGGCAAGAACACTGGAGTGGGTTGCCATTTCCTTCTTCAATGCATGAAAGTGAAAAGTGAAAGGGATGTTGCTCAGTCGTGTCTGACCCTTAGCTACCCCATGGACTGCAGTCTACCAGGCTCCTCCATCCATGGGATTTTCCAGGCAAGAGTACTGGAGTTGGGTGCCATTGCCTTCTCCATACTACACATGAGGAGTATTTAAAGTTATTCCATGGCAGTACAATTGTTACAACTTTCACTGATAGTCAATGGAGATGCAGAGGCACCTTTGGAAGGGGGTTGCCACCTGGGTACAATACCACAGATGTTAAAAAGTTTAAGGAAAGCAGTGATTATGAGGACAATGAAATATTTAACACCGTACTGAATGCCACCTATGCACTGGAAAGACACAAAGAAAGTCTGATCATGATTAATCACCAATTTAAGGCCAAGTGTGAAAACCAAAGAGCCTGCTGGGAACATATGATGATTCTGATCTCTAGGAGGGCAGAATAAGCTAAGCCTTTGGTCCAGAACTTAATTATAAGGGTACTGGAGCACTAGGGAAAGTTGAATTCTCATTTCCAGTCAGTGCTAGGTCAAGGTCAGGGCAATGGTTAGGAAAGGATGGGGCTCTGAGACTACAGTAAAACTATCTGAATCCATGCACTCAAGAAACTTGAAATCCTAAAGTCTCATGATCCCTCTGGATCTGTAAAAGGGACTTGCTTCTCCCTTTGCAAAGCTAGTCTTCTCCTCTGACTGAAGACAATACAAAGGCCTTGGCCTAGGAAGACTACACATGCTGCCCCTCACCCAAATTAGGATTCACCCTGTCTTCTCTCCTTGTCACCAGACCAGTAACTTGGGTCGTGTCATGATATGAACCAACCTGGGGACCTGCTGGGCCTGCAAAGGGAGAAAACAGATGATACATTGAAGGAACCGCAGGATCTGGTCAGTATGTGCCATTAGCAGCTGGATCTGTATGGGGCTGGGAGTCTGTATGGGACTGGGCCTTGAAGGTGTTGGGTCAGTATGGGGGAGGAGTGAAGGACACAGAGATGGATAAGGGAGGGTTTATCATTAAGGGGACACTCTCATGTACTACGGGTTTTAACATCCTAACAAAAACCCCAGAAAATCAGAATAACATGCTGCGGCTCCAATAGCTCTTAGAAACTTGGAGAAAGATGTAACGGAGGAGTTTCAGGACTACAGTTGTGGGTGGTAGAACAAATGGAGCAAATGGGCGTATCAAGTGTAAGACCTGAATACCAATCACCTGGTCATACTCCATCAGAGGTTTGGGAGGACATGTCATTTACCAAAGGGATGGGAAACGTGTTTGTAAGAAGAATACAAGCATCCAGATTATGAAGCCTCTTCCCTACAGATGTTAACAAGTTTAAGGAAAGCAGTGATTATGAGGACAATGAAATATTTAACACTCTACTGAATGCCATCTATGCACTGGACAGAGACAAAGAAAGTCTGATCATGATTAATCACCAATTTAAGGCCAAGTGTGAAAATCAAAGAGCCATCACATTTTTCTGTATGTTTCTTTGTGTGTCCTCAGCCTAAAGCTACCCCAGGAGTTAACCTTTGACTCAGGCTTGTACAGGTGTGAGTGTGCTTCCCTCCCCTTTTCTTCTAAAACACAGCCAATAAGAATTTTAAAAATCACACCTAGGACAATAAGCCCACAGTAACAAATCGACACTTGGTTTACTGGAGATGGAAGTTAGCTGGACTTAGTACATAAGAGATCGTTAAACAGAGATTCAAGAACAGTTTAACCACACAGGGTAAAATAGTTCCAGTGCGTATTTCAGTGAATCTCTCTACTGAATCTCATTAAACCTTTATCACTAACATCCCATAACAGGTGCACCTATAGAGTCTAAACTTTAATATTTGCCAAACAGTAATTCTGAAAGGTTGAGTGTGGAGTAAATATTTCCTTTTGAGGCAGTGAGAGGCATGGTTCAAAGGAGAAGGAGATTGAAAGGAGGATTATGAGAGTTTGAGGACAGTAAGGTGAGGGGATAAAAGGGAATGACTTAAAAGACTCTTGCAGTGAGCGTGGTTTCATGCAACCAAGAGAAAAAGGAGGTTAAATGGATTAAGGTGCAGTTCACAGGTTTGATCATACCCCACTGTGAAGCCAGGTTATTTCTGACACATAATTACTCTTGAGTTCTCTTTTCTGAGAGCCACTGCTTGAGAAGGCATGCAAGTGGAAAAGCCATCAATAGGCTGCAACCAGATCACTGAGAACTTAAGTAACTACTGACTGTTTAACTGCTACTCAGCCCTGTCAATCCAACTGTTTTCAGGAGACAGCTATGCCCTCTGGCCCTATAAAATGCCCTCTTTTCCCCAGTCTAAAGTGCAAAGGTCAATCAGCACTTTGAGTGTCACCATCCACTCCACTATTTCACCTCTTTTTCCTCTGTCCTCATTCTAAGTATACAAGAAGGAAAAGCTCTTGGATACCTGCCCCCTGGAGACCTTCCATGCTACTATGCATGAAGGTTACAACTCTTTGTAACCCCATGGACTGTAGTCTGCCAGGCTCCTCGTTTCATGGGATTCTCCAGCCAGGGATCGAACCCACATCTCCTGTGTCTCCTGCATTGCAGGAGGATTCTTTACCACTAAACCACCTAGGAAGCCCTCCATGCTATTCCTTAGTAATAAATGGGAAAGGAGGAAACATTTGGTTGGTAACTGTAAGCCACTGCCAAGCCTTGCCCAATAGGAGATTTCATAAACCAAGTGTTTTCTAGATTAAGGCAGCCTCAGCAAACAGAATACGACTGATAAACCATAACCAAGCAGTTTCTCGTGAAGAGCTTGCATCTCTCTGTAGGATTCCATTTCATTAATCACTCGCTGAACATGATTGTTTCAGCCATGAGACAGGTGCAAGGTATATAAAGAAAAAGGAAGCACAGAACCTGTATTTTCAGTCTGGAAAAGAACTAGAGAGATAGTGTATGTAAGGTTTAGAGATTCAAGATCTGGATGAAGTTGACCTGAGTTCAGTTTGCTGCTTCACCATTTACCTTCTTTAGCTGCTGCTGCTGCTGCTACTGCTGCTAAGTCACTTCAGTCGTGTCCGACTCTATGTGACCCCATAGACGGCAGCCCACCAGGCTCCCCCGTCCCTGGGATTCTCCAGGCAAGAATACTGGACTGGGTTGCCATTTCCTTCTCCAATGCATGAAAGTGAAAAGTGAAAGTGAAGTCGCTCAGTCGTGTCCGACTCTTAGCGACCCCATGGACTGCAGCCTACCAGGCTCCTCCATCCATGGGATTTTCCAGGCAAAAGTACTGGAATGGGGGTGCCATCGTCTTCTCTGACCTTCTTTAGAACCTGTGTCAAATTCCTTAATTGTTTGGATCCTCAATTTCCCAATCTGTTAAATGGGGATAAAGCTCCTATATTTTTCTTAAAAAAATTAAATAGGGCAAAATAAAGAACTAGCACTGTCTTTGGTATGTCAAAAGCACCCAACAAATGCCAGCTACTAATACAATAATTATTTAGGATGAGGGTATATAAGTGCTGACTGAGACAATGGCAAAGGCATTCTAATCAAATGAATGCACTAAAATACCCAACACCAAAGCCATCTGGGTTAAAGTCACAGGATGTTGTCCTTACTCAGAATCAATTTCCCATATTCTGATGTTCTCTATTTATGTATTTTCACTCTGTCACTGGCTGAGATTTCAGCAAGTGCAGAGAAGCAGAGAATAAGTAAAATATCCACAAGTTCTGCACCCAGCCTGGATCCCAGCATGCCTTGTGTCCTCCAGGTGGGAGGTGTGAGTTTAGGAAATCATGGGGGAGGGACTGACAAGGAAGAGGTCCAAGAAAGGAGTAGAACACATGAGTCCTCACCTTGACCAAATTTTAAATCTTATTCTAAACTGTAATCTAGGCTTATATTAAAAGGAAAACACATAAATATGTTACCCTCTAAGGGATAAAAATATTTTTTCTTTAACAATTACCTTCTCTGAATACCCTTTGTTTTAACTTAAAGTAAAAACAACTTGTCAATGTTTGGGTTTATACTGGTAGGAGGATTTCTCCCAACACTCTGAAAGTCTACTACATTTTAAGTAGGCTATTGCTTCTTTTGGTCTTCCCTGGTAAAGAATCCACCTGCAGTGCAGGAGACATAGGTTCAATCATTGGTTCAGGAGATCCCCTGGAGAAAGAAATGGCAAGCCACTGCAGTATTCTTGCCTGGGAAATCCCATGGACAGGGAAGCCTGGTGGGCTACAGTCCACAGAGTCACAAAGAGTCAGACACAACTTAGTGACCAAACAACAATATTGCCTCTTTTACCTACATGCTATTGCACTGCTGTTTATAAGTCCAAATATTTCAGATTATCATATATGAAGAAATCATGAGTATATTTATTTCTTGAAAAATTTGAAGGCTAGCAGAAATAATGAAATAATGCCAAAAACACAGTTCTATGATGTCAGGAGTCAGTGAATATTTTATTAGTTGTTCACAGTGTACATGATGCTTATATTAGATATAATTTGACAAAGATGCATTGTAACAGAAAAATTCAGTTCAATCCAATCCAGATAACATACTCCACCAGGAACATATTACTATAAAGGGTAATTTAACCCTGGAAAGTTCAGATGCATAGAAGTGGCTTTCTATTAAGGTTCAGGTCTGGTTCCAAATAGGAAAAGGAGTTCGTCAAGGCTGTATATTGTCAACCTGTTTATTTAACTTATACGCAGAGTACATCATGAGAAACGCTGCACTGGAAGAAACACAAGTTGGAATCAAGATTGCGGGGAGAAATATCAATAACCTCAGATATGCAGATGACACTATCCTTATGGCAGAAAGTGAAGAGGAACTAAAAAGCCTCTTGATGAAAGTGAAAGTGGAGAGTGAAAAAGTTGGCTTAAAGCTCAACATTCAGAAAACGAAGATCATGGCATCCGGTCCCATCACTTCATGGGAAATAGATGGGGAAACAGTGGAAACAGTGTCAGACTTTATTTTTCTGGGCTCCAAAATCACTGCAGATGGTGACTGCAGCCATGAAATTAAAAGATGCTTACCCCTTGGAAGGAAAGTTATGACCAACATAGATAGCATATTCAAAAGCAGAGACATTACTTTGCCAACAAAGGTCCATCTAGTCAAGGCTCTGGTTTTTCCTGTGGTCATGTATGGATGTGAGAGTTGGACTGTGAAGAAGGCTGAGAGCCGAAGAATTGATGCTTTTGAACTGTGGTGTTGGAGAAGACTCTTGAGAGTCCCTTGGACTGCAAGGAGATCCAACCAGTCCATTCTGAAGGAGATCAGCCCTGGGATTTCTTTGGAAGGAATGATGCCAAAGCTGAAACTCCAGTATTTTTGCCACCTTATGTGAAGAGTTGACTCATTGGAAAAGACTCTGATGCTGGGAGGGATTGGGGACAGGAGGAGAAGGGGACAACAGAGGATAAGATGGCTGGATGGCATCACTGACTCGATGGACATGAGTCTCAGTGAACTCCAGGAGTTTGTGATGGACAGGGAGGCCTGGTGTGCTGCAATTCATGGGGTTGCAAAGAGTCGGACACAACTGAGGGACTGATCTGATCTGATCTGATCTGAACAGTAATAGGAATACTTTTTTTAAGGCTTCAAAGCATTTGCTGGAAAATGATTATTTGATTCAGCAGTTGCTACAGACAGTCAACTAAGATGTATGCCTTGAAAAAGAGCCCCACGTCCAGACCATAACCTTTAAGAGATGAGAGGAATAATCTGAACCTGTAACAGCACCGACTGCTGTGCTCAAAAGTATAAATATTCCTGTCTTTGACTGGCATTTAGCATTATAAAAGAAGAATGATGTCCTCTATTACAGCAAGGAAAGAATCATCAATTCAGTTTACACGGAGATATTCTAGGTCCTTGCGTCAATCATTTCATAAAATTATTGATTAAAAGAAATAGAAAAGGAGTGAAATGGCATAAATAATAGAAAAACACTGAAAACCTGCACACACTCAGTGTTTTGAGCTTATGATGCAGATCTAAATTCAAATTTAACCTTCAAACACAAATGTCAGGGAATGTGTCATCACTTTACTGAACATCCAAGGTCAATCAATTACTTCCATCTACTTAGTATAAAATTAGACCTGCATTATAGAAAACACAAAACCTAAGAATCAGAAACAGGTTTTCCTTTTTATTTAAATGTTAAATTTAACCTGTATTTTTAAGAGGACATAGTATAAGTAAGCAGCTTGAAGAATTCTCAAAGTGAAAATACAAAATGACTCCATGAGAAATAAAATAGTATCACCCCCGCCCCCACAAACACACCAGAAGCCTCCTGTAAGGCCATTCTGAGTCAGTTATTTTTCCTCCTTCTTCAAAGGTAACAGTGGCTTATTTCTAACACCAGCAATTAATTTTGCCACTCTGCAAATTTTATATATGCTGAATTATACTATACATGTGATTGTGTGCCTGGCTTCTATTGTTCAACAATAGAGTATGAAAAGCACCCATTTTATATATGTTTGCAGTTTATTTTCATTGCTGAAAAGTAACATTATACATTACTTATAAAAGTAATTTATAAATGCACAGAAATATTAATCATTCTACTATTAAAGGGCATTCAGATAGTTTGGAGATAATACAAATAACTTTGCAATGGATACTCTTGTACATGTTTCTGATACACTTATACAAACATTCTATAGAGACATTCCAAAAGGAAAAATGCTGAATCATGGGGTATGAGCCAGGCTTCGGCAATATGTGAACCGTGAACTTCCTGATGTTCAAGCTGGTTTTAGAAAAGGCAGAGGAACCAGAGATCAAATTGCCAACAGCCGCTAAATCATGGAGAAAGCAAGAGAGTTCCAGAAAAACATCTATTTCTGCTTTATTGACTATGCCATAGCCTTTGACTGTGTGGATCACAATAAACTGTGGAAAATTCTGAAAGAGGTGGGAATACCAGACCACCTGATCTGCCTCTTGAGAAATCTGTAATGCAGGTCAGGAAGCAACAGTTAGAACTGGACATGGAACAACAGACTGGTTCCAAATAGGAAAAGGACTATGTCAAGGCTGTATATTCTCACCCTCCTTATTTAACTTATATGCAGAGTACATCATGAGAAACCCTGGACTGGAATAAACACAAGCTGGAATCAAGATTGCTGGGAGAAATATCAATGACCTTAGATATGCATATGACACCACCCTTATGGCAGAAAGTGAAGAGAAACTAAAAAGCCTCTTGATGAAAATGAAAGTGAAGAGTGAAAAAGTTGGCTTAAAGCTCAACATTCAGAAAACGAAGATCATGGCATCCGGTCCCATCACTTCATGGGAAATAGATGGGGAAACAGTGGAAACAGTGTCAGACTTTATTTTTCTGGGCTCCAAAATCACTGCAGATGGTGACTGCAGCCATGAAATTAAAAGATGCTTACTCCTTGGAAGGAAAGTTATGACCAACATAGATAGCATATTCAAAAGCAGAGACATTACTTTGCCAACAAAGGTCCATCTAGTCAAGGCCCTGGTTTTTCCTGTGGTCATGTATGGATGTGAGAGTTGGACTGTGAAGAAGGCTGAGCGCCGAAGAATTGATGCTTTTGAAGTGTGGTGTTGGAGAAGACTCTTGAGAGTCCCTTGGACTGCAAGGAGATCCAACCAGTCCATTCTGAAGGAGATCAGCCCTGGGATTTCTTTGGAAGGAATGATGCTAAAGCTGAAACTCCAGTACTTTGGCCACCTCATGCCAAGTGCTGACTCATTGGAAAAGACTCTGATGCTGGGAGGGATTGGGAGCAGGAGGAGAAGGGAATGACAGAGGATGAGATGGCTGGATGGCATCACTGACTCTATGGACGTGAGTCTGGGTGAACTCTGGGAGTTGGTGATGGACAGGGAGGCCTGGTGTGCTTCTATTCATGGGGTCACAAAGAGTCAGACATGACTGAGCGACTGAACTCAACTGAACTGAAATGATGATAAATAGTCTTCCCAAGTATGTGTAACAAATTTCATTCCTATCACCAATAAGTGAGAGTTCTAATTGCTTCACCTCTTCACCAACACTCAATAAGGTCAGTATATTTAATTTTTAGACATTCTTTGGGTATGTGATTACCAAACCACAGAGTCTTAAATATGTGTGTTCCTGATGACTAATGAAGTTGGGGGCTTTTAAATATACTTATTGACCATGCTATATGTTACATCCCCAGAAATTACTTATTTTATAACTGGAAATTTGTACCCTTTGACCAACATCTTCCCATTTCCCCAGCTCTTCCCATGCCCTGACAACCATCATTCTATTCTTTGTTTCTATGAAATTCAGCTTTTTTACGATTCCACATATAAAAGACAGCATACAGTATTTGTCTTTCTCTGTCTGAATCTGTTGAAAGGACCATATGGTTTCTATCCTTCATTCTTTCAATGTGGTATATCATGCTTATTGGGCTTCCCTGGTACCTCAGATTGTAAAGAATCCACCTTCAATGTGGGAGACCTGGGTTAGAACCTGGGTTGGGAAGATCCCCTGGAGAAGGGCATGGCAACCAACTCCAATATTCTTGCCTGGAGAACCCCCAAGGACAGAGGAGCCTGGTAGGCCACAGTCCGTGGGGTTGCAAAGAGTCAGACATGACTGAGCAACTAAGCACACATACATTATGTTTATTGATTTATGTGTGTTGAGCCATCTTCGCATCTTAGGGATAAATCCCACTTGATTATGGTGTATGATTCTTTTAATATGCTGTTGAATTCAATTTGATAGTATTTTGCCAATAATTTTTGCATCTATATTCACTAGGGATATTGGTCTGTAGTTTTTTTGTAGTGTCTTTATCTGACTTTGGTATCAGAGTAATCTGGCCTCATAAAATGAGTTTGGAAGTGTTCTTAATCAATTTCTTGGAAGGTTTTGAGAAGAATTAACAGTAATTCTTTAATATCTAGTATACTCCACCAGTGAAATCACTTGGTCCTGGGCATTTCTTCTTTGGGAGATTTTTGATCTTATTTGTTATTGGTTTGTCTAGATTTCCTATTTCTTCATAATTCAGTCTTGATAAGTGATATATTTCTAGTAATTTATTCATTTCTTCTAGGCTATCCAATTTGTTGAACTTTGACTATATCATCCCAATCCCTCCTAGCCTGCAAGGTTTTTGTAGAGAAATCAACTGATAACCTTACAATTTTCCCTTATTTGTGATGAGGGAATTCTTTTGTTGCTTTCAATATTCTCTTTGTTTTTGACTTTTAACACTTTGGTTATAGTGTGTCTTAGACTAATGTTCTTTGAGTTGATCTTGCTGGGGTCCTTTGAGCTCCCTGTATATGGATGTTGGTATCTCTCCCAAGATTTGGGAAAGTTTCAGCTATTGTTTTTTTAAATATATTTTATTGACTTCGTGGCATCCCAAAGTTCACATAGGTTTTTTGGCTTTCTCTTTTTCATTCTTTTTCTTTTTGTTCCTCTAATTGGCTAAGTTTAAATGATCTCTGAGTTTGCCAATTCTTTCTACTATATGGTCAAGTCTGTTGTTAAATCTGCCTGTTGACTTTTTCCGTTTTTTCATGGTATTCTTCAGCTCCAGGATTTCTGTTTGGTTCTTTTTTTTTTAATGATTTCTAATTTTTTCCACTAAACTTCTCATTTTGTTTTTGTGTTGCTTTCCTGATTTCATTCTGTTGTCTATCCGTGTTCTCTTGCATTTCATTTAGTTTCTTTAAAATAATTATTCTTAAATCTTTGTCATGCAAATCATAGACCTCCATTTCTTTCAAGTTAGTTACTGGAACTTTGTTAGTTTCCTTTGGTGGTATCATGGCTTCATACTTGCCTGATTCCTTGCGATCCACATAGTCTTGCATTGGTGTCTGTGCATTTGAAGGAGCAAATGTCCAATCTTTTTAGACTGCTTTCAGAAGGTAAAGACCTTCTGTCAGTTCTCTAGGCTGATGGGATTATCTCTGGAATCGAAGTCATACTGGGTTGGACTCAGTTATGAGGCTGTCTCTGGGTGCACAGTGAGTTCTGCTGTTGGTGGGCTTGTTACCAGGTATCCAGGCAGGCATGGATTCTGTCTCATCCTTGGGCAAAGGATACTGCCTCCAGTACTTTGTTCTGTAGGGTGGCACCGGAACAAGGGTCTGCTTCAGTGTCCAAAGATGAGTCCTCAGATGGTGGGCCTAACCTTATCAGGTATACGGATGAGTGCAGATCTAGCCAGGTCCCTGGGCATGTTCCTGGCTGATCACTGGATGGGTCCCTGAGTGGGTAGGACTGGCCCTGGACTGTGGCTGAAAGCCTCAGGACTGTTTCAGGTTCCACAGCCAAGCTTGAGGTCTGCAGACTTGGCTCTGGAGGCAGAGATGGGCATGTCTTCCTCCAGGGGGCTGGGCTGGCTGGACTGCTCTTGATTGCAATTCAAGAGACTCAAGTCAAATATCTTTAAAGGACACTTTAAGGATTTCCTGGGTCTTATTTAGGAGCGTCTCCTTCCAGATCTCCCTGCTAGCAAGATTGCCGGCTAACTGTGAGTAGCACTGGAACCAAATTAAGAGCCCTTTCATAATCTACAGTCTGACAAAGTTTGGTGGGCTTACCCCTAGGGACACCTGGACTGCAGCTAAAAGGGGCTGGAGAAGGTTCACAGACCACTTTAGGGTCCACAACTGGGACTAAGTCTGTATGCCTGTTATATGATTCATTAGTAGGCTTAACTCCTCCCAGGTCCCCAAGCATATAACGGTGGTAACAGGACCAAGGCCAAATGGAGCTGTAGGCAAATTCTCAGGTACAGAGCTATCTTCAGGTTTGTAGTGGGACCACTGTTGGTGAGTCAGTCACCTGGGTATGAGACTGCCTTCTTGAAATGGCTCCCCTCAGTGTTAGACTAAATCAGAATTTAACAATCTCCCACCTGGATCCCACGGGCTTTCCCACCCCATGGCTCAGGGGTAAAGAACCTGCCTGCCAATGCAGGAGATGTGAGTTCAGTCCCTGGGTAGGGAAGACGCCCTGGAAAAGGAAATGGCAACCCACTCTAGTATTCTTGCTTGGGAAATACCATGGACAGAGGAGTCTAGCAGGCTATAGTTCATGGGGTAGCAAAAGAGTCAGACAGGACTTTGTGACTAAATGACAACAACTTGGATGCCATACTTCTTTGTGGATAGAAATCCTGGAAACTATGTTGGCTGAAATCTCTGTGCTTTCATAAAAGCCTATGGTGATCTTAAAAATTTGCTACAAGGCAGCGTGAACCCCATATTTAGGGACTGGGGGAGCTGAAGTAATATTATTTGTTTCTCAGATAAGAGAATTAAGCCATGCACAAGACAAATTATAGCCAATATAAACCTATATTTGTCTCAAATCTCTACACATTTTACATGAAAGTTTTTTTCAGCAAAATTTGTCAGGGAAATTTCCAGATTTGCCAAATTTTGGAAGTCACTGCCTTTGGCTACACTTGCTTCAAGTACTCTTTAATTGATATTTCATAAGATGATGTACATATATCCTGTTGATTAAAATCACTGAATTTCTTCTTTATGTTTCTGGACCACTGCCAAAAATAATAATTACTAAATTTAATAAGCCACATATCAGACTTGCAGTAACTGGTAGAACAAGTTGAGATCCTATACAACGTGACTTGGATAGAACAGATTATAGTGGGTTGTACCCTCTTCTCCATTTAAGAAATAAAAACTATAAACAGAAGATAAATAGAAAAATAGCATATATAGAGGTGGGAGCCGGTATGAAGACTTAACTCAAGGAACTAAATAATACAAGTACAACTGAAACACAGGAGCATCAGAGGTAGCAGAGTTGAAAGAAGTTGCAGAGGGGAGCTGGGGTCAGAGCATGCATAGTCTTGAGAGAAAGTCATGATAATTGTGGCTTTCTCCTAAGGGCAATGTGAAGTAAAAAAAGAACTTTAAGTCAAGCAGTGGCATGATGAGAACTGCATTTTTAAATGGTCACTCTCGCTGCTGTGTAGAGAATACATTAGAGGGAAGTGAGAAGACTTAGAGTAGGTTTCTAGGGGTCTAAGAGAAAGATGGCGAGTAGTGGTACAAAGATGGAAGGAAGACAATGGGCTCCTGAGAAATATAAGGGCACATCACCCTCCTTCCAGACCACATCCCAGGTATATACACCATGGTCCAGCAGAATGCAGCCACTGGCTTTCATTCACCAGCTGAATACCCATGCAAAGTCTGGGATCACTCCTCATGATTATTAGCTCTAACTAGGACTTGCCAGTTCAGGTTCATAGACTGTGTAGTATACTGTGCTGGGCTGATTTCGAAAGAGGCAGGAGAGGCACTGCTTGTGATAAATCACAATGTGTGCACTTTGCCTCCTAAAGATGGCATGTGGTAGGCAGTGGGAGGAATGTTTACTGCCAGCAGGACACACGTGCAAGGGGAAAGGCTCACCCACTCCCTGTGGGCCACTGACTTAAACACCTGCCAAATCTGTAGCCTTAACCAGCCTAGCTGAGCAGCCCTTTCTTCCACCTCATGGAAGGACTGTTACAATCAATGAATAAACAGATTTAATCAGTCAAAACTTGCTTATAGGCAATCCCATGAAATGCACTATGTCCTTAGAAGGAATGCATTAACCTTTTTAAATGTGGTTCCAATAGCTCAAAACAAAGCCCAGTGCAATTATCCTCTGAAAAGATAATCGTAAGAAGGAATAGCAAGGGTTATCTCATGACAGAGACCATCAGAGTCTTTATAGGCAAGAGGAGAGAGTATAGGCACAAATGTTTTGTGCATTATGCTTACTGCTGCTACTGCTGCTAAGTCGCTTCAGTCGTGTCCGACTCTGTGCGACCCCATAGAAGGAAGCCCACCAGGCTCCCCCGTCCCTGGGATTCTCCAGGCAAGAACACTGGAGTGGGTTGCCATTTCCTTCCCCAATGCATGAAAGTGAAAAGTAAAAGTGAAGTCGCTCAGTCGTGTCCGACTCTTAGCGACCCCATGGACTGGAGCCTACCAGGATCCTCCGTCCATGGGATTTTCCAGGCAAGAGTACTGGGGAGGGGTGCCATTTCCTTCAAGGCCTAAATTGGGTTGGGAAACTACAACCTGCAAGCTAAGCCCAGTCCACCATTGATTTTTTTGAGCAAAGTTTGACTGGAACACAGTTATGTTCATTTATTTATGTGTTGTTTCTGGCTATTTTCAAGCTACTATGTCAGAAATAAACAGATGCAACAGACTGCATGGCCAACAAAATCTAAAATATTTATCATCTGGCACTTTAGAGAGAAGTAGGCTGACCCTGGTCTAACTCTAAACCGAGCTTAAAAGAGTAGTAGTCTTCTTTGAGGCTTCCCAGGTGACTTAGTGGTAAAGAATCCGCCTGCTAACATAAAAGATACAGGAGACATGGGTTCAATTCCTGAGCTGGGAAGATCCCCTGGAGGAAGAAATGGCAACTCTCTCCAGTATTCTTGCCTGGAGACTCAGGCTCCTATGGACAGAGAAGCTTGGTAGGCAGGTCTCTGGGGTTACCAAGAGTTGGACACAACTGAGCGTGCACACACACAGCCTTCTTTCAGTCAACTTTTATACCAAGTTCTTGATGGTCATCCCTATGGGTATCAATCATATGGAAACCTTCTCATCTAGATTCCTTCCATTGGACACTAGTTAAGAGATGCTTGAAATGGAATCATTGATTCTTCTTGAAGTCCAAAAATGTTCTTACTGTATTTTTTTGTGCTTAAATATCACAGGCTTTCACTTTAAAAGATAGCTTGTGAAATTATGCCTTTTGAAATAAGAAATTGAGAAAATTGCTTTTTAAAAATTCCCCCAAAAAGACTTCTTTAAATCAACACTTGATAAAACAAACCTTCAAATTTTCAGGCTTCATTCAACTGTCCCTGGTTCCCTTAAATTCACAGTCCATCATTAGAAAATACGTTAAATAGTGAGAAATCTGTAGTGGATGGTACTATTTCAAATGACTTTATAACATCTGTTTAACATAAAAAACTCAGTGGCAACTATTCTATTTATTGCCACAGGCAAACTGTAATTCCATTCCTACTCAAATGCCTTGCATAAATACAGCCATATGAAGGAGCCTTCCTTACTAAGAAGCTGACACCAACAGCCTGATTTATATTCTAGCTCATTAACCCAGCAAACATCCTGAAACAAGTTAAATTAAAGGTCTTTGGTGTTGGCACACAGTAAGTTGGTGTGAAGTTGATTTGATTCCTGACATTATCTACCTGAGCAGCTTAAGATGAGAGTTTGGAATCAGAACAGTTGAAGGCTGGCAGGACTCTTAGAGTTCTGTGATAGTAGCCACACAGCTAGTATTCAGCAGACTTCATGAGAGAATCCAGGAGTCCCATTTTTGACTGAAACACTGGCAAACATTTAAAAGTTTGACAAGACCAAGATGAGGCACAATAGGCAAAACTCTCACTGATGGTGGGAGTGTGAACTGGCATATCATTCTGAACCCCAATTTGGCACTGTTGTGTAAACTAAATAATGTGCATATCCTAAAACCCAGCAAGTTTACTTCTAGGTATATAATGTAAAGAAACTCTTGTACTTGAACAATGAGTTATAATAAAAAATGTTCAATGCAACACTGTGACCAAAAAAAAAAAAAAAAAAAAAACCCACAAAGAGGAAATAACTCAAATGTTTGTCAATGGGAATAAGTGGATAAATAGATTGTAATACATTCATGCAATGGCAAACTATGTAGAACAAAAATGGAATGATTTAAAACTACAGTCTGGAAGAATCTGAAAAACAAAATATTGAATGAAAAAAGCAAATCCCAGAGGAATATACACAGTATGAGGGTTAATCTTATGTGCCAACTTGGCTAGGCCATAGCACCCAGTTTTGGGTCAAACACCAGCCATGATGTTGCCATGAATAAATGTTATTAATACTTAAATGGTATTAATATTTAAGTCAGTAGACTTTGAGAAAAGCCTATAATGTGAGTGGGCTTCATTCAGTCAGTTGAAGGCCTTGTGAGAAAAGCCTGAGGTACCCCACGGAAGAAGGAACTCTGCCTCCACATTGACTTTGTACTTGAGCTTTAACATCAGCTCTTCTCTAGGTGTCCTGCCTGTCACCCTGTCCAAGATGTCAGACTTGTCATGTTCAATAATCACAGGAGCCAATTCCTTAAAATAACTTGAATGTATGTTGATAGTACAATATATTGATCAGATCAGATCAGTCGCTCAGTTGTGTCCGACTCTTTGCGACCCCATGAACTGCAGCACGCCAGGCCTCCCTGTCCATCACCAACTCCCGGAGGTCACTCAGACTCACATCCATCGAGTCAGTGACGCCATCCAGCCATCTCATCCTCTGTCGTCCCCTTCTCCTCTTGCCCCCAATCCCTCCCAGCATCAGAGTCTACTCCAATGAGTCAACTCTTCGCATGAGGTGGCCAAAGTACTGGAGTTTCAGCTTTAGCACCATTCCTTCCAAAGAAATCCCGGGGCTGATCTCCTTCAGAATGGACTGGTTGGATCTCCTTGCAGTCCAAGGGACTCTCAAGAGTCTTCTCCAACACCACATTTCAAAAGCATCAATTCTTCAGTGCTCAGCCTTCTTCACAGTCCAGCTCTCACATCCATACATGACCACAGGAAAGATCATAGCCTTGACTAGGTGAACCTTTGTTGGCAAAGTAATGTCTCTGCTTTTGAATATGCTATCTAGGCTGGTCATAACTTTCCTTCCAAGGAGTAAGCGTCTTTTAATTTCATGGCTGCAGTCACCATCTGCAGTGATTTTAGAGCCCAGAAAAATAAAGTCTGACACTGTTTCCACTGTTTCTCCATCTATTTCCCATGTAGTGATGGAACCAGATGCCATGATCTTCATTTTCTGAATGTTGAGCTTTAAGCCAACCTTTTCACTCTCCACTTTCACTTTCATCAAGAGGCTTTTGAGTTCCTCTTCACTTTCTGCTATAAGGGTGGTGTCATCTGCATATCTGAGGTTATTGATATTTCTCCCGGCAATCTTGATTCCAGCTTGTGTTTCTTCCAGTCCAGCATTTCTCATGATGTACTCTGCATATAAGTTAAATAAACATGGTGACAATATACAGCCTTGACGTACTCCTTTTCCTATTTGGAACCAGTCTGTTGTTCCATGACCAGTTCTAACTGTTGCTTCCTGACCTGCATACAGATTTCTCAAGAGGCAGATCAGGTGGTCTGGTATTCCCATCTCTTTCAGAATTTTCCACAGTTTATTGTGATCTACACAGTCAAAGGCTTTGGCATAGTCAATAAAGCAGAAATAGATGTTTTTCTGGAACTCTCTTGCTTTTTCCATGATCCAGCGGATGTTGGCAATTGATAGTAGTAGCTAATTGTACATATGCAAATTATGTAATCTGCAAATACTGATGGGAATGAATAAAATTATACCCACTTGTTGGACTAGATGGTCATAATGTATTTTTAGTGATAAAACCAAATTTCAGAGTAATCTGTTCAGGTACATTCCATGTTTGTTTTTAAACATACCCAAACAGAGTGTACACCTGTTTGCATATGATTGAATAAACACTGAAATATCTGAAAATAAAGATGCAAACAATTAACACTGATTAGCTCAATGTGGTGGAGAAGATGATGGCACCCCACTCCAGCACTCTTGCCTGGAAAATCCCATGGATGAAGGAACCTGGTAGGCTGCAGTCCGTGGGGTCGTTAAGAGTCAGACACGACTGAGTGACTTCACTTTCATTTTTCACTTTCATGCATTGGAGAAGGAAATGGCAACCCACTCCAGTGTTCTTGCCTGGAGAACCCCAGGGATGGAGGAGTCTGGTGGGCTGCCGTCTATGGGGTCGCACAGAGTCAAACAGGGTTGCACAGAGTCAGACACGACTAAAGTGACATAGCAGCAGCAGCAGCAGCTTAATATGGAATAAAGAGAGTTGAGGATATTAACTTTCATTTATATATACTTTTTTGTTTAACCTTGAAAAACAATCAAGTATTACTGTCATAAAATAAAGCAAATTCAGTTAGCAAAATGAACTCAAAGTTCTCATTGGGCATCTAAGGTCTTTGACTGCATAGTTGATCACTAATTATATTCAAACTTTTATTATAATCTTCCTTTTTAATAATTAACCTTAAATCTGAAGATCTACTTCAAGTGGATCTACCAATTTTTGCTCTCCATTTCAGCCTGGCATTGAGTCTTTGCTTTACATTTCTCCAAAGCCTCTTTTTCTCCCTTATCTATTTCTCAACTTATACAAGAAAGAGCTAATGTGAAAAAGAAAAATGTGTTTAAATTTTTGCCTATCATTTGTCTGATTACCTATTTTTATTTTTGTTTCTCTCCATAGTTCCCTAAGAAAATGTGTAGATGAAACAAAATACAGATGTAATAAGGTTTCAATGCCAAGAGGCTATTTAAACATTTTTACTTGCTTTTATATATATTTTAACAGATTATAGTAAACATTCATCTCTTTTACTGTTGCCTAATAGTTTGAGCTGGGTGTCACTTTATTTTGATAAAGTAACTATAATTACTCTCAAAGGAATGATATCCCTTCCAATATACAAGATTAGTATAAATATTATTAAGAACAAGATTACATGATTATACACACAAGAATAAGAGACGGGCTAATCCTCTCTGTGACAACTGCTTTGAATTACTTTCAAAGAGTAGATATAAATAGTAGACCTATTCCTGTTGATTCATTCACACTTTCTTGCTAATTTTCCCTAGGAATTTAAAATCAGTATTAGGCAAAATAATATCCACATCTAGCCACTTCTGATAATCTCATACTTTGGTGGTTCTTTGGTTTGGAATTCTATGACTTAGACAAATAACTCAGGTATGAGGCTGTTTCTTCTAATTTTATACATAGGCTGTATTTGAAGAATACTCTGTTGTCAAGATACCTATAATTGTTGGCAAATGGTCCTCTTTTTCACTCACCTTGCCCACACCAGGTGCAGATCTCATTTGTGACTCCATCTCTATGTGCTACTCCCAGAACCAGTTGTGGTTACTTATTTACAGCGACAGTGATTTCATGTATGACCTATGTGCCTCTTGAGACCAGGAATTTAGCCACGGTAAGTGTGTTAAAGAAGCCAAACTACACACTGCTAGTCTAAGTCCAGAACAAAGGTCCTTCTCATATGACCCCCAACTATATATTCAATTCACCAAGGCATTTTGGGCCGGTAACACTAACAAGTGAATTCCAGGTCAGTCTCACATTCCTCTCTGCAAATACTTTTCCGAACTTCTTTACACTTCTCAAACTGCAAATCTACTCATCTTTCTACTTCCTCCCCCAAAGTCACCTTATTTTTAATTTACAGAGAATAGAGCCATGAGGCAGGTACTCCCCCTGCTTCCCAACCACAAACGTACATGCGTACATTTCTCCTCCTTCCTCTGATTAATCAAAGGGCAATTCTCTCAGCTAAACTCTAAATCCCCTCTCCTCAGAAATGTAGCAGTATTAATGATCCCTTCAAATCATTTACCTTCTATTTTTCTCTATGAATCAGTCTCATGAAAAAGTAATATTATTCAATTATCTCCTCTCTCAAAAAACTAAAAATAAAATAAAACCACACATTTAATCATGTCTCTACTTTCCACCTTTCTAACAGCCAGACACTTGTCATAATCATCAGAAAAGTCCTGAAAACATAAATACATAATTCATAAACTCATCAGAAAATGAACACTCATGAACTCACTGCCAGGTGAAGGACTAAACCCTGCCAGTTCCCAGGAGACCCTCTCTGAATTCATGCCCTTTTCCAATTCCTAACTCTCCTCCCTCTGCCCAAAGGTGACCTCTACCATGACTTAAAATATTGTTGAGTTTTTTAAGTTTATCATACAAATACCCCTATTATTATTATTTCTCAACATTACATTTTAAAATGCATTGGTATTGGTGTATTGATTCATTTATTTTTATTGCTTATAATTTTTGTGGTATGAATGAGTTCAGTGATTTTTAACAAAACAGTCATGTATCCACCGCCACACACAAAATATAGAACATTTCCAACACCCTGAAAAGCTTTCTCATGTCCCTTTACAGCCAATTCCCTCCTCCACAGACAGACCTGAGCAAACGTTGATCTGCTGCCATTATAATTTTGTCTTTTCTAGAATTTTACAGAAACAAAATCATATAGTATATTGTCTTTTATGTCTGCCTTATTTCGCCTAGCATAAGGCTCTTTATATTCATCCAACACTGTCACGTGTGCTGGTAGTTTGCTCCTTTCTATCTCTAAGTTGTATTTCACTGTAGCAATATATTTGTAATCTGTTTATCCATTGAGCAGTTCTTGTACAATATTCGCTGTAATTTTAATTTGCATTTTCCTGATTATTGACAGAATTGTTTAACAGTCATTTACCTATCTTCTAAGTGCTTGTCCAAGATTCTGGCCCAACATTCTATTGGGCAGAAATTCTTATTCATTTGAAGGAGTTCTTTACATATTCTGAATATAAGATCTTTGTTATCATTTCGATTGCCTTGTTTTTTCATTTCTTAATGGCATCTTTTGATGAATAGAAATCATCAATTTTTTTTAAGTCAAATATATTGATCATTTCCCTTTTGGTTGATAAGTTTGTATCCTGTTTAAAATATCTTTTCCGATTCCAACAACATTAAAATGTATTCCTTTGTTATCCTACAGAAGCTGCATTAGTTCGTGTTTCATATTTAGATCTTTATGAACCTGAAATTAATTTTTGTGTACAGTGTGAGATAGGGGTTAACTATTTTTCCTTTTTTCCTCTATATTTGTATAGTTATTTGGAAAAATACCTAGATAAACTATTATCACTTTTTGAAAAGCTTACCCTTCCCCAGCAACCTGTATGTCATGTATCATAAATTAAGTGTCCATACATACATTGTCCTTTCTGGACTTCATACTGAATCTTCTTATACATAAACTTTATGTGTCCTTCCATTTTTTAAGTTTCCTTAAGTTTCTCTCAATAATATATAAATATACATATACACATATGTATAGGGAATCTTTTACATTAATTTATGAATCACTATCTTTTTATGTAATAAAATTTTATGTAATAAAATTATCTTAATTTGAATATAATAATTATGAATACAATAAAAAAACAAATAATTTCATTATTTGGTTATTCATTATTAATTAATCTTTCATAAGTTAAAATTACTAGGTAATTGGGTTGACTATTGTAAAGGTATTTAATTTCTTTTTGAGTTTCTTGCTTTTATGTAGAAATAATTCATTTTTATATACATCAACCTTGCTAAATTCATTTATATTCCAATAATTCATGTGTAGATATTTTGGCTTTCCTAATTATGCAGCCAGATCAAATACAAATAACAGTGTGCTTAACTTATGCTCTAAATACTATATACTTTATTTCTTTTTATTAGCTTGTTGAATTGCCAATACTTTGTTGAATGGAAGTTGTATGCCTACCTGAGAGAAAGCCTGCAACATTTCACCATTAAATATGTTTGCTTTAAGTATTTTGTAAACATTATTTATTAGGCTAATTAATTTTTTTTCTATTCTTGATACAGTAAGAATTATTTATTTTGAACCATAAATGGATGCTGATTTCTATCAAATGGTATGTTGGAGTATCTATTGAGATGGATATATATCATTTCTCTTCTTTATTGTGTTAATTTGATGGATAACAATGACTGACTCTTGAATATTAAATCACCCTTGCATTACTGGAATAAGTCTAAGTTGCTTGTGATACATTACACTTTTCATATGCTGCAGGATTTGGTTCATGAGTCAGACTGCCTGATTATTGTTCTTTTCTCTAATATCTTTGTTAGGGTTTGGAACCAGGGTTACGTTAACTTCGTAATAAAAGTTGGGAAGACATCCTTTTTCTATGGAAAAGTTTGTGTAAGATTGATATTATTTATTCCTTAAATATTTGGTAGAATTCATGAGTGAAGCCAACTAATCCTATAACTTCCTTTGGGGGCATAATTTTAATTACAAAATAAATATATTTAATGGTTAACAACAATTCAATCAGTTATTTCTTCTTGCTTAAACTTTGGTTTTTTTTTCCCCTAGAAATCTCTACATTTCATCTGAAATTTGCTCATAATATTCCCTTCCTGCTGCTAAGTCGCAGCAGTCGTGTCCAACTCTGTGCAACCCCATAGATAGCAGCCCACCAGGCTCTCCTGTCCCTGGGATTCTCCAGGCAAGAACACTGAAGTAGGTTGCCATTTCCTTCTCCAATGCATGAAAGTAAAAAGGGAAAGTGAAGTCGCTCAGTCGTGTCCGACTCTTAGCAACCCCATGGACTGCAGCCTACCAGGCTCTTCTGTCCATGGGATTTTCCAGGCAAGAGTGGGGTGTCATTGCCTTCTCCGAATATTCCCTTACCATGGTTCTAATGCTTATAGGATTTATAGTGATGTCTCCACTTATGTCTGTTATTGTTCATTTTTGCCGTATTTCATTTGTCTTCCTCAATCACATGAGGCATTTACAATTTTATAATCTTTTAAAAGAATAATTTTTTCAGTTTTCTCAATGGTAGGCTTGTTCTCTTTTATTAGTTTCTTGTTTTATCTATTTTTCTCTTCATCTTGCTTTCTTTAGATTAAATTTGCTATTGTCTTTCTATAGTCTTGCTCCAAATATTTGAGGAGAAAAGGAAAAATATACCCATCAAATGTAGAGTTCCAAAGAATAGCAAGGAGAGATAAGAAAGCTTTCCTAAGTGAACAATGCAAAGAAATAGAGAAAAAATATAGAATGGGAAAGACTAGAGATCTCTTCAAGAAAATTAGAGATACCAAGGGAACATTTCATGCAAAGATGGGCTCGATAAAAGACAGAAGGAGTATGAACCTAATGAAGCAGAAAATATTAAAAAGAGGTGGCAAGAATATACAGAAGAACTATACAAAAAAAGATCTTTATGACCAGATAATCATGATGGTGTGATCCCTTACCTAGAGCCAGACATCCTGGAGTATGAAGTCAAGTGGCCCTTAGGAAGCATCACTACAAACAAAGCTAGTGGAGGTGATGGAATTCCAGTTGAGCTATTTCAAATTCTAAAAGATGATGCGGTGAAAGTGCTGCACACAATATGTCAGCAAATTTGGAAAACTCAGCAGTGGCCACAGGACTGGAAAAGGTCAGTTTTCATTCCAATTCCAAAGAAGGGCAGTATCAAAAAATGTTCAAACTAGTACACAATTGCACTCATTTCACATGCTAGCAAAGTAATGCTCAAAATTCTCCAAGCCAGGCTTGCTTCAATGGTAAGTGAACTGAGAACTTCCATATGTTCAAGCTGGATTTAGCAAAAACAGAGGAGCCAGAAATCAAATTGCCAACATTCATTGGATCATAGAAAAACTAAGAGAGTTCCAGAAAAACATCTACTTCTGCTTCATTGACTATGCCAAAGCCTTTGACTGTATAGATCACAACAAACTGGAAAATTCTTAAAGAGATGGGAATATCAGACCATCTCACCTGACTCCTGACCTGTATGCAAGTGAAGAAACAACAGTTAGACTAGAACATGGAATAACAGACTGGTTCCAAATTGGGAAAGGATTATATCAAGGCTGCATACTGTTACCCTGTTTATGTAACTAATATGCAGAAAACATCATTCAAAATGCCAGACTGGATGAAGCACAAGCTGAAATTAAGATGGCTGGGAGATATATCAATAACCTCAGATACGCAGATGACACCCCCTTACGGCAGACAGTGAAGTGGAACTAAAGAGCCTCTTGATGAAATTGAAAGAGGAGAGTGAAAAAGGTGGCTTAAAACTCAACATTCAAAAAACTAAGATCATGATCATGGCATCCAGTCCCATCACTTCATGTCAAACAGTGCGGAAACAATGGCAATAGTGACAGACTTTATTTTCTTGGGCTCTAAAATCACTGCAGATGGTGACTGCAGCCATGAAATTAAAAGGCCCTTGCTCCTTGGAAGAAAAGCTATGACCAACCTAGACAGCACATTAAAAAGCAGAGACATTACTTTGCCAACAAAGGTCCACCTAGTCAAAACTATGGTTTTTCCAGTAGACATGTATGGATGCGAGAGTTGGACCATAAGAATGCTGAACGTTGAAGAATTAATGTTTTTAAGCTGTGGTATTGGAGAAGACTCTTGAGAGTCCCTTAGACTTCAAGGAGATTAAACTAGTGAATCCTAAAGGAAATCAATCCTGAATACTCATTAGAAGGACTGATGCTGAAACTGAAGCTCCAATATTTTGGCCACCTGATGCTAGGAGCCAACTTATTAGAAAAGACCCTGATGTTGGGAGAGATTGAAGGCAGGAGGAGAAGGAGATGACAGAGGACGAGTTTGTTGGATAGCATCACTGACTCAACGGACATGAGTTTGAGCAAGCTCTGTGAGATGGTGAAGGACAGGGAAGCCATCATGCTGCAGTCCGTGGAGTTGCAAAGAGTCGGACAAGATTGAGCTACTGAACAACAACAGCAAATATTTCAAAGTGCTACATATTTAAAACTTGCAAGTCGCAAATAGTTATTGATGGAAATATACTACTTAGGAAAATTATATCTCTAAAATAATAATATTGGGTTAGACAAAACATTCATTTGGGTTTTTCTATAATCTTATAGAACCAAATATTTTAGAATATTTATAAATCTGTGAGTTTTATATGACTGAAATTTACTAAAATATAAAGATGCCTAAATTAAAATATCATTGCATATGTTTGGGTATGTGTTGGAATGAGAGTGTTTGAATAGATAAAAAATAAAACAAGGTCTAAATTATAATTATTATACATTTTCCAGAAAAATTAATTTTTACTTCTTTTCAGTAAATCATTAATTCAGATCAGATCAGATCAGATCAGTCGCTCAGTCGTGTCCGACTCTTTGCGACCCCATGAACCGCAGCACGCCAGGCCTCCCTGTCCATCACCAGCTCCCGGAGGTCACCCAGACTCGCATCCATCGAGTCAGTGATGCCATCCAGCCATCTCATCCTCTGTCGGCCCCTTCTCCTCCTGCCCCCAATCCCTCCCAGCATCAGAGTCTTCTCTAATGAGTCAACTCTTCGCATGAGGTGGCCAAAATACTGGAGTTTCAGCTTCAGCATCATTCCTTCCAAAGAAATCCCAGGGCTGGTCTCCTTCAGAATGGACTGGTTGGATCTCCTTGCAGTCCAAGGGACTCTCAAGAGTCTTCTCCAACACCACAGTTCAAAAGTATCAATTCTTCGGCGCTCAGCCTTCTTCACAGTCCAGCTCTCACATCCATACATGACCATAGGAAAGACTATAGCCTTGACTAGGCGAACCTTTGTTGGCAAAGTAATGTCTTTGCTTTTGAATGTGCTATCTAGGTTGGTCATAACTTTCCTTCCAAGGAGTAAGCGTCTTTTAATTTCATGGCTGCAGTCACCATCTGCAGTGATTTGGGAGCCCAGAAAAATAAAGTCTGACACTGTTTCCACTGTTTCTCCATCTATTTCCCATGACGTGATGGGACCAGATGCCATGATCTTCGTTTTCTGAATGTTGAGCTTTAAGCCAACCTTTTCACTCTCCACTTTCACTTTCATCAAGAGGCTTTTGAGTTCCTCTTCACTTTCTGCCATAAGGGTGGTATCATCTGCATATCTGAGGTTATTGAGATTTCTCCCGGCAATCTTGATTCCAACTTGTGTTTCTTCCAGTCCAGCATTTCTCATGATGTACTCTGCATATAAGTTAAATAAACATGGTGACAATATACAGCCTTGACGTACTCCTTTTCCTATTTGGAACCAGTCTGTTGTTCCATGACCAGTTCTAAATGTTGCTTCCTGACCTGCATACAGATTTCTCAAGAGGCAGATCAGGTGGTCTGGTATTCCCATCTCTTTCAGAATTTTCCACAGTTTATTGTGATCCACACAGTCAAAGGCTTTGGCATAGTCAATAAAGCAGAAATAGATGTTTTTCTGGAACTCTCTTGCTTTTTCCATGATCCAGCAGATGTTGGCAATTTGATCTCTGGTTCCTCTGCCTTTTCTAAATCCAGCTTGAACATCAGGAAGTTCACGGTTCACATATTGCTGAAGCCTGGCTTGGAGAATTTTGAGCATTACTTTACTAGCGTGTGAGATGAGTGCAATTGTGCGGTAGTTTGAACACTCTTTGGCATTGCCTTTCTTTGGGCTTGGGATGAAAACTGACCTTTTCCAATCTTGTGGCCACTGCTGAGTTTTCCAAATTTGCTGGCATATTGAGTGTAGCACTTTCACAGCATCATCTTTCAGGATTTGGAGTAGCTCCACTGGAATTCCATCCCCTCCACTAGCTTTGTTCGTAGTGATGCTTTCTAAGGCCCACTTGACTTCACATTCCAGGATGTCTGGCTCTAGCTCAGTGATCACACCATCATGCTTATCTGGGTCGTGAAGATCTTTTTTGTACAGTTCTTCTGTGTATTCTTGCCACTTCTTCTTAATTATATTGATATAATTAAGAAGTTACATAATTTATTTTCTACTCACAAATTTAAAGTTTTTATTGAAATATTATAGTTCTCAGGTGATTTTGAATTAATTTCAATTTGGAGAATTACTCTACTGAGACTAAGGCAACTGGAATTATTGTCAGATTTAACCAAGAATTTTATATACACATACATATATGTGTGTATATATATCATCTTCGAGTATTGTAATGGAGTTATATTCAATAGTTACTATTATAGCAAAAAGCATTAAATGTAATAATGTAAACATTATCGCATAATTTGCAGAGTAAACTCAAGCTTCTTCCATCTTTTGCCCTATCCAGGCTTTCACCAGATTGGATGATGCTCACCCACACTGGGGAAGGTCACCTGCTTTACTGAACCCACCAATTCAAATGGTAATCCCTTGCTGAAACACTCTTACAGACAAACCCAGAAACAATATTTAACTAGCTCTCTGGGCATCCCACAGTCCAAAGAAGTTGACACACAAAATTAAGTATCATACTCTTATTGTACACATTCCTGGGAAAGAGTTGCGCAAAACCCTGCCCTCACTATTCAAGAAATGGAAGCATTCTCTAAGCCAATTAGGCTTCCCGCTTTGAATCTTTCAATCTTGATTAGTAGGATGCAAATTGTACATAGGGAGGGGTGAAAAGTGGGCCTGATTCACCCAAGCAATGATATTTGGAAATGACTTTACAGTGATCAGTTCATATTATTAACATGAATACTTACAGTCATTTACTTCATGTTCTCCTAATAATGGTTTTTGTTGCTTGAAATATAAAGCAAAGCACCAAACAGTAACAACAGTACTTATTCACAAATTAAGACTATTATTCAATGTACAGTGTTCCTTTAAACCGTCGGACTACATCAAAGAAAAAGAATCTGTTTAACGATGACATAAGTTTAAAACTCCTCTACCATATCACAAGTTCAGTGGACATGAATTTGAGCACACTCTGGGAAATAGTGCAGGATAGAGGAGCCTGGAGTGCGGTAGGCCATGGGGACGCAGAGTCAGACACGACTTAGTGACTGAACAACAACAGCTGCTTCTTTATTTCCTTATCTGGCAAGAACATAAAGGTGAGGCCTCAAACTTAGAATTTACCACAAACAATAGTATATACTGCTAGAATGTAATGGAATTGTTATTATATTTCCTTTTATACTTCTTTCTGTCTCTATCAGGTATTAATGGTTTTCCATTTATGATATGTCACATAAAATTGCTTTAAAGAAATTCAAATAAAAAGACTGAGCAGTTTGAAGGGTGATATGGAAAAAATCAAAGACATGTTTTGAGAATGACTGAAGTTTGGAAACAGCCCAACTGAAGGGATCTGGGCAGTGGCCAGTTCAGTGGTTAGTCTAACCTAATCTTTATCACACTCCTATGACTAATTCTGCCTACTTTCCAAATTTCCCTTCAAAAACCTCAGCTTCTTTTATTAAAGCTTGGTGCCTTACTTTCATAAATTGCTTTCCTGATTTATCTGCTTTGGAGTTCTGTTAGACTCTGTCTAAGTTCTACGCATATCAAAGGCTGACTTTGTATATAACATAGCAAATTCTGCTATAGAATTGTTAAAAGTGCAGACTCTCCAAAGTCACTCCCCAAAAGCAGACCCTTCGAAGGCAGTTTATTTTTAATGTATAAATTAATTGAGAAAAAATGATGTTTAATTTTAATGTATAAATTAATTGAGAAAAAAATGATTTTAAGTGGTTTTGTGTGCACAAGACCACCCTGTGATGCTAGATGAATCCCATCGTCCAGAAATAGCTTAGCTGGTCATTGTGAAACTCTCAAGCTTCATTTTAAGACAGGCACTAGGCTTTGAATGTACAGAAACTTTTGAAATTCAAGTGACTGTAGCCTCTATTTTTCCTAGTCACAAAAAGTTCTTCTGAAAGTGGTGCTTCTTTATACCCCTTGTATACAGTTTCTCCACATTCCTTCCACTCCCTCCCCACTTTTTTTTTTTTCCTATGTTTTTATTGGACCTTACGTTCCTTATAGTCCTTCTGTTCTTCATTTGTGGTGATGAAATCAATAATTAGACTAGGATGTGAATCCAAATAAAGCTGTCTTCTTTTTAAAACTGAGAATAAAACCAACACTTTGTTTTCATTCCTATTCCTCAGCAATCTTTAATTGCATTTCATCAGTGAAATTTTATCAGAATATTCAATGCTGATAACATGGCCAATCTTATTTTCAAAGTCAGGGCTTTTCATCTGGGCTGTGCTTGGCACTGCACTCTGCCTGATTTGGATTTTATTTAATTGATTTGGCTTCAACTGACACTGAGAGGCAAAGAAAAACAGCAATCAGCCTGCCATGAATTTGCCATGGGACCACATGCTGCTGCAGAAACAACCATATACATGTGCTGAAGGAAGACAAATTCACAGCAGGCAGATTACAGTATGGTCCCCATGCACTATGGGCTTCCCAGGGAAAGGAAGTCTGAAGCAGGAGCATAGTATGAGGAAGGTGCCAGAGACGGGTATGTGCATTCTTCCTGAGGGAATCCTCTTAAAAAAGCAGGACCCACTGCCCTTGTCTCACTAAAGGAAGGAAGGCAGCCTGACAAGGGAAGCACAGTACTGGGCTAGAAGGCATGAAGACTGGATCCGAGACCAAGCTCTGCCCCTTAATACAGTGTGCGGTTTAGAGTAAGGCAGGCAACACCCCTGAACCTTAGTTTCCTTTTCTCCAAATGGGAATAACAACTATGGCCACGAATAATTCTTAGCACATCGTGAAGATCAAATATAAAAATGTTTATGAGAATTTCCTTATGAAATATAAAACTTAACAAGAATATAAAATGGTCCAATTAATCATTATTTAAAGTTATTATTAATAATAATAGTAAACACCTTGCTCCTGAGTTGAGAAGTAGCAGTTAGTATTTAAGCAGTAGAAGTACAAAGATAAATGTATATGGCATTTAAATCTCAGAGGATCTTTTGGCACTTTCATTTTCAAATAGGGTTTCTTCATGATGGATCATTATTAGAGAGTTTCTCAGGGGAAGAACAATATTATTCATGGGAGAGATTGCCCAGGAGTAAGCTGATTTTCACATGCAAAATGGCTGTTTTTATGTATGGTTATAAAGACTCTTTAATTCCTTCTCTAGATGTTCAGTGAATATTCCTCTTCCTAGAGATCCATTTACTTTCTGCATTTTAATAACAGTTCAGTTTTCTGAATAGTTTTACGATACCAGGAGTGTTAAGTACAAAATCAATAGAGGCATTTATGAAATCTAGACATGGATACCAACAAAACAGGAAAAAACAAGCAAGCTTAAAACAATAGGATATATACTATTCCCCAAAGGTTGTTGAACACTTAGTCCATAGGGCAGGTAGAAACAGAACCAGACAGTAAAACAAAACAAAACAAAATCATCTGTATTAAATAAACTAGGTTAGAGTGTTAGAAAACAGTTATGAGATGAACCACAACTTAAAAATTAAGTTGATGTTCAACTCATATAACATGGTGTGTGTGTGTGTGTGTGAGAGAGAGAGAGAGAGAGAGAAGGAGAGAGACATGGTTGTATTCCATCTTTAGTGAGGCATGAATTTTTGCTTGTTTTTAATATTATGGTCTGGCTAATTTTAAAACACCAGAAAAAGTGAAAGTGTTAGTTGCTCAGTCATGTCCGACTGTTTGCAACTCCAGGGACTGTAGCCAACCAGATTCCTCTGTCCATAGAATTCTCCAGGCAAGAATACTGAAGTGGGTAGCCATTCCCTTCTCCAGGGGATCTTTCTGACCCAGGGATCAAACCTGGGTCTCCTGTATTGCAGGCAGATTCTTTAAAACACACAAATACCCAAAAGAACAGATCTTTAAAACCATATGATTACTTATAACCAGTAATTGCTTCAACTATTTTTATATAATAATACAGTTATACCACCTTTCTGAGTCTATCCTTTCACAGTCAAATTTTCTGTATCTTAATGTTTTTAAAATACCCCTTGTAAACAAGTTTTGGCTGAAAAAAAACCAAAAATCTAGTCAGGTAATTTTTGTTTTATAATTGGAGCATTTAATCCACTTCATTTAATATAACTATTGATAAATGTGTATAGTTTTTTAACTTTACACTTTGAAATAATTATAGATTCATAAGATGTTGCAGAGATAGTACAGAAAGGATTCTTGTACACTTCATTCAGTTTATACCTTATATAATTAAACTATAATATCCAAAGCAGGAACTTAGGAACTTTACATTGGTGCAATGTGTGTACACAATATAAGTTTTATCACCTGTATAGGTTTATGCAACCAGTTGCAAACAAAAACAGAACCGTCCCATTACCATAAAGGTTTCCTTCTCGCTACTCCTTTACAGTCACAGCCACCCTAAACCATGGCAAACACTAATCTACTTTCCATCTTTATACATTTGTCATTTTGAGAATGTCATATAAGTGGAATCATGTACTGTGTAACTCTTCTGAGATCTTATTTCAACAAGCATAATCCCCTTGATTCATGCAAATTATTACACATATCAATAGTTTCTTCTTTTTATTGCTGAGTAGGACTTCATGGTATGAATGTACCAAGTTTGTTTAACCACTTGCTATCAAAGGATATTTTGGTTTTACCCAGTTTTTGGTTATCACAAATGCAATTTCTATGCACAATCCTATGTAGATTTTTTGTGTGGAAATATGCTTTCATTTCTCTGAGACAAATATCCAGCAATGTAATTGATAACAGGTATGTTACATTGATTCAGCGATCAATGCAAAGAAATAGAGGAAAACAACAGAATGGGAAAGACTAGGGATCTCATCAAGAAAATCAGAGATACCAAAGGAACATTTCATGCAAAGATGGGCTCGATAAAGGACAGAAATGGTATGGACCTAACAGAAGCAGAAGATATTAAGAAGAGGTGGCAAGAATACACAGAAGAACTGTGCAAAAAAGATCTTCACAACCCAGATAATCATGATGGTGTGATCACTGACCTAGAGCCAGACATCCTGGAATGTGAAGTCAAGTGGGCCTTAGAAAGGCCTTAGAAAGGCCCATGAACAAAGCTAGTGTAGGTGATGGAATTCCATTTGAGCTATTTCAGATCCTGAAAGATGATGCTGTGAAAGTGCTGCACTCAATATGCCAGCAAATTTGGAAAACTCAGCAGTGGCCACAGGACTGGAAAAGGTCAGTTTTCATCCCAAGCCCAAAGAAAGGCAACGCCAAAGAATGCTCAAACTACTGCACAATCGCACTCATCTCACACGCTAGTAAAGTATTGCTCAAGATTCTCCAAGCCAGTCTTCAGCAATATGTGAACCGTGAACTTCCTGATGTTCAAGCTGGTTTTAGAAAAGGCAGAGGAATCAGAGATCAAATTGCCAACATCTGCTGGATCATGGAAAAAGCAAGAGAGTTCCAGAAAAACATCTATTTCTGCTTTATTGACTATGCCAAAGCCTTTGACTGTGTGGATCACCACAAACTCTGGAAAATTCTGAAAGAGATGGGAATATCAGACCACCTGATCTGCCTCTTGAGAAATTTGTATGCAGGTCAGGAAGCAACAGTTAGAACTGGTCATGGAACAATAGACTGGTTCCAAATAGGAAAAGGAGTACGTCAAGGCTGTACATTGTCACCCTGCTTATTTAACTTATATGCAGAGTACATCATGAGAAACACTGCACTGGAAGAAACACAAGCTGGAATCAAGATTGCCAGAAGAAATATCAATTATCTCAGATATGCAGATGACACCACCCTTATGGCAGAAAGTGAAGAAGAACTAAAGGGCCTCTTGATGAAAGTGAAAGTGGAGAGTGAAAAAGTTGGCTTAAAACTCAACATTCAGAAAACAAAGATCATGGCATCTGGTCCCATCACTTCATGGGAAATAGATGGGGAAACAGTGGAAACAGTGTCAGACTTTATTTTTCTGGGCTCCAAAATCACTACAGATGGTGACTGCAGCCATGAAATTAAAAGATGCTTACTCCTTGGAAGGAAAGTTATGACCAGCCTAGATAGCATATTCAAAAGCAAAGACATTACTTTGCCAACAAAGGTTCACCTAGTCAAGGCTATGGTCTTTCCTGTGGTCATGTATGGATGTGAGAGCTGGACTGCGAAGAAGGCTGAGCGCCGAAGAATTGATGCTTTTGAACTGTGGTGTTGGAGGAGACTCTTAAGAGTCCCTTGGACTGCAAGGAGATCCAACCAGTCCATTCTGAAGGAGATCAGCCCTGGGATTTCTTTGGAAGGAATGGTGCTAAAGCTGAAACTCCAGTATTTTGGCCACCTCATGCGAAGAGTTGACTCATTGGAGAAGACTCTGATGCTGGGAGGGATTGGGGGCAAGAGGAGAAGGGGACGACAGAGGATGAGATGGCTGGATGGCATCACTGACTCGACGGACGTGAGTCTGAGTGAACTCCGGGAGTTGGTGATGGACAGGGAGGCCTGGCATGCTGCGATTCATGGGGTCACAAAGAGTCGGACACAACTGAGCGACTGATCTGATCTGATGGTACATGCATGCTTAATTTTTTAAAAACTGCCAAACAATTTCTCAGAGTGGCTATGACATATTACACTCCCATGTATAATATCTGTTTCTCAACATACTTGCCAGCATTTGATGCTGTCATTTTTTTTTTTTTTTTTTGCAATTCTAATAGGTATGTAATGATGTCTCATCTTCATCTTTATTTGCACATTCCTAATGCCCAGATATGCAGATGACACCACCCTTATGGCAGAAAGTGAAGAGAAGCCTCCTGATGCTCCTAAAAAGCCTATTATTGAAAATGAAAGAGGACAGTGAAAAAGTTGGCTTAAAGCTCAGCATTCAGAAAACAAAGATCATGGCATCTGGTCCCATCACTTCATGGGAAATAGATGGGGAAACAGTGGAAACACTGTCAGACTTTATTTTTGTGGGCTCCAAAATCACTGCAGATGGTGACTGCAGCCATGAAATTAAAAGACGCTTACTCCTTGGAAGGAAAGTTATGTCCAACCTAGATAGCATATTGAAAAGCAGAGACATCCCTTTGTCAACAAAGGTCCGTCTAGTCAAGGCTATGGTTTTTCCTGTGGTCATGTATGGATGCGAGAGTTGGACTGTGAAGAAGGCTGAACGCTGAAGAATTGATACTTTTGTACTGTGGTGTTGGACAAGAAGGAGATCAGCCCTGGGTGTTTTTTTGGAAGGAATGATGCTGCTAAAGCTGAAACTTCAGTACTTTGGCCACCTCATGCGAAAAGTTGACTCATTGGAAAAGATCCTGATGCTGGGAGGGATTGGGAGCAGAAGGAGAAGGGGACGACAGAGGATGAGATGGCTGAATGGCATCACCGACTCTACGGACATGAGTCTGAGTGAACTCTGGGAGTTGGTGATGGACAGGGATGCCTGGCGTGCTGTGATTCATGGGGTCGCAAAGAGTTGGACACGACTGAGCAACTGAACTGAACTGAACTGAACTGAATGTCCAGTCATGTTGAATATATTTTCATATCAGATCAGATCAGATCAGTCGCTCAGTCGTGTCCGACTCTTTGCGACCCCATGAACCGCAGCACGCCAGGCCTCCCTGTCCATCACCAGCTCCCGGAGGTCACCCAGACTCGCATCCATCGAGTCAGTGATGCCATCCAGCCATCTCATCCTCTGTCGTCCCCTTCTCCTCCTGCCCTCAATCCCTCCCAGCATCAGAGTCTTCTCCAATGAGTCAACTCTTCGCGTGAGGTGGCCGAAATACTGGAGTTTCAGCTTTAGCATCATTCCTTCTAAAGAAATTCCAGGATTGATCTCCTTCAGAATGGACTGGTTGGATCGTCTTGCAGTCCAAGGGACTCTCAAGAGTCTTCTCCAACACCACAGTTCAAAAGCATCAATTCTTCGGCGCTCAGCCTTCTTCACAGTCCAGCTCTCACATCCATACATGACCACAGGAAAGACCATAGCCTTGACTAGGCGAACCTTTGTTGGTAAAGTAATGTCTCTGCTTTTGAATATGCTATCTAGGTTGGTCATAACTTTCCTTCCAAGGAGCAAGCGTCTTTTAATTTCATGGCTGCAGTCACCATCTGCAGTGATTTTGGAGCCCAGAAAAACAAAGTCTGACACTGTTTCCACTGTTTCCCCATCTATTTCCCATGCAGTGATGGGACCAGATGCCATGATCTTCATTTTCTGAATGTTGAGCTTTAAGCCAACCTTTTCACTCTCCACTTTCACTTTCATCAAGAGGCTTTTTAGCCCCTCTTCACTTTCTGCCATAAGAGTGGTGTCATCTGCATATCTGAGGTTATTGAGATTTCTCCCGGCAATCTTGATTCCAACTTGTGTTTCTTCCAGTCCAGCATTTCTCATGATGTACTCTGCATATAAGTTAAATAAACATGGTGACAATATGCAGCCTTGACGTACTCCTTTTCCTATTTGGAACCAGTCTGTTGTTCCATGACCAGTTCTAACTGTTGCTTCCTGACCTGCATATAGATTTCTTAAGAGGCAGATCAGGTGGTCTGGTATTCCCATCTCTTTCAGAATTTTCCATAGTTTATTGTGATCCACACAGTCAAAGGCTTTGGCATAGTCAATAAAGCAGAAATAGATGTTTTTCTGGAACT
This sequence comes from Tragelaphus eurycerus, assembly GCA_935064755.1. Classification (NCBI taxonomy): domain Eukaryota; kingdom Metazoa; phylum Chordata; class Mammalia; order Artiodactyla; family Bovidae; genus Tragelaphus; species Tragelaphus eurycerus. The sequence goes on along the minus strand of CAKXYN010000111.1, from coordinate 5,422,409 downwards.
CTCTTGCTTTTTCCATGATCCAGCGGATGTTGGCAATTTGATCTCTGGTTCCTCTGCCTTTTCTAAAACCAGCTTGAACATCAGGAATTTCACGGTTCACATATTGCTGAAGCCTGGCTTGGAGAATTTTGAGCATTACTTTACTAGCATGTGAAATGAGTGCAATTGTTTGGTAGTTTGAGCACTCCTTGGCATTGCCTTTCTTTGGGATTGGGATGAAAACTGACCTTTTCCAATCTTGTGGCCACTGCTGAGTTTTCCAAATTTGCTGGCATATTGAGTGTAGCACTTTCACAGCATCATCATTCAGGACTTGGAATAGCTCCACTGGAATTCCATCACCTCCACTAGCTTTGTTCGTAGTGATGCTTTCTAAGGCCCATTTGACTTCACATTCCAAGATGTCTGGCTCTAGGTCAGTGATCACATCATCATGATTATCTGGGTCTTGAAGCTCTTTTTTGTACAGTTCTTCTGTGTATTCTTGCCACCTCTTCTTAATATCTTCTGCTTCTGTTAGGTCCACACCATCTCTGTCCTTTATTGTGCCCATCTTTGCATGAAATGTTCCTTTGGTATCTCTGATTTTCTTGAAGAGATCCCTAGTCTTTCCCATTCTGCTGTTTTCCTCTATTTCTTTGCATTGATCGCTGAAGAAGGCTTTCTTATCTCTTCTTGCTATTCTTTGGAACTCTGCATTTAAATGTTTATATCTTTCCTTTTCTCCTTTGCTTTTCGCTTCTCTTCTTTTCACAGCTATTTGTAAGGCCTCCCCAGACAGCCATTTTGCCTTTTTGCATTTCTTTTCCATGGGGATGGTCTTGATCCCTGTCTCCTGTACAATGTCACGAACCTCATTCCATAGTTCATCAGGCACTCTATCTATCAGATCTAGGCCCTTAAATCTATTTCTCACTTCCACTGTATACTCATAAGGGATTTGATTTAGGCATATTATGATTAAGCATATTTTCATATGCTTACTTGCTATTCATATATCCTCTTGGTGAAAATGCCTCTTTATATCTTTTGCCCATTTTCTAATTGGATTGTTTTACAGTTGAGTTTCCAGAGTTCTTCTGTATTCTAGATATGAGTTCTTTGTAAGATATATGGTTTGCAAATAGTTCTTCCCAGTCAGCAGCTTGTCTTTTCATCTTCTTCATGTTGTCTTTTGCACAGCAAAAGTTTTTAATTGTGATGAAAGGTAACTGATTTTTGCCTTTTTTCTTTTATGGACCTTTTGGTGTCATGTCTAAGAACTCTTCCCAAGGCTCTATCTCCTAAATATTTTATCCTATGTTAACTTCTACCCTCTATATTGTTTTATGTTTACATTTAAACCTGTGATCAATTGGGTTAACTTTTGTATAAGGTTTAGGTTCATTTTTATTGGAGTGGGGGTAGATCTATATCCAATTGATTTAGCACCATTTGTTAAAAAAATAGGCTTCAAGTATTGAATTGCTTCTGTGTCTTTGTTAAACATCAGTTGCCTATATTTGTGTGGCCTCTAGGTTCTCTATTCTATTTAATTGACCTAAATATCAACCCTATACCCATACCAGACAGTCTTGATTATTCTAGCTATAGAGTAAGTCTTGAAATCAGGTGGACTGATTTCTCTCACTTTATTCTTTATCAAAATTGTTTTAGTTATTCAACTTTACCTTTCCAAATAAAATTTGAATCTACTGTATTACTTGCTTCTTACTATTTATCCTACCTGTTCCGTGTGTTTGTTTTATTTAGTTATTTATTTGTTTCTTTTCTTCTTCTTGGATTATTTTCTATTACTTTACCATCTCTCTCCATAGCTTGGAACTTATATGTGTTTTTACTTCTTTTTCAATGCTTACCCTAGAGACTTACAAAATACATTAATTGGTATTTTACCCTCTCCTTAGATAATGTGAGACTCTTAAAACACTACTTCATTTCTCAGTTTACATGACATTGTTATAATTTAATGCTTTCTCTATACATTAAGTAACATAAAAGTATTATTTTTACACAGATAACACTAATTTATTGAATGATATATTCACCATTTTTGTTTCTCTTGGGAGTATCTCCAAGCTTCCAGGTGGAGTCATTTTTCTTCTGTAAAAAGAATACTCACTAATATTTCTTTCATTGTGGATCTGCTGGTGGAAAAGTATTCACTTCACTTTAATTTTCTAAGCATGGTTTCTACAAGGCTAGCAGTTTATTTATTGGTTGATAGGTTTTTTATTTTTATTCAATCAGGTATCAAGACTTTGAAGAATCTGTTACATGCTCTCAGCACTGTTGATCTTTTATGTTTACTTTGCTTTCTCACAACTGACAAGAATCTTGCCGTCACTTGATGTAAAGTTTGTTTGCCTTTTCTAATCAACAATTTTATTATTATATAAAAAGATAATCCTTCTTTGTATTTATGCTGCCCAGGATTTTCAGGGCTATGTGATGTCTCTTCCATCAGTTTTCAAAAGCTATTCTCTTTTCAAATACTGTTCTTGCCCTGTTTTCGCTCTCCTTTTCTTTTGAGATTTCAATTACATATTTTTCACTTTCTTATTGTTTCCTCTCTTATTTTCTTTTCTGTTTATTCCATTCATTATTCTCTCCATGAGTCATTCTGTATAATTTATTCTGACTTATATTCCATCTCACCAATTTCTCCTTTTGTTGCATTTAATCTGCAAATAAACCTATTCATTAAGTTCCGAATTTGAGTTATTGTATTTTGAAACTTAGAACTTCAATATGATTACTTTTCAAAGTTCCTATTTTTTTCCTGCCAGAATCCTCAGTCTTCTCTCTTTTCTCCTTGAACAATAAAAAAGGTAGTTATTTTTTTTTTAATTTATTTATTTTAATTGGAGGCCAATTACTTTACAGTATTGTAGTGGTTTTTGCCATACATTGACATGAATCAGACATGGGTGTACATATGTTCCCCATCCTGAACCCCACTCCCACCTCCCTCCCCATCCCATCCCTCTGGGTCATTCCAGTGCACCAGCCCTGAGTACCCTGTCTCATGCATCAAACCTGGACTGGCGATCTGTTTCACATATGATAATATACATGTTTCAGTGCTAGTCTCTCAAATCATCTCACCCTTGCCTTTTCCCTGTCTCTGTCTTCTCTCTGTCTTCTCTTCTCTCTCTATCTTTGGACAGAGTCCAAAAGACTTATCTCTACATCTGAGTTTCTTTTACTGTCTCACATATAGGCTTATCATTACCATCTTTCTAAATTCCATATATATGCATTAGTATACTGTATTGGTGTTTTTCTTTCTGGCTTACTTCACTCTGTATAATAGGCTCCAGTTTCATCCACCTCAGTTAGAACTGATTCAAATGTGCTCTTTATAATGGCTGAGTAATATTCCATTGTGCACATGTACCACAGCTTTATTATCCATTTGCTTCCATGTCCTGGCTATTATAAACAGTGCTGTGATGAACACTGGGGTACATGTGTCTCTTTCAATTCTGGTTAAGGATAGTTATTTTAAATACTTATATCTGATAACATCAATACCTGGAATCCTGAAGATCTATTTCTCTTATCTGGTATTTTCATTCACTTCTATTAAGGTTATCTTGTCTCTGCATATGTATTGATACTTTTTACTATGTACAGGACAATTTATTTGTAATATTGTTTGTATAAATAAATTGAGGACTAGGGTGGTATTGCCTTCTATCAGAAAGTATTTGTGTTCTCTTGTCAGTTGCCTGTTATCACTAGAATTCTGGGATCATGCTCAAAGGGATCTTAAAATGAGCTGCAGTTCCTCTGAGAACCTGTTTATATTTAGTTTACCCTTTCTTTTAGGGTGCACCCTTTGGGCTTCCAAATAAGCAAGATCCATCCCGATTTGCCCCTCAACAGAACTTGGACTCTTTGTAGTTTTAGCCTTTTAAATCTATCTAATGTGCCATTCAGCCTCTTACTTGCCCACATGAATCATCAAAAACGGCCATAAACACTGGTTTCTATTCTCCACACATTCTTGACCTTATCTATTTTTACCCCTATATCCAGTTGGCCCATTGTCTACCTCCCTCTTAGAACTTCTAAGGTGCTGACCTTTCTCTCTGCACCGGTTATGATTCACACTCTCCCCTCTCCTTATGCTGATTATGGATGTTAAGGGGGAGGGGTCTCAACTTTTCTTGCCTCATATTTCTATGAGGAACTTCCTCCTCTTTTTCCCTGGGCCTCTCTCCTGAGTCCTTTCCTACACTTCCCTCTGGGAGGATGAGTGAGTCAGTGTGATGTGAGTTTGGGAGAAGCCTCCTGTGGGCTGTGCACCCTTACCGAGCTGGCTGACTGTACAGAGAGGGCATTGTATTTTGCTCTCAACCATGTGGGCTGTCCCCACCCCTGCAAAAGGAATTCCAGCAGTTTTGAGTGCTAGATTAAATCCATTATGGAAAGTAAAGAAAATATTAAATGTCCATTTGGCCACACAGTAAATTGTATTCTCTGATGCAACTTTGTTACAGAACAAATTTTATTTTGGTCTCTCTTTTTTGTTTGGCTTCTATCTTCTTTTTCAATAGGTTCCGATCTCAGGAGGGAAAAAAAATGGAGTGTTACTTATTGATTCCTTAAAAGCCTCTTAATGGCTATTCACCAAAAATCTCTCTCTTCTAACTCATTTTGCAGTGGAAGATCTGCATCCTGATCTCCATCAGTGTGTGTCATCACCCCCAGGGTCATGCCTGCAGCTTGAAGCATGATATTGAGACATCTAGCCATATGCTTTTCCCCTCCCATTGCCATACTCTGTTCACAGTCTAAGATTAATGACATGTTTAGAGTCACAGCAAACTGAAAACAATGAATGTGAAGGTATTTCCCCAAAGACACAGAGACTAGCAGCATAAAATGGAACAAAAGCAACCTGACAACCTGTGTGTCCTGCCCACAGCTATAATATCAGAGCTTACCTTCTCTGAACAATGTAACCAAATTATTAACTATAAATGACTTTTTTCTTTAACAGTATGTGGGTTTTTTAAAATAAAGTAGCACACAGCCACCAATGAGACCTGATGTCATCCAAGCCAAGGGACGTGTTTCCCCAACCCAGCCTGAACAATATGAACAGTAGTGCAGACTTCATCTTTAAACCTGCAATCTGTGTTTGTATAGACATAACCATAGGTGCAATTCCATTTATCTTAAAACTTTTCATAAGCTTTAATTTATACCACCCACCCCCAACTTTTTTTGCAAACTTCTGCTTGTTTGCAACTATTTCTGGGCCATGGCAGCACTCCAACAGAGGGCTCTGGCAACAGCCTCTATTGTGGTCAGCAGTTCTGTCTGCAGGTGGGATTTCTTAAAATGAGTAGCATTTGCCTTATAGTGCTCCAGCAGCAAACAAGGAAAACTTCCATGGGAATCAGATCATCACAGAGCTTCATCCCTCTCTCTCCTTCCCTTCCTCCATGCAATCAGGGAAGTCAAAGCCACTGATGCACATTTTAGCAAGTATGTTACTCACAGCATGGCTAATACCTAGACACAATCCCAATCACTAGGCGCTGAAACAGACTGTGAGAAACTCCACTGATTAAAGTGACCGCAGGACTAATAACCTGGGTGTTTAGAATTGGAAGACTTGTTACAAGTTAAAACTATATCTCCCTGAATTAGAGACATGCTTCAGGGCCATCATCTATGTATATGCATGTTTGGTGGAGTTCAGCTACAGAATTTGCCCAAAGACAAAAAAGACATGGAAAAAATAAACATCTATCATTGCCTTAAGTATAGTCAATGAAACACAGCAAAACCAAACAAAAACAACCAAAAATGAAAACAATTTTTTGGCAAAGCAGTAATTTCTGAATTAGGAGTCAGAGATAAGTAAGAGAAGAACTAAAGAGCCTCTTGATGAAAGTGAAAGGAGGAGCATTAAAAAGTTGGCTTAAAATTCAACATTCAAAAAACTAATAAGATCATGGCATCTGGTCCTATCACTTCATGGCAAATAGATGGGGAAACAATAAAAACAGTGAGAGATTTATTTTCTTGGGCTCCAAAATCACTGCAGATGATGACTGCAGCCACAAAATTAAAAGACACTTGCTCCTTGGAAGAAAAGCTATAACAAACCTAGATGGCATATTAAAAAGCAGAGATATTACTTTACTGACAAAGGTCCGTCTAGTCAAAGCTATAGTTTTTCCAGTAGTCATGTATGGATGTGAGAGCTGGACTATAAGAAAGCTGAGCTTTGATGAATTGATGCTTTTGAACTGTGGTGTTTGAGAAGACTCTTGAGAGTCCCTTGGACTGCAAGGAGATCAAACCAGTCCATCCTTAAGGAAATCAATCATGGATATTCATTGGAAGGACTGATGCCGAAGCTGAAACTCCAACACTTTGGCCACCTGATGTGAAGAACTGACTCACTGGAAAAGACCCTGATGCTAGGAAAGATTGAAGGCAGGAGGAGAAGGGGACGACAGAGTGTGAGATGTTTGAGTGGAATCATGGACTTGATGGACATGAGTTTGAGCAAGCTCCAGGACTTGGTGATGGACAGGGAGGCCTGGTGTGTTGGGGTCCATAGGGTCGCAGAGTTGGACACGACTGAGCGACTAAACTGAATGTACATAAGAAGACAGAGGTAATGAGACTTACAAGGTAAAAGTCATAATGAGCATTCTAAAATGTGAAATCTTGTCTGGCTAATCCAGGTTGAACAAAGTCACAATAAGAAATCAACCTAAATATCAAAAGAATTCTGTGTGAGTTAAGAAAATGAGATTATGGGGAAAAAATAGATGACTGACTAAAATTTAACATAACATCTCAAGATGTTGCCATCTTCAAATAACCTTCAAACACTAAAACAACCAAAGATGCTTCACTGAGTCAATGTAAGTGTAAATAATTATCACACTGGAATCAGAAAGATGGAAAAGTCTTGAAAACAGTAAAAAAACATGGGCCATGGGCTTTTTGTTTCTTCATCAAAAAAACTATTCTTTTATTTAAGGATATTTAAAATTAAAAATACTTTTTGCAGTGTCAACCTCTCACTGCAACCATCTGTTTTCACTTTGAGGAACTGGGGACATTACCACCACCAGTGTACTCCAATGAAGGTCAAAGACTTCTACTTTAGATGAGCCACAGTTTTTAAAACTCACTTTAGGCAAAAGGGCATTTCTCAGAAGAAAAACATGCTGTTAGTTCTGACAAAGGGCTGTTTGTGAGGCTGCCTTCTGTTTGAATTGCCCCATAGTAAGACAGATGCTGGAAAGGGAAGTTCAAGAACCATTCTAATCCAGATCCACTTTTGGTTACTTCCTCTGGTTACTTCCAGCACAGCTGCACAGAATAAAACAAAAAGAGGAAATGGGGACACCCAGACTGAATATTATTGCCTTCAGCAAAAGCCTTTAGAAAACCCCCTCAGGAACTTATGACATCACAGAAATGTGTCATCTTCCGTATGGAACTTTACTCCAAAAGCAGGATTTATGTGATTTCTTAATGAAGACACTTGTTGAAATACAGCTATCATGAAAGGCATTAACCTAAGAAAAAGGCAGCACTCAGGCAAAGTCCTTTAAAGAGTTAAAATGTTATTAACCAATTTTTCTTTTAACCAACCAAATAAACAATGGCAACTATAATCCCTTAACTTGTGCAAAGACTTCATCCCCGTGGATATACTGAAAGGTACATTTAGTTTATCTCCTATTATTGAAAAAGAAATATAACCTCATACTGAATACTGCTCTGAATATGACAGTGCTCCAGACAATCAGGCCTTGAGGCCTAGAAAAATTTATTAAGTGCACAGTGCCATGGAAACAATTGCAGCCTTGAAACTGTGTCCCAGGGGTGTTACTGCTATGGTTGTAATTAGTCTCAGGGAGGTGATAAGATCTTGAGTTTCTAGAAACTATAGAAAGGATACTTCTAAGAGATAAAAATGGTGCAGAGGATGCTACGAGGCCACAAGAAAGTAAACTTTCCTGGGTCTCAACTTTCTGTTCTGAAAATGTGGGGAACCCAATTAATGACATGGTGGCCTCTCCTCCAATCTGTAGAAAAATTTGCAGCAATGATTCCAGAACTAGTGTGCACTTCTGTAGGATGAATCCTTCAGATGTCTGGTTTGCTTAAAACAGTCATAGGTTATGCAAGCTGTCTTAATATAATTATTTTTAAAATGCCTTCTTACACTTTTTGAAATGCCCCACTTTGGATGGGGATTAGATATAATTATCTAATAGCTGTAGTAATAATAACTGTACTGCTGCTGCTGCTGCTGCGTCGCTTCAGTCGTGTCCAACTCTGCGACCCCAGGTTTTAATTTTTTCCCTAAAAATCATTAGGAATTATGAACATGTCTGGTTTTTCCTAAATTCACTGATTAAGGAAAAGATGGGAATTGGGAGTTGGATACGAAAACTTAAAATCTCCTTAAAAACAAGTTTCTTTTTTGTAATTTTCAATCTTTTAACATAAATCAAAGATTCATACAGTCTTTTAAAAATGTTCAGGTTTCATTTACTTTGATTTAAGTTTATAGAATCCCAGTGGGGGCTCTCTCTTTTTCAAAGAAGATTCTTATTGCACTCCACTACTGAAAGCTTCCTTGTTTAGGGAATTGAGCAAAATACATACATCATTTTACCATCTGTAGGGTTGGTAGCATTTAATTAGGAAAGCCATGAGTACCAAAGGACATTTTCAAAGAGGCACCTCAGGTAAAAGACCCCCTCCCCACCTCTGCTGCAACTAATGGTTCTGCAACTCATTTTATGCTCATTGCATTACAGAATTTCCCCTAGAGAATACTAAATTCAAATCGGAGGAACAGATGCTCACAAATCAAGGTACTCCATGTACATACCTACAGCAATCATGAAGTAGTAAGTAGAAAGGAAACAAAGGAAGAAACACATGAGAAACTTAGAAAGCATTCATTTCTTGTCTCTTTCCCCTTTTCTCTTCTCATCTCCTTGGTTCCTCTCTGCCATTACTGCTGCCCATCACTATATTATTTTTCCTATAACCTCTCAGTTGCCATAGACAGAGAGCTCTGCTTTCTGGCAGATAATCACAATTGAGTTAGTGAGGGACATGTATTTTCAGATGCCAAAAGTCAATCTCTTTCTCTCTTCCTCTCTTTACAGTCATGGAACTTGCTCTCAGTAGCCTGAGAAACAGAGCTCATAAACACCAAACATTGCTTTTTGGGGGCTATGGTTCAGCTAACAGAGAAATCGGCTTTATCTCTGAACAGAAGTGTTTCCTTTACAACACTGGTCCCCAGTTCCTTGCTTTTTGGACTTTTTCTCTCCAGATCACAGGCTTTGACCCAGGCTTGTTAGCCGAGGACCATTTAGGCTCATCTTCACCCAAATCCTAGGTCCCAACCACTGATTCCCAATCTTGACCCCAGTGAAAATGTGCTCACCTGCTTCTGCATCCCACTAAGCATCTAATTTCTTCCCAGGAATAGGAAATAAGCTATCTAGGCTGATGTGCCTGATAAGGACATTTACACCTTATCTACATTTATATTTTGATTAATAAAAAACCTTCCTTTCACAGGAGTTAGTCCTTCTTAAGTGAGAAATACTGCAAATATCTCAAGCAAATACACCTTTGAAAATTTTCCATCTCTTTGTATATTAGAGTGGATGTCACTATCTCATGAAAAACAGCCACAGTTCACCAATAAACACTCTAATGAATGCTTTTTTTTTTTTTTTTTTTTTTTTGAGGGGGCATATTATATTTCCTTCCATTCTCATTTCCCAGTTGAATTTTAAAAGACTTATTTGTTTTTATAAAACAAAATGATTTGCCTGTCATCTTTTGTTATGCAGCTTATAGAGAAATTATAAAAACCCATGTTTGTCCTCCATCATTCTTCACATTACATTATTTTACTCGTTAAGCAATACTTTAAAACGTCCTAGATTTACTTTTTCTACTCCGGTTACAGCTAAGCATTTGTCTCAAGAGAGCCATTCTTCAGCTACCTTATCTGTTTCTGAGAACCTTACTAGTAGATTCGGCTGTGTGGCCACATAAGGCAAGGTCATTCAAGCTCATCTTGTCAAACTTGTCATGACCCTGAGCTCTCACATCACAGAATTTCCTTTCGTGCATTCTTAGCAATTTCACACAACAGGAGATTTTAGCATCTGCTATGCAACATCATAGTTTCTAAATTGAGTGGGTGTTTCAACAGAATTTCCAGCATTGTAAAATTGTGGAGCATAATAATAAACAGACAAAGAAAACAGTGGCTCACCTCACTTATTCTACCTCAAGGTGGAAAATTCATAGCAAAAGGAAATAAAATCTTTTCTACCCACGGTAGGGGGTTGGTGACAGGAGTGTGTGAGATGGCATAAAAGCCACATTTCCTCTAGCCATTCAGAAAACATCTTTGTTTACCACTGTAGTGTTGCCAAGGAAACAGCAACTACTCATGACTTCACATCGAGATGGCTATCACAGATACGATAGCACTGCTGTTTAAATGTTACACTGATTCTTGTCCGTCTCTGTCTTTCCCATTCCCTAATGGAAAAGCAGAAGGATCACCAGTAGCCAAAGACGACAATAAAGGAGGAAAACCAGATTGTTGCCTATATTCAGCTACATGTGTATTTGTATATATATTTCTTTTTAGATCAATAGTGATGAATCAATTGTGCTTTGAGATAACAGTCAAAGTTCCTCACCTGCCATGACTTTCTGAAAAAACTCAAATAGGAAATAGTGGATTCTGTTGTCAATGCTAAAGAAGAAAGGGAAACATCCTGATCCTTTTCTGCATCACCTCAAACCAGCAGGTCATATCTTTGTACAATTTAGTTTAGTTCAGCGGCTCAGTCATGTCAGACTCTTTGCAACCCCATGGACTGCAACACGCCAGGTCTCCCTGTACATCACCAACTCCCAGAGCTTGCTCAGACTCATGTCCATTGAGTTGGTGATGCCATTCAAGCATCTCATCCTCTGTCATCCCCTTCTCCTCCTGTCTTCAATCTTTCCTAGCATCAGGGTCTTTTCAAATGAGTCAGTTCTTCACATCAGGTGGCCAAAGTGTTGGAGTTTCAGCTTCAGCATCAGTCCTTCCAATGAATATCCATGATTGATTTCCTTTAGGATGGACTGGTTGGATCTCCTTGCAGTCCAAGGGACTCTCAAGAGTCTTCTCAAACACCACAGTTCAAAAGCATCAATTCGTCAGAGCTCAGCTTTCTTACAGTCCAGCTCTCACATCCATACATGACTACTGGAAAAACTATAGCTTTGACTAGACGGACCTTTGTCAGTAAAGTAATGTCTCTGCTTTTTAATATGCCATCTAGGTTTGTCATAGCTTTTCTTCCAAGGAGCAAGCATATTTTAATTTTGTGGCTGCAGTCCTCATCTTCAGTGATTTTGGAGTCCAAGAAAATAAAGTCTCTCACTGTTTCCACTGTTTCCCCACCAATTTGCTATGAAGAGATGGGACCGGATGCCATGAAGTGATGGGAGCAGATGCCATGATCTTAGATTTTTGAATGTTGAATTTTAAGCCAGCTGTTTCACTCTCCTCTTTCACCTTCATCAAAAGGCTCTTCAGTTCCTCTTCGCTCTCTGCCAAAAAGGGTGGTGTTATCTGCCTATCTGAGGTTATTGATATTTCTCCTAGCACTCAATCTTGATTCCAGCTTGTGCTTCATTCAGCCCAGCATTTTGCACGATGTACTCTGCATATATATTAAATAAGCAGGGTGACAATATACAGCCTTGATGTACTCCTTTCTCAATTTTGAACCAGTCCATTGTTCCATGCGGGGAAGGCAATGGCACCCCACCCCAGTACTTTTGCCTGGAAAATTCCATGGACAGAGGAGCCTGGTAGGCTCCAGTCCATGGGATTGCTAAGAGTCGGACACGACTGAGCGACTTCACTTTCACTTTTCACTTTCATGCATTGGAGAAGGAAATGGCAGCCCACTCCAGTGTTCTTGCCTGGAGAATCCCAGGGACAGGGGAGCCTGGTGGGCTTCCGTCTGTGGGGTCGCACAGAGTCGGACACGACTGAAGCGACTTAGCAGCAGCAGCAGCATTGTTCCATGTCCAGTGCTAACTGTTGCCTCTTGACCTGCATACAGGTTTCTCATGAGGCAGGTGAGATGGTCTGATATTCCCATCTCTTTAAGAATCCTCCACAGTTTGTTGTGATCCACACAGTCAAAGGTTTTGGAATAATCACTGAAGCAGAAATAGATGTTTTTCTGGAATTCTCTTGGTTTTTCTATGATCCAACAAACGTTTCCAATTTGATGTTGGTTCCTCTGCCTTTTCTAAATCCAGCTTGAACATCTGGAAGTTGTTCATTTACTGTTGAAACCTGGCTAGAAACATTTTGAGAATCACTTTGCTAGCATGTGAAATGAATACAATTGTGAAGTAGTTTGAACATTCCTTGGCACTGCCCTTTTTTGGGATCGGAATGAAAACTGACCTTTGCTGAATTTTCCAAATTTGCTGACATATTAAGTGCGGCACTTTCACAGCATCATCTTTTAGGATTTGAAATAGTTCAACTGGAATTCCATCACCTCCACTAGCTTTGTTTGTAGTGATGCTTTCTAAGGGCCACTTGACTTTATACACCAGGATGTCTGGCTCTCGGTGAGGGATCACACCATATGGTTATCAGAATCATTAAAATTTTTTTTGTATAGTTCTTCTGTGTATTCTTGCCACTTCTTCTTAATCTTCTGCTAGGTCCATACAATTTCTGTCCTTTATTGTACCCATCTTTGCATGAAATGTTCCCTTGGTATTTCTCATTTTCTCGAAGAGATCTCTAGTCTTTCCCATTCTATTGTCTTCCTCTATTTCTTTGCACTGATCAGTTAAGAACATTTTATCTCTCCTCGCTATTCTTTGGAACTCTGCATTTAGATGGGTGTATCTTTCCTTACTTTAAGAATATAAGTCCATTAGCATTGAAATATTTCAATCAAGTGTTCCTTTATTTATTGATGGGTGACTATCTGCAAGCATCAATAAATAAATGTAGGTGCTGTGGATATGGAAGCCTGGCTGGTTAATGGAGATTAGATGGCAGGGGATCATGGACAGAAGCAGGGATACCAGTTTGTAGGCTATTACAATAACAGCTTTTGCAAAAGGTATTCGTGAACTAGGAGAATAAGTAAGGTGGAGTGTTAGTTGAATTTAGATATATTTCTTTTAGAACTCACAGAATATCCTTATGGACAGGATGTGGAATGTAAGAAAAAGAAAGAAGTCAAGGGAATTTCCAGACAACTTAGTGGCTAGTACTCCCTGCTTCCTCTGCAGGAGGCACAGTTTCCATCCCGGCTCAGGGAACTCAGATCCCACATGCTGTATGGTACAGCCAAAGAAAAAAGAAAGAAAGAAAGAATTACATTTAAAAATAATTTTTAAAAAGAATTTCATTAAAAAAAGATTTTTTAAAAAGGTCAAAATGACCTCAGGAGTGTATTTGTATTTTAGCCCAAAAAACCAGTAGAGTGAAGTTGTCTTGCATATTGCAGGGAAAGACTAAGGGAGAATAGACTTGCAATGGGAAAGAAGACAAGTGCGTTTTGTGGGCGTGATAATTTTGAGATGAGTATTCTATTTCAAAATGGAGGTGGGTAAGTATTCCACGTGGATAACTGAGGTGGGGTCCCATGGAGGGATCAGAACTGGAAAAGTCATCAGCTTATAAATAGAATCTTATAGCCTCAGACTGGGACTCAAAGGTCTAATTTTAGCTGGCATCTCTTGAATCTTTACTGTGTGCCAGCAACTGTTCTGAATGCTTTGCATGCATTGATTCATTTAACACTAACGGCAATTCAATCCAATCAGGCAAATAAATACTTTTATTATCATTATTTATAAATAAACTGAGAGCAAAGAGAGACTACGTAATGTGTCCCAAGCTGCATTGCTAGTAAATGTCAAAGCAGAATTTGAACCCCAGCAGTCTTAATCCACAGTCTTATTAACCATTATGCTACTCAAATATGTGATATGGTCCTGCTGAAAAGAATCTTACAACTTACAGAAATAAACGTAGCACACATGAAAACACACTAAAGATTAATTAGGTACTAACCTATTTTGGCACTGACTATGAGGCAAAGGAGTTGAGAATATGTGTAAACTTCCAAGGCAATGGAACACAGCAGTTATTAGCTGCTTCATTATGATTAAATTACACAATGCTGATCTGAAAGAATTTTGCAGGTTCCATAGATATCCAGTTTATAGTCATAGATTAGCTTAGTCACAAGTATTAACAAGCTTGTAGTAGCTAATCATTTAGATATTGTGTACACCTTGTCATACTGCCTAACAGTTTTGTAAAATTTCAGTTATTTAAGTCTTTTGTAATCACCCTTCATAAATAGCAGTGAAGAGTGCTACTTAAAGATTCATTGTATTAACCCCTTGTCTTCTAAATAGACACTTATAAGCTATGTTCACTTCATTCTACATAACAAGCGAGGACTTAGGAGCTTCACAGGAATTTCAATTAACTCAACAGATATTTATGGAGCACCAAATTGAGATTGGTAATGTACTTAGCTCTGTGAGAATATCTTTGCCCCAAGATTTTGCAAGTTCTGTACCAAATGGTGCTGGTTAATTTCTTTCCTTTGAATATAAAGCGGGGGTCTCTAAATTTCTGGTGAGGAAACATTTCTATTTTCCTATGCAAAGATGACTAACTTCTAGACATCTGCTGTTTAATATTGCCTTTGCGAACAGTGCTGGAAGTTTGTGCTGTGAGAATAGACTCCCTAGAAACATTTTCTAGCCCAAAGAAATATTTGAACAGAGTAGTGTCTACAGTAGCAATGAATGTTTCTTTTGTGTTCTAGGTCAGTGTTTAACATGGTCCATGGATCAATCCAGCCCATCACTTATTGTTGGGTGGCCCACAAGCTAAAACTGGTTTTTCCATGTCTAAATAGTTGAAAAAATAGAAAGAAGAAGAATATTTCATGATGTGGGAAAATTATATGAAATTCACATTTCAATATCCAAAAATAAAGTTTTATTGGGGCATGCTCATCCATTTATTTATACGTTGCCTATGGCTACTTTTGTACTATTCAGCAGTAGAGTAGAGTATTCATGACAGAGATCGTATGTCTTGCAGATGCTGGTCCTTCACAGAAAAAGTTTTTGCTAACCCCTGCTCTATATACTTGAAGAAAGAGTCAGAACATAATCTGGAATATAAAACAGCCATTTATTATTGTGTTAATACTTCTGTCCTTGAAGATAATAACCCTATGTAGCAAAACCTAATCAAAAGTATGAGGATTGTCTTTATCAATGAACTAGAAAACAGAACAACATTGAAACAAACCAACAAATCGTCACATAGAAAAATTAATTTGATGCAGTTCTGAGAGATGGCTTCCCCGGTAGCTCAGACAGTAAAGAATCCACCTACAGTGCAGGAAACCTGGGTTTGATCCCTGGGTTGGGAAGATCCCCTGGAGAAGGGAATGGCAACCCACTCCAGTATGCTAGCCTGGAGAATTCCATGGACAGAGAAGCCTGGCAAGCTACAGTCCATGGAGTTGCAAAGAGTCGAACATGACCAAGCGACTTTCACTTCACTTCTGACAGAGAGCCAAATCAGAGCTACCATGGCTGCTTTTTAATGACTTTTTATGTGTCTATTAAGAAGGCTCATTTCTAAAAATTTCCAGATGGAAAATTCCAGGTCTGAACACATATATTTCTACTGGACATTTTTTTCTGTAGAAAAATGCGGAGAAGAAGGCTTTATGGTCTAAGGACAGAGCCCTTGGATTTAAAAGCAAGATGATTATTTTACAATTACATAAGGCTTTGACTCATCAAAATATTTTAAAATTTAACTATCTCATCATCAGGTCAGATCAGATAAGATCAGTCCCTCAGTTGTGTCCGACTCTTTGCGACCCCATGAATCGCAGCACACCAGGCCTCACTGTCCATCACCAACTTCCAGAGTTCACTCAGACTCATATCCATCAAGTCAGTGATGCCATCCAGCCATCTCATTCTCTGTCGTCCCCTTCTCCTCCTGCCCCCAATCCCTCCCAGCATCAGAGTCTTCTCCAATGAGTCAACTTTTCGCATCAGGTGGCCAAGTACTGGAGTTTCAGCTTTAGCATCATTCCTTCCAAAGAAATCCCAGGGCTGATCTCCTTCAGAATGGACTGGTTGGATCTCCTTGCAGTCCAAGGGACTCTCAAGAGTCTTCTCCAACACCACACTTCAAAAGAATCAATTCTTCGGTGCTCAGCCTTCTTCACAGTCCAACTCTCACATCCATACATGACCACAGGAAAAACCATAGCCTTGACTAGACGGACCTTTGTTGGCAAAGGAATGTCTCTGCTTTTGAATATGCTATCTAGGTTGGTCATAACTTTCCTTCCAAGGAGTAAGCGTCTTTTAATTTCATGGCTGCAGTCACCATCTGCAGTGATTTGGGAGCCCAGAAGAATAAAGTCTGACACTGTTTCCACTGTTTCCCCATCTATTTCCCATGAAATGATGGGACCGGATGCCACGATCTTTGTTTTCTGAATGTTGAGCTTTAAGCCAACTTTTTCACTCTCCACTTTCACTTTCATCAAGAGGCTTTTTAGCCCCTCTTCACTTTCTTCCATAAGGGTGGTGTCATCTGCATATCTGAGGTTATTAATATTTCTCCCGGCAATCTTGATTCCAGCTTGTGTTTCTTCCAGTCCAGTGTTTCTCATGATGTACTCAGCATATAAGTTAAATAAACAGGGTGACAATATACAGCCTTGACGAACTCCTTTTCCTATTTGGAACCGTCTGTCGTTCCATGTCCACTTCTAACTGTTGCTTCCTGACCTGCATACAGGTTTCTCAAGAGGCAGATCAGGTGATCTGGTATTCCCATCTCTCTCAGAATTTTCCACAGTTTATTGTGATCCACACAGTCAAAGGCTTAGGCATAGTCAATAAAGCGGAAATAGATGTTTTTCTGGAACTCTCTTGCTTTTTGCATGATCCAGCAGATGTTGGCAATTTGGTCTCTGGTTCCTCTGCCTTTTCTAAAACCAGCTTGAACATCAGGAAGTTCATGGTTCATGTATTGCTGAAGCCTGGCTTGGAGAATTTTGAGCATTATTTTACTAGCGTGTGAGATGAGTGCAATTGTGTGGTAGTTTGAGCATTCTTTGGCATTGCCTTTCTGTGGGATTGGAACAAAAACTGACCTTTTCCAGTCCTGTGGCCACTGCTGAGTTTTCCAAATTTGCTGGCATATTGAGTGCAGCAGCACTTTGACAGCATTATCTTTCAGGATTTGAAATAGCTCAACTGGAATTCTATCACCTCCACTAGCTTTGTTCGTAGTGATGCTTTCTAAGGCCCACTTGACTTCACATTCCAGGATGTCTGGCTCTAGGTCAGTGATCACACCATCGTGATTATCTGGGTCGTGAAGATCTTTTTTGTAGAGTTCTTCTGTGTACTCTTGCCACCTCTTCTTAATATCTTCTGCTTCCGTTAGGTCCACACCATTTCTGTCCTTTATCGAGCCCATCTTTGCATGAAATGTTCCTTTGGTATCTCTGATTTTCTTGAAGAGATCTCTAATCTTTCCCATTCTGTTGTTTTCCTCTATTTCTTTGCATTGATCGCTAAAGAAGGCTTTTTATCTTTTCTTGCTATTCCTTGGAACTCTGCATTCAGATGTTTATATCTTTCCTTTTCTCCTTTGCTGTTTGCTTCTCTTCCTTTCACAGCTATTTGTAAGGCCTCCCCAGACAGCCATTTTGCTTTTTTGCATTTCTTTTCCATGGGGATGGTCTTGATCCCTGTCTCCTGTACAATGTCACAAACCTCAACCAGGGCAAATTAATTATAATTATATTTTAGTTTGTTTGAAATGAGGAAACTGAGGCCCAGAGCATAATTGTTGTATAATATTTTAAAAGCCATTGAAGTTAGAGTCAAAATCCCCGATCTTTTTCCCACTCAAGACTCCAAGCAACAGTGTCCCTTATCTGGAAACAGAAGTGAGAATCCCTGACCAAGGTAATCTCAGTGTAATGTTTGTTGTAAGATCAAATTTTTTTGTGTGTATATATATATATATATATATATATATAAGACTTCCCTGGTGGCTCAGACGATAAAGCGTTTGTCTACAGTGTGGGAGATCTGGGTTCAAGCCCTGGGTTGGGAAGATCCCCTGGAGAAGGAAATGGCAATCCACTCCAGTACTATTGTCTGGAAAATCACATGGACAGAGGAGCCTGGTAGGCTATAGTCTATAGGGTTGCAAAGAGTTGGACACGATGGAGCACACTCTGAAAACTCTGTAACATACTTTATAAAATGAAGTAGAAAAGAAAGAGAAGAAAAGAAAGTAATTTGCTTAGCTCAGGTAACTCGTGGATAACTGGGGGTATTCACCTGCCTTCCAGTCTGTGTTTATCCCATTAGCCAAGGTTAATGGAGGTGAAAATAAAAATCATTTGCTATAGGAACTGATACTTTTGGTCATCAAATGTTTTAAGCTTAGTTGGGATGAATTTCACACCAGAAGGACCTTTGCTTCACAACTGCATTGCTCTCATCTCTTTCCTCTAATAAGTAGAAAAACAAAAGCTTTATACCCACTTTAACAAATGCCAGCAATTCAAGATTTCTTTTTACAACACATACATATGCTAATATCATGAGTGTTAACACCACCGTGTTCCAGATGTCACTCAATCTATGTATTATCTAATAAATTGCAAGTGTACTCTACTGAATAATATAATTGATAAAATCACCTTATCTTTGGACTACAGTGAATTGTTTGTGTGATGGTGTTGTTCTTCATTACATGCCTGAATGCACTCGTTAAGTTCAGAGTGAACAATAAGCCTAAAAAAGCACAAAGACAGTGCACCTGAACCAGCAGGAAGTCTACATTTCAACCACCCCAGAATCTGGCAGGTCTAATCCCTGAGAAGGAGCATGTTCCAAGCATTGTACCTACATTTTCATACTCGAGGTGATTTAGCTTTTTGGTTTTCAAAAAGTGAGGAGTGAGAGCTGAATATCTTTATTTATAAACATAAACCTAAGATGGGAAGGTACTTAAATTCACAAGCTCATTTTCAAATTCATTTTCCTTCAAGTTGTACATACACTTGCCTTAAAATAGCACCACATTCCTGGGAACTTCTAAGGCTCTTTCATTCTTTCTTTGCTGTCTGACAGTAAAGGATATACCCAGCTAGTCTGACAAAGGCTCTGCACAAGGGCTGAGCAGCTTCATCCCTGTTGGCAAGAATTTCTGAGCCAGATTTGGCTGATGTAAAGGGTTTATTTTTCTGGGTTACCAAGTTTTAAACAAAATCCATTCACTAATTCATTCACCAAATACATATTAAGCACTGGAATATCCTAGGCTCTGGGGATAAAAAGAGACAAGTAGAATAGAATAGACCAAGTCTCTGTTCCCCTGATTCTCACATTACTGGGAGTAGAAGGGGAAAGATAAACAATAAACAGAGCATCTAGTATAATAGGTTTCATTATAATGAAATATAATATGGATAGTATAATATGGTATGATAAAGTGCTAGGGTGAAAACATGATGTGATAAGAGAGAAGGGTAGTCAGTGGAGCTGGAAATACCATGTTACATAGAGTGCTCCAGTCAACATTATTAACGTTCCCCAGGACTGCTGGTTGCCCTCTCTTTCCAGGAACACTAGAAAGTTACACTTGCTCACATTTCAAAAATTGATGATATGACTTACTTTGGCCCATTAAATATGAATAGGAATGACATGTCACTGTCAGGCTGAAGATCTGGGGAGCCAGTGTGCAGTTCTCTGAGGTGTTTCCCCCTGCTGTGTCTGTGCTTTGTCTCATGTTGAAATAGTGGCATTACAACTTCTAGTTTCTAGTCTGGTATCTAAGAACTTTGGAAGCCACCAGTCCTTTCCACATAAGAAAACAAGTTGGAAAAAAAGAAAAAAATCAACAACTTTTCTTAGATCTAACAGAGAATTCAGGTCACGGGACAAAAAAAATTTGCCCCCTAAACTGGAGAGACAGGTGGATAGAGAGAATCACAACTTATGGGAATAAAAACCTGCAAGTAGAAACATCCGCAGGAACCAATATTAGGATCATTTTCTCAGACATGTCTTAGTCTTTGCAACCCCATGGACTATATAGCCTGCCAGTCTTCTCCATCCATGGAGTTATCCAGGCGAGAATACTGGAGTAGGTTGATAAAACCTAAATAGTAATTGATGGAATTGCTCAATATGGACAAATGAAAAATCTGGGTTTAGTCTTAGGAGTATGGCCCCTACACCTTAGGTGAGGTATACCTCTAGGAGCCCTACCAGCTTCTCACAGTGAAAATCACATAAAAATTCCCTGATGCTTCCAGTAGGGGAGGAGGGAAAAGTAACCATTTTGAAATAAACCCAGAGTACTCTGTTTTTATTAGCAAGGCATGCCCTCAAGAGAAGCTATTTTACTAATAGTTTAATTATTAGTGAAAATTATTTTAACTCATAGTTAATCAACTTGAGTTTATCAGAATCTAACTGATCTGGAATAAAGGAAATGCCCAATTCCAGCTCCCTCTAGCTTTTCTGCCTAAACTAATGGTGATGGGGATTGAAAAGCACTAGTGAAGGTCACAGCCCAAGAGCACAGGCACAGACTCATTAAAACCTGGAAGTCAAAGTACAGAACTATTGTATGCTTATTCTCCTCCTGCCCCTTACCGCAATATCAACAGGGTTCCTGTGTACTAGGTAGATACTATGGAAAGAACTACAGGCCTCAGAACCTATTTAAGAAAAAGTCCCCAGGGAAACCCAAAGACAACAGGAGAGACAAAAACAAGGGCAGCAGAGGAAATTTTAGCTTCTGATACCAACAGTTAGAGCAAACAAGAGACAGTCCAGCTTTTAAACAGATAAACACAAAACTCACAGTAAAAGCCTATTTACCTCAGTACTTTTAACCTAGTACATCATGTCTGGTTTACAAGAGAAAATCATAAGGCATACTAAAAGACAAAAAATATATATAGTTTGAAAAGACAAAGAAAGCATCAGACATGGCAGACATGTTGGAATATTAGACCAGAGTTTAAAGCAGCTGTTATTAATATATTAAAGGAATCGTGATACTAGAGAAGACTCTCTTGAGAGTCCTTTGGACAGCAACCAGATCAAACCAGTCAATCCTAAAGGAAATCAACCCTGAATATTCATTGGGAGGACTGACGATGAAGCTGAAGCTCCAATACTTTGGCCACCTGATGTGAAGAGCCAACTCTTTGGAAAAGACCCTAATGCTGGGAATGATTGAAGTCAAAAGGAGAAGAGGGTGGTAGAGGATGAGATGGTTAGACAGCATCACTGACTCAATGGTAATGAATTTGAGCAAACTTCAGAAGATAATGAAGGACAGGAAAGCCTGGCATGCTGCAATTCATGGGGTTGAAAAGATCAGACATGACTTAGTGACTGAACAATAATAAGGGAAGTATAATGCAAAAAGTGTACAACATGCAAGAACAGATGTATACTGTAAGCAGAGAGATGGAAGAAAATAAATGCTAGAAATCCCATCCTATTTACAAATCCTGCTCATATTCAAGGCCTTATTCTTCCAAATAATCATACAGAGTGTACACATGAGGAGGTAAGAACTTAGGGGTCCAGCTCTGAATTCTGCCTACCACAGGGAGCAATTTGATGATGATTTGAAGCAGAGAAGGGAGAAGGACACTATCTGACTTATGTTTTACTCTTTTTTTTTCAAATTTTAAACTTTTTATTTTGTATTGGGGTATAGCTAATTAACAATGTTGTGATAATTTCAGGTTAGCAAATGAGATGGTAATATGCATGCCTGTGTGTTAAGTCACTTCAATTGTGACCAACTCTTCCCGACCCTATGGACTATAGCCCACCAGGCTTCTACATCCATGAAATTCTCTAGGCAACAATACTGAAGCCCCCTTGGGTGGCATGCTTCCTCGAGCGGATCACCTCGGGCACTAAGATGGGTCTCATCTTTGAGGGTGGCTTCCTGGACATCGACGTGGAGATTACAGGGACTGATAATAAAGTAATTTATAAAGGAGACAGGGAGTCCAGTGGGAAATACACATTTGCTGCATACATGGACGGAACATACAAGTTTTGTTTTAGCAATAGGATGTCCACCATGACTCCCAAAGATAGTGATGTTCACCACTGATATCGGGGAAGACCCCAGAGGACAAGACATGGAAACAGTAGCTCACAAGAACAAGCTAGAAGAAATGATTAATGAGCTAGCCGTGGAGATGACAGCTGTGAAGCATGAACAGGAATACATGGAAGTTGGAGAGAGAAAACACAGAGCAATCAATGACAACACAAGCAACGGTGGTCCTTTGGTCCTTCTTTGAAGTTCCTGTTCTAGTTACCATGACATTGGGACAGATCTGCTACCTGAAAAGAGTCTTTGAAGTCTGGAGGGTTATTTAAAAGCTTTTTCCCCATAATCCCAAATTCATAATTCACTGTTTACCAAGCATCTTGGTCATAATAATGTCATTAGTTTCTATGTTTTTATTTTCTGAACTGTATCTTCACAGCTTTTTGTTTCTTTGTGATTAATAGATATTGGGGGAAAACACTTTTTTAGGAAAGCTATAGTGAAAATTTGATATTTGTTTGGCATAAATTCATATTTGAATTCTGTCTCCATTATTCAGGCCCTTCTAAAACTCAAACACTGTAAGCTGAATATAGGTGTAGAGTCTTTAGTTTTCTTTCCTTTTGTTTTCATAATAAAATGCAGTTTGTTCAGGATAGCACTTTACTGGTAGTACTTTACTAAAATGACTGCATTCTTGGGATCCCTTATCCTGCAGTTCAAGTCATTAGAAAGACTTATTTTGTTGAGAAACAACAATCCGAATCTTGACATTTTCTATCAAGCTTGATGGCAGAGCTCTGTGACTAGAGTATGTGACCAGATTTGTACTTTTACATTTTGTCTCTCTTGTTTTTGCTTTAAAGATAAGACTTAAACCAACAACCTTTACCCCCCACCCCTAAAGTTTCACTTTGAACCTTAGAATTCAATCATCTCCACTTAAAAGTGTTGCCACAAGCAACTAATAAGCATTTTTTGGTTTCTGCCTAACCTTGTAAGAAGTCTATTAAAGCCAATTCTCTGCATGTTTCAGCAGAGACATGCAGTTTCAGACTTTTTCTTTCTGTGCTGGCGCATCCACTTTCTCTACTCTTGGCATGTAGAAGATATGCATTCACATAATTGGAAAAATCTGGATTTCCAATGCCAAAGGGTTAAAGCCTCTTGGATTTCTTTGCAGTGATATACAGCCACTATTTATTTTGATCAGTGGCATTTTGGTCACTGTTTAATTAGGGTACTGAATATCACTGTCAGTACTAGGGTTTTTGTTTTTGTTTTTCTTGGGTCTTTCTTTTTTGGCACATGTGAATTTTGTTTTGTATAAAATGAAATGACTTTCTTTTGGTCTCTGATGATGGGTTTAACATTCAAGGAGCATCTGGTTTTGCTGTGGGGATGATCCAGGATTATGTTGTGACTGATGTATAGTGGTTATTTGCACTTTTCTTCTTTTAATCTTTGCAAGGGGGAAAACTATAAGTAACGAGTTTTATATAATTAATTTAAACTTGTTACAGGTTTTCATGTTCAGGATAAACAATTTTTCAACCTTGGGTCAAAATACTTGCAAGTTTAAAGTGACTGGATTTTACCCTAGGACAATGCTTGCATGCCAACTGTGTGCATGTGTGTGTCCAAACACTTCAAAACTGAGTTAAAATATGCAAATTTAAAATTGGTTGTGTATCTGATCTGCCCCACGTTCAGTAAATAAACAGTTCTTTTTAAAAACAACAACAACAGAAAAAAAAATATTGGAGTGGGTTGCTTCTTCCAGAAACCCACATTGCCTTCTTCCAGTGGTTCTTTTTGACCTAGGGATCAAATGCACATATCTTACGTCTCCTGCACTGGCAGGAGTGTTCTTTACCACTTGTGCCACTTGGGAAGCCCACTAAATAATCAATTCAACAATATATGCTCTAATTTTAACATAATGTCAAATAAAGACTGTATTTGTATAATTTTTTAATGCTAAAATTTCACCATTTCAACTCTCTAGCCCAATAACCCCATTGGGCTACGACTATTTCCATCTAAAAGATAAAGGCTGAGAGGCCAAAACTCAAAGACAGTACATCCCCACATGCCCAGCTTATTTTCACAAGCATGTATCCAAGTCTCCTTTCTCCTTTACAGTGGGAACCACAGAGACTTTAAAATTTTAATAGGTGATATATAAGGAGGATGTTGTCATAGGCTGGTTTCAAAGAAAACAAAACAAGAGTGTGATATTACCAAATGAAAACCCCCTTGCCTCCTTTCCCCGTGAAGATATCATGGAGATAGGAAGATCTGGGAGTTTGGTGCCAACTTATACTTATCAGCTTATACTGATAAACAGCTTATACTTATCAATAGCATAAACAACCTGATGGACCCTAAAGTAGTTTGCTCATTTCATCCATAATTGTCCAAATATTTGACCATTTTTTTCTTTACATCTATTAAAATTCCATATATTATGGAAAATTCTTCAAATTATATTTCCATTATGCTTTTGCTGGGTGATTTTTATGTGCCATGCTTTTAGGTACTTGTTTAGGTAACATAGACTATAGTTAGAGCTAAAAATAGCTGGAAACACTTCTGGAATTGAGGAATTCCTTTAATTCTGAACAGCTACAAGAGATATTATCTATCTAGGAAGGAGAAAATGGAGCCTAATAAAGCTAAAAAAACAAACATAAATATGTCTACCCAGAATGAAAGGAAGATTTCCATTGGGAAAATGCTCTCATAACTGGAAATTAGCCTTCTCTTGTTGACAGCTAACGACTGTACTTCAAAACATTTTCTTTAAGATGACTGGAATAATTATGGCTACTGCATCCTTCTGTAGGGAAATGGCTCATGGAGAGATAAAGACCAAGAGTAAGCAGGCTGAAATAGTCCTATCTAATTAAAACCTGTCATCTAATTAAACACATTCTCAGCGATAGGAGGGTCTCAAGCTAGTTTTCTGATAGGGAAATGGTGTTCCAAATCATGAGTCACACAATCAAATGTTCTCACTAAGCACCACCAATTAGCCTATATTTAGGCACAATTTCTCTTTTTATGGAAACAAGGACACCAATTTTTCTATATGCAAATTAAACAGAACACTGTTCCTCTTACATAGAATGCCCCCTGAAAAATATGTTATTCCCTTTTCTTGTTGAATACATCCTGGTGATCTTTGCAATACGTGAACATCAAATTATAAATCTAGGCAATAATGATTTATTTTTCCATGCTTTCTCCTTTTTGCCATTGTAAGAATGACTTCATTCTAGGACAATACCATGCAGCTCAAATTTCTAAACTTCCAAGTCCTGAAGACAACTGTGCTTCAATTTTGGCTTGTCCCACTGAAGCAGTCAAATCAAGTTTAAAATGTATGTACATAGAAGCGGCTTTGACATCAAGATACCATTTGACTATTACACTCATAGCACTGTGTTTTTCTAAGCATTGTCTATGTATCCACATATAAGGCACCAAGATTCAAACTCTGTTGAAAACAAACATTCTGAAATCATTTTCCACTACCGGCATTACTCCCATTATAATCTCCATTTCCCCCAAGGTTAATATGGGCTACTCCTAAGTGCAAGGTCCCCTGCTGTTCCTCTCAGTGCCCCTCTCTTAATTACATGGTGTCCTAGGCCCGCTTAGCTTGTCCGAGTGTTTGCTATATTTTCTTTGCTGCAAGTGGCGCTAGCTACAAAGCTCTACCAAAAAGTACATAGGGGAACTAAATTCCAAATTCCAAAGCAATTATTCCTTCTTTGTGACTAAACAAAAGGCTACAATGTTAGTACACAGAATTTTCCACTTGAGAAAGTGAAATTGAGCTTTTAACCTTCACTGGCCTGAGGGCCTAGCTTTGTAACCAGTCTGCTCCCATTGATGCTATGTTGCCTAGAGACAAATCAATCATATATGTTTTCATGTGTGCAAGAGGGAGACGGTCCTTAATGCCATGGAATGCCAGCACTCCTGACTTTCCAGGAAAATGCTTGCATTCTCTGGTTCCATCAGAATCACACTCATGTAAAAATCTCAAACATCTCCCATTATCAGAAAATGAGCTTATTACACCTCTCTCTGTTTCTCTCCTTTAGCAAGTAGAAAAATCTCAAAAGAAACCTTTGGGCTATATCCAAATCACAATGCCTCATTTATATTTTTGTCCATCAATACAAGGTGATGAAACTGAACTCTAGAACATATCTTGCATAAGGCCACATTTTAGTTTGTGTCTGTACTGTCTTTTCTTTATCCTACAAGTCAATGTCCTTCCTCTTGGAAAGGAAAATCAAGCAAAGCTTAGCATAACACCTTTAATAAAAGATAAACTTACCCTACAGGGTGATTATGCAATGCCTTCTCCTATATACACAAAAACAGCAATAAATATGTATCTATATAGATAGATAGATAGACAAATACAGATATCAATATATATCTGATTTACCCAGAGTTTACCTTAGATCTTTATCTATTATTTGGCTACATAGGCAAGAACTCTTGTTATTAAAATATCTAAATTGTCTGCTTTTATTGATAAGAATATTAAGTGATTGGCCTAAAATTCCATAACAGAGTAAGAATAAAGCAAGATTGGGAAGTAATTTTTACTATAGTTTATGTAATATTTGTCTTGCTGATCAATCTCACTTGTCAGGAGTTAATCAGGTACCTACCATAAGAGCAAATAAATAATAGAATATGGAAAAAGATCACCTTAATTTAGAAAAAATGGTCATAGAAATTTAGCTATTATTTTGGCGATGAATACACACACAGATATGATAGATGGATAAGTAGAGACAAACAGATAAAAGCATAAATTATATGATTGCTATAACATGCTATAATTAATTAATTATAATTAATATTATAAATATAAACATATTATATTATTTATAATAATGTATTTATATAAGATTATAAATATATTATAATATTATATATTATATTATGACATATTATCTAATCATATAATATATTATAATATTATAAAATTAATTAATTCCCTGGCTCTTTAGGAGATAAGACCCATTAGAAAGAGATATGGCCTACTAGAAGCCAAGGAACTTAGCAGAAACTCTCTTTCAGCCCCAAGATGATTCTCTAAATTAAACTTCCAGAATAGACTGCATGATTTGCTTTGCAACAGTTCACTAAGCAGCACCAGTAATAAAGACAGAACCAGTGGTCAAATCACAAGTGACAATAAGATGCTGTATCATTTCAAAGCAAATTTGTGGTGTTTTTAACATTTTTCCAGTCACAGTTCTTGGTTTAATCTCTTGAATTCAGACACATCATGTTGACAATTCCACAAACCTTGTTCAGGCAGTAGATAATCTTATTGAACAGCAGATATTTTGTTTTCTGCATTTGATCTTCTGGTTTAATGAAGTGTGACATATTATCTGAGTGATGTCAAGTCTGTGAAATATAAGGTGATATTTTCTATTTAATGGCAAATGAAGTGGCATTATGCAATTGTTTACCTGCAACTTTTCGCCCTCCAAACAAGATTACTGGTTTGCTTACTCAAGGGTGGTAAGCTGTTTTAAAGACATCCTGATCGAGATTATATACAAGGAGAACTGACCTTCTGTAAAGCATCAGAGTAGGCTCTTCACAGAAGAGGCACAAACAAGCGTTCCACTGGAGAAGTTTGGGAAAATGACATCACTTATCCCCATATTTTAGTATCCACAGATTTTTCCCTGTAACTATGCTGTAGTCTCCTTCTCCTTTGACCAATCCATCGCACATGGAGGCTTGGAATGGACTTGCTGCATCTGGTCTTGTCCTTTGTCCTTCAGTATCTCCAGTGACTAGCCTGATGGTCCCAGAAGGAACATCAAAGTATTATGAAACAGAGCTAGTTTGCCAGTACATTAATGAGCTGCTGACATGCAGGCAACTAAGTGGGCCTAGCTCAACCCCCCAAACACAAGTAAGCACAGGTAAGATCACTAAGATGCCTGGCCTATCCCTCTTGATTCCAAAAAACATGAAGAACAGATGGTTATTGTTGTATGTCACTCTGTGGTTATTTATTACACAGCACTGATTATGGCAAGAGATGAATGATCCACCTGTGTATCTCTCAGTCCCTTCATATCCCTTAACAATTCATATCCTGGGCCCCACTCTGAGAGATCTTGTAATCAAACAAGAAAAAGGAATGTTCTTCAGCAGCGGCCACGCTCCCAGCATTGTGGGAAGATACACAGGAAAAACAATGCATGGTCCATGTCCTCAAGGAGTCTACAATATCACTGAGAAATAAAATTCACACACTCACAACAAGAGATCATTATGATCAGTGTATCTTGACTAGGAATTATATCAGTTTCATTGTACATCTTTATCAGAATGTGTGGGTTTTGGTGCACAGTTTATTGTGATCCACACAGTCAAAGGCTTTGGCATAATCAATAAAGCAGAAATAGATGTTTTTCTGGAACTCTCTTGCTTTTTGCATGATCCAGCAGATGTTGGCAATTTGATCTCTGGTTCCTCTGCCTTTTCTAAAACCAGCTTGAACATCAGGAAGTTCAGAGTTCATGTATTGCTGAAGCCTGGCTTGGAGAATTTTGAGCATTACTTTACTAGCGTGTGAGATGAGTGCAATTGTGCGCTAGTTTGAGCATTCTTTGGCATTGCCTTTCTTTGAGATTGGAACAAAAACTGACCTTTTCCAGTCCTGTGGCCACTGCTGAGTTTTCCAAATTTGCTGGCATATTGAGTGCAGCAGCACTTTCACAGCATCATCTTTCAGGATTTGCAATAGCTCCACTGGAATTCCATCACCTCCACTAGCTTTGTTTGTAGTGATACTTCCTAAGGCCCACTTGACTTCACATTCCAAGATGTCCGGCTCTAGGTCAGTGATCACACCATCATGATTATCTGGGTCGTGAAGATCTTTTTTGTACAGTTCTGTGTACTCTTGCCACCTCTTCTTAATATCTTCTGCTTCTGTTAGGTCCATACCATTTCTGTCCTTTATCGAGCCCATCTTTGCATGAAATGTTCCCTTGGTATCTCTAATTTTCTTGAAGAGATCTCTAGTCTTTCCTATTCTATTGTTTTCCTCTATTTCTTTGCATTGATCACCAAGAAAGGCTTTCTTATCTCTTCTTGCTATTCTTTGGAACTCTGCATTCAGATGCTTATATCTTTCCTTTTCTCCTTTGCTTTTCTCTTTTCTTCTTTTCACAGCTATTTGTAAGGCCTCCTCAGACAGCCATTTTGCTTTTTTGTGTTATTTTTTCTTGGGGATGGTCTTGATCCCTGTCTCCTGTACAATGTCACGAACATCAAGCCATAGTTCATCAGGCACTCTGTCTATCAGATCTAGGCCCTTAAATCTATTTCTCACTTCCACTGTATAATCATAAGGGATTTGATTTAGGTCATACCTGAATGGTCTAGTGATTTTCCCCACTGTCTTCAATTTAAGTCTGAATTTGGCAATAAGGAGTTCATGATCTGAGCCACAGTCAACTCCTGGTCTTGTTTTTGCTGACTGTATAGAGCTTCTCCATCTTTGGCTGCAAAGAATATAATCAATCTGATTTCAGTGTTGACCATCTGGTGATGTCCATGTATAGAGACTTCTCTTGTGTTGTTGGAAGAGAGTGTTTGCTATGACCAGTGTGTTCTCTTGGCAAAACTCTATTAGCCTTTGCCCTGCTTCATTCTGTACTCCAAGGCCAAATTTGTCTGTTACTCCAGGTGTTTCTTGACTTTCTACTTTTGCATTCCAGTCCCCTATAATGAAATGGACATCTTTTTTGGGTATTAGTTCTAAAAGATCTTATAGGTCTTCATAGAACCATTCAACTTCAGCTTCTTCAGTGTTACTGGTCAGGGAATAGACATAGATTACTGTGATACTGAATGGTTTGCCTTGGAAATGAACAGAGATCATTCTGTCATTTTGCATCCAAGTACTGCATTTCAGACTCTTTTGTTGACTGTGACGGCTACTCCTTTTCTTCTGAGGGATTCCTGACCACAGTAGTAGATATAATGGTCATGAGTTAAATTCACACATTGCAGTCAATTTTAGTTCGCTGATTCCTAGAATGTCGACGTTCACTCTTGCCATCTCCTGTTTGACCACTTCCAATTTGCCTTGATTCATGGACCTAACATTCCAGGTTCCTATGCAATATTGCTCTGTATAGCATTGGACCTTGCTTCTATCACCAGTCACATCCACAACTGGGTGTTGTTTTTGCTTTGGCTCCATTCCTTCATTCTTTCTGGAGTTATTTCTCCGCTGATCTCCAGTAGCATAATTGGGCATCTACCAACCTGGGGAGTTCATCTTTCAGTGTCCTATCTTTTTGCCTTTTCATACTGTTCATGGGGCTCTGGAGGCAAGAATACTGTAATGGTTTGCCATTCCCTTCTCCAGTTGAACACATTTTGTCAGACCTCTCCACCATGATCTGTTCATCTTGGGTGGCCCCACACGGCATGGCTTAGTTAGACAAGCTGTGGTCCATGTGATCAGATTGGCTAGTTGTCTGTGACTGTGGTTTCAGTCTGTCTGTCCTGTCATGCCCTCTCTCAGCACCTGTCATCTTACTTAGGTTTCTCTTACTTTGGACATGGGGTATCTCCTCATGGCTGCTCCAGGAAAGCGCAGCCACTGCTCCTTACCTTGGACATGGGGTAGCTCCTCTCGGCCCCTGTCCCAACCTTGGACATGGGGTAGCTCCTGCGCCATCTAGTCAAGGCTATGATTTTTCCAGTAGTCATGTATGGATGTGAGAGGTGGACTATAAAGAAAGCTGAGTGCAGAAGAATTGATGATTTTGAACTGTGGTGTTGGAGAAGACTCTTGAGAGTCCCTTGGACTGCAAGGAGATCCAACCAGTCCATTCTAAAGCAGATCAGTCCTGGGTGTTCTTTGGAAGGACTGATGTTGAAACTGAAACTCCAATATTTTGGCCACCTGATGTGAAGAACTGACTCATTTGAAAAGACCCTGTTGTTGGGAAAGATTGAGGGCAGGAGGAGAAGGGGACAACAGAGGATGAGATGGTTGGATGGCATCACCGACTTAATGGACATGAGTTTGGGTAAATTCCAGGAGTTGGTGATGGACAGGGAGGCCTTGCTTGCTGTGGTTCATGGAGTCGCAAAGAGTTGGAGACAACTGAGAAAACTGAACTGAACTGAACTGACTAGACGGACCTTTGTTGGCAAAGTAATGTCTCTGCTTTTTAATATGCTGTCTAGGTTGATCATAACTTTTCTTCCAAGGAGTAAGCATCTTTTGATTTCATGGCTGCAGTCACCATCTGCATTGATTTTGGAGCCCAGAAAAATAAAGTCTGTCACTGTTTCCCCATCTATTTGCCATAAAGTTATGGGGCCAGATACCATGATCTTAGTTTTCTGAATGTTGAGCTTTAAGCCAACTTTTTCACTCTCCTCTTTCACTTTCATCAAGAGGCTCTTTAGGTCTACTTCACTTTCTGCCATAAGCGTGGTGTCATCTGCATACTTGACGTTACTGATATTTCTCCTGGCAATCTTGATTCCAGTTTGTCCTTCCTTCAGCCCGGTATTTCTCATCATGTATTCTGCATATAAGTTAAATAAGCAGGGTGACAATATACAGCCTTGACATACTCCTTTTCCTATTTGGAACCAGTCTGTTGTTCCATGTCCAGTTCTAACTGTTGCTTCCTGTCCTGCATACATGTTTCTCAAGAGGCAGGGCAGGTGGTCTGGTACTCCCATGTCTTTCAGAAAGAGGGGTGCAAATCCAAGCAGAGAGAATTTTATGCACCCTAGAATGGAAATAGACATTAATATACCATAGAAAGAACAGGGACTGATTGAGTGAACAAGGACTTCTTTAGTATTTACCATGTGCCAAGTGCTAGTCTGAGTTCTTTATAATTTTGAACAGTTATAGCAACATTATGAGACAAATACTATCATTATGCTCTTTGCATAGTACAGTCTGACCACAATGGAAGAATTTCAATACTCTCTAGTAAAGGATATTGCATGGGATTAGTATTCAATAGAAAAAGTCAATGTCAAGAATAACTTTTCTTTGCAAAGAAATCTATAGTTACCAAAGTTGCTGTCCACTACCTTTAAATTAGACATTAATTTTTTTTTTCTTGAGTGTCTATGGGTTGCAAAAAGGAAGATGGAAAAAATTTATGAAGGAAAGAGTATTCTCTTTCCTTTATTCTAAATAAACCACTTTATTCTATCAACTGTGGTTGGAATTTTGCTTTAATATAATATTAGTAAACTAGCTTGATTCTAATAAAATACATCTGTCTTCTGGGAGAATGTATTCATGCTTTATTCAATTTTTAAAGGCATGAGGCATAGTCTTCTCTTAGTAAGTGAGAACAATCTGGGGATTCTATTTCGAACCAAATTCCTAGGCAAGTTATAATAGTTATCTAAAGAGAAAATTGTTGCATGTGTTCCAAAGCTTTGCATTGAATTTCATGACATTCACCCATAGTTTAATGTCAATCAACAGAATTTTACCAAAATTCTACATATTACAAATACTCTGTAGGATGTAACTTTTCTTTCTAATGTAGTAGGGAGTGTTTTTCCTCTATAAATAAACTCTCAAAATCATTCTAACTCTCTACTTTCCATTCTGAAAATCTCCAGACATGAACAGATACTTAATGCTCTGCTACACCATATTAAAGTCTGCATATTTAAAGTTTGCAAATTCAGACAGGTTTTATATATTCCACAGTATGTTCTAATTCCGGTCTCTGTGGGGGTGTAGGTTTGAACCCCACTGCTACCAAAGTCAGCTTTGCCTACTCTTTGACTAAGTAACTAAGGTTACTTTGAATAAGTAACCTATTCCCAAAAAGGACTTGAGACAGTTTATAATAAAGGCACAGGACCATTAGAACAAAAAACAATAAAATGTATCTAAATCAAGAGGTAAATATGATGGTTAAGGAATAAAGAGATAGAAGGTTTGAAAATTATAAATTAAATGTTTTCTGTGTACAATGAAAATTTTTCCCCAGCCATTTTCTGAGTCTGTAAGTTAATGAATATCTCTTATAAAGTATTTAAATACAAATTCCAGGACAATGTTAAATGAGAGTATGTTGGTGGAGCAAGGGGCTTTGGGCAGTCAGAGAAGCAGATCTCTTCTCGATAGTACTGGTGTTCCAGGCTTTCCTGGGCCAAAGTCTACCACACATGCTTCCATCATGTACACTGGACAAATACAAGTCACAAATTCAACCCCTTCCCTGAGGAACACTCAGGTTTATAAGCAAATTCCATTTCTTTCTCTTCTTCTTCTGAAGGTTTATAATATATAATAATTAACAAGATTATTATAAAGATAACCTTGAATCCTTTCTAATTAATTTTAAAATTTAAATAATTCTAATTTTTAGATATTTTATTTTAGTAAAATAATTAGTTGCAGCAGAGCTAACAACTAATCAAAGATTTATATTATAATGTAACATATGGAATATTTATGGCTTAAGCTAATTGCATGAACCACATAATTGTCAGAGTTGTCACCTCTCTTTGAACACACAGACATAATATGTATGCTTTTTAACCATTATCCTAAAAAATAGACTAGAATGAACAATATATTATATACCACTTATCATGGTCACATGTACTCTATACAGCAACATCATCTGGAAATGGAATAAAAATATGGTTGTCATGTTCTACAAGCTATCAAGTGTTGTCTCTCATTTGAGACCTGAAGCAAATTAGTCATATTAACTATATAACTAAAAAGTTTCATATTTATTAGTAAGAATATCCACATTGAATTGGTGCAAAGTCATTGACTGTATCTTCTTGAAAGCTATGAAGTGAATTTTTAACAAGCAAGCTGATATCCTTTTGCAGGACTCATGATTATGAGTCTTCAGTAAATTCTAAGTTCTACAAGGCCAAGAAAGGAGTTTAGCTAATATTACAACTGAGCACCTTAAGCATCAGAACCAATACAGTCACTGACATAAGTTAAATCTTTTGTAAGTAAATTAACATTGTCATAGGGCCCAACATTAAACAAAATCTGCACCTGTCTAAAATATGTTACCAAAGTAAATCAGAAACTGAGAAGGTGAATGGATCAATACTAACATATTTGATCAAATCCTCAAAATATCTTGACTGCATGACCTTACAGAGTTACCACAAAGTTTTCCTTTTCTAATAGAAAGCATGACATTAAAAAGATGGTTCTCATGATTTTGTATTCATTATAGTGAAAAGTTCCAGTTCCATGAAAGTAGAAATATGTTTACTTCACTCACTTTTCTCATAAATACCTGCATCTCATCCTTACAAGATTCTCAATAAATATGTCGAATTAATGATTAAATAAATGAATAAATTCCATCCTTATTCTAATTTGAATGTCTCAGGTGTCTAATAATTATGATAAATTGCTGATTTTGATCATTTTAAGTTAAAATACAAGAATTAAAGTCAAGTCCAATCTAATCAGAGATCATGAAAAACATTGAATACAAAATGCCTATCTCACTTCTGGCATGATTTTTTTATTTTACTTTTTTATAGTTGTTATGTTTATTTCTAGCCTTTTCTTTGCACATATACTTTGGATGTACACATATGGGATCTTGCAATCCAAACTGTTTAGCAACTTGATTTCTCATTTAACACTATTTTGTGTGTCTCCACTCCCTAGGTCCTTTTTAAATTTTTTTATTGAAATATAGTTGATTTACAATGTTGTGTGGAATGATTTTTCCCACCATCCAGTATACAATAGTGGGGACAGTTAGATCTTCCAAATGTGGAAGAGAGTGTTTTCCATTTGCTGGATCTTGGGATATATATCTTTTCAGCCTCCCTTTCAAGAGTTTATTCTTTGTACCAAGAAGAGCTTACAGATGCCAATATTATAAAAGCAAGTTTAATAATTTCCATGGGGGGACATCTCTTTTGGCAATTTATAATAGAGACTTAATAATCCATGAGACTTGGCTAATCAAACTTTCCTGGAAACAGTCATCAGATATAATAGAAAACTGACTTATTCTTGCCAGTTCCATTCCTTTCCAGGAATAAACTCAAAAGTAAATTTTAAGTAAAGGTTCCCCAGTGGTATCCACTAACAATTAATCTAATTCTCTTTCATAAAAAGTGGAGAAATATCAGTCCCATAATCTTTTAAGAAGGTGAATATAGAACCAGAATCATAAATACATAACAGTTCTTTTTTTTAAATACATAACAGTTCTTAAAACGTGCCCAAATCCTAAACTTCTGTATTTTTTCCTTCCATACTAATAGTCACCTGATTTCTATTCAAATATCTGGTAGCGGACCATAGCCAAACAAATCACTTTAGTTGTTTTTTTTTTTCCTTACTAATTATTCTAATTAAAGCACCAATGTGACAGCAGCAAAATAGATCTAAAAACAATGCTGTTACATGGACAGGGTTTCAAAGCACTAAAATACGTTTAATCCAAGGATTTGCATGCTGTCCCCCTTCCATCTGCTGCAAAAAAATGAGTCCTCTGGTTGGAAGTGACTCTGATAGAATAAATATCATCTGAGGCTCTGCCAGTAGTGCAAACAATTATGGATTCTATCATGTGCTCTTCCTCCTTTCTCTCCATGAGAGAAACTAAGATAGAAAGCAGGAAACACCCAACTGGGCTCCCTGTGAGGACACCTCTCTTTCTAGAATCAGACTAACAGCAACCGGCTCTGGCTACTGGGACATCAAACATGAAGAGACTGCTGTTGTGCAGAAAATAAATAGGCAGACATCAAAGGTTTGTAAAAAATTTGATTAAGAAACTTACTCAGTCTTGCCACACAGCAGACACTGATCTACTGAAATGTGTTGAGGCTAGAATTAAATACACAGACTTATTTTGCCTCTGAAATCTGTTACATTGATACATACCCATAAATTTGGACACTGTAATGAAAAATTAACAAAACAATGACCCTTGCATGAACCTAGTCTTTGAATCAGAAACCTCATTCATAAAAGAATTTCAAAGTATTTTTGTATTCAAGAT
The DNA here is from genome assembly GCA_935064755.1 of Tragelaphus eurycerus. Lineage (NCBI taxonomy): Eukaryota > Metazoa > Chordata > Mammalia > Artiodactyla > Bovidae > Tragelaphus > Tragelaphus eurycerus. The sequence continues at coordinate 5,386,061 of CAKXYN010000111.1, read as the reverse complement.
ACACATTTTGTATTCGAGTGAAATTTTAAATTCTTTAAAGAATTGAGAAGCAAATAAATGTCTAATCAAAAAATAATTTTGGTCTGGTGAAATATCAAGGCAAATTGCTTCCTTGCCCAAGGACATCATACTATAATTACTACATAATGAGTATGACGGGAGAAAAACAATAACTGTGCCTCATTCTTTCAACCATTCATTTAAATTTGAAGATATTATCAGTGGGTGACCGAACCTCAAAAATGCAGGAAAATATTCAACAATATTAGACTTGTATAGGTAAGTATCCAATAAAAGCCACTTGGATAAAAATATATTAAATACTTAAAACTGTAAAATCATTTGATGGAAAGAAAAATCCATTCAGAAAATGAAGAACTTGAATAATTTATATAATTTGGCCAAACACTACATTATTGCTCCAATTTCCACTTTGCCGGGGCTAATCTCTCCTGCCAGATTCCCTCGTCTCCTTCCATAGCTGTCATCGTCACTCTCAAGTCTCTTGATCTTATCTAACAGAGCAAGTAGAAAATATATTATACTATGTTCCTGGAAGCCTACAAGACCTTGAAGAATGGTATATTTCAGAGAAGAGACTGTTGAAAAAAGGGTCTGCATCCTAATTCTAACCTTGATTATCTAATTGTTACTGAAAATGACATTTATGATTTTCCCCCTACATTCTTTATTTACCTGTTACAAGTCACCAGCCACCTGGTATACAAGTCTAATATCAACCAGAAAACAGAGGCAATTAAGATAAGTGATCGTAGCCCCCAGTTCTAATTAACCTGCCAATGTCACAAAGTACAAATGCCAAATTTCCCCTTGGAAAACTCCATAGAAATGTCAAAAGACTGAGTAGCTCAAGAGTCCTCTCTCTAACCAATGTCTGTTTTGTTTTGTTTTGTTTTTTTCCTGATCAGCCAACCTTTTAACAACACAAGGGTGGTCACCAATAAATCTCAGATTGTAATTATTCACCAGCACTTCATAAGCCCTGGTTACTCCTCTCATACCATCAGATTCTTTGAAGTTTTGTGAGGGTCCATTTTTAATTTAGATGAAAGATTTCACTCTGTAGGTTTCTGAAAACACACTGAGGAGAAGGACAGGTTCATTTACTCCTAGAGCCATTCCTCACTCACTTCTTTGTTTTGCAGGTGGTATTTAAATCACAGTGTTTCTAGCTCTAAAGCAAGAGCAGGAAAGAAAGCTCACCTGCTTCTATGGCTATAATTCAGAATCTGACTCATTTGAGTACCTATAGTACAGAGGAGTAGATCCTAGTATCAATCAGAACCAACAACAACAAAATCAATCACACTAAGAGGACTCAAAATATGAACCCAAAGAAGTCAACTAGGCTCTGACCAAAAAGGAGGTCCCATAAAGCAGAGACGGTGACCTTCAGCCAACATCGATAGCACATTAACAAACAAGGGCAGTCCTAAGGGACATTGTTAAGATTAGCTGAGTGCTAAAACAGAATTTCTTGTTTCAATGTCGGCAGTTTTCTAACTCCTCTGGACCTTGACTCTGAATCTGCAACAGTTTCCCACTGGCTAATTCAGCCTTTGGGTCTCAGCTTACACATAACTTCTTTGATGAAATCTTTCCCCTTCCTCCAAACTTGATTAGATCTTGTGTTATATGTTGCTATACTATTCTTGACTTCTTCATAATGTTCATTACAATTGAAATTATTTATAAAATTATCTGCTTAATTACTAGCTCTTCTGTTGGATTTAACATTCCAGAAGGTAGGACAAGGTCCATTTTGTTCCCTGACATACAGATGACCAATATTTATTTATTTAATAATCAGCATTTGGAGACAGTATCAAGACCTACATACATAAAAACCTAGAATATTAGGCCTAGATCAGATTTTAAGTTGTAGCTGGTCCAACCTCTATTGCAACATGGGAATCCTCTCTCAAAGTATATACTGATGATCAATATGGTTTGCTCCTTAAACAATTCCACGAAGGTCAGTAAGTAATATGTGAGACATGGTATTCTACCACTTACTACTTACTAGAAATTACTCCTCAAGTGCTTCCTAAATTTTCCATTTGTCATTTCCAGTCTCAGAAGTAATTCAGAATAAAATCCATTCCTTTCTTTAGACAAGAGTGCTTTAAATGTGGTAAAATAGCAAAAATGTGTTTCAATCAGTCTTCCTTCTTTCAGGCATAACCTTGGTTCTTCTAAATATTCCTCATACTATCTGATTTTGATTCTCTTCACAGTTCTTTTTCCTTTATACAGCTTGTGCCCCAATTTGACAAGATCCCACAACACTCCAAATGTGGTATGACCCAGGCAAAGAACAATGAAATCATTGTCTTCCTTGATCTGGACTCTATAATTTTATTAGTGCAGCTTAATTTTTGCATTGCTAGTGGTATCCTACAAACCAGATTTTTAAAAAGTTAATTTTACTCAGCTCTTTACCAACTGAGCTATCAGGGAAGCCCTCTACTCAGCTCAGCACTGGCTTAATAAAACTGTGATATCGCTTAGTAAAAGTAACTAAATTTGAGAGTTATTTTTCTTTGCCATATGTATCAGCATTGTATTAAATTCCCATTGCCTTGGGGAAGATTTATTATATAAGAGTATGTGGAAGTGTCTTAAGGCCTATCCCATAACAAGCATATATATATATATATATATATATATGCATCTTCTTTTCCTTTCTTTGCCTCAACACTCCACCAAACAAACAAAACCAGGTCTTTCTGTGACAGTTGATAATCACTCCAGATTGTTGAATCCTAATGAACTGCCATAGTCTGCAAAAGGCAGCAACTGTTTTCATTTCAGTGGTGACACATTTTCCAGGCTTTTGAAAACCAAGTTGAAAAAGGATGTGCTGCATCAAGTCTATGAGTCATCAGTGTCTCTGGCTCCTTTAACTAGAGGAACCCTGGTGGTATCTCTGCCTTTCCACTCAATAAGAATCCTTCACACAGACCTACTCCTGCTCCCCATAAAGACCACAGGGCTGTGAGCACAAAGAAACTGCCATATTCATGGTTCACTTCCTATTTCTTATCTACTTTCAAATTACACTATTGTTAATTGCTCCAGAAAAATATTGGGCTAAGCAAAAAGTTCCTTCAAAGTTTTTCCATAAGCTGTTATGCAAATACCTGAATGAATGATATTTTTGGCCAATCCAATATATTATCTTTCCTCTAACTTATTAAATGTCCATGTCTGTATACTTGTAACTACTCTGATGCATTTTTTTTTAAACTGGATTCATATGGCTTTATATTATTATTTATTTTACAGTGTTCTAGGATAGAAATTCGGGGAAGGCAATGGCACCCCACCCCAGTACTTTTGCCTGGAAAATCCTATGGACGGAGGAGCCTGGTAGGCTCCAGTCCGTGGGGTCGCTAAGAGTCGGACACGACTGAGCGACTTCACTTTGACTTTTCACTTTCATGCATTGGAGAAGGAAATGGCAACCCACTCCAGTGTTCTTGCCTGGAGAATCCCAGGGACAGGGGAGCCTGGTGAGCTTCCGTCTATGGGGTCGCACAGAGTCGGACACGACTGAAGCGACTTAGCAGCAGCAGCAGGATAGAAATTATTTTTTATCAGAATTTTTGCACAGTGATCTACTGTTTTCTAGGTTTCAATGTTTCTGTTGAAAAAATGCTAATATTTGAATTATATGATATTGTTAGGTAGTTAGAATAGGAAAAGGAGTCCAGAATGGTGGTGGCTAAAGGACAAAGAAGGGAAAAGTCCATGAAAATAGAACAAAGGAAGATCTGAGGACCAGACTGAGGACCTCGGGTAAAATAACAGCCCTCCTGGCTAGCCAATTTACAGAGGGCAGGCTCAAGGAGAGGGGGAAAAAACATAAAAAGAGGAGCCAAAATTGAGCGGGGGGCTTCTCTTCTCGTCTTTGTGTCAGCCCGTCCTCATGCCTGGAGGATGTATTTTCCTTTGCTTGCCAATAAAACTGAGCCATAACACCGGTCCGTCCGTCACTTCAAATTTTTGCTGTGGTGAGACAGAACCAAGGAAATTATAAACTCCCCAGACACAATCATTCATGTTCAAGTAATGCTCCCTTGTGAATGTACCCTATTCTTGTTTCAAATGCAATACCTTATTTTACCAAGAACTTTACTTGTAGCTCTTTTGTATTTTAGTTGTATTTGTATTTTGTATTTGTATTTGTATTTTGTATTTTAGTTGTATTCTCTTTCTTTTATCAGATTTGATTTTTCTGAGTCTCCGTTTTCTACTTGTTCTTCTTGGTCTTTGCCTTCTACATTACAGATTTTCAATGTTTGGCTTCCATGGCCAGTAATTTATATTTAAGAGTAATAGCCTAACACTCTGTTTGGAGAAAAAAAAGCTGTGGACTGATGGCTTTTACCATGAGTGGTAAAGTGGAGACCGTGCTATTTCACTTAAGAAGACCTAATGTGAGTTTTGTAAATCTCTTGTTTTGAACCAGTCTTTTGAGCCCAGAAAAGGAACTCCCTACATTACTTTTATTGATAAATTGTGCTGCCATCAGCATTCTGGGAGCCAAAAAGGAATAAAAGAGCTGGAAGACTCCCAGTACAGAATACAGACTTTCAGTTAATCTTGTTCCCTATGTAGGGCCACACCCTGTGCTTACTTTTGCTTGCTCTCCCTGAGTTAAGAGTCTCCCTACATGAACTCTGCCAAAAACAAAAACTTCATTTCCTCTGCTGAATGGGACTTGGGATTTAGCCTGGTCCTTAAATAGAACTTTCCACCAATCTTCATGATTTTGGCCTCATCTCCTAAACCCAGTGTAGACGTATCTGGTGCCCCAAGCCCCTAACACTGGGATGATGTAGGCAAACTGGTTGTCCTGGTTCTGTATCTCCTCAATAAATTCCTCCTTTTCACGTCTAGTAAATAAAATACTTACCCGGCTTTCCATTTTCCAAATGAATACTTTTTTCATATAAATGTTTCATACAGAGTTGGACATATTTTACTAAAAAATTAGCTGTTTATCTAAAATTCAAATTTACACTGGGTATCTTATATTTTATTCAGTAACCAAGCATAGTGGAAAGAAGAGTAAAGAAGCGTTAGGCGTCCTGAATTTCCCACCTCACACTATGAAGAATCAAGAGATGGTATTTTGAATTTGATAGAACAGAAAATTTTTAATATAATATTTAGATTTTCAAAAGTAGCTAATAAAGTTTTAAATACAGAACTATTTTAGCTGGAGAGGGAATAGGTTGTGAGAAGTAGTGTGAATAAAATCTTCAGCTAGTATAGCAGAAAAATGCCAATCTCTACAGAAGGAAGTCAAACATTAAGGCAACCACCAAAAGACCTAAAAGCAGGAATGATTGACTATGGTTGTTCCTGGGCTCAGGGAGGTGGCTGCCACAACACATGGAGATTGTGGGTTTTCAATATCAGTCTTGTAGTACCTTTTGCTTTCTAATGCATGCTTTACTTAAATTTAAAAATTCAACTTGTTTTAAGAAATACCTAAAGTGAATATGTATGCTTCTAATATAGATGCCTATAATAAATATCTACAGCGTTGACTTATGAACACTTTTACATATATCTTAAATTGTGAAAAGTCAGAGTCAGAACAGCTTAAGTTTCAAAGAAAGAAGTCTATTGGAGAAATTAGATTTTCTCTTTTCCTAATAAGAAGAGACCTTTTCTTTCCCTAGGGAAAATGTTGAATATGAAAGCAAAATGCCCGGCAGGTGATAATAATCTTGCTTTCATGAAAGAGCAGTCAAGGAAAACACAGTCATTTGTCTACTTCCACAGTTTGCTGCATTTACTGTCAGATATCTGAGCACTGTTCCCACTTTTAATAATGATTAAATAAGTAATTGTTTCATTAGTCTTAATCTTGGGGTTTACTACAATCTAGGTTTCATGAGTAAGCATACTAATTTGTCTGATTAATTTCCATTTAGCAGTAATTTTAGTTAATAAGAGTGAGAAAGGCAATACACAGAAAATATAACATTTATGTAATTACTAACTAAAGTTATGAATATAAAATATGCAATTTCCAAAATAGAGAAGGATGAAAAATAATAGAGGGGCATAGATGTAATACATTTGCATAGCAACACTTAACAAACTTGATGTATAATGTCTGGTCAGTGAATCCTCTTTGAGTCAAACTGGTTGACCTCACACACATAAAATGCTCTTGTAACCTTCATGTTCAATACTGTAGGGTCTCTGATCGAGTTTCTCTGGTAATAAGATAAAATTACTCCATACATTTGATCCCTGGGTTGGGAAGATCCCCTGGAGAAGGGAACGGCTACCCACTCTAGTATTCCGGCCTGGAGAATTCCATTGACTGTAGAGTCCATGGGGTCGCAAAGAGTCGGACAGGACTGTGTGACTTTCACTTGCCATATACATCATGATCTTACAAATAATTGACACTTTCTAGAAATAAAAAATTATTTTTATGGTCATCTAAATCTATGGTGGGGCTTCCTAGGTGGCGCTAGTGGCAAAGAATCTGCCTGCCAATGCAGGAAACAAAAAAGACCCAGGTTCGATCCCTGGGTCAGGAAGATCCCACGGAGGAGGACATGGCAACCCACTCCAGTATTCTTGCCTGGAAAATCCTATGAACAAGGGAGCCTGGTAAGCTATGGTCTATAGGGTTGCAGAGTCAGACACGACTGAAGCGACTGAGCTCAAATCTATGGTGAAAGTCATGTCTACAAAATATTGAGGCCAATTACCACAGAGTTCACATAAAATCCACCCTAGTTCCATGCTGAATGCTTACTCTTCTCAGTTGTATTTACAAAAGTACACCTCACTGAAAGAAAAGGAAATGATAGCAGTGCAGAACCTACAACAAAAGTCAAGATTTGCATGAATTATTTATGTTTAAGGTTATTTTCTACTTAAGATTCATAATATACTTTACCTTATTTTACAACAGAAAGAGAAATTATGGCTCAATTTACTAAAATAAGTATAATCATAATCACATCTGCTCTTGAAGATTGTCAAATATCTCCAGAGTGCACTGCACACATTTCCTTTACTAGATTCCCTCTTTTATGAGTTAATTAAACAATTTCACAGCATTATTTTACAACTATTCTGCATGGCATACTGTTTGTACAGAACATTCCCTTTAACAGCTCTATTCTTCAAACAGATGTTCATTTAAAAATTTTTACACATTTTGTTGGAAGAACAATTAGTGCATTTATCCTATTATGTTGTCACCTTTCTTTGGATTTTGAAGCACGTCTATGTCTCTTATGGAAAACCCGATGTGATCAGCAATTTTAAAGGGAGGGACAAAAAAACACCCTTTAGCAAATGTCTAGGGTCAGTGAACAAAGGTTATCAGAGCAAATTACCCCCAAATGATGGCTATTCAAAGTTACCTTGGTTTTAGAGAACAAAGTCATGAAGAACTTCTCTCAAAGGCATGGAAAAATAAAAATACATGATGGCACACTTCTCCAGTCTACTCGTTTTGTTTTTATGAAATTTTACTTAGGCCCCCCAAGCAGACCAAATTCATTAAAAACCAGAGTTAAAAGGACAGATTAAAGAAAAAGAAATGGATGCAAAACCTCTATAAATTTGTTTATCAAAAGACAACTAAATCAGTAATTCCTTAAGACTTATTTTCCTACACAGTGTTATGAATTGGCTTATCTTACCTCAGGGCTTCCCTGATAGCTCAGTTGGTAAAGAATCCACCTGTAATGCAGGAGAGCCCTGCATGCAATTCCTGGGTCAGGAAGACCCGCTGGAGAAGGGATAGGCTACCCACTCCAGTATTCTTGACCTTCCCTTGTGACTCAGGTGGTAAAGAATCCACCTGCAACGTGGGAGATCTCGGTTCAATCCCTGGGTTGGGAGGATCCCCTGGGGAAGGGAAAGGCTACCCACTCCAGTATTCTGGCCTGGAGAATTCCATAGACTATACAGTCCATGGGTTGTAAAGAGTCGGACATGACTGAGCGACTTGCAGTTTCAATTTCACTTTCATCTTACTTAAATATTTTAAAGGAAAGAGATATCATCTACCATGTATTTTGAGGAGAACATTTCCTTCCTTGCTTGACTCAAATCTAGTTTTACTCAGTTTGAGTTCCTGGCCAGGTTTGCTTTATGCGATTTTCTCAATGAATGTCTCCTCTCTGTCTTAACTGTTGCAAACAGTCAACTGTGTTCACCAGTGTAGATGCTGCATCTCATGTGAAAAAGGACTATGTTTGTTTTCCTTCTGAGAGTAATCTTGCTGCATCAAGTCAGAATCACACTCTTTTCACAGTAGTTTAAATAAACATTGGCACAGAAACATATTTTACCCTTTCTTTTGAACTATGGATTAATGTATTACGAACATCTATTTACCACTGTAAAAGTATAATGTGAATTCACTTAGGTGGAAATATAGTGTCAAGTAAAATGAGAGATCATTATATTTTCAGAGCTCTTCTTTTGTCTCTCTCTCTCTCTTTTTTTTTTTTTTTGAGAATTTCGTCCTATTGGAATAAGAAAACCTGGAAAGTTGAGGCATCACTAGGAATTTAAAATATGCTCACAAAATGAGCACCTCATTGTTAGGTTAAAAATGTGCAAAATATTAATTACTGGAAAGTTTTAGAATTGCTCCATAATATCCCAGTCTCCTCAGCAAATAAAGCAGAGTTTAAGTAATGAGTTTTAAATTGTTTATCTAGACCTAAGATCTGTATTAGAGACAGAACAACAAAAACAAAGATTTCTAAACAGGAATGGTCTATAGGAACATTATTTTCAATCTTATGAGGTACCATTTTGGGAAAGTAGAGTGGAATGATTAAGATCTGTGGATATAATGGGAGGGCAGTTCTCACTGCTATGTTAGTTTTGGGTATTGAGTGATAGTGGAACGTAATGTATATGACACATTGCCAGAAGTGGTGTACTCCAGTCACTGCAAAGGGAGTCCATGTAGGCACAGTTTAGAATGACTGCAATTTGAAAACCACCTAAAATGTTCAGATAAAGGTGTTTTTTAAAATTAATTTTCATATAGCTCTGTAATAAAATGCTCTTTGTACATGAAAATGATGATATATTTTTACTTAGCAGCATTGAAGAATGATTATAATGTAAATCCTTAAGAGAAAAAAAATATGTTTAGAAAAACCCATATGCATATCATGAACTCAGATCTATTTACACCCTGGTGGCTCAGATGGTAAAGAATCTGCCTGCAGATTCCCACGTTGGATGCAGGAGACCCACGTTCAATCTCTGAATTGAGAAAAACCCCTGGAGAAAGGAATGGCAACCCACTCCATTCGTCTTACGTAGAGAATTCCATGGCCAGAGGAGCCTGGAGGGCTATAGTCCATGAGGCTGCAAAGAGTCGGACATGACTGAGTGACTAACACTTATGAACACCTGTTGTCCATACTAAGCAACTTAGTTCTCATCTAATCTCTCCCCTTGCTGCTGCTGCTACTAAGTCGCTTCAGTCGTGTCCGACTCTGTGCGACCCCATAGACAGCAGCCCACCAGGCTCCCCTGTCCCTGGGATTCTCTAGGCAAGAACACTGGAGTGGGTTGCCATTTCCTTCTCCAATGCATGAAAGTGAAAAGTGGAAGTGAAGTAGCTCAGTCGTGTCCCACTCTATGGACTGCAGCCCACGAGGCCCCTCCGTTCATGGGATTTTCCAGGCATGAGTACTAGAGTGGGGTGCCATTGCCTTCTCTGATCTCTCCCCTTACTTTCTACTAAACAAGATTTGTTTGACACTACCGTGGTTACAAAGGGAATCTGCAGCCATATACATAGACACGAACACTGAGCTTGTAGGTCAAGTATTAGGCTACATTATTACATTGTTTGTTCAGAGAAGGCAATGGCACCCCACTCCAGTACTCTTGCTTGGAAAATCCCACGGACGGAGGAGCCTGGTAGGCTGCAGTCCATGGGGTTGCTAAGAGTCGGACATGACTGAGCAACTTCACTTTCTCTTTTCACTTTCATGCATTGGAGAAGGAAATGGCAACCCACTCCAGTGTTCTTGCCTGGAGAATCCCGGGGACGGGGAAGCCTGGTGGGCTGCTGTCTATGGGGTCACACAGAGTCGGACATGACTGAAGTGACTTAGCATAGCATAGCATTACATTGTTTGTGTGTGTGTTTCATCCGAAATCCTTTTTGAAGTATAAACATTCATCCAGAAGGATTCAGTAAACATGAATATGGTGATGAATTTTCACCACTGAACCTAAGTAATCATCACCCACATCAAAAAAGAAAATGTCCAACCTCATGCCTGCTGCCTCGCAGTCATTTCTACATCCACTCAAGCTTAACCACTATCTGATTTAGAATACTTTGTTTTGCATCTTTTGCTCAATACTATTTTTTGTGACATTCTTCTGTGTTCTTGTATATAGTTCATTTATCTTTACAGCTATATAACATTTCATTTTATAAACATGCCACAATTTATATACCCATTCTTCTATTAATGGACATGTGGGTTGTTTCTAGTATGTAACTTTTATAAATAGTGCTGCTATGAACATAATTGTGACACAGACTGGTGTCTCAAAGTTAACCCACTCTTAAATGACTGCTTAAATGGGACTTTAATAAGTCCCATTAAAAATTGGATATATATATATATGTATATATATATGTATATGTATGTATATTGGAGAAGGAAATGGCAACCCACTTCAGTATTCTTGCCTAGAGAATCCCATGGACAGAGGAACCTGGCGGGCTACAGTCCACGGGGTCACAAAGAGTGGGACACAACTGAGCGACTTCACACATATATGTATATGTGTGTTGTCATGGATTATGGATGATATGGATATATAATCTGTATTATTTTTCCTAATTTTAAGGGACATTCATATCTATTTGGTTACTATTTTTTCTTTTTTGTAGTGTCCTGATCAGATTTTGGTATTAAAGTTGTTCTGGGTTCATATGTTAAGAAATCTTCCTCTCTACACTCTAGAGTCATTTTTCACAAGCTCATTCTTATTATAAATATTAATAAGTATTTATGAGGAAGTCATAAAAGCCTTTGACTGTGTGGATCCCAATAAACTGTGGAAAATCCTGAAAGAGATGGGAATACCAGACCACCTGATCTGCCTCTTGAGAAACCTGTATGCAGGTCAGGAAGCAACAGTTAGAACTGGACATGGAACAACAGACTGGTTCCAAATAGGAAAAGGAGTACATCAAGGCTGTACATTGTCACCATGTTTATTTAACTTATATGCAGAGTACATCATGAGAAACGCTGGACTGGAATAAACACAAGCTGGAATCAAGATTGCCAGGAGAAATATCAATAACCTCAGATATGCAGATGATACCACCCTTATGGCAGAAAGTGAAGAGGAACTAAAAAGCCTCTTGATGAAAGTGAAAGTGGAGAGTGAAAAAGTTGGCTTAAAGTTCAACATTCAGAAAACGAAGATCATGGCATCTGGTCCCATCACTACATGGGAAATAGATGGGGAAACAGTGGAAACAGTGTCAGACTTTATTTTTCTGGGCTCCAAAATCACTACAGATGGTGACTGCAGCCATGAAATTAAAAGACGCTTACTCCCTGGAAGGAAAGTTATGACCAACCTATATAGCATATTCAAAAGCAGAGACATTACTTTGCCAACAAAGGTTCGTCTAGTCAAGGCTATGGTTTTTCCTGTGGTCATGTATGGATGTGAGAGCTGGACTGTGAAGAAGGCTGAGCGCCGAAGAATTGATGCTTTTGAACTGTGGTGTTGGAGAAGACTCTTGAGAGTCCCTTGGACTGCAAGGAGATCCAACCAGTCCATTCTGAAGGAGATCAGCCCTGGGATTTCTTTGGAAGGAATGAGGCTAAAGCTGAAACTGCAGTACTTTGGCCACCTGATGCGAAGAGTTGACTCATTGGAGAAGACTCTGATGATGGGAGGGATTGGGGGCAAGAGGCGAAGGGGATGACAGAGGATGAGATGGCTGGATGGCATCACTGACTCTATGGACGTGAGTCTGGGTGAACTCTGGGAGTTGGTGATGGACAGGGAGGCCTGGCGTGCTGCGATTCATGGGGTCGCAAAGAGTCAGACACGACTGAGTGACTGATCTGATCTGATGAGGAGGTCATTTTGTCTTGAAGTTTTCTTGTGGGAAGTTTTAATAACAATATATTCAATTTCTTCAAAACATATATGATCATTTAGACTGTATCACTTCTGGTAAGTTGTTTTTCATAAAACTTTTCCATTTATTCTACATGGTAGATGCCTGAAGTTTTCTCAATATTGCCTTTCTAAATGTTTTAGTATCTATATTATCGACCATCTTTCTAATCTCTAACACTGGTAATATTTTTTACTTTGGGTCAGTTTTGTTAAAGATTTATTGATTTTATTAGTACTTTCAATAAATCAAATTTGGTTTGTTGATTTTTCCCTATTTTGTTTCCTTTTTTATTGATTTCTGATCTTATTTTTAGAATTTCCTTCTTTTCCTTTCTTTGGTTTTGGTTTTGCTCTTTCCTGTGTTCTTCAGATGGAAGTTTGCATAATTCTTTTTCAGCCTTACTTGAAATACAAATAAAAATACTGCTTTTCTTTTTATGTAATTTGTGTTTATGTTGGAATTTAGCTAGTAAATTTTAACTACAAAAAAATTAGAATATTAACATTAGGTGTGCATTAAGTTATGCAACAAGTGTTTACTGAATGTCTGCTAAATGCCAGGCTATAGGGATACGGTGGTGAATGACACATATAGTGAGACCACATCCTCATGGGGCTTGTATTAATGGGGGACAGCAGGTAATAGTCACATAAACAAATATTCATTATCTGCCAGCTATTGTTAAATGGCTGTGACTTTCAAAAGTAAAAAGGATCAGGACAAACAGTAGGATGACAAAAGAAAAAAAAAAAAGATACTGTTAAGTATGTCAGAAGAAAGGTGTTATCATCTTACATAAAGTCAAAAAGACCATGTGAGCAAGTTTATAACCAACAGATGGATGGAGTCTCCAAATATGATATTTTTTCCCCTTTATCAAGATTTTTTTCAGAGAGTCAGGCACTCTCTTAAGGGTTTCCTTCCTCCATTTATTTTAGGCACATATAGTCTAGGACTCAAAGATAGTTATAAACAGTAGATAACAGCAGGTATTTTCAATGAAGGTTTTAATAATTCAACTGGTTTTTTGGTAATGAGGCGAACATTCAAGGTTTGATTTGCAGAATCAAATGGTTATTACTGGAGGACATTCAGAGATTGTTTTATTTGAACTTATTATTTATAGATTGATCACAAGCAGGATGGAAGACAAATGTGTAAATGGCTAGTGTAAAGCTATAAGAGAAACAAAGGGAACGCAATGTATATGCCTTAGAAAGCAACTGTATCTTTGCAGAAAAACTCACAGTATATAAATAAGCATTTCGCTCAGCCTTAAAATTGAAAATGCTGTTATCAGACATCCCTTTTCCTCGGTTTCTTAAATGGTTACTTACTTCAGGTTCCTTTTTATGCATTCCCTATGTAAAGTCTCACAAATAAACAAAAGACACTGTGAGCTCCATCTACAAACAAGCTCCAAGCAGGAATTTCAGCTGCTCTGTTGTTTGTTTCCCTTTGCTTCACTGCTCCTGGCTGACCCAAAGCCAGCCAGCCAGCCCCGCTTTGCCTTCAGCAGAAGAGACTGAACAAAGAAATCCCAGGACCCAAACTGTTCAAAAGATTTTCTGCATGTACTTCAGGGCCAGTGAATTTTCAAAAGCTGTGCTTTTGGCTTTTAAAACTAAGAAGGGCCGGGATGAACACCAAACTGGATACTGTAGGGTTGAGAGAGAATGACAGTGACTGAAGGGAGAAAGCCTCCTCCAGAGACGCTCTGAAATGCGGAGAGGAAGACCTCCACCATAAGGAACATTTGCTGAAGGAAAAGTCAGAGTTGGTGCTGAAGGGTACACAACGTGTTCACCTCCGTCAGACTCAGATTCCAGAGGTGACTAACCTGATCTGACAAATCACACCAACGACCACAACCCCAGTTTCTGCTCTGACCGTTTGAGTTTCCGTTTGGTGAATGTTGTTTAAAAACTATCAACCCGACAGAACTGTGCCTAATTAACACTCCCCTAATACCCCAGCAAACAGCAAACCTGCTGCGGGGGAAAAACGCATTCACACGTCCTTATCAAATTAAGGCCCCTAAAACGCTCCTAATTAGCTAAGATCAATTGATGTGACAGCAAAATGAATGTGTTTATACTGTCAGCTAAAGGTACAGTCAGAGAAGTGTCTAACGTATAAAGAAGCTGCTAGAGTCTTAAAGCAGTTAATAAAGGTTTGGGGCTGAGTGGATTTTATCAGTGACATGCAGAATCTGAGGAAGATTTACCTCCGAAGCAGTAGGCATCTCGGGGCATTGGAGTCCTTCTAATTATGATTATTCATTAAAACCTGAGTGGGGGAAATATATAGTTAATCAATAATGATCATGCAGACCTTGGTGCTTATTTGCAACCACACAGAAAAATGTACACACACTTCCAACAAAAGATGTGCTTCAGGCTGTCATTAGCAGGCTCTGTATGACTTAGCTACATTTTCCACAAAGCGTCCACAAAACTCTTCAGCGAACTTTTCTTTTTTTTTCCTCTTTAGGATTATGCTCAGTTGAGAACATGAGACAAAAAAGTGGTACTTGCCAAATAACTCAAGTTGGAAGTCTATGAATTAATTACCTGGTTTCCATTTCTTTCCAGTATTCTTATTTTGTTTCTAAGAATACTGGGCAAGTTAGAACTGTCTTACTGATAACATAATGGATTATTAAGAGAGAAATGCCCACTTTGTGACAATCAGTTAAATGCGGTTTAAAAGAACAACAATTATACATACCATGACCTCCTTCAATTCTAGAACAAGTATCTTTGTTTTGCAATCGATTTTTGGGCAAGCTATACAACAAAGATCAGCAGTTCCTCTACTTACAGCTGACTGTGGCTGAAATCATCTTCCGCTAAGATTCCATCTGATTTCTCTCCATGTCAGTGGACACAATGGGTACCATGGGCGCCCATGCATGGATGGTGTGTTTGTTTACTTAATGAAGTGTCTGGAGGCCTCTACTGGTGTTTAGGAAAACATCAACTGAGACAGAACAGTAATCTAAAAGGGATTCTAAGCAGATCAACCTCCTTTACATGTCACATGTCTAAAACTTCATTTCTATATTTTTTAGCACTCTTTCATTACTGAAAACACTGGTAAGCTGATTATTATCATTTCCCAACATCATCTTTTCCAAGTGCACTGCGTGACTGTACAGCCGTGTTCTCCTCTCTCTGGCAAATGCCATCACGTCCTGCCCATCCTGGCCGCACTAACTTATCTGCCTCAAGATTACTTTTTCACCCTCTGTTAATTTACATCATGTCTGAACTCCGTGTTCTCTGGAGATCAGGGCAGATTTTCCATCAAGCCAGCTGTTTGTCTTCTTTGGTGTGTTGTTTTTTTTTTTTAAAGCAAAACAACTTCTTTATAAATTAATGGTATCCACATAAGATGAGAGTAAAAAAAATCAGGTTCTGTTTTCATATCTTTTGTACATCCAGTCTGGTAAAATGACAAATACATAAAAAGCACAGTGAGAAGCTGCCAGAAAAGTGATTATAAAATTATTTATAAAACATATAGGAAGAAAGGAGGAGATTATCATTAATTGTGACTAGGCTATATGTCATGCTTTTTTAGGAATTTCCTCAAATATACCAATAATAAGAACATTTTCTTTCCACATTCAACAGCTTATGAAATTCTTTGTAATTTTTATAATACATAACCACAGTATTCTTCCACCAGTGAAAGAAGAGCACAGAAAAAGGGAAAAATTGAATCAAATAACACAAGCAGTGATCTTAATCACTATAAAGGACCTATATATTTCAAAATTGAACCCAAGCAATTTGAAATATAGGAAAGGGAGATAATTCTATAGGTTAAATTGCCACATGTCTTATGTCTAGTTCTCTAAACAACAGAGCCTGATAATAAGATTTTTCTGGAAGTTATTTTTTTAAGGGAGTACTCTTGGGAGTGACCAGCAGAAGAGACAGAAATAAGATGAACAAGCAGAGACACTAAACAAGGGATTGACTCCTGGTACACCCAGCCTCATTCAGATTTGGTAAGATCATACCAGGCTGCTATCTCCCACCTGGAGGTAAGACAGTGGGTATCTGGTACCTCTACCATTCATGAAATGGCTATGGAACCCACAAGCCCTTCTGGATGGGGTGGCTCTGGGTGCCCAAAAGTTTCCAATACTGAGTCACTGTCATCAGCAACCACAGCAGCCTTCAAAGGGCTCCCCAGAGTACTGAGAGAGACATCCATAGAGTCTGCTACACTATGCGATGTTTTTGCACCATTTGCTGAGAACCAGTGTTCAATCTTCTATTAAACAGAGTTTTGTGACTGCCTCGTAAACCTAAAGGCTAATCAGATCTTTTAGGGAATGAAGACAGTGAAGGGGGTCAGAACAAGTCTCTCCAAAATGTGTTAGCTTTGGCACATGGACTATTTTGAGCTGAAGACAATCAAGACCCAGCAGAATCAGGAAAAACTTTTACATCTCCCGTAATTGCCTAAAAGGTGGCCTGGTCCAGGAAGAGAACTATCACCGGAAATAATTACAAAGACTCTGGGCTAGGTGTGGTAAGCTGCAGGGAGCTGGGGAAGCTCAGCTGGGCCTGGAGATCAGATTCCTTTCTGTGTCCATTGTCTCTGCATGACAGGGCTACCGTTTACTAACCAAACATTTGCTCTTCCCATCTCCCTGTCTTCCTCTTCTTTGAAGTCCCAGATCCCTGCTCCCTCTCCTGAACTCAGAGCAACATACAAGCTTCAATCGCCTGACAGACTGTGTATCACATATTCTTATGAGAACCCAATATGTACATAACTAAATTTGTTTTCCTCCTGTTAATCTATCCTATGTTAATCTGATTAATAGGACAGCCAAAGAACAAAGGGTAGAGGAAAAAAATTTTTTCCTTCCTCTACAATATGCATGGAGATAAACTGTAATTATCTTGACAATTTCACCAACATATCTACAATTCCATTTTTCTATAAGATGATGAGTAACAAAGTTGATCTTTCTCTTAAGAAATAACAGTAGGATTTTCTTTTAACAAAGAATATAAAACAGAACCTTTCTTTAAGTATCAAATCAGATCAGATCAGTCGCTCATTCGTGTCCAACTCTTTGCAACCCCATGAATCGCAGCACACCAGGCCTCCCTATCCATCACCAACTCCCGGAGGTGACTCAGACTCACATCCATCGAGTCAGTGATGCCATCCAGCCATGTCATCCTCTGTCATCCCCTTCTCCTCCTGCCCCCAATCCCTCCCAGCATCAGAGTCTTTTCCAATGAGTCAACTCTTTGCATGAGGTGGCCAAAATACTGGAGTTTCAGCTTTAGCATCATTCCTTCCAAAGAAATCCCAGGGCCGATCTCCTTCAGAATGGACTGGTTGGATCTCCTTGCAGTCCAAGGGACTCTCAAGAGTCTTCTCCAACACCACAGTTCAAAAGCATCAATTCTTCGGTGCTCAGCCTTCTTCACAGTCCAGCTCTCACATCCATACATGACCACAGGAAAGACCATAGCCTTGACTAGGCGAACCTTTGTTGCAAAGTAATGTCTCTGCTTTTGAATATGCTATCTAGGTTGGTCATAACGTTCCTTCCAAGGAGTAAGCATCTTTTAATTTCATGGCTGCAGTCACCATCTGCAGTGATTTTGGAGCCCAGAAAAATAAAGTCTGACACTGTTTCCACTGTTTCCCCATCTATTTCCCATGTAGTGATGGGACCAGATGCCATGATCTTCGTTTTCTGAATGTTGAGCTTTAAGCCAACCTTTTCACTCTCCACTTTCACTTTCATCAAGAGGCTTTTTAGTTCCTCTTCACTTTCTGCTATAAGGGTGGTGTCATCTGCATATCTGAGGTTATTGATATTTCTCCTGGCAGTCTTGATTCCAGCTTGTGCTTCTTCCACCCCAGCGTTTCTCATGATGTACTCTGCATATAAGTTAAATAAACATGGTGACAATGTACAGCCTTGATGTACTCCTTTTCCTATTTGGAACCAGTCTGTTGTTCCATGTCCAGTTCTAACTGTTGCTTCCTGACCTGCATACAGATTTCTCAAGAGGCAGGTCAGGTGGTCTGATATTCCCATCTCTTTCAGAATTTTCCACAGTTTATTGTGATCCACACAGTCAAAGGCTTTGGCATAGTCAATCAAGCAGAAATAGATGTTTTTCTGGAACTCTCTTGCTTTTTCCATGATCCAGCGGATGTTGGCAATTTGATCTCTGGTTCCTCTGCCTTTTCTAAAACCAGCTTGAACATCAGGAAGTTCATGGTTCACATATTGCTGAGGCCTGGCTTGGAGAATTTAAGTATAAAAAATAAAAAATTCTATCCATTAATGTTAGCTATACAGCTATACTTTTAGCCAAGCAAGGGATTTTTAAGTTGTAGATATTTGGGGCAGCTTTTATTCTTTTGTAAAGATTTCAGAATATTCTAATTCCAATCTAATTTTACTGTCTTTACATGTCAAAAAATGAAAATATTAATATTATTTTTTATGGAAATTAAAGGTCTATAGCATTCATGGAATTCTAATTTGGTGTAAAAAGAAAGCTGAGACTTCTCTTCTATCACTAATGTTTTGATAAGCAGATTTGCTAACTCATGGAAGTAGAAAAATGATATTCATTTCATAGTCACTTATTTATCAGCCATGATTGAACATGTATCACTTTATAATGCTGTAAAGGGTTTACGAATACACCCTCACAGTGTCTTAAATGCTGCATGAATCTGCACTCTTCTGAGCATGATGTCCACCTCTGTAGACCATTCTTCTAAACAGACACTGGACTATCCTGACTGTAGTTCACGACAAGATCATGGGTTGTCATGGATGTCTATACATTCATGGTGGGTTCAAGAACACCTAGAATTCAGAACATACTCTATCAACTAGCTGTGTGATCTTGAATATGACACTTAATTCCTCCCAGGTGGAATTTCATTCATCCTCTATTTTTTTTAAAGTTATATATGGATAACATCCAGAGTTACTGCAAAGATTAAAGTGTCTATCTGATAAAATAGTACATATAACACCTTATCTTCTGTTCAAACACCATGAAAAGACAGAAAATACACTTTCTAAAGGTCCAAAAATAATTTGAAAACAAAGAGTTTAATTGGTAAGCCCAAAGTTCTGAACAACTCTTGAAAAACAGAAAGTTCTTAGAGTTATCTTGAAAATCCAGTCTGAGGGAACACCAAGAGTTAGCAGATGGAAGCGACAGGGAAGGTCCCAAGGAAAAGTTCCTCCTCTTGGCTTTACTATTAAAATATTTGAGGGCTTCTCTGGTGGTTCAGTGGCAAAGCATCGGCCTGCCAATGTGAAGATGGTCTAGGAAGATCCCACATGCCTCAGGGCAACTAAGCCTCTGCTCCACAACTACAGATCCCATGCTCTAGAGTCTGGGAATCACAGTTACTGACCTTTGCACCAATCCAACTCACCTCAACTAGAGAAAAGCCCGAGAAGCAGTGAAGACTGAGCTCAGCCAAAAATAAATAAAATTATTTAAAAAAAATTTTTTTTAATCTTGAGAAGGGTCATAGAGTGCAAAGTTTCAATAGTAGCTTATTTTGTAATAATGCTCCCATTCAGGTTATACTGTCACTTAACTTTGCACAAGAGCATCTGAGATCCTACTAAACATCTGACGCATTTCAAGATGTAGGATGGAGATAGAAACCACAGTGCTTGAGAGAAGGAAACATTTCAAATAAGGCTGTTTCAGAAAAGAGTAGCCCTGAAAATATTAATACAATTACAATTACCTAAAAATTTGCATTAATTTTTTTAGAAGCAAAGGAAAACAATTTTAAAATTTGAAATGCATGGAAGATTCAAGTTCTATTTATCAGAGAATGTAATAACTATTTTTTTAAACAAATATTAGTTTGCAGTGATTACTTGGTTTAAATACCAAATTTAAGGTGTTATTGCATTCAGGGAATGAGAGACGGCATTGTGTGAAAATTGTCCAAGAGAAAGAGATGTTAGAGTATCCTTGTGGTACCAGAGCCAGGGTCAAAGACATTATTTGCATTCTTTTGTTCTTCAAACCCCATATTTCTTCAAATAATAGGGACTTATTTCCTCTTTTTCCATCCCCCTTAGAGAAACTAACCATTTAATAACCATCCTTTGTAAAAAGCTTTCACTTGCAGGAAGAGGCAAATTAATTATTGCCACTTTGCATAATTGGTTCACAAAAGTTTAGGAAAGTTCAACCAGCAGGGGAAAAAAAGGAACAGGCTTACGTATGTATCATGTTTAGAGTCTTTATGATCACTAAAGTTTTCCAATGGGGGAAAAAAGACCTTTTAAAATTACTGTGGGAATAATAAAAAATTTTCTATAAAAGTTTTCGTTTTTATACTCAATGAAGGCTGAGCACAGAAGAACTGAAGCTTTTGAAGTGTGGTGCTGGAAAAGACTCTTGAGAGTCCCTGGACAGCAAGGAGATCAAATCAGTCAATCCTAAAGGAAATCAAACCTGAATATTCATGGGAAGGACTGATGCTGAAGCTGAAGTTTCAATACTTGGGCCTCCTGATGCAAACTGATTTACTGGGAAAGACCCTGACTCAGAAAAGATTGAGGGCAAGAGGAGAAGGGGGTGGCAGAGGATGAGATGCTTAGATAACATCACTGACTCAATGGACAAGAACTTAAACAAACTTCAGGAGATAGTGAAGGACAGGGAAGCCTAGTGTGCTTAAGTTCATAGCATCTTCAAGTTGGACACGATTTAACTACTGAACAACAAAAAAGGAAAAAAAATCTGAAAAAGAACGGATATATACATATGTATAACAGAATCACTTTGCTATACGCCTGAAAGTAACACAACATTGTAAATCAACTCTACCTCAATTTTTTAAAAAAAGTCTTGTTTAATTTCAAGTTTTTTATTTAAATGAACTACTTGAATATTCATCCTTAAAGATCTGATCACAGTTTAATGCTGTAACATTTAATTACCTTCATTTTTGGGCCACTATAAATCAAAAGATTGTAATTCAAATGTATACTAATTTATTCTTGACCTTGAAGTTAATTACTACCATCAGAGGCTTTAATTATTGTTGGCAAAGTGGGAATATATCAAAAGAAGACTTGCTGAAACAAGAAATAGAAATGAGGTTTGTGGGCACTGAGAAGGTCTAGAAAAGTTGGTAAATGTATAGCCAAGTAATACTAAGGAAAACCTGACAAGGAAATAATAAGAAAAAATAAACTGTAGATTCAATATCCTTAATGAAAATGCATGCAAAAACTCTAAATAAAATTTTAGCAAGTTTAATCCAATAAATATAAAAAGTGTAATTCATTATGACTAAGTGAGATTTGGGCTAGACATACAAAGTTAATTTAACATGCAAAAATTAATCAAAGTACTTCATCAGATTAATAAACTAAGAGAAAACATACTATCATTTCACAAACGTATGAAAAACACTTGACAAAATTCAACACACATGACTAATAAAAAATTCCCAACAAACAATAGATAGAAAGGAACTTCCTAAACCTGACATAAAGTGTTTATGAAAAATCAGCAGCTAACATCTTATTTGGATCTTCTACGGTCGCTCAGCAGTAAAGAAGCATCTGCAATGCAGAAGCCGTGGGTTCAGTCTCTAGGTTGGGAAGATCCCCTGAAGGAGGGCACGGCAACTCAATCCAGTATTCTTGCCTGAAGAATCCCATGGACAGAGGAACCTGGCAGGCTACAGTCTATTGGGTTACAAAGAGTTGGGCATTACTATAAGCAACTTAGCATGCATGCATGCAACATTTTATTTAGAGATATGACTCATGAAAGAAAAAGGAAATGGTATCTTGGATCTCACAAAATTTTAAAACGAAGGCTCTACAAAAGATATAGTTGGCTACTTTCAGTATTGCCCAAGATGAATTAGCCTCTTTCTTTCTGATCCAATCTCTTATTATCCACATAACACGAAAGACACCTCTACACAGTCTCTGAAAGGCGGGAAGAAAAAGGCAGATTGTAGAGGTACCCTGGGATTTGAGATTGGCTACCTGCGCTTCTCAGTGCCTTCGGTATTATCTCAGAAAGGGCCCTGCAGAAGCCTCCAACCCAGAACTGCTAACAGGTACAGACCCTTCACTACATACACAAAATTCTCTTGAAAAGCCTATTCCTCCTAGTCAAAATACCAGAAAAAGGGCGGCATGACAGAACAAAAATGTTTGGCAATATCTACCCTGCTCAAGCCAAGCACACCAAAGGAAAATCCACTCCCCCTCGCACCACACACACACACACACACACACACACACTTCCACAGTTTCAGTTAGACCAAGAAGGGAGCTGATCTTTAATTCCCATATCCTCGACTACTTCACTTCCCTCACCTTAACACTAGGACATCGAACAATGGTAGTTCAATCTCCCCACCCAGTGGTGCCAGCAGGGCCAAGCAGGGGGAGATTCTTCCAACTCTCACCTGGTTAAAACAGGCAAAATTTGTGATTCTCTTGCCAGAGTGATGTCTGCATGGCCTTGTGGGGAGTTGATATTCACCTCTTGCCCAACAAAAGCAGAGGGTGCTTTGACTGCCCTGCCCAGGTGGTATCACTGAGGTCTAAATTTAGTGAGAAATAAGTCTCATTATTACTCTGCTTCACATCCCCACTCAACTGTCAATGGGTCCAACAGAGAACTAACATCAAGAGGTAGAAAGAAGTGATGGGGAGAAGGTACAACTAGTGCCCTGGGCTCAGCTGGGATCTCTCAGAGGAAAACCTCAGTCTGAGCTAATGCCTCACCTGCACTGGTAAGGTGTCAGGGGGCCTGATGAAACTGCACTTCCACCCCACCCATCTGTCACAAGGCACTGTGAATCAGTGTCCCACATTCACACAGTGCTAAACTGAATATGGGAAATAGATGGGGAAACAGTGCCAGACTTTATTTTTGGGGGCTCCAAAATCACTGCAGATGGTGATTTCAGCCATGAAATTAAAAGATGCTTACTCCTTGGAAGGAAAGTTATGACCAACCTAGATAGCATATTCAAAAGCAGAGACATTACTTTGCCAACAAAGGTCCGTCTAGTCAAGGCTACAGTTTTTCCAGTGGTCATGTATGGATGAGAGAGTTGGACTGTGAAGAAAGCTGAGCACCAAAGAACTGATGCTTTTAAACTATGGTGTTGGAGAAGACTCTTGAGAGTCCACTGGACTGCAAGGAGATCCAACCAGTCCATTCTGAAGGAGATCAGCCCTGGGTGTTCTTTGGAAGGAAAGATGCTAAAGCTGAAACTCCAGTACTTTGGCCACCTCATGCGAAGAGTTGACTCATTGGAAAAGACTCTGATTCTGGGAGGGACTGGGGGGCAAGGAGAAGGGTACAACAGAGGATGAGATGGCTGGATGGCATCACCAACTCGATGGACATGAGTTTGGGTGAACTCCGGGAGTTGGTGATGGACAGGGAGGCCTCGCTTGCTGTGATTCATGGGGTCACAAAGAGTCAAACACAACTGAGTGACTGAAGTAAACTGAACTGAAACTGAATATATACACCCACTCAGCCATTTTGCTACACCTCAATGGAAGAATGCATACCAAAAAAGATGAAATAGAATTCAGAGTTTTATAATATAATATCCAAAATATCCAGCATACTCAAATGTCACTCATTCCACTGAGAACCAGAACAATCATAACCAGAATGAAAAAAGCCAAACAACAGATGCCAACATGAGATGAATCAGATATTGGGATTATCTGGTAAGTATTTTAAAGCCAAAAAGATAAAAATACTTCAAAAACCATTGTGGAATTCTTCTGAAACAAATAAAAAAAAAAAGAATATCTTAACAACAATAAATAAAGATGCTATTAAAAAGAACCAAATGAAAATTTTAGAACTATAAAATATAGTAACTGATTTTTTTTATCTTGCTGGATTCACTCAATATTAGAGTGCAGATGACAGATATAGAATCAATAAACTTGAGGACAGAACAATAAAACTTACCCAGCTTAAATGTAAATGAGTACAGCGACTACGACAAACACTATGCTGCTGCTAAGTCGCTTCAGTGTGTCCGACTCTGTGTGACCCCACAGACGGCAGCCCACCAGGCTCCCCCGTCCCTGGGATTCTCCAGGCAAGAAGACCAGAGTGGGTTGCCATTTCCTTCTCCGACAAACACTATGGAGGCTCCTAAATAAACTAAAAGTAAAGCTACCATATGACCCTGCAATCCCACTTCTGGGCATATATCCAGAGAAAAACATAATCAGAAAGGACACATGCACCCCTATGTTCACTGCAACACTGTTTACAACAAGCCAAGACATGGAAGCAACCTCAAAGTCCATCAACAGAAGAATGGATAAAGAAGATGTGGTACATATATACAATGGAATATTAGTCATTAAAAAATGAACTAATGCCATTTGCAGCAACAAGCATGGACCTAGAGATTGTCACACTGAGTGAACTAAGTCAGAGAGAGAATGGGAAGTATTGTATAACATCCCTTATATGTGGACTCTAAAAAGAAATGATACAAATGAACTTCTTACAAAAGAGAAAGAGGAAAAATTATAACACCATTTCATGGGGTGCTTGATATATAGAGAAAACCTTTTAAAAATTCTTTAAAAAGTAGGGAAGTAAATGGAAGTAACGTCTACACTTCACTTGAAGTGGTAAAACATTGATAAATGTTGACTATTTTAAGTTATGTATGTACACTACAATACCTAGAAAATCTACTTAAAAGCTACACAATTATGTTATACTTTAAAACACAACAAGTGAAGCACCTAGGAAGGCAAAAAAAGAGAAATAGAGGAATAAGAGATAGAAGAAACAAAGATAAAACAGAGATATTGAAAGAAAGCAGATATTAAAATATGCATACAATAGGAGTCAATTTATATGAATCACAGAATATACATATTTAAGGTATTTTCTGGATTACCTGGTGGCTCAGGCCATAAAGAGTCAGCCTGCAATGCAGGAGACCCGGGTTCGATCCCTGGGTCGGGAAGATTTCCCTGGAGAAGGAAATGGCAACCCACTCCAGTATTCTTGCCTGGAAAATCCCATGGATGGAGGAGCCTGGCAGGCTATAGTCCATGGGGTTGCAAAGAATCAGACTTCACTTTCTTTCTTTCTTTTCTTCTAAGGTGTTTTCTTATTCTCAAGACTAAGAAAAGTTCATGTATTGTGATAGTTATCAGAATACTGGTTACATTTGTGGGGAGAGCACTGTATGGACTAGGAAGGGCTAAGAGAGACCCTTCCTAGGTAAATAGAATGTTCTATAAATTCATCTGAGTACAGTTTCTGTGTGTGTGTGTGTGTGTGTGTGTGTGTGTGTGTGTGTAAATTCATTGAGGTATAGACTTAAACTTCATCCACCTTACTTCATGTAGGGTGTAATGCAGTAAAAATATAACAAAGTTAAAAGATGCAAAAGTTTTAAAAGTTAAATAACTTGCCACAGTTTGTATCTTATCAAGAGATAGAAAGCACAGTGATTTAAACAGGAAAGTTTAATAGGAAGGATATTTACACTATAAAAGAATCATTAAAAAATAAAATAAAAATTTAAATGGTACCTTAGGACTGAGGAACATTATGCAAGGAAAGACAATCTTGAAAGAGGACCATCTCCCCAGGGTTGAGATTCTCCCCAAGGATGGGTTTTAATGACATCATTAGAGAAGGTATAGCTAAACCCACTGGATGGCAGAGAAATGGTTTCCCAGGCCAGAGACGGTTTGCTGTCCTGAGCAAGCAGGAGTCTCTGGTGGAGGCATGTGCCGCTGGTGGCATGCTGCAGGGTCAGGGACACTGAGTGTGTCAGTGTGTGCATGGAGTCTTTTGAAGAAGTTCGCCATTATCTTCATTAACTCTACCATAGTTTGGTCTCGGGTCAAACAATAGGGAGCGAACAGAGCCCCATCCATCAACAGAAAATTGGATTAAAGATTTACTGAGCATGGCCCAGCCCATCAGAACAAGACCCAGTTTCCTCCACAGTCAGTCTCTTCCATCAGGAAGCTTTGATAAGCCTCTTATCCTTATCCATAAAAGGGAAGACAGAATAAAAATCACAATCACAGAAAACTAATCAAACTGATCACATGGACCAGAGGCTTGTCTAACTCAATGAAACTATGAGCCATGCTGTGTAGGGCCACCCAAGAAGAATGGGTCTGATGAAGAGTTCTGACAAAACGCAGTGCACTGGAGAAGGGAAAGGCAAACCACTTTAGTATTCTTGCCTTGAGATCCCCATGAACATTATGAAAAGGCAAAAAGATAGGACACTGAAACATGAACTCCCCAGGTCAGTAGGTGCCCGATATGCTATTTGAGAAGAGTGGAGAAATAACTCCAGAAAGAATAAAGAGATGCAGCCAAATCTAAAACAATGCCCAGTTGTAGATGCAACTGGAGATGGAAGTAAAGTCTGATGCTGTAAAGACTAATATTGCATAGGAACCTGGAATGTTAGGTCCATGAATCAAGGTATTAGAAGTGGTCAAACAGGAGATGACAAGAGTGAACGTCAACATTTTAGGAATCAGCTAACTAAAATGGACTGGAATGGGCAAATTATATCTATATAAGGGTACCATTATATCTACGACAAGTGGGTAGTGGGCAAGAATCCCTTAGAAGAAATGGAATAGCCTTCCTAGTCAATAAGAGTCTGAAATGCAGTACTTGGGTGCAATCTCAAAATTGACAGAATGATCTCTATTTGATCTCTTGCCATTTCCAAGGCAAATCATTCAATATTACAGTAATCCAAGTCTATGCCCCAACCAGTAATGCTGAAGAAGCTGAAATTGAACAGTTCTATGCAACGGCAACCCACTCCAGTACTCTTGCCTGGAAAATCCCACGGACGGAGGAGCCTGGTAGGCTGCAGTCCATGGGGTTGCTGCCAGTCGGACCGACTGAGCTAATTCACTTTCACTTTTCACTTTCATGCACTGGAGAAGGAAATGGCAACCCACTCCAGTATTCTTGCCTGGAGAATCCCAGGAACGGGGGAGCCTGGTGGGCTGCCGTCTCTGGGGTCGCACAGAGTCGGACATGACTGAAGCGACTTAGAAAAAAAAAATTGAAGACCTACAAGACCTTCAAGAATTGACACTCAAAAAAGATGTCCTTTTCATCATAGGGCAGTGGAATGCAAAAGTAGGAAGTCAAGAGATACCTGGAATAACAGGCAAATTTGGCCTTGGACTACAAAATGAAGCAAGAGAATGTACTGGTCATAGGAAACACCCTCTTCCAAAAACAAAGAGAAGACTCTACACATGGACATCACCAGATGGCCAACACTGAAATCAGATTGATTATATTCTTTGTGCCAAAGATGGAGAAGCTCTATACAGTCAGCAAAAACAAGACTGGGAGCTGACTGTGGCTCAGATCACGAACTCCTTACTGCCAAATTCAAACTTAAACTGAAGAAAGTAAGGAAAACCACTACACCATTCAGGTATGACCTAAATCAAATCCCTTAAATTATACAGTGGAAGTGACAAATAGATTCAAGGGATTAGACCTGAGAGTCAGAGTGCCTCAGGAACAATTGATGGAGGTTTGTGACATTGTAAAAGAGGCAGGGATCAAGACCATCCCCAAGAAAAAGAAATGTAAAAAGGCAAAATGGCTGTCTGAGGAGGCCTTACAAATAGCTGAAAGTAGATGAGAAGCTAAAGGCAAAGGAGAAAAACAAAGATATATACCCATTTGAATGCAGAGTTCCAAAGAATAGCAAGGAGAAATAAGAAAGCCTTCCTCAGTGATCAGTGCAAAGAACTAGAAGAAAACAACAGAATGGGAAAGACTAGAGATCTCTTCATGCAAAGATGGGTACATAAAGGACAGAAATGGCATGGACCTAACAGAAGCAGAAGATATTAAGAAGAGGTGGCAAGAATAACCAGATCAGATCAGATCAGTCACTCAGTCGTGTCTGACTCTTTGCGACCCCATGAATCACAGCACGCCAGGCCTCCCTGTCCATCACCAACTCCCGGAGTTCACCCAGACTCACATCCATCCAGTCAGTGATGCCATCCAGCCATCTCATCCTCTGTCGGCCCCTTCTCCTCCTGCCCCCAATCCCTACCAGCATCAGAGTCTTCTCCAATGAGTCAACTTTTCGCATGAGGTGGCCAAAGTACTGGAGTTTCAGTTTTAGCATCAGTCCTTCCAAAGAAATCCCAGGGCTGATCTCCTTCAGAATGGACTGGTTGGATGTCCTTGCAGTCCAAGGGACTCTCAAGAGTGTTCTCCAACACCACAGTTCAAAAGCATCAATTCTTCAGCACTCAGCCTTCTTCACAGTCCAAATCTCACATCCATACATGACCACAGGAAAAACCATAGCCTTGACTAGACGAACCTTTGTTGGCAAAGGAATGTCTCTGCTTTTCAATATGCTTTCTAGGTTGGTCATAACGTTCCTTCCAAGGAGTAAGCATCTTTTAATTTCATGGCTGAAATCACCATCTGCAGTGATTTTGGAGCCCCCAAAATAAAGTCTGACAGTTTCCCCATCTATTTTCCATGAAGTGATGGGACCGGATGCCATGATCTTCGTTTTCTGAATGTTGAGCTTTAAACCAACTTTTTCACTCTCCACTTTCACTTTCATCAAGAGGCTTCTTAGTTCCTCTTCACTTTCTGCCATAAGGGTGGTGTCATCTGCATATCTGAGGTTATTGATATTTCTCCTGGCAATCTTGATTCCAGCTTGTGTTTATTCCAGTCCAGTGTTTCTCATGATGTACTCTGCATATAAGTGAAATAAACAGGGTGACAATATACAGCCTTGACGTACTCCTTTTCCTATTTGGAACTAGTCTGTTGTTCCATGTTCAGTTCTAACTGTTGCTTCCTGACCTGCATGCAAATTTCTCAAGAGGCAGATCAGGTGGTCTGGTATTCCCATCTCTTTCAGAATTTTCCACAGTTTACTGTGATCCACACAGTCAAAGGCTTAGGCATAGTCAATAAAGCAGAAATAGATGTTTTTCTGGAACTCTCTTGCTTTTTCCATGATCCAGTGGATGTTAGCAATTTGGTCTCTGGTTCTTCTGCCTTTTCTAAAACCAGCTTGAACATCTGGAAGTTCACGGTTCACATATTGCTGAAGCCTGGCTTGGAGAATTTTGAGCATTACTTTACTAGAATGTGAGATGACTGCAATTGTGCAGTACTTCGAGCATTCTTTGGCATTGCCTTTCTTTGAGATTGGAATGAAAACTGACCTTTTCCAGTCCTGTGGCCACTGGTGAGTTTTCCAAATTTGCTGGCATATTGAGTGCAGCACTTTCACAGCATCATATTTCAGGATTTGGAATAGCTCAGCTGGAATTCCATCACCTCCACTAGCTTTGTTCGTAGTGATCCTTTCTAAGGCTCACTTGACTTGTCACACTCCAGGATGTCTGGCTCTAGGTCAGTGATCACACCATCGTGATTATCTTGGTCGTGAAGATATTTTTTGTAGAGTTCTTCTGTGTATTCTTGCCATCTCTTAATATCTTCTGCTTCTGTTAGGTCCACACCATTTCTGTCCTTTATTGAGCCCATCTTTGCATGAAATGTTCCTTTGGTATCTCTGATTTTCTTGAAGAGATCCCTAGTCTTTCCAATTCTGTTGTTTTCCTCCATTTCTTTGCATTGATCGCTGAAGAAGGCTTTCTTATCTCTTCTTGCTATTCTTTGGAACTCTGCATTCAGATGCTTATATCTTTCCTTTTCTCCTTTGCTTTTTGCTTCTCTTCTTTTCACAGCTATTTGTAAGGCCTCCCCAGACAGCCATTTTGCTTTTTTGCATTTCTTTTCCATGGGGATGGTCTTGATCCCTGTCTCCTGTACAATGTCACGAACCTCATTCCATAGTTCATTAGGCACTCTATCTATCAGATCTAGGCTCTTAAATCTATTTCTCACTTCCACTGTATAATCATAAGGGCTTTGATTTAGGTCATACCTGAATGGTCTAGTGGTTTTCCCTACTTTCTTCAATTTCAGTCTGAATTTGACAATAAGGAGTTCATGGTCTGAGCCACAGTCAGCTCCCAGTCTTGTTTTTGCTGACTGTACAGAGCTTCTAAATCTTTGGCTGCAAAGAATAGAGGAACAAAAAAGATCTTCATGACCCAGATAACCACGATGGTGTGCTCACTCACCTAGACATCCTGGAATGCGAAGTCAAATGGGTATTAGGAAGCATCACTATGAACAAAACTAGTGGAGGTGATGGCATTCCAGTTGAGCTATTTGAAATCCTAAAAGATGATGCTGTGAAAATGCTACACTCAATATGCCAGCAAATCTGGAAAACTCAGCAGTGGCCACAGGACTGGAAAAGGTCAGTTTTCACTGCAATCCCAAAGATGGACAATGCCAAAGAATGTTCAAACTATGGCATGATTGCACTCATCTCACATGCTAGCAAAGTAATGCCCAAATTCTCTAAGCCAGGCTTCAACAGTACATGAACCATGAACTTCTAGATGTTCAAACTGGATTTAGAAAAGGCAGAGGAACCAGAGGTCAAATTGCCAACATCTATTGTATCATCAAAAAAGCAAGAGAACTCCAGAAAAACATCTACTTCCACTTTATTGATTACACCAAAGCTTTTGACTGTGTAGATCATAACAAACTATGGAAAATTCTGTAAGAGATGGTAATACCAGACCACCTGACCTGCCTCCTGAGAAATCTGTATGCAGGTCAAGAAGCAACAGTTAGAACTGAACATGGAATAACAGACTGTTTCCAAATTGGGAAAGGAGTACGTCAAGGCTGTATATCGTAACCCTGCTTATTTAACTTACATGCAGAGTACATCATGGTCATGTGAAATGCCAAGCTGGATGAAGCACAAGCTAGAATCAAGATTGCCAGGAGAAATATCAATAACCTCAGATATGCAGATGACACCACCCTTATGGCAGAAAGTGAAGAGGAACTAAAGAGCCTCCTGATAAAAGTAAAAGAGGAGAGTGAAAAAGTTGGCTTAAAGCTCAACATTTAGAAAACTAAGATCATGGTATCCGGTCCCATCACTTCATGGCAAATAGATGGGGAAACAATGGAAACAGTGACAGATTTTATTTTCTTAGGCTCCAAAATCACTGCAGATGGTGACTGCAGCCATGAAATTAAAAGATGCTTGTTCCTTGGAAGAAAAGCTCTGACCAAACTAGATAGCATATTAAAAAGCAGAGATATTACTTTGACAACAAAGGTCCATCTAGTCAAAGCTATAATTTTTCCAGTAGTCATGTATGGATACGATAGTTGGACTATAAGGAAAACTGAGCATTGAAGAATTGATGCTTTTGAACTGTGATGTTGGAGAAGACTCTTGAGAGTCCCTTGGACTGCAAGGAGATCAAACCAGTCAGTCCTAAAGAAAATCAGTCCTGAATATTCATTGGAAAGACTGATACTGAAGCTGAAGCTCCAATACTTTGGCCACCTGATGTGAAGAACTGACTCATTGGAAAAGACCCTGATGCTGGGAAAGATTGAAGGCAGGAGGAGAAAGGGATGACAGAGGATGAGATGGTTGGATGGCATCACTGACTCAATGAACATGAGTTTGAGCAAGCTCCAGGAGTTGGTGATGGACAGGGATGTCTGGCGTGTTGTGGCCCATGGGGTCGAAAACAGTTGGACGTGATTGAGCAACTAAACTGAACTGAACTGATCGATTCTTCTCCCCTTCCCAGAGGAAACCACAGCTAGCAATCTTTTGTGTTGTATATTTAAGTTACACTAATTATTAACAATGCTTAACACTTTATATGGAGAAGGCAACGGCACCCCACTCCAGTACTCTTGCCTGGAAAATCCCATGGACAGAGGATCCTGGTAGGCTGCAGTCCATGGGGTTGCTGCCAGTCGGACATGACTGAGTGACTTCACTTTCACTTTTCACTTTCATGCACTGGAGAAGGAAATGGCAACCCACTCCAATGTTCTTGCCTGGAGAATCCCAGGGACGGGGAAGCCTGGTGGGCTGCCATCTATAGGGTTGTGCAAAGTCAGACACGACTGAAGCGACTTAGGAAAAAAAAAAAAAAAACACTTTATAATCCTAACCCATATTAGGCACTGCTCTAAGTTTGTTATGAGTATAATTTTATGTAATCCTTCAACCACCGTACATTGTTGGTTTTATTATTATTCTTCCTTAATAAATGAAGTAACTGAATCATTGACATTTAAACAAAGACTAAGGACTAAGGCTTCCCAGGGGCTCAGTGGTGAAGAACCCACTGGCCAGTGCAGGAGACACAGAGACTCGGGTTCCATCCCTAGGTAGGGAAAATGCCCTGAAGGAGGAAATAGCAACCCACTTCAGTATTCTTGCCTAGGAAATCCCATGGAGGAACATGGTGGACTAAAGTCCAAGGAGTTGCAAAGAGTCGGACATGACTAAGCACACATACACACACACACAAGGACAAAGGGACATGAGAAGCATAAGAAAATTTCAACACTAAGTAGAGTAGGTTAAAAGGCTGTGAAGGTGGCAACTGAGAAAAGACTTGAAGAGGTGATGGATTTAGCTGAGTGCATAAAATTAGGAAAGAGGGTTCCAGGCAGAGGGAACAGCCAGAGTTCAGGACCCAGGCATACATGTGGTATCTGGGAAATTCAAGGAGAGCAGAGCAGCTAGAGCTGAGATATGAGAGTGGTCCTTGCACAGGTGCCAGTCCATGAATTGGTCTGCACAAACCTTAGTGAAGACACCGAGGGGGGAAGTATTTAGAAACTTCCACAGCAGCTTGACAGATGAATTTTAGGTCTGCTGAGTCAAATTATACAAAATTAGGGCTTGCAGTTTTATATCTATTTTTAACATTTTTAAATTTTATTTTTTGGTAATTTTTTTTTTCATTTTACAAGTTTTGGTCCATTATGGATTCAAAGTTTCATTTGAATTTTTATTGGTTGCTTGATGGGCTTTTTTAATGATCTTTCACCACGGATAGTCTTGTGATAGTTGAGGATCCTGTTAAGATACAAATTTTTATTCAGAAGTTCTGGAGCAGGGTCTGAGATTCTAATAAGAAATTCTTATTTCTTATTAGAAATTTTTATTTCCAAGGAGCAGCAGATATAGTAATTACTCTAGGGCAGGTTTGAGAACAGACAGTACGAGAGTTAAGGGAGAAGCAGGGAAACTCAGGCAAGAGATGATGGAGCTTTAGATTAGAGTAGCAACCATGGTGGTGGTAAGAAGTGGTCAGATTGTAAGTTTCTATCTGAAAAGTAGAGCCCAAAACATTTCCGGATGCATACAGGATGTGGAGTGTGAGAAGAGGTTAGAAGACAGGGATAACTATAAGGCTTGTGGCATAAACAAAGGAAGGAATTGGGTCATGCAGGGTGGAGGGGCTGACAACAGAGTCTAGGCTGGTAAGTTTCATCACAGCCACTTTCTAGAAATGGTCCACAGTGGTGGAAAATACCTAGAAGACAGATTTACCTCTTAGGTCCTTCTCTCTACAAAAACAAACACAGTAAGCCATGACATGTACAACTACTGTTTCAATTCCCCCAATCAACAGCAGCAGCAGCAGCAACAAGGGGCTTGAAAAATCACCAAAATCAAAGATGTAAGGACAAATGCTGCAATTGAATGAGACACAGTGACCTATTAACTCAGCTGCTTAATCAGAAAGGCAAGTGGACCAAATAATCCTGGCCTGAATCATCTGAGTCTCTCTCTCAGGTCTCATCAGTTTTCTCTGCAAGGGAGATGGTTAATTAGATTTTACAGTAAAAGATATGAATTTATCAACACTGTATTGAAACCTTATTAATGAATAATGAGGTCTGATTGAATGACATATGTTGTGCCAGGTGTGTTTGTGTGTGTGTGTGTGTGTGTGTGTGTGTATGTGTGTGTGTGGTTTATGAGTTGCTAGGAAAAATGATGCCTGGAATGTCACACGCTATTAACAAAGGTGATCTCTGGGGGAAAGGAGTGAGGTTGACAGAAGAGGATGGAATAGGAGGGTGGGAATGGTATCCTTTTCCTGAAATTCACCTTTGATTAATTTGAATTGTTCTATAACATACTACTTCTATAAGTTGCTGGACAAGATAAAGAAAGGAAAATACTCGTCAGTCTCTCTATCTTCCTACCTCAACTTAAGAAAAATATAACAAGAACTTCTCAGTAAATCTAACAATTTCCTAAAACATTTTGCTTACAGATATCCCTACAGGAATTTCTTTGAGTAATACACTGCTCAACAGATTAAACCACTAAAATGCTTGCAAATATATGCAATGTGTCCCTCTTTTCCTCTTCTTATCTTTATCTCTATCAGACATCAACTCCCAAAATAATGAATACAAAAAAGCAGAAGGAACTTGAGGTTAAAATGGTACCAAGATTTCTTCATACAGCAAAAATAAGGAAGCTGAATGCATTTATGAACAACCATTAAGTCATTCTGTCGTAATATTTTCACCAAACTCAACCTATACTTTATTGTAATAAATCTTTGTGCTGCATCACCAAATATTCTCTGCATCTAGTTTTTAAAGCTTCTCAATATTCTTTCTCTCTTCTTAGGTACCTCTAAGGAGCATGCCTCACAATTTGCTCCATGGATTCAGGAAAGACCTTTACTTGGCTAAGATCAAAGCACTATGAACTAAGTAGTTTGATTCCCGTAGGTATCTGATTGCAAGCTGCATGTATAATCCTGCACTTTATAAATATAATGATCTTATAATAGACCTGCTGAGCGTAAGTGGGCAGCTTAATGCACATGGCCTATGAATCTTCATATTAATTAATTTTCCTCCCAAACTGTGTGCAGTGGAAAGAACCAAATGGAGGTTAGAGTCTTAGCTTTACGGCTTACTGGGAGGACTTCAACAGTCACTTAACCTCTTTGACTGTCAGTTTTCTTATCTATAAAGTGAGGATTAAAATATTTACTTCACAAAGTTGCCTTTGAGGCTTAGCGACATATAAAGAAACTTGTAAAACTTCTTACTCAATGCCAAGCACATAATAAGCCCACGGTAAATGCTTATTAATTTTAAACTGTGATCCAGAAAGGAAATGCCTGTGAGATAACAGATAGTACTTTTGAGACTGCAAATAAAACAAACACTGGCCTTCCATGCAGGAAGAATAGAGTTGGCAACTACTTCAGT
Source organism: Tragelaphus eurycerus (assembly GCA_935064755.1). Classification (NCBI taxonomy): domain Eukaryota; kingdom Metazoa; phylum Chordata; class Mammalia; order Artiodactyla; family Bovidae; genus Tragelaphus; species Tragelaphus eurycerus. The sequence continues at coordinate 5,350,610 of CAKXYN010000111.1, read as the reverse complement.
AGAGTAGGATGTGGGAAAGATTTTATGGTGCCTCTTGGCCTCCTTAAGAAACGTCCTCTTTAGCTTGGCTCAATCAATGTGTCCTCTGGTAAAGATGAGTTATTAACTAGGTAACAAGTGAACAGAAGCTAGGTTTTTCTCCATAATGAGTCCGCTCCACTTGCTGTAGCCCAGTTGAACTAAGAGCTGTGGTAGGCAAAGGGCAGGAAAAGGCACTGGCCATGGAAGGATGAGTGGAAAGCAACTGAAAAAGCACTGAGCAAAGAAGGACATGGATTAATATCTACCATGTTCATCACTATATTCTTCTTGTTGCCATTGTTCTTTGTTCCTATTTTTGTCTTCAAATTGTTTCTCCTTTTGTGGTTTTAATTGAGAATTTTGTAATTCCATTTTATCTTCTTTCTTAGCATATCAGTTATGCTTTTATAAAAAAAAAAAAAAAAACTAGTGATTGCCCTCAAATTTGCAGAACATATTAAGAACAAATCCAAGTTCACTTTCAAATTACAGTTTACTACTTGAAGGGTACTTCAAGTACCTTATACCAACCAAATCAGTTTCATTTCCTCTCTCTCATCTCTTTGGTTACTGCTGTCATTCTTTCACATTTATAAACATACATAAGCATGTAAATTATATATATATAAATATATATAATCAAATACATGTTGCTATTATTTTGAGCAAGCTGATGTTAGATCGCTAAGAATAATAAATTTATTACTTTCACTTCAAAAAAAAAAAAAAGAAGGACATGGTTGAAAGCAATTGAAGCCAAGGGAAGAGAAACAAAAAAGGAAATTTGGGCTCCTTTATCAGCCCCACTTAAGGACAAGCTGTGTCTCTATTGTAACACCTGTAAGTCTGCATGCCGGGAATTCCACATGCAAAGAGGCCTGTTGGGGGTTTGAGGCATTCCAGCTCTGGCTCTCAGCCCTGCAAAGTCTGATAAAGTGCACCTGGCAACGTATGAGTTCTAGTGAAGTACGGACAGGTGCGCTGCGCTTAAACACGGTCCTGGAAATCTGCACTGAGTTTGCCAAACTTCATCAGTTTGCAAGTTGGAACTGCTTTATATTGCATAACGTTGATTCAAAAATGATAATTAATAGGCCTGGTTCTGCAGTGAAAAGAGGGGAAAAAAGGTTGAGAGAATAAACTCTGTCTTAAAGGAAGGATTCAAAGAAGGCAATAGCAACCCACTCCAGTACTCTTGCCTGGAAAATCCCATGGACGGAGGAGCCTGGTAGGCTGCAGTCCATGGGGTCACTAAGAGTTGGACACGACTGAGCAACTTCACTTTCACTTTTCACCTTCATGCACTGGAGAAGGAAATGGCAACCCACTCCAGTGTTCTTGCCTGGAGAATCCCAGGGACAGGGGAGCCTGGTGGGCGCTGCCGTCTATGGGGTCGCACAGAGTCAGACACGACTGAAGCGAATTAGCAGCAGCAGCAGCAAAGGAAGGATTAACTCTTTCCTGGAACTAGCTTTCCTGCCAGGCGGCAGCAGGGAATCATGTAAATAGGATCCAAATAGCATAGCATGAATGCACACTTAACTTTTACCATATGATTTTTACCTTAGATTCTCCTTTAGGTAATTTTTATATCATTAAATATCAAAAATCAAGGTAAGGGAAAGCTCACTCATAATCTGTTTATGTGGCACTAACTAGACACCAAGAATTGAAATAATAACTGCTGGATTTGGAGTATTTATTATCTACTCGGGGATTTGGCATAAATATCAGTGATAACAAAATATGGATAATCCTGCCTATTAGGGTTGTCATGAAATTTCAATAGATAATGTTCATAAGAGCTCCTAGTGCGTTCCCCAGCAGATTATCAATTTTGCTTATTTTATGGCTAGAATCGGGACTCATATAATAGTTTAGATGGATCATATGGTTCACTAACAATCAAATGATGTTCAAGATCAGTGTATTTGCCCAACGGTAATGGGCTTCCAAGGTGGCACAGTGGCAAGAACCTGCCTGCCAATGCAGGAGACAAGAGAAGTGGGTTTGATCCCTGACTCAGGAAGATCCTCTGGAGAAGGAAATGGCAACCCACTTCAGTATTCTTGCCTGGAAAATCCTATGGACAGAGGAGCCTGGTGGGCTACAGTCCGGGGGGTGGGGGGTCACAAAAAGTAGGATGCAACTGAACATAAACACACACCAACAAGCAATATATAAATATTTTGGGAAGAGCTGATGAGGAAAAAGGAATGGGGCTATCTGCTCTTGGTAGATAGAAAATGTATGTCACGGGTCAATGCAGACTTCCGTACCTACCAAGTATACTACAACTTCACTTAGAATACTTGCCATTACTTAATAGGTGGACAGATGACTCCCAATTCATGTAACAAGACACATATTTATTTCACTTGTAGAACACAGAACAAGGTACAATCAAAACAAACACATTAGATGTCCTCTTTCAGTCAAAATGAAATAACAAGGACTGGCTTTATGTGTCAGCCTCAAACAAACAAACAAGAAACAAAATATATAAACAATGGTTTTCAGACATTGGACCTCACGATGCACAATGTGATTATCTCTGTGAAGGGGGAAATAAAAGAGGTAGCCCTATAAATACCCTGACATACTGCCTGAAAAGAGTTTCCAGGCTGCAGTGGAGGCAGATCAGATCAGATCAGATCAGTCGCTCAGTCGTGTCCGACTCTTTGCGACCCCATGAATCGCAGCACGCCAGGCCTCCCTGTCCATCACCAACTCCCGGAGGTCACTCAGACTCACATCCATCGAGTCAGGAGACCCAAATAGTCACCCTTAGTTGAGAGGACAACATTGGGAGTCCAGAGAGACCAAGACACTGTAATTCACAGAGAAGAGTACTAGGGGAAAAAAGTTACAGAGACTTAGCTCCAGACATCTGGAGAGGGTCCCTCTTAAGTCTTGAACTAAATACTGATCAGTGCATGTATATAAGGAAAGTACCTATGGCCAGGGAGAGAAGCACCCAGGAGGAGGAGGGAAATCACTGAAGTACACCCCGGGATGGGACTTGTTTGCATTCCAGCTTATATTCCCACCAGGCAGAATAAGAAAATTTTGTAATCCATGGTAAAGAACTCAGAAGGGTTTTGTCTCAGTTATTGCACAAAATTAGGTTAAAGGCTACCTCGGTCTTACCTAACAAAGATTAAAAGCAAGAATTAGTGCCTTAGAAGGATGAAATGCTTCTCAACAATTTATCTGTGTCCTAGAATGAAATTCAAATTATTTGTAGGAATACAGAAAGATCTAGTTCCCAAAAAGAAACACTTACAATGTGTGATGTCCTGGAAAATATTACCAGGCATGAAAAAGAAGCAAGAAAATAGCACCACAATGAGGAAAAAGACCAGTCAATTGAAACTGATGAAGGAATAACATAAATGACAGAATTTGTAGTTAAAGTGAAAGTCGCTCAGTCATGTCTGACTCTTTGTGACTCTGTGGACTATATAGTCTGTGAAATTCTCCAGGCCAGAATTCTAGAGTGGGCAGCTGTTCCCTTCTCCAGGGGATCTTCCCAACCCAGGGATTGAACCCAGTTCTCCCACGTTGCAGGTGGATTCTTTACCAGCTGAGCCACCAGAAAAGTCACCAGGAAAATAGTTAAAGGTCAAATATTTATTATAAGTGCATTCCATATATTCAAGAAGGCAGAGGAAAGCTTGAGATTATGGAAACATGGAAAATATTTTTTAAAACAGATCCAAATTGAACTTCTACAGATAAAAACTGCACATAATTTACTGTTAAAATATCACACATTTAGGTAATAAGGCACAAGTAAAGTGAAGAGGGACTAAAAAGCCTCTTGATGAAAGTGAAAGTGGAGAGTGAAAAGGTTGGCTTAAAGCTCAACATTCAGAAAACGAAGATCATGGCATCTGGTCCCATCACTGCATGGGAAATAGATGGGGAAACAGTGGAAACAGTGTCAGACTTTGTTTTTCTGGGCTCCAAAATCACTGCAGATGGTGACTGCAGCCATGAAATTAAAAGACGCTTGCTCCTTGGAAGGAAAGTTATGACCAACCTAGATAGCATATTCAAAAGCAGAGACATTACTTTACCAACAAAGGTTCGCCTAGTCAAGGCTATGGTTTTTCCTGTGGTCATGTATGGATGTGAGAGCTGGACTGTGAGGAAGGCTGAATGCCGAAGAATTTATGCTTTTGAACTGTGGTGTTGGAGAAGACTCCTGAGAGTCCCTTGGACTGCAAGAAGATCCAACCAGTCCATTCTGAAGGAGATCAATCCTGGAATTTCTTTAGAAGGAATGATGCTAAAGCTGAAACTCCAGTATTTTGGCCACCTCATGCGAAGAGTTGACTCATTGGAGAAGACTCTGATGCTGGGAGGGATTGAGGGCAGGAGGAGAAGGGGACGACAGAGGATGAGATGGCTGGATGGCATCACTGACTCGATGGATGCGAGTCTGAGTGACCTCCGGGAGCTGGTGATGGACAGGGAGGCCTGGCGTGCTGCGGTTCATGGGGTCTCAAAGAGTCGGACACGACTGAGCGACTGATCTGATCTGATCTGATCTGAGTGAACTAGATGAACACATTACTATTGCTTTCTGGCTCATTTAAGTGTATATTTGCAGGTTCACTTTTCCATGACTTTCTCAGATTCCTTCTTGTACTGTAGAATGCTCCGAGGAAATCATTTTAACTTTTTTTGAGTCTCACTTATAAAATGGTGATAACACTGATCGAACAAAACACTGTGAGAGTCAGAAATAATCCATATAAGTTGTTGAACAGTAGTCTTAACAAAGATGTGTTTGTTGCTTCCTTTGCTTTTACATTAAAATCATAAGCAAAAATAAAGTAAAACATGGAAACTACAAAGAATCAAAAATTGTCATTTATGTATTTTGAAAGACGTAAAACTATCTTTACTGTGGCATTTAAATTTTTATTGTAAATCATGATATAGTCATGGAAAAGAATACAAAAATAAATGTATCACTCAATAAATTTTCATAAATTAAACACTAATGTACATACTATTCTGGCCAAAGAAATAGGAAATTGTAGACACCACAGAAAATTTTCCCTAATGGCCCATATGTCTTGTCTTTATTCTTTCATCTTTCTCAAAAGTAGTCACTATCTAACTATCATTATCAGTTAGAATCACTGATTTCTAACATTATAATTTAATTTTGCCTGTATCTGAGTGTTACATAAATGGAACCTTACAATATATATTCCTTTATAACTGGTATTTTTCCATCAACACTGTGTTTAGGAAATGCATGCTTTACTTTGAAAAGTGTATGCCTAAGGCAGTATGGATGTGGAAAAAGGAAAATGAGGCAAGAAAATATATAAGAAATGAAATGAAATATGTTACCATATTTCATCAAGTTACCAAGAAACGTAATCGGCTGCTCAGCAGCTGAGTTAAGTTTTTGGCTTTATACTTTCTGTATAGGAGTTGTAAGAATGAGTCACACCTAGAACTGTTCAATGGAAGAAAGAATAGAGGTGGAATTTACCTTCTTAGATACTTTCCATTTCTTCCGTTCTAAGTTTTATTCATGAGCAACTAATTCTCCAGCACTAGTAAACTGTATTATCTGATGCTTTGACGGTCACTCAGGAAACCAGATAATGCCTAGGGATACAATATGTAGAACCTGAAGCTAAGGATTGATGTTTTTAATTAGTTTTAGAAAATTCCCAGACATTACTTCAGTATTGCTTCTACACTATTCTCTATTTCTAGAATTCTAATGACATGCGTGTGAGATCTTCTTAGTGTTTATTCTGTATTTTACCCATCTCTTCTTTTTCACACATTCTTTTGTTTCCCTGAGTCTCATTCTAGATATTTTATTCTGGCCTATCCTCCAGTTACTATTTTTTTTTCTTCAGCTGAATCTAATCTGCTTTTACTCTCACATGTTGAGTTCTCAATTTTGAATACATCTTCCAATTTTATAATTCTTAGAATTGTTAAGAGTTACTAGGCTCTCCCCAAATCCACAATCTGGTCTTCGATCTCCTTGAAAGGATAGTTCTTTTAATCACTATGTCTGACTGCTCAATTATTTGAGGTCATGAGAGTCTTTTCCTTTTGTTTATTTTTTTCATTGTCTGATCATTTCATGTGACTTGTAGCTTTAGTTGAGGGTTGTGTATTGCACACAAAAATTTAAAAATTCTAGACCTATTAAGATGCCAATATACAGCAGACAGCAACCTATAAGCTGCTTAAAAATAAAACCTGGAAAGCAAATTAGAAAAAGAGAACTCACAAAACCAGTACACTCTCATGAGGAAAAAAAACCCGTAGGCTCACTGAATGAACAGTTACTCTGGTACATTTTGTTTAATGCATCAGAGTAACACCCCTCCATTCCACTGTCCCTGGTAAGGTCTCTTGAAAGCCCACTTTCTTGTATGCCTTGGGCAGCTCTGTGCCAGCCTGTGCTATTTTAACTAGACATTCTCCTCCATATTCAGGTTCCCATAACTAAAATTACAGGGGAATTTACAACACTCTATTCCTCTTCTCATGTGGTGGGAGGAAAGAGTTTCTTCATCCCCTTTTAAAAGATGATTTAAACTCTTTCAAGACTTCATGCCTTTTATTGGACAATTTATGGAAAGTTTCGAAGAGGTTCAGTGAATTCCATTAAATGAAACTTAAATCCAAAAGAATTCCTTCCCTCTAAAGGAGTTCCATAATATTTATTTGATTCTCACATCAATTAGCCTGTGAGTCACTACTTTTAAGAGGCAGTTTGGTTAGACATCTTATTTGGCCTTAATTTAATATCTTAACAGTAGGCTGTTGAGCTCAGTAATTACTACCTCAGTGGGATATACTTCTCCTTTGCCTGCTCTAGATCATTCACAATAAGCAGGGTTGAAGGTCTGCATGCTGCTGTATCTACTGGTCTTAGATTCTCAAGCTTCATATTACTGAAGGTTTGAATACTTTCCAAGAACACTTGCATTTGAGGTCTGAATTACTGAGTAAGAAGGCATTTCGGGGTGATATTCACGATAGTCAGAACCTAAATAAAAGAATTCAAGTGACTGGAAAAGCTCAAAGGAACTAGATGAAGAAAAACCCCAAGTTTGAGAAAGACTGGAATGTCACCATAATCTGGAGAGCAAGTATATCATTCATCCTGATTCTTGGAATTAAGTCATTTCTTATGTGGACTATAGGCTGATCTCACATATTTCACAGGTGAAGGTAAAAATCAAGGAATGCTGAAAATGTGTGACTTGACTGTGTTAAAGCTGGTTTTTCTTGGCCCTTTTCCCAGTATCTTCAGTGCTGAGGCTAATGATTAAGGGAACACGAGGTGAGGGGGCAGTGAATAAGAGCTTGTAAAAGGAACTAAAGGTGAGAAAATCTCCCAGTGAAAAACATTAAAATCTTCAAGGAAGTACTGAACATCTTCCACATACCTACATCCTCTCAGGCATGACATTACCAACCATGTCACAGAGGAGACAGAAGTGTAAAAAAGGAGCAGAAACAACCCCCAAATATGTAGCCACTCCCTTGGGTCCTGGGTAGCTGATATAACACAGTAACTACCAAACAAACTGTATGCTGCCACATTTCCAGCACCTAAAGGATAACATCACACCATCTTCAGAAATAGAGGAAAAAAATTTAAATAACGAAAACAAGAAAGCTGTAACTATATCATGTACAATTCCTCTTGCTTTTCTTTGAAGTGTTTCCTCCATATATAAAATTTATGTAACTGTCAGTGGGGAAAACGCAACAGCAAAAGAACTCGTAAACAAATGTTCATAGTGTCATAGATTTATTCATAATATTTCAAATTGGAAAAATCCTATACTTCAACAAGTAAATGGATAAACACATCATATATAAATAATCCTAAACTTCAACAAGTAAATGGATAAAAATGGAATACTATGTAACAAAAAAGAGAGAAGGGAAGCATAAACTACAGATTTGTACCATGATATGCATGAATCTTAAAATTGGTACATGGAGTGAAATAAGCCAGAATAAAAGAGTACAAATGAGCTATCATTTATATAAAATTGTTGGAAAGGGGAAAACAACCCACGTCTATACTGAGACAAAGAGATCAAAGGCTACCTGGGACTAGAGTGGGGAGGCTTATAGAGATGTAATATATATGTGTATATATATATACACACACACACACACACACACACACACACACATATAGACTGTGGTGGTGGCTGTAAAAGTGTATGTGTGTTGTGTGCTAAGTCACTTCAGCCGTGTCCATCTCTGTGTGACGCCACGGATTATAGCCCACCAAGCTCTTCTGTCCATGGGATTCTCCAGGCAAGAATACTGGAGTGGGTTGTCAGGTCGTCCTTCTCCAATAAAAGTGTATCAGATCAGATCAGATAAGATCAGTCACTCAGTCGTGTCCTACTCTTTGCGACCCCATGAATCGCAGCACACCAGGCCTCCCTGTCCATCACCAACTCCCGGAGTTCACCCAGACTCACGTCCATCAAGTCAGTGATGCCATCCAGCCATCTCATCCTCTGTCGTCCCCTTCTCCTCTTGCCCCCAATCCCTCCCAGCATCAGAGTCTTTTCCAATGAGTCAACTCTTCGCATGAGGTGGCCAAAGTACTGGAGTTTCAGCTTTAGCATCATTCCTTCCAAAGAAATCCCAGGGCTGATCTCCTTCAGAATGGACTGGTTGGAAGTGTATACATTTGTTAAAACTCATTGAACTTCACATTTCAAAAAGGTATGAAAGTATATCTCAATAAAGTTGCTTTTATATTCAACTCAGATAAAACAAGGTTAAAACTTGAGTATTCTCTTTAAAATCTACTGACATATCAATAAGAATAGTTTTAAAAAATGCAGATCTAGTTAAAATATTTGTTGTGTAAAGCTACTGGGATGTTGTTTTACATGGATTTTTTAATCCAAAGGTAAGGGAGAAATACCTTCTCCCTGCCAGACTCTACATGGATGAACAGTTCTTCCAAAAGGTAAGGAATAAAAGACTCAGAACTCAAAGGAACAGTTATCAGAGAGACTGCCCTTCATTGTCTACTAAAGACATTATTAAGCAATAATCAGATATTCACTCATTAGTTTCTCAGCCTTCTTCTAAGAAGGTCTCTTCCTCAAACTATTGAACATACTAGGCAACACTGAACACCAGCCCCACTTTCCATCTTAAAGGGGTGAACCAAACAGGTGTATCCAATCAGCTCTACAGACATTCATATACATATACATATATATATATAAAACATCTCTATAACACATTCATTCCTTTCACAAGGCTATAGCTTCTTTTGTTAACAAAAGATAATTGCCAGCAATGACATTCAAATGTAAAATTTTTCTTTACCAACTGGGACTTTGGGAGGTAAGTTTCTCCTGTTATCTGATAAAGATATTACCAAGTGGTTAAGTATGAAAAAATTATCTCAAAGCACAAAATATAAAGACTGCAATAAATCTCATTCTTTCGTCACTGCTTTAGTGTAAATTTAAATAAATTACCCGGCAAGAATAGAACAGATTAGGCCTTGCTGTACTGTGCTATTCCTTGTGGTCAGAGTTAGCAAACCACTTCAGTATTCTTGCCTTGAGAACCCCATGAACAGTATGAAAAGGCAAAATGATAGAACACTGGAAGAGGAACTCCCCAGGTCAGTAGGGGCTAATATGCTACTGGACATCAGCGGAGAAATAACTCCAGAAAGAATGAAGGGATGGATGTGACTGGTGATAGAAGCAAGGTCCGATTCTGCAATATTGCATAGGAACCTGGAATGTCAGGTCCATGAATCAAGGCAAATTGGAAGTGATCAAACAGGAGATGGCAAGAGTAAACGTTGACATTCTAGGAATCAGCGAACTAAAATGGACTGGAATGGGTGAATTTAACTCAGATGACCATTATATCTACTACTGTGGCAGGAATCCCTTAGAAAAAAAATGGAGTAGCCATCATGGTCAACAAAAGAGTCTGAAATGCAGTAATTGGATGCAATCTCAAAAATGACAGAATGATCTCTGTTCATTTCCAACGCAAACCATTCACTATCACAGTAATTCAACTCCATGCCCCAACCACTGAAGAAGCTGAAGCTGAACAGTTCTATGAAGACCTACAAGACCTTTTAAAACTAACACCCAAAAAAGATGTGCTTTTCATTATAGGGGACCGGAATGCAAAAGTAGGAAGTCAAGAAACACCTGGAGTAACAGGCAAATTTGGCCTTGGAATATGGAATGAAGCAGGGCAAAAAGACTAATAGATTTTTACCAAGAAAATGCACTGGTCATAGCAAACACTCTCTTCCAACAACACAAGAGAAGACTCTACACATGGACATCATCAGACAGTCAACACTGAAATCAGACTGATTATATTCTTTGAAGCCAGAGATGAAGAAGCTCTGTACAGCAACAAAAACAAGACCAGGAGCTGACTGTGGCTCAGATCATGAACTCCTTATTGCCAAATTCAGGCTAAAATTGAAGAAAGTAGGGAAAACCACTAGACCATTCAGGTATGACCTAAGACAAATCCCTTATGATTATACAGTGAAAGTGAGAAATAGATTTAGGGGACTAGTCTTGATAGACAGAGTGCCTGATGAACTATGGACAGAGGTCCGTGACACTATACAGGAGACAGGGATCAAGACCATCCCCATGGAAAAGAAATGCAAAAAAGCAAAATGGCTGTCTGAGGAGGACTTACAAATAGCTGTGAAAAGAAGAGAAGCAAAAAGCAAAGGAGAAAAGGAAAGATATAAACATCTGAATGCAGAGTTCCAAAGAATAGCAAGAAGAGATAAGAAAGCCTTCCTCAGTGGCCAATGCAAAGAAATAGAGGAAAACAACAGAATGGGAAAGACTAGAGATCTCTTCAAGAAAATTAGAGATACCAAGGAAACATTTCATGCAAAGATGGGCTCGATAAAAGACAGAAATGTTATGGACTTAACAGAAGCAGTAGATATTAAGAAGAGGTGGTAGGAATACACAGAAGAACTGTACAAAAAAAGATCTTCATGACCCAGATAATCATGATGGTGTGATCACTGACCTAGAGCCAGATATCCTGCAATGTGAAGTCAAGTGGGCCTTAGAAAGCATCACTACGAACAAAGCTAGTGGAGGTGATGGAATTCCAGTGGAGCTATTGCAAATCCTGAAAGATGATGCTGTGAAAGTACTGCACTCAATATGCCAGCAAATTTGGAAAACTCAGCAGTGGCCACAGGACTGGAAAAGGTCAGTTTTCATTCCAATCCCAAAGGCAATGCCAAAGAATGCTCAAACTACCCCACAATTGCACTCATCTCACAAGCTAGAAAAGTAATGCTCAAAATTCTCCAAGCCAGGCTTCAGCAATATGTGAACTGTGAACTTCCAGATGTTCAAGCTGGTTTTAGAAAAGGCAGAGGAACCAGAGATCAAATTGCCAACATCTGCTGGATCATGGAAAAAGCAAGAGAGTTCCAGAAAAATATCTATTTCTGCTTTATTGACTATGCCAAAGCCTTTGACTGTGTGGATCACAATAAACGGTGGAAAATTCTTCATGAGATGGGAATACCAGACCACTTGACCTGCCTCTTGAAAAACCTGTATGCAGATCAGGAAGCAACAGTTAGAACTGGACATGGAACAACAGACTGGTTCCAAATAGGAAAAGGAGTTCATCAAGGCTGTATACTGTCACCCTGTTTATTTAACTTATATGCAGAGTACATCATGAGAAACGCTGGGCTGGAAGAAGCACAAGCTGGAATCAAGATATTCCAGGAGAACTATCAATAACCTCAGATATGCAGATGACACCACCCTTATGGCAGAAAGTGAAGAAGCCTCTTGATGAAAGTGAAAGTGGAAAGTGAAAAGGTTGGCTTAAAGCTCAACATTCAGAAAACTAATATCATGGCATCTGGTCCCATCACTACATGAGAAATAGATGGGGAAACAGTGGAAACAGTGTCAGACTTTATTTTGGTGGGCTCCAAAATCACTGCAGATGGTGACTGCAGCCATGAAATTAAAAAACGCTTACTTTTGGAAGGAAAGTTATGACCAACCTAGATAGCATATTCAAAAGCAGAGACATTACTTTGCCAACAAGGTTACTTTAGTCAAGGCTATGGTTTTTCCTGTGGTCATGTATGGATGTGAAAGTTGGACTGTGAAGAAGGCTGAGCGCTGAAAAATTGATGCTTTTGAACTGTGGTGTTGGAGAAGATTCTTGGGAGTTCCTTGGACTGCAAGGAGATCCAACCAGTCCATTCTGAAGGAGATCAGCCCTGGGATTTCTTTGGAAGGAATGATGCTAAAGATGAAACTCCAGTATTTTGGCCACCTCATGCGAAGAGTTGACTCATTGGAAAAGACTGATGCTGGGAGGGATTGGGGGCAGGAGGAGAAGGGGATAACAGAAGATGAGATGGCTGGATGGTATCACCGACTTGATGGATATGAGTCTGAGTGAACTTCAGGAGTTGGTGATGGACAGGGAGGCCTAGTGTGCTGCGATTCATGGGGTCGCAAAGAGTCAGACACGACTGAGTGACTGAACTGAACTGAACTCAACTGAATATCAATCAATGCTTTCTATACACCAATCAGTGTTCAACATATTCTACATCCACTAATACTTTTTGTATGCACAACCATAAGAAATTCTATTACAGTCAGTATTTTGTACAAGTTGAAAGTGGGATACAAAGAGGTGAAGTAAAATAACTTACCTGAAGCTTTACAATGGCTAAAAGGAGGGATTCAAAATTAGGTAGTCTGTCTTTTGTTTCCACATTTTTAACCACCACATGATACACTCCACTGTAATTAGTCAAATGGACAAGGCTCCTATCTGCCATTCAAGGGTATCTCCGTTCCTGCCATCTGTCTTTTTTTTTCTTTGTTTTTGTAGAATATGTGCTACCCCTAACTCAAAGTGCATGGTGCTCAGAAGCATAGTGATAACATGTGAGTCTTCCAGGGCAGAAAGCTCACTGTCAGTAAGAATCTCCAGACATAGTTCTGAAGGGGCCATTTTTCTTGTACTGCTTTCTAAGAGGTTCCAAAGAAAGACATTCTAGGTGATATAGTTATTTCTCTTTCTTTTCTTATAATCATATATAAAAGGCTGAAGTGTGCAGATCTAATAGTATGCTAAGTGTAATACTTTCATACTCTAATTATTATAACATTTATTGCCTATTTTAGATGAAGAAATAAGTTTTGGAAGGCAAAAGAAGCTCTTCAGTATCTACTAAGTGGTAGAGCTCAGGTTTAAGACAATTTCTGTCTGATTCCAAAGCCCACACCTCTAACCACTAATCTGAAAAGGTGCAACAACATAAGGTAATTCACTTCAGAGAGAATTGTGACCCTATATGGGGATGACTCTAGGAGAATTTTAGGAGGAGGAGAGCACTTTGAATCTAGCATGTATTGCCATTTTTCCTACTTCAAAGAGCAAAAATCTCTGAGGTAATTATGAACTGTCTCCTTTTTTTTTTTTTTTTAACAAATCCTAGATGACTAGGTTATTTAGAAAATGCTAGGATTAGGTACCTATTCCTGAACTTTCCCTACCTGAAAAGAAAGCACAAACAAATACCTGAAAAATATACTTGAGAATATTTAGCCAAAAAGATTTTTAGGCAGAAAGATGCTATATCTTTCTGCCCTCATATGCTCTCCACCGTCACTTACAAGATACTAGAATATTTTTTTTATAAATACTAAATGAAAAAAGAATATAATTTTATTTGGCTCTAAATATTGACCAAGAAGGGTTTTGTTGCCAGATTGCTTTACTTTCCTCATGATGTCTGATATATATATCAATAAAAATGCTATTTTACTTTAAAGAGTATTACACATTTAAATAATAGAATTAAGTGAACAAATATTTATTATGAACACATCCTAATGACTTGTGTAGCTAAAAGAAAAATATTTTATCAATGGATATGAATGTAAAATATGGAGCATTTGATCCTTGAAAAATTTTGGCTTTGAGATAACTAAGATAGTTCATATCTTCAAAAATCTTTACATAGCCTTCATGACACAGCAAAGTTTTTTATCTTCCATTTCTGGCAATCTGTGATAAAATCATTCAAACTTTGAATCACTAACTATTTCACAGAGGAAAAAGAAAAATCAAATGAACAATCTAATGAAGTAACTTAGAACACCAATGGGCACACACAGCAAAGTCTCAAAGAATTCCTGCCCTTTCTAGTAAAAAGACCAGGAAATGACTAGCAATACAGAAAATGTTTATGCAATAATTATCTTATTCAAACTAAAGACTACAAGAAAACCTAGTCCCAATCCCAACCCACCAACACAAGATAATTGGGGAGCATAGATTTGCACCTCATGTGGCTGTAACTAGGAGTGGCTCCAACTTCCAGGGTTCTGATTCTGAGAAGCCCAGGTGGTAAGCAGGGCCCTTCATTCCTATCAACTGGTAACAAGTTCCCTTCTACTTGTGGTGTCAGTAGAAACCAAGTGAGGTAGAAGACCTGTGCTTCCCCCACACCAGTCAGTAATCAGGTACACTTCTCAATGGGCTGGTGTCAAAGGAGGCCTAGTAGAAATATCAGGAATTCTACTACCACTAATTGCAATGAGGCCAACCTCTGGTATCACCCACTGCTCTATGGTGTCAGTGTCAATGGAGACCAACAGTAAGCAGTAATAAAGTATCTTTGCCCTCCCCAGCCAGCATGATATCATGAAAACCTAGTATAGAGTCAGAACTTCCAACCCTGTCCTGCAGTAATGAAGAATCCTTCCCCTGCTAGAGTGTCAAAAGAGGTTAGATGGGGAAATGGACTTCTACTCCCACTTGAAAGTAATGAAGTAGCACCTCTCTTTCCCCACCAGCCCAGTGTTAAATGAAGTCAGCTAAAACACACATTTAACTAAGATCCAGAGTCTCACAACATAATACTCAAAACATACAGTTATACTTAAAAATCATTTGGTATAATCAGAACCAGAAAAACTCAATTTGAATGAGAAATGGCAATCAACAGACACCAACACCAAGATGATATAGATGCTGTAATTATCTCACTAGGATTGTAAAGCAGCCATCATAAATATGCTTCAATAAGTAATTACAAACATGCTTGAAACAAATGAAAAAATATAATACCTTGGCAAAGAAATAGAAGACATTAAGAAGAATCAGTAACTAAACTAAAAAAAAGCACTAGATGAGCTCAATAGCAGAATGGAAATGACAAAGAAAAGAATCAGTGAGCTTGAAAATAAAACAATAGAAGTTCCCAATCTGAACAACAGAGAGAAATGGACTGAAACAACAAGTGATCAATTAAAATGTATAGAGGTGAGGAAGACAGTAGTAGTTGCCAGCGATTAGGAATGTATGGGAGGTAGGGGTATGACTATAAAGAGTTTGTAACATGAGGAAGATCTTAGAAGTGATAGGATACTTCTATATCTTTATTGCATTGGTGGTTCCATGGAGCTACATGTGTGATAAGATGTCACAGAACTACACACACACCACTATCAATTTACTAAATTTAATACTTTTTATTCCTATTCTTATTTATTTTTTCAGTAAAAAATTTCACAAGTGTAATGGTCTTAAGCAATGGAATTTATTATCACACAGTTCTGGGTCACAAGTCTGGGCACAGTGTGGCTCAGCTGATTTTTAACTCCTGGTTTCATGGAGCCTAAATAATGGTGCTGGCAGGTTGCATTCCTTCAAGAGGTTTTGGGTTAACTCCACTTTCAAGCTCATGCAGGTTATTGGTAGAATTCAGTTCCTTGTGGTTGTAAGATGAAAACCTCTGCTTCCCTACTGGGTATTGATAGGGGTCGTTATTAATTTCCAGGGGTTACCTGTATTTCTTGGCTCATGGACTCCTTTCTTCTTCGTCAAAGCCATCAGTTGCAGGTCAAGTACTTCTCATTCTTCAAATCTCTCCGACCTTTCTCTCTGCTTTCATTTATCCTCTGTTTTCCTCTTTCCACCACATCTGACTTCAATTGGAGAAATTTTCTCTGCGTTCAAGTGATTAGATTATGTCAAACTGGACAATCCAGGATAAATGTCCATATTTTAAGATCCATAAACTTATGGCACTGGCATATTTCCTTCACAGCAGTACCTGGGTTAGTGTTCAAATAATCAGGAGATGGGAATCTTGAGGAGACTTTGCTAAAATTCTGCTTATCACAATTATGCAAAATATAACCATGGGAGGAAACTGGATAAAGGTTATATTGAATCTCTATGCTATTTTGGCAACTTCTTATGAATTTATAATTACTTCAAAATGAAAAGTTTTTAAAATGCATAGAAGAAAACTAAAAGCAAAATAAATATATTTTCTATCAAAAAATATTTTCCACCACCAGAGGACCTACAGTGAAAGAAATACTAGGGAAGGTCCTTAAAGTAGGAAAATTTTTATCTCAGTTGGAGATAAGGAATTGCAGGCAACAAAGACTTAAAAGGGTAAATATGTGAGGAAAATCTAAGTTAATATTAATTTTATAATACAGTAAAAATGACAGGCTAGGTTTAAAATATATAGAATTGAATGCACATCAAGAATAGCATAAAGAGAAGGAAGGACTTAAATGGAGTTCAAGTGTTTTAATATATTTACTTTTATATAATATATTTACTTATATATACTTTTATATAATTTTAATATATTTAATATATTGTTAGGAAGTTTAAAATGATTAAACTGAAGATGACACTAGAAAAGTTAAGGATGTATTATAGTTTCTAGTGTAACCACTAAATGGATGATGAAAGATTGTATTAACAAGCTGACAGAGACAAAGAAGTGGGAAAATAAAAGATTCTGTCACATTCACCCAAAAGATAACTAGAAAGGAGAAACCAGCAATGAATATTAGGTGGGACAAAGAGAAGATTCAAATATATCAACAAATACATTAAATGTAAGCAGGCCACATCTTCTAATAAAAGGCAAAGACTGTAAGAACAGATAACAAAAAACTACACACTGCTTAGAAGAAACACATTTAATGTAAGGAGACAAGCTGAAAGTAAGGATGAGGAAAAAAAAAAAAAAACGCACATAAAGCTACTCTTCCACAAAAAAGACACCCTAATATAGCTATGTTAAAATCATAAAAAAAAGAGGCTAAAGAAAACTGATAGAGACATTTTATGATGTTGAAAGTGCCAATCTTCCCAGAAGATATAATTCTTAACATGTATGTACTAA
Organism: Tragelaphus eurycerus; assembly: GCA_935064755.1. Taxonomy (NCBI): domain Eukaryota; kingdom Metazoa; phylum Chordata; class Mammalia; order Artiodactyla; family Bovidae; genus Tragelaphus; species Tragelaphus eurycerus. The sequence goes on along the minus strand of CAKXYN010000111.1, from coordinate 5,333,311 downwards.
TAGCATAACAAAATGTTTTAAGTAAAAACTGGCAGAATTAATAAAATTTGGCAAATTCACAAGTGTGGTTAGAGATTTTATTAAGCATTTCTCAGTAACAAAATAGATTAAAATAAATCAGGAAGGATATAAAATATTTGAATTAGCACAACTAATAAACTTTATCTAATTCACATATGTATAATAACATTTAAGAACATTTATTTTAATGCCCATAGAACATTTAAAAAAATTGTACATATAAACCAAGCAGCTAGTCTTAAACTGCAGAAGACTGAAATCATACAATGTTCTCTTATTACAGTGGAATTAAGACTGAAATCTATAACAACATTAAAAATTAACTAGAAGATGGTTAAATGTTTGGAAACTAAGTAATACATTTGTAAAGAACACATGGGTCAAAAAAAGAAATTCCAATGAAAATTAGAAAATGTTTGGAAGTGAAAAAATAACTGAAATATGGTATATCAAAATTCACAAAGTATTGCAAAAACTTGTGCTTGAAGGAAAATTTATAGATTTATTTGTATATATTAGGGGAAAATGTCAGGCTAAAAATCCAGTAACATTTCTAGAGAAGTTAGAAATAGAAGAATAAATGTTATCCTGCCTTTTTTTATTTGCAAATGTTTTAAATCCTTGAGTTTTCAAGCTAGAGCTTTCTAAATCCATATATTCTTTGAAGAGATGTCGTTATTGTTGGATTTAAAATGATAGGTGCCTCTAGGAGGAAATCACCATTAGTCAGTTTAGAGGGTTTAATCAAAACCCCTAATTTGTATTTGAAATTGTTGCTGCCATATTGTGAACCTGTTAACAGCATCTATATCTTAAAGGAGATTTAATGTGGCTGTATTTTCTAGTTTGAAATGTATTGTAAGTATTAATACATGCTTTTAAAGCTCTTATAAATCTGTAGATGAATAGAGCAATATAAATGCAAAAGCTTGGTTTTTCAAACCATTTACAATGTTCAGAATAAAAGAAAGAAGAGAAAAATTGAAATGTGAACTGAACCACAAAATTGGAGTGTTTACTTTCCTCTCTTCATTTTTAAAACAAGCAAGGCTCAGAGGAATAAAAGATAAAGGTAGCTAGAGAATTGGTTTTCCAACTCATGAATAGTAGTTCTAAAAATAAGCTAACTGGCTGAAGAAAGACATAGGAAGTTCTTAAATAAAACAAGTAACTAAAAGATGGCAGAGTAGAAACGCGAGTGCTTAGTACTGAATCTCTGGGCCGACTCGGTTCGGGTCTCGGCGGCAGCAGCAGTGATCGTTAAGCGAAAAGAGCCTAGGGTAGTTGGCCAAGATGCCGAATATCAAAATCTTCAGCGGCAGCTCCCACCAGGACCTATCCCAGAAGATTGCTGACCACCTGGGCCTGGAACTGGGCAAGGTGGTGACTAAGAAATTCAGCAACCAGGAGACCTGTGTGGAAATCGGAGAAAGTGTTCGTGGAGAGGATGTCTACATTGTTCAGAGTGGCTGTGGTGAAATCAATGACAATCTCATGGAACTTTTGATTATGATTAATGCCTGTAAGATTGCTTCAGCCAGCCGGGTTATTTGATTATGATTAATGCCTGTAAGATTGCTTCAGCCAGCCGGGTTATTGCAGTCATCCCGTGCTTCCCTTATGCCCGGCAGGATAAGAAGGATAAGAGCCGGGCTCCAATCTCAGCCAAGCTGGTTGCAAATATGCTCTCTGTAGCAGGCGCGGATCATATTATCACCATGGACCTTCATGCTTCTCAAATTCAGGGAATTTTTGATATCCCAGTCGACAATTTGTATGCAGAGCCAGCGGTCCTTAAGTGGATAAGGGAGAACATCTCTGAGTGGAGGAACTGCACAATTGTCTCACCTGATGCTGGAGGAGCAAAGAGAGTGACTTCCATCGCAGACTGGTTGAATGTGGACTTTGCATTGATTCACAACGAACGGAAGAAGGCCAATGAAGTGGACCGCATGGTGCTCGTAGGAGACGTGAAGGACCGTGTGGCAATCCTCGTGGATGACATGGCTGACACTTGTGGCACAATCTGCCATGCAGCCGACAAACTTCTCTCAGCTGGAGCCACCAGGGTTTATGCTATCCTGACTCATGGAATCTTTTCTGGCCCAGCCATTTCTCGTATTAATAATGCATGCTTTGAAGCAGTAGTAGTCACCAATACCATACCTCAGGAGGATAAGATGAAGCATTGCTCCAAAATACAGGTGATTGACATCTCCATGATCCTCGCAGAAGCCATCAGGAGAACTCACAATGGAGAATCCGTCTCCTATCTGTTCAGCCATGTCCCTTTATAATAGAATAACTCCTGAGGCTTTTCAATAATAAAGTAAGCCTCACCCCTTGTTTTTTTCTTTGGTATTTGATGAAAAATCCAGCAGAAGACCCAGCTTGTTGCAGTGTAGCTTTCTACGTCCCTCATCAGTTACATGAGCGTTATGACTATTGTGTTGGCCAAAAAGTTCATTTAGGTTGTTCCTTAACAGCTTATGGGAAAACCTGAATGAACTTCTTGATCAACCCAATAGTTAGAGAATATAGAGTGACATTAGCTGCTAGGATTCTCTACCTGTATTGTCTCATCCTGGCTTCTTTGATCTTGTGAGCCTTGCAGCTTTAACTGTTCGGCTGCTACAAGATGTTGGACTTTGGAAAGCTTTTTGTAAGAGTGTCCAAATATGTTTGGGGAAGCTCAGACTACTTTGTATGTGAATGCTTCAGCACACCCACCCCCCTGCAATGTGTGATAAGTTCTCTAAAGTCTGTACTAAATTATAAAAGAACCTAGGGCAACCTGCACCCAGATCTGGTTGCTGAGCCCCTGTAAGGCTGGAGAAGCCCTAGGGCAGGACCCTGAGGGGAAGCAACCCACCATAGAGCAAATGCTTCTTGGGAGGAAAAAGCCTGATCCATGACCCTTTGCTTGGATTCTGTCACTTGGATTCTTTTTTGTCCCTATTCCTTTCCATTTGGCCTGATCTTCTATCCACTTGGTCCCAAGTGATTGTGCCATAGTTTTCTGGAAAGCAAACTCAATTCCTGCTCTATGATCTGTAACATTTACATGAGATGATTTTGCTGTAGCTTAATCTTCCTTAACCCACTACCACTGCGGTAGTAGGTTTTAGGTGGTGGTGTAGTGCCTTTTGATTAATTTAACTGTTTACCATCTTTCTTTGGATCTATTTGGCCTCTCAAATGACCTGAGATTTCTGTTTAAAAAAAAGTTGCTTTTACTGTCTCTTGTAGAAGAAACTAATAAAGTTATCTCTTTGATTGTGAAAAAAAAATAAAAAATAAAACAAGTAACTAGTATTTTTCAATTTGATAATAATGAGAAAGTAGGTATCAAACTTGACCAAACTTTTGAGTGGATTTCTTATTATTCACTCACCAACTCATTCATTCAACCACACATAAATCCAAGAGATACTTGTTAACTCTGGCAGGCACTGTGATAGTGCAGGAGATATAATGGTGAGCAGAGACGTGTTTCTTTCCTCTTGGTCAGGAGAGAACAACATTAAAACAGTCAAATAAATAAATAAGTAACAGACTGAGATTCCTATGACAGAGAGGCACAGGGTGTTTTGTGAGATTAACAGGACATTTGGTGTAGGGCGTATGAAAAAGCTTGCACTAGAAGGTCTTATATGAGCATCAGTTTGTAAGATAGAGGTTGGTTAATTAGGTCAAAGAGAGAGGTGAAGGGGAAGAGCCTTCTGGGCAGAAGAAATAACACAAACAAAGGCTTCTGGTTGGTGTAAGGAACTGAACCAAGGCTAGTGCGGCCAAACAAAGAACATGAGGGGAGAGAATGAAAGGGGGAAGCTGAAGAGAGAGTGAAGAAGGTGGCAAGGATGTGTGGAGGTCAGCAGAAACCTGATTCCTGGAGTCTCAAAGGCCATCTTCAAGGTTTTTTTCTATCTCCTAATAGCAAAGCAAAACTGGGAATGGTTTTTACTTTCTTCAGATTGGCCAGGGCTTTAGCTTCCAAGGGGAGGCTATGTCCTCCAAACATTGTTCCAAGCTCCAACCTACCATCTTCTCACATAAATGATGCAGAGGATCCCCAGTGATCTCCTGGAACAGGGGAAGTGACACCTATTAAAAAATACTGGACTAAATATATCATTTCCTTGCTAAAACCTGTCACTTCTCTTTTCCAAATCTACTTTTAATGATTCCTGCTTCTGCCAACCCATTATATGTACCGTCACCTACACAAATCTTTCCTACTTCCTTCCACTTTTGTCATGTTGCTCTTTGCTTCATGAATGTCATATGCAGCTTTCACCTAAACTGCAACCATCTTACACACAAGCTCGAAGTTGCATCTCCCTTTTCTTTAGGACATTCCCACCCACAGCCAGGTCCTTCTGGCCTGCATTGCACACTCACTGAGCACACCCCATAAGCAAAGAAGGCTCTCAGGAAATTTGCAGAGCTGGAAGTGAGAAGCCATCAATGTGCGTTAGAAAACGATGTTCCTGTAGGATGTGGTAGGAGTACTTTCAGCAGCAGCCACAACCATTTCCTGCCTTTGCTGTTGCACGTATTTCTACTTGTAATTCCTTTCTTCCCATTTTTATATTTTAAAAAGCTTACCCAGAGATTTTGCCTCTCCACAAGGACTTTCCTAATTGCACCAACGTACTGTGGTCTTTTCAGGCTAGAAGTTTCTGTGGTTCTTATTGTGCATCATATTACAGTCTACCTTGGATTATATTTATTTACATGTTGATGTCAATGATAGACTCTTGAAATTTGTGATCCCCACGTTTCTTTTTTTCTTTTCTGCAGGGCCTAACATAAGACTTTGCCCATAGTAAGTGCTCAATAAATACTGGTTGGATTAAATTGTGTTCCACATTGAAAATGACTAAGCACAAAATGTACTTATGTTCTCCACCATGCAAGTGTTATAGTCAGCCTCTTGGGAAATGTTCGCTGGAACATCTCTTCTCCTTCTTTAATGAATTTTGATCTTACGTAGCATTTAAATGCCTTGGAGATACAAAAGACAAATATATCCTCATGTAATTTAAATGACAATCAGCAGGCTATTTTTTCCTTATTAATATACAGAATGTTGGTGGTCACAGCAGGTAACTGATGAGACTAATGTCAACGTCCTGATAATTGTCTGCCTGATTGCTCCCAGTCTGGGAGGCTGCATAATCACAGAAACAACAAGTGATTTGATCAGAACCAGAATAGTTCATCGATTGTCCTCAAGTGAGCTGGGTGTTGGCATTGGATGAGCTAACTGTGATATCTCAGGGGAGCCCCTCAGGAAGAAATCAATATTAAGATTTCAAAATATTATAGAGAGGAACTACAGGAAGCTTCTATGAGATGCAGTCCTAGGAGTACTTGGTGTCATGGAAGGAGACTTGATGCGATTAGTCATCACATCAGACTCTATTAATTGGGACTCCAGGCAAAGGCATTTAAAAAGGTTCGCGGATCCTAAAAGATGACTCAGCCATTTGATTACTTTGGCATCCATGCTTCTCAACAGTTTTCTAAACAGTCTGAACTATATATTAACCAATTGTTAACAAAAATATTCTCCAAACAAAATCATTGTTTCTCCCATGGAATCACTGTTCATTCCATTCTCCAATGGAAATCACTGTTTCCATTACAGGATAGGGAAATATGCAGGTGACAAGGCCTTAGTAGTAATTAAAGGACATATTACTTTTGACAATGACCTTTAATACATAAAAATGTTGCACATATGTTGAAATTTTATCCTTCACTTGACAGCATTTTTAGATAAGCGACATTCGTAATGTAGGTAATTAGGTAATCTACCTTGTGGGTTGAATATTCCCAAACTTTGGCATACAGGCTTTCCTTGCTCCAAGCCATTGCCATTCCTGTTTGGTTCTTTGGAGTCAATTTTACTTTTAATTTAAAACCTTTCAGTAGCCAGGCTTCTCCCCTTCCTTATACATTATGCTCACTGATTTATGACATGTAGGAGTTCAAGGAAAGCAAAAGGGTACAGCAAAGTTCATACTTAATTGGTACTGCTGTGTTGATCTGGCACAAGAGCTTTCTGAACTTGGTAAGTGCTGAAAACTAATTTGTCCTCTATGAAGCACGTTTATGAGTTCTTTGTAGACCCCAATCTCTGAGGATCTCCAACATGCTATTCCTTCCCTAAAGATTAACACATTTCTACCCTTTTTCAGACTTTAAGAATATAGCAATACCATTAGCTTCTCTCAGCCAAAGTCCATTTGTTCTTCTAGATGGTCTTCTGAGTTAAGAATTCTTTTGCAAAAAGGCCAGGGAAAACTCACACATTCTCCCAACTAAGTCTGTAAGTACAATTGTTTTCCAAGGGGTAGACACAGAAGCCAGCTTCTCATTTTACATATTTCTCACAGAAAGCAGAAGGCAGAGCCCAGTCCACAGTGTCTCCACCAAAATACATTAAGCTTTTCTAACGATTTCCTTTGACCAAGGGCTTGCACTTGTCCATTACCCACTGAACTATGGCTTGACAAGTCTTTGGTCAGGCTTCTCTCTTCTCTATATGTACCTAAACTCTGGCTTAGTTTAAAAGAGTACTTAAGTACATGCCCTTTAACAGATCATTCTGAGAATCTGCTGATCATTTAGAGAAATGCTTCCTGTTAAACTTCCCTGATCATGCTTTCTTCTCACCCCTACCAGTTACTCTGCTCCCCATAGAGTTCCTGCTAGTCCTGTTTTGTTGTTGTTGTTCAGTGGCTAAATCTTTTCTGACTCATCGTGACTCCATGGACTGAGGGTTCCCTGCCCTTCGCTATCTTCCAGAGTTTGCTCAAACTCACGTCCATTAACTTTGGTGATGCCATCCAACCACCTCATTCTTTCTTAACTCCTTCCCCTCCTGCTCTCAATCTTTCTCAGCATCAGGGTCGTTTCCAATGAGTTGGCTCTTCCCATCAGGTGGCCAAAGTATTGGAGCTTCAACTTTAGCATCAGTCTTTCCAATGAAAGGTTGAATATTGATTGATTGGTTTGATTTTCTTGCATCCAAGGGACTCTCAAGAGTCCTCTCCAGTACCACAGTTCGAAAGTATCAATTCTTTGGTGCTTGGCCTTCTTTATGGTCCAACTCTCATATCTGTACATGACTACTGGAAAAACCACAGCTTTGACTATAAGGACCTTTGTCAGCAAAGCAACATCTCTGCTTTTTAGTACATTGTCTAGGTTTCTTATAGCTTTTCTTCCAAGGCGCAAACGTCTTTTAATTTCATGGTTGCAGTCAATGTCTGCAGTGATTTGGGAGCCCAAGAAAAGAAAATCTGTCACTGTTTCCACTTTTTTCCCATCTATTTACCATGAAGTGATGGGGCCATTGTTGAGTTTAAGTCAGCTTTTTCATTCTCATCTTTCACCTTCATCAAGAGGCTCTTCAGTTCCTTTTCACTCTCTGCCAATAGGATGGTTTCATCTGTATATCTGAGATTATTGATATTTCTCCCTGCAATCTTGATTCCAGCTTGTGATTCATCCAGACCAGCATTTAACATGATGTACTCTGCACATAAATTAAGTAAGCAGGGTGACAACATACAATCTTAAAGTACTCCTTTCCTAATTTTGAACCAGTCCTTTGTTCCATGTCCAGTTTTAACTGTTGCTTCTTGATCTGCATACAGGTTTCTCAGGATACAGGTAAGGTGGTCTGGTATTCCCATCTCTTTAAGAATTTTCCAGTTTGTTGTGATCCATACAGTTAAAGGCTTTTGAGTAGTCAATGAAACAGAAGTAGGTTTTTGGTGTTTTTTTTTTTTTTTTTTCCTTTCTGGAATTACCTTGTTTTCTCAATGATCCAGTGGATCTTTGAGATTTTGGCAATTTGATCTTTGGTTCCTCTGACTTTTCTAAATTCAGGTTGTACATTTGGAAGTTCTCAGTTCACATACTGAAATTTGCTCAAACTCATGTCCATTTAGTTGGTGATGCCATCCAACCATCTCATTCTCTGTCACCTTCTTATCCGCCTGCCTTCAATCTTTCCCAACATCGGGGTCTTTTCCAATGAATCAGCTCTTCACATCAGGTGGCCAAAGTATTGGCACTTCAGCTTCAGCATCAGTTCTTCCAATGAATGTTCAGGGTTGATTTCCTTTACGATTGACTGGTTTGAGCTCCTTGCAGTTCAAGGGACTCTCAAGAGTCTTCCCCAGCACCACAGTTCAAAGGTTTCAATTCTTTGGAACTCAGCCTTCTTTATGGTCCAACTCTCACATCCATACATGACTGATGGAAAAACCAGAGCACCACCTGGGAAGCCCAATTTGTAGGGTGCATCACTTCTTTTAAAGGAAGGACTTGATATGTATGTTTGGCTCAGTCAGTTCAGTCAGTTTAGTTCAGTTGCTCAGTTGTGTCAGACTCTTTGCGACCCCATGAATCGCAGCATGCCAGGCCTCCCTGTCCATCACCAACTCCCGGAGTTCACTCAGATTCACGTCCACCAAGTTAGTGATGCCATCCAGCCATCTCATCCTCTGCTTTCCCCTTCTCCTCCTGCCCCCAATCCCTCCCAGCATCAATGGGAAATAGATGGGGAAACAGTAGAAACAGTGTCAGACTTTATTTTGAGGGGCTCCAAAATCACTGCAGATGCTGACTGCAGCCCTGAAATTAAAAGACGCTTGCTCCTTGGAAGGAAAGTTATGACCAACCTAGATAGCATATTCAAAAGCAGAGACATTACTTTGCCAACAAAGGTCCATCAAGTCAAGGCTATGGTTTTTCCAGTGGTCACGTATGGATGTGAGAGTTGGAGTGTGAAGAAGGCTGAACACCGAAGAATTGATGCTTTTGAACTGTGGTGTTGGAGAAGACTCTTGAGTGTCCCTTGGATTGCATGGAGATCCAACCAGTCCATTCTAAAGAAGATCAGCCCTGGGATTTCTTTGGAAAGAATGATGCTAAAGCTGAAACTCCAGTACTTTGGCCACCTCATGCAATTAGTACATTGAAACATTATGGTTTTACATAATCATAAAAATTATGATTTTACAACTGTGACTTTTCCAGTTATAGGGCAGTGCATGGGGCAAACGTTGGAAGTAAAAAACTATTCGAGAAAAAAAAGTGTGATTTTTTTTTTCAGTTAAATCTTTGAAAAGTACTAAGCATATGAATGCAAATTTCCCCATTATGTCTGATAGCACAAATTATTATATTAAGGAGAACATTTTTAGCTGAGTAATGTATACCCTTTTTGTAATGTCCTTTTCCAAACTAAAATATCCCACCTAGTTAGGCAAAGGGCAGGTTATATAGAGCCCTAAACTCCAGGGTGAGAAGTCTGCATTTTATTCCCAGTGAGATGGAAGGTTTTGGATGATTTCCAACAGGGAATCCTCATAATTTACACTTTTAAAAGCTCCCTCTTGGGGTGGAGAAAGAATGCTAGAAGGACAGGAATAGCAGTTAGGAATACAGTCTAGATAAAAGATGATGGCTATTTGGACACAGTGCAGCTACCAAGCAACTCAGAATGAATCTTTCAGGGGCCAAGGCTGAAGAAACTGTCAAGTCATACAAAGGGCATATTTAAGTAGGCTGTATGTTTCTTGTTTTCTCTCACCTTTTTTGCTTTCACAGGGCACATATTCACCCAGACTTCACCACATATTACCCCCAACTCCTGCCCTGGCTGTGGTCACCTTAGACTTCTTTCTCTCTTCAACAATTTTAATCTTGGCAACTAAGAAGACATAAACTTTGGGTATCAAGTATGCAAAAACTTTAGGTATAAAACACCAATCACCCTTTTAACTTCAGAGAAATTAGGCTAAAAACACTATCACTTAGTGGTCATTGCACTGTTTGATATCTACCCTTCCTGGGTTCAAATTCTAGATCCTGTAATAATTAACTATGATCTCGGACAAGTTGGTGAAATTCTCTGTGCCTCAATTGCCTTATATGTAAAACAGAAACACCAACAGTACATATCTCACATGATTGTTAAAAAGATTACATGAGTTGACATTTACAAAGTGCTTAGAACTCTACCTAACACACAATACATGCTACTTGGGTATTTGCTTTTATCATTACTTACCTTTTACAGCTGCATGAGAAATAGATAAATAATGCCTGAAAAGCACTCAGCACAGGGGCTCACAGGACACTCACACATATAAAGTGAGTATCCAGTGAATGCTCAACTATTATTACTTTGCTCAAATATGACACAAACCTTAGCAATGATCCATTGTTTATTTTTTTTACCTATCTTGCTGTTTCTCATTTCTTTTTCAGCCCCTGTGAGGTGATCTGTGCCTGTGCCGGTGTCTGCGATGAGTATATTTAACCTTGGAGCCAAGACAAAAGATACTGGAAGAGAGGCAGAAGACAGAGGCTCATTTCCCAGTTTTTCTGCTTTATTAAAAAAAAATAAATAAAACTGCTTCTCCTAAGAATTAGGTACCACATTTTTGAGACTCCAGCTGAGGTAAATTGGTTGAATAGTTCATTAATTTTAGCACTCTTACATGAAGTGAAAGCAGTTTTGGAAAGTGCACCTTTGTCTGGGTTAATTAGTAAATGAGAACATTGGGACTTTAGTGCATTTTTTTGCTTCAGCAATTCCTGTAATTATTTTTTTAGGTTCATGTTCCATATAAACTGTATTACAAAGATACTTTTAATACCCATTTTGTGATACAGGAATATTAGTAGTGTTCAAGATACATTGGGGGACGGGGGACAGTATAGCGGCTGTGTTGCTTAAAGAAAAGAAAAACTAAAGAGAAAGGGATTGAGGAAAAGAGATGAGGCTGTCAAAACAAGAAAGGACACAGTGAAGAGAGAACAGCATCAAAAGGAGGCTCCCTTAAGAGCCTGTTCCATTTTGACATCTGACTCCCTGGATCCAAACCTCATTTTTATCATCTTAATGTTTATATTGTTAGTGACATCCTTGACTTCTGTAGCTTCTGCATGCCTCATAAGGAATCTCTCCAGTTATTAGAGTTTTTCATAGATTTTTAAAAGTACTTGGCAGCAAGATTATGTTGCTGCTGCTAAGTTGCTTCAGTTGTGTCCAACTCTGTGCAACCCCATAGACGGCAGCCCACCAGGCTCCTCTGTCCCTGGGATTCTCCAAGAAAGAATACTGGAGTGGGTTGCCATTGCCTCCTCCAATGCATGAAAGTGAAAAGTGAAAGTGAAGTCGCTCAGTCATGTCTGCCTCTTAGCGACCCCATGGACTGCAGCCTACCAGGCTCCTCCGCCCATGGGATTTTCCAGGCAAGAGTACTGGAGTGGGTTGCCATTGCCTTCTCCATGTAATAAAGTATCAAAAGCCCTATTTTACAGATTGGAAAACTGTTTCAGAGGACTAAAATAACCAGCCTAAGGTGATGCTGCATGTTGGAGTATTTATAACAAGTATTTATAGACAAGTTTAAGTCTAAGATTATCCCTGTACCCGTATGATCAGCAAAGTGATTCCTGGTCTTAAGCACAGGCTGCAGAGAACCAGAACATATGTTTTTTAGGTAGTATTACTCAGGGTGGTGGAATGTAACACAGAGAAAATGACATCACAGATGTTCCTGTGTGTCACACACACTGGCTATTTAAGTGTTTGTAACAGAATCCTACTCCAATAGGATTTTAGATGCACATGGCAAAAGAAATCTAATCTTGCCTGGGCCCCAGAACTCCCTGGCAGCTGAGGATGCAGGGTTTCTCCCCTAGGATCCTGGTGATGGACACTGTGCCCTGTCCCAGGATCCTTGAGGATCCTGAAGCAAAGGTTGCTCTTGATTCCAGGAGTCTCCATATCCTACATCTGACCACCCTAGATGGTAAAAAGTGCTCTCTCACCAACCAATGTATCAACCAATCTCATACACACACACATACATACACACAAACACACACACATGTCTCTTAAGATTTCTTTGCTTCCTAATGTGCTGTGCTGTGACTGTCAGATCAGTCGTGTCTGACTCTTTGCGACCCCATGGACTGTAGCCTGCCAGGCTCCTCTGTCCATGGGGATTTTCCATGCAAGAATACTGGAATGGGTTGCCATGTCCTCCTCCAGGGAATCTTCCCAACCCAGGGATTGAACCCAGGTCTCTAGCATTGTAGGTGGATTCTTTACCATCTGAGCCACCAGGGAAGCCCTTCCTAATAGATTCTCTCAAGAGACTCCATGGAAGCTGGGATGACTTCAGATCCATAGAACTATGCAAAGACATTTTTGATTATCACAATGACGCATGGGCACTTCTGACCTTTACTCTCATTTACTTCTGGCATAAGGATCAGAGATGCTAAATGTCCCCCAGTCTGTACAAACCCAAACCACACTCCCTGAGCAATAGTCCCTCTGAAGGAGCCCTGCACCCACATCTCCCTACCTTCCCTTCTTCACACTTTTTAAATCAGTGCCCCATCCCCACCCAACAGCTCATTCCAGCAAGAGCCTTAAGGAAGAGGAGGAGAAATGGATTAACCTATCACCCAAGAAGATAACCTACTGTTCTGGGTTCTGACCTCTGCCGACCCAGGTTCTCCAGTTTCTTGATTCACAGAGAACTTTGCTTTTTGCTCAGCTTGCTAAATACTCTCTATTGGCAGCTACTCAGAAAGCCCCCATTTGAAAATCCCAGCCTGTGGGGTTGATTTTTGCTGCCAAAAACAGCAGTTGTTGAAGTCAGCTACATATTGCTGGGTCATCCATAAGGGTTTTGCCTTTTTTTCCAATATGGAAAACATGTGTTCTGCCAAAGTCATGCCTACCCTCAGCATGGGAGCTGACAGGATTCCATTTGCTTCTAGCATAGGCAGAACTGACCCCTATAAATTACATTCTCCAATAATGGCCTGGCCCAGAGAAATCTGGCATCACCCCCAAATCTTTCTCTTTCCAGACTCTTGTAAGCTAGACAAGAGGAAGGGGAAAGGAAGGAGAGCAATCGGGAACAACTTCTCAGACTCTGACTCAAGCCCCTGGGTGGATGTGATGCTCCTTAGTATCATCCTTAGTAAGACGTGGAAAACTGCCTTGGAAAAATCTGGAGAGAGGAACATCAGGGGTTCAGTGCTGACCTTGTTAAGTGTGAGAGGCCTGTTAGACTTACTTAAATGGAGATGTTAAGATGGCAGTTTGGTCCGTGAGTTAGATTCCAAGGAGTGGCCAAGATTGAGACATACATTTGGGAGAGATGCAGAGTTCTAAGTCTGTGGACTGAAGATAATCTAAAGAGAGAAACAAAAAGACATCTCAGTCTCAGGACTAGGTAGCTGCAAGGTTTAGAACCACTGAGTATGAAATCATTACCGGGTTCTGAGTCTGGCAAATATTACTAACAGACTGTCTGGTTATGATGTCTAGTGTATGAAATTAACTACTGGAGTGTCCGTTTTACATATTCCATTGCTGTTTCACAACCCTGAAGTAAAGAGTGAGATGGATACGATGGTGAGGTCATGGATGATTTTTAGTTTCTTTCTATATTGTTCAAATTCTCTACAATGAATGTGCAGCAATTCTACTATGAGAAAAACACAATAAATATTTTAAACAGTAATAGCCTATATGTGGCGCACAGTGTATTGCAGTTGGTTATCATAAATTCATGCAAACTCCACCATGTTATCAGGTGAATACCAGTGCATGGGTGGGCATTCCTCCTGTAATTTTAAATGAATTATGTATATAAACATTCATGATTTTAATGATCTAGAATAATGATGCATTGGTAAAAGTGGTAAGACCAAGATGTCAGCATGGTACTTTGGACATAATAAAAGCACATTTATTGAATAGACAAAAGGTCACAGCTAAAAGTCACCCTACATGAGTCTATTAGCTTGAGGAGTTCACAGGCATGTTCCTTACATTTCTCTGTATCTTTTCCAACTCTCCAAATGCAGAAGGATCACAAAAATGTAATCAGGGAAATAATTCTTGGCCACAACTCACATTCCAAAGGAAAAAATAACAACAACAAAATACCCAAGCAAAACCATCAAACCACATCCTGGTAAAAACTTTTCATGTGCCGCGAGGGCATCATCTGGTCCCCATCATTACCAGCTGTGACTTGTACAACCGGAAAAGGCCAGACTGTAGCAAGAGGAGCTAAAATGAAAGGCCCGTGACAAGGCTTTGAAGCCGAGTGTGTTCAGCAGCATTTGTAACTAAGGTGGCGACTAGAGAATTACAGAAGGAACAGGAGGGGTCAGCCTAAGACGGAGTCACGAGAGCCTATTAATAAAGACAGGAGGAGTCTTTTCAGATCCAAGAAGGAATGGCAATTTTCAGATCTATCACAAGGACTTTCCAGTTTTCATTCTGTTGATGTGAATTAATAGCCCACTTGGAGCAGTGTACATGCGGGTGCTCGGGGAGATGGGACAGCAAAACCGAAGGACTTTATACCAAGTTGGAAAGAAATGACTCAATACTCTGAAACTGATATCAGCAAACTTAACCCTAACACCAATTTATAGGCCATAGAATCACAACTCCTAAGGATATAAATGTGTGATCAGATAAGTTAATCAAGATAAGCTTCTTACAGCAGAAAGTTATATGCTATAAGTCTCCCAGAGGGGTAAAACAGAACTGACATTTCCCTCAGTTCTTTATTTATGAAAACTCTTACCCAGAGCATCCTAGAAGAGTTATGTTCCAAAAACACATTTGATAAATCCTTCTGAGCAGACATTAGGGTCACATAGAATTGATCAGGAAGAACTTGGTGGAAGTTGAACCAGAGTTTCTAAACAGAGAGGTAAATAATTTGATGGAGAAATAAGAAGATAAGTTAGACTGAAGAACCATACAATGGTTCAAAAATTAAATGTGCTTCTGAGGATGAGAAAAAGCTATGTCCATGAAAGAGACATGGATTCCAAACTAGGTGTGGCTGAGACAGCTTTCTCTAAGACCTGCATTGGTGCTGTTTCGTCACTAAGTTCATGTCTGACTCTTTCCAACCCCATGGACTGTAGCCCCCAAGGCTCCTCTGTCTATGGGATTTCCCAGGCAAGAATACTAGAGTAGGTTGCCATTTCCTTCTCTGGGAGATCTTCCCAACCCAGGGATCAAACCGTCTCTTCTGCATTGCACAAATCCTAACAAATTAAGTAACTGGAAAAAGCCAACCAGCTCTATGAATTATAAAGAGGTCACTGAGAAATGGTGGGTGAATGTTGAAGAAGCTACTAATCTTATAGATGACATACCACAGAAGAGAATTCTTGATTTTAATAATTTTAAATTACTGTTTTGAATAATTTAAGAGTTGTCACAAATTTATAATGATCTACATATTTCAGAGCTAGTATATATTTAACTAGTTTTTATCAATTTGTCCCTTCTATAAGTTAGATTTGTCCCTTGGAAGGCTGCATGCTTTATAAGACAAATTCACAGTACTATTTAATGCATTTGTTCTTTCGAGAATTCAGAATTATCAACCTTAAGGCAGAAATCCTGCCAGTTATAATCCTATCCTCACAAGACATCATCAAAATGCTGATTCATACTTGACGAAATAAGCTGCATATTAATGACTCATTTCAGTGTCAGAGTATTCATTATATATTGCTTTTTCCAAGGGACGGAAAGATAAGGAGATGCTGATGCTTCCAGGGCATTTCATTAAAATGCACAATGCAGCAAAAATAAGTTACTTTTGCCCTTTAAATGAATTATGTAGAGGAGATCTGTGAAAGTAATAGTGAAACAAAAGGCTTCATCATTTGGAGCCAAAAGGATATTTTCAGTCTCCTCTCCTTTTGGTGGCTCAAATCTATACAAGCTATGCTATATTTTCTCCAGTCTATACCTCATGTGGGACTATTGTCTATGCCTCGAGTTCCTCAGTACATATCTCCTCTCACTTGTATAGTAGGTTTTAATAAAGTCTGAGGCTACAGGGTGAACCTGACATAGCAGAAACTCATCCTGGACTTGGTCTCTGCTCCCCTGCCGTGCTGCAGTCTGCCAGAGCAAGTCTTACGTAAGAATGCAAATCATGCTCCATCTGGTTAAATAGTGCTGTGTACAGCAGTGCTGTGTGGGCTTCTCTTGCGGCTCAGCTGATAAATAATCTGCCTGCAATGCGGGAGACCTGGGTTCAATCCCTGGGTTAGGAAGATCCCCTGAAGAAGGGAAAGGCTACCCACTCCAGTATTCTGACCTGCAGAATTCCACAGACTGTATAGTCCATGGGGTCACAAAGAGTCGGACACGACCGAGAGACTTTCACACAGCATCCAGCTTGTCAGAAGGACTAAAATGGTAGACATTAGGCTGAGGATGGTTATAATTACAAGACTGAAGGGGAAAATGAGAATGAAGCCGATACTGTTTCTTTCTGGAGAACTAGAAAGACAGTACTCACCAAAGTTTCTCACCTTGATGTCAAGAATCCCTTAGAACCAGAACTCAAGCCACACTCCCTTGTAGGGTTTAGGCACAAATGCATATAGTGATATAATTTGATGGCACAATTGTTTTCTGGATGGAGGCTGAAAAGTCTTCTTGTAGGAAGCTTATGCTAAGGGAAAGGGTGAAGATGAGCTGATCCTGTTACAAACACTTAGTTATCAAAATGGAGGAGGTATCCTGGGTACATCCTCGCAAACACATTTCAGACCTGTCCCTGCTCCAGCCTTCTGGATACATGTATACCTCCAAGAAAGCAAGATGGAGCTCTAAGTGCTAATTAATTATTTATACTAATTTGTATAATACATCTATTGTGATCCTACCCTACCAGAACATTAGGCAAAGGGGTGAAAAATACATCACCTTCCTCACCTCCTACGCCTCCACATTCTTCTGACACCAAACTGGTAGATTTGGTGTGATGGAGCCTCACGTGCTCTTGGTGAATCAGCCCACCTGCTAAGTGTGCAGAGTAGAGCCCAGGGAGGGACTGGAATGGCCAGTGAAGGAGTGTGGAGAGAGGGGACCCCCAATGCCAGCAGAGGACATGCAGAGCTGTTTCATCGAGGCACCATACACAGAACAGCAACTGGAGGTCAAAACTTGCCAGTGTTACTGGGTGTGACCAGGGTGAAACTGCTGGGAGCCCATTGAAGATACCCCACAGAGAGTCTGGAAATACTAGTGGGTGGGCAGGCAGGGAGCTGAAAATCCTCTGTCAACAGATGAGAAAGGCCAGGAAAACTAGTGAAATTTTAGCTTTTGCTATGAATGTGACCTCAAGGGTTCGTTCTAGCTGATGAGTCCTGGGAGAAATATGTGGCATTTGTGAATATAAGAGGTTCCTTTGCTCATTTTCTAACATAGAACAGAGGTCTGCTAACTGCCATTCTAGGAGAATCAGTTTAAGGACTCAAAATAGCTGGTCAGATACACCAAATTTCTTGTTTTCTTTCATTTTTCAAACACAGGAAAGCATGGGAGTGGTGTGATCATTTTGGGCCAGAAAACAAGATGGAAGAAGAGAAGCAGAGAGGGAGAGAGGCAGCCTGGGAGTCGTGCAACCGTCTGTATTAGGCTCCTGGAGGGATTTCACTCATGGCCATTGTTTTAGTTGATTGTCCAACAAACAAACACACAAAACTGAATCAACTGTTATTATCAACATTTTACAGCAAATAACCAGCTGGGTTGCAGGAGATAAAGTAACTTGTCCAAGATCACATAATTTTGTGTTAAGAGTAAAAATTTGAATCAATGTCACTATGACATCAAAGTCCAGACCTGCACCTCCAAATATGAGCAAGGCAGCTTGCTAGGAAAGACATTAAAATTCCTATTTCTTTTGGACTTATGCTTGCCAAGAAAATGCACTGGTCATAGAAAATACCCTCTTCCAACAACACAAGAGAAGACTCTATACATGGACATCACCAGATGGTCAACACCGAAATCAGATCGATTATATTCTTTGCAGCCAAAGATGGAGAAGCTCTATACAATCAGCAAAAACAAGACCAGGAGCTGACTGTGGCTCAGACCATGAACTCCTTATTGCCAAATTCAGACTTAAATTGAAGAAAGTAGGGAAATCCACTAGACCATTCAGGTATGACCTAAATCAAAGCCCTCATGATTATACAGTGGAAGTGCGAAATAGATTTAAGGGCCTAGATCTGATAGATAGAGTGCCTGATGAACTATGGAATGAGGTTCATGACATTGTACAGGAGACAGGGATCAAGACCATCCCCATGGAAAAGAAATGCAAAAAAGCAAAATGGCTGTCTGGGGAGGCCTTGCAAATAGCTGTGAAAAGAAGAGAAGCAAAAAGCAAAGGAGAAAAGGAAAGATATAAACATCTGAATGCAGAGTTCCAAAGAATAGCAAGAAGAGATAAGAAAGCCTTCTTCAGCGATCAATGCAAAGAAATAGAGGAAAACAACAGAATGGGAAAGACTAGGGATCTCTTCAAGAAAATCAGAGATACCAAAGGAACATTTCATGCAAAGATGGGCTCAATAAAGGGCAGAAATGGTATGGACCTAATGGAAGCAGAAGATATTAAGAAGAGGTGGCAAGAATACACAGAAGAACTGTACAAAAAAGAGCTTCACGACCCAGATAATCATGATGGTGTGATCACTGACCTAGAGCCAGACATTCTGGAATGTGAAGTCAAGTGGGCCTTAGAAAGCATCACTATGAACAAAGCTAGTGGAGGTGATGGAATTCCAGTGGAGCTATTCCAAATCCTGAAAGATGATGCTGTGAAAGTGCTGCACTCAATATGCCAGCAAATTTGGAAAACTCAGCAGTGGCCACAAGATTGGAAAAGGTCAGTTTTCATCCCAATCCCAAAGAAAGGCAATGCCAAAGAGTGCTCAAACTACCGCACAATTACACTCATCTCACACGCTAGTAAAGTAATGCTCAAAATTCTCCAAGCCAGGCTTCAGCAATATGTGCACCGTGAACTTCCTGATGTTCAAGCTGGATTTAGAAAAGGCAGAGGAACCAGAGATCAAATTGCCAACATCAACTGGATCATCGAAAAAGCAAGAGAGTTCCAGAAAAACATCTATTTCTGCTTTATTGACTATGCCAAAGCCTTTGACTGTGTAGATCACAATAAACTGTGGAAAATTCTGAAAGAGATGGGAATATCAGACCACCTGATCTGCCTCTTGAGAAATCTGTATGCAGGTCAGGAAGCAACAGTTAGAACTGGTCATGGAACAACAGACTGGTTCCAAATAGGAAAAGGAGTACGTCAAGGCTATATATTGTCACCATGTTTATTTAATTTATATGCAGAGTACATCATGAGAAATGCTGGACTGGAAGAAACACAAGCTGGAATCAAGATTGCTGGGAGAAATATCAATAACCTCAGATATGCAGATGATACCACCCTTATGGCAGAAAGTGAAGAAGAACTAAAAAGCCTCTTGATGAAAGTGAAAGTGGAGAGTGAAAAGGTTGGCTTAAAGCTCAACATTCAGAAAATGAAGATCATGGCATCTGGTCCCATCACTACATGGGAAATAGATGGAGAAACAGTGGAAACAGTGTCAGACTTTATTTTGGGGGGCTCCAAAATCACTGCAGATGGTGACTGCAGCCATGAAATTAAAAGACACTTACTCCTTGGAAGGAAAGTTATGACCAACCTAGATAGCATATTCAAAAGCAGAGACATCACTTTGCCAACAAAGGTTTGCCTAAGTCAAGGCTATGGTCTTTCCTGTGGTCATGTATGGATGTGAGAGGTGGACTGTGAAGAAGGCTGAGCGCCGAAGAATTGATGCTTTTGAACTGTGGTGTTGGAGAAGACTCTTGAGAGTCCCTTGGACTGCAAGGAGATCCAACCGGTCCATTCTGAAGGAGATCAGCCCTGGGATTTCTTTGGAAGGAATGATGCTACAGCTGAAACTCCAGTATTTTGGCCACCTCATGGGAAGAGTTGACTCATTGGAGAAGACTCTGATGCTGGGAGGGATTGTGGGCAGGAGAAGGGGACGACAGAGGATGAGATGGCTGGATGGCATCACTGACTCGATGGATGTGAGTCTGGGTGACCTCCGGGAGCTGGTGATGGACAGGGAGGCCTGGCGTGCTGCAGTTTATGGGGTCGCAAAGAGTTGGACACGACTGAGCGACTGATCTGATCTGATCTCACTTTTAAACTTTTCTCTTTGGGAGTAAATGGACATGATACATCAATTCAATAGTATGTCTATACAATTTATAAACAAATAAATCTATTCTTATTGAAGATCCATGTTCAAAAGGTCCAGTAGGCTATGTTATCAAAAAAGAAAAAAAAAGGTTTTGTTGGGTGCTTTGAATATTATGAATATATATGGTATATAAAGTCTTTGAAAAAAATTTTAAAGAATAAATAGAACAATAAATACCAAACAAATAGGAGGTAAATGCCATAGAGGACGGGACGTTTGGGGAAGAGAAGACAGGAGATGCCTTAATTTTGTAAGAATGAAGCCATCAGAGGGTGACCATACATTTTCTTTAGCCTTGGCCTATGTTTGTTACCCCCAACATCTCTTCCAGATATTGGGCACCCCTCTTACTCTCAAAGTGATCTGGTTTGGATTATAAATCTTGTGGTCACCTTAATTACATAGAGAACTGTAAAATTTTTCATCTCACCCTATTTCTCTCACTTGCTCGCCTTTCTACCCTTGACTCAATTAAAAGCTTTTTCTCTTATTTTTGTGGCCAGCCCCATTGTCCGTATCCAATGGAGGCTATGCCAAGTTTATGTCATGACCTTCCTTCCTGGCTACATTTTAGGTGGGAGCTCACTGGTTAAGAGTAGGCATTTTCACTGCTATGGGCCCAGGTTCCATTTCTAGTCAGGGAATTAAGATCCCACAAGCCACACAGCATGACCAAAAAACATTTTAGGTGCCTTCCTTCCTTTCCAGCTTATAAACATATGTAAGTCTTATAAACATCTTAAAACAAAAAAAATAGAGACCAAACTCTCTTTTTATATTTTTTCCTATTTTTTTTTTTGAAAATTTCCTAAAGGAAGTTCTTACTTGCTACATCTATTTCCTTCTACACCAAACACACTACAGTCATTTTTTACAGCTTCCCAATGACAATGCATTTCATACCATGTTCTCTACTTTCATTTGCAAAAAGCTAATGAAAGCTTCATTAGAGGTTTGAGCGGGGATCTCAGCTCTTTAACCAAAGAATGGTCCTCTTTTACCTACTCAGCCAAAAGAGGAGTGAATTGGTGACCTTTACATGGCCACAACCACATAAGCCTCCCATCCAAAGGCATTTTCTTAGCCTTCCTTCCTCTGTATCTTTATGGGAATGTTTGGAGTTATTGGTCAGATTTGCATCTTAGAAGTTTCTATTATTTCAGTATATTTCAAGACACTGGGCAGTATAGTATAAATGCTATGGAATTTGAAGTAAAAAAAAATCCATGAATTCTGGTTCTGTCCCACAATACTGCTCAATGACCTCACTCAAGTCATTAGCTTCTCTGAACCTGATTTCATTGTCTATCAAATGGAATTGACGATACCTCATCACAGGCTGATTATCACTAAGAGTTGTGTTCAGTCACTCAGTTGTGCCCAACTCTTTGCAACCTCATGGACTATAGCTCGCCAGGCTCCTCTGTCCATGGAATTTTCCAGGCAAGAATACTGGAGTAGGTTGCCTTTTCCTACTCCAGGGGATCTTCCTGATTCAGGGATCAAACCTGCAGCTCTTGCATTGGCAGGCAGATTCTTTACCACTGAGCCACCTGGGAAGCCCAATCACTAAGAGTTAAGAGTTACTAAAGACTATGTTAGTATAAAGACTATGTTCTCGTGGACACTGGCTCATGTTTGTGTTTGTTTGTTTGTTTTTTGTGGTTAAAGTTTTCAACTGCCTTAAATGGCACAATTCATTGAGTGGGCTGTGCTTTAATCAACACTAACCTGCAGCTGAGTCAAAAGCACTGTAAGAGTCACTGGTGACACAGTGTGTCCTCTCCACGTACTCAAGTCTAGAGTCTCTAGGGCAATGACACCATCTGTTTCTATGAGAACTCAAGACAAATAAATAGATTGAGAAACTTCTGGGTAGTGCCCAAGCTCTGATACAGTTTATGCTGAACATTTTTTTTCTAATTCCATTTATATAGTATGTAAACAAAAGGAAGAATGATATGAAAGAATGTAAGGGAAGAGTGTAACAGAAAAATCCTGGAGCTACCAACAACTGCCTGATGAAGGAGCTAGAGTCCAGCCTGAGAAGGGTTACACTGACCCTCCCCCAGAGCCACAGGCAAGAGATAGTCAATGGCTGGTGGGGGAGGGGGGTCTGAAGAACCCCCAGGGATCCATAAGCATCAGAGCCCACTCTAAACACCTGCCAAGCTGATGGCACTTGGGCACCCCACACAGAAGTGCGCACTGGTAAACAATGCTCCCTCTTCCTTCTCAACTCCCGCATGACCCAGCCTCCATAGGAATATGGAGCAGGAAGAATAGAAGGGTTTTGAAAGACAGCTGAACACACGACCATTCCTCCATCACAGACTTTCCACCTGACACTTACACAATCCCAAATCGGAGAAAGAGGAGTCACCTCAACTTAAAATCAAGTTGGGAGTTTTGATAATTATTTGGTAATTATTATACTTACTTATCTGAGTGTTGTGTTTTATGTCTGGTCACCAAGAGTGACCAGAAAAATCAAGGGACTGCTTAAGTTTTCACTCAAGGGGAAGGACTGTCTCAGGAAAAATATAAATAGAGTCAACAAGAGGCAAAAATAAAATAGTAATACTGGTTCATCAACTTCAGTCATTCCTCTCACTGAGACATCGGTTGTAGGCTGCCTCCCAAGCGGCAGGAAAGAAAAGAAAGTGAAAGTGAAGTCGAGCCTACCAGGCTCCTCCCTCCATGGGATTCTCCAGGCAAGAATACTGGAGTGGGTCGCCATTTCCTTCTCCAGGGGATCTTCCCGATGTAGGGATCAAACCTGGGTCTCCTGCATTTCAGGCAGACACTTTAACCTCTGGGCCACCAGGGAAGCCACAAGTGTACACCTTAAATACAAAGCTGACATGGCAAAGCCTTAGACTTGAGGAGCCCATGGCAATGGTCAATATTGCAAGCCAAGGCATGGCAGAAGAATCATGGTCTGCCATGTTGACTGAAATTTAAAGTGTAACAGGTGCAAGAATTGAAAGTAAGGTCAGGACAGGAATTCTAGAAGGGGTAAAGAAAAAGGAATTTACAATTGGCTTTAAAGACTTAAGACTACTAAGAAGCCCCACATTTACACTGCCTTCCAGAAGCCTTTGGTGCCTAATCCAAACCTCTGCCTTGCCACTGCCAAGCACACATTTGTTGATAAGCAAGCAGCATTGAAATCAGCTAGAGAGAGAAAAGAACTCTTTCTTCAGTTACGGTCTCAGAAGTTAACTTTTTTATCTCAACTTGGTTCTTTGAAGTGCAGGAGAAAAAGTTACTGAAAAGTTTCCATCCTCTGATAAAATACCAGGCAACTATCAACATGGAGTTAGCCTCCTCTCAGAGTCACTGTATGCAGTGATTTACAGGCAGAATTCCAAGGGTGGGGGGAAGACAAGAGCCTCAGTGCTGTAGGCCAGGGAAGCAATGCTTTATAATCTACTGGACAAATGATAAGTCATATTACAGAAAACATGGAACTGCAGAGATAAAAGCACATTCATTCCCTGGGGCCAGGAAATTATAGAGCATTTATCCAGGAAGCTTAAAATGAGAGAATTTCCCTGAGCCCACTCCCTATATTTATCTTTCTTGTTCTGATCTTTCTGTCTTCATTTCTCATTTCCTATATCTTACTGACAGTTTTTAATAATCAATGTATATGGAGGTAAGACAGCATTTTGAATAAATTAAATATATGTAATATTAGTTTAAGTATTACAAAATTATTTTTATCTCTAAATAATTCCAAAGATTCAACACATTCTATCTGAAAACAAAACAAAAACTCTTAATCCATAAAACCTTAACAAACCTAAATACAGACACCATAGTATGACAAATACTTTAATATAACAGCCAAGAATAAATCATTCTGATTGTAATTTTTGTTGCTGAGAAACTTCCATTGTCCACACTTCTCTGTAAAATGGGAAATACTATTTTCCTACTCATTATATTTACTGTACTTAATGAAATCCATGATGGTCACTTTCAGTTTAAAAATTCAATATCAACCAACACCTGTTTCCTTAAATCACCTCCCTACATTTATTTTGCAAGTCTTCATATCTGCAACACAGGGAATAAGTCATAGTTATGCAATTATTTCTAGTTTTCAAAAATCAGAACTTACTTGGGACAGAAGACATCTTAGCCTACCCTGCTAAGTCACTTCAGTCGTGTCCGACTCTGTGCGATCCCATAGACGGAAGCTCACCAGGCTCCCCCGTCCCTGGGATTCTCCAGGCAAGAATACTGGAGTGGGTTGCCATTTCCATTCTTAAACACTATTGTTTTGTTCATTTCTCCTAAGTGTTGACTTTTAAAAGAATCTTTGATTTTTAAAATTCAGTCTAGCTTGATTATTCTCATAGTTGATTCCACTTAAAACTTCACTTTAAATTGTGGTTGAGCATTTCTATTTGGGAGAGATTTTACGAATGGCTTTACATGCACTAGCTCATGAACTCTCATAACCATCCTATGGGAGTGGTATATCTGCATACAGCATGATCCTCCAGCAGGGACAGAAGACACTCAGCATCCACTATCCTGCATAGCCACATGGAAAAGACTGAACTGTGAAGTGTGGGAGGTCGTGGGGCCGAGTCCAGCAGGGCTCAGCTGTTCCCACAGAGAAGCCCAGCAGCTCCCAACATCCTGGTTCTGGAAGGCAGTCTGTGTGGTCAGAGCAGCTGTGAAGCACCCAGATGGTCCCTTTGTGCTGGCACCAAGGCCCTGAAGAAAGTGTTAGCAATATCCTTCCTGCCCTCCCTGCTGTTAAGACAAACACTTAGGTTTCTTTGCTGAGGTCCTTTCCTTCCTTCACATCCTAGTATTCCAGAGTTCAGGCTGACCTCTTTTATAGTTGGTCATTCTGCAACACTTAAAAAAATTCCTGAGCTTAAATAAAGTGCACTTAATGCAGTAAGCATGACCCTTTCAAAATATGTGATGACTTAAGCTTTCTTTTATTAACTGTTATGGACTGAATTATGTCCCCCCAAAAGATATGTTAAAGCTCTAACCCCTAGTACCTTCGAGTGTGACTTTATTTAGAAAGAGCATCTTTATAGAGGCAACCAATTTAATATGAGGACTTGAGGGTGGATCCTGATCCAGTATGATTGATATCCTAACAAAAAGGGGAAATTTGGACACAGATAATATAACCAAGCAGTACCTTATGGGACCTTCCTGGAACAGACCCCTCCCCCCACGTCCTCTGCCTGCTGCTTCTTTGTAGAAAAACTGCAGTCTCCCAGGCCTCCCAAGTCACAAAACGTCTAGCTCAAGAATTAATGAGTGAAAGGATGTGAAAATGTAGTAACAAAAATAGCACTTGGGCCAGGAGACCTAGGAAGAATTTAAACAGTAAATCAGCCATATGGCAGTCACAGAATCTTTGATTCCTTTCTGAAGTACCTAGATAACAGGATCTGATATACATCTCTTGAATTATTTTACAGATGCTAAAACTCCCATCAAATAGGAGTTAACTATTTAATGATCATGATCAATTAATCCCCAGACCTACTGGGGCCTAACAATTGATAATGTTAACACCTGTGACATCATCCTGTTATTTCACCCATCAACCAATCCGAGAAATGTGTGTGGGCTGATCACACACTCTTTCCCTCATCCTGGCTTTAAAAATGCTTTCCTGAAACCCTCAGGAAATTTGGGTCTTCTGAGCATAAAAGTGAAGGTTGCTCAGTCATGTCTGACCCTTTGCGACTCCAAGGACTATACAGTCCCTGGAATTCTCCAGGCCAGAATACTGGAGTGGGTAGCCTTTCCCTTCTCCAGGGGATCTTCCCAACACCAGGGATCAAACCCAGGTCTCCTGCATTACAGGTGGATTCTTTACCAGCTGAGCCACAAGGGAGGCCTAAGAATACTTGGGTTGAGTAGCCTGTCCCTTCTCCAGCGGATCTTCCCAACCCAGGAATTAAACCGGGGTCTCCTGCATTACAGGTGGATATTTTACCAACTGAGCTATCAGGAAAGCATGAGCCCACTTATTTCTCCTTGCCCTCAGACACCTTGATTTCAGGCTTCTAGCTTCCAGAACTGTAAAACAATGTTTCTGTTCCTTTAAGCCACCTGCTTTGTGTTACTTTGTTAAGGCAGCCCTAACAAACTAACAGGTTAACCAAACTGCTTTCTGGTTTTCTTGTTTTCCTTTCACACCACCCCCTCCGCCCCCTCCCATCATTATGGTAAGTTTGACTAGCTGCAGCTACATGGCTGTTCTGATTTTCTCTTTTATTTAATTATCTTTTCTCGGCCTCAGAGATGGAATTTATTCTTAGTTCCATTGCTGCTGCAAATGAAGCTCGAAAAAAGAGAGAGTTCCACTATCAAAGGAGGTCCTCACTTTACGTTGCAAGAGCTAAGAAGTTTAGTGATCACATCCACAGACTGGCTCACACACTGCCTTGACATCTCAGCTTTAGCACAAAGGACTATTCTCCCTCCCCCACCCTCCAAATGAATGAGAGTTTAAATGACAAAAGACTTATCATTATTTGCCTGACAGCTCAGCCTCCGCCAGTACCATCTTGAATCTGCAGATGTGCTTGTCACTACATCCAGAGGAGAGCTGGGGATCTCTATAGACTTCAGGGGTGCTTCCAGCAGCAGTAAGATCCAACTCCACATTGTAAGCCGTACAGCCCTAGGCATGTCCGTGTTCCCAGCTACACACAAATCTAAGTGAATTCATGATGCGGAGCCCTCTTGCCATCCTTTCTAAGAACACTGGTGAAAATATGAAATCTTCTGTGGGGTAGAGGATGAAACCAATCTTATAGCTTTTAATTATAGTGCTGTTTTAAAAAAATTTCTGATTAATATCTTCTTCTGAGTCAAAATATCTATTATAAGACCTATCTCATAGGATGCTCTGAGATCATTCGTGTATTCATCAGTTTATTTATTATTTATTACTACATAAAATAAATAGCAACCATTTATCGAGAGCTTACTGTGTGCCAGGCACTGTGCTAAGTGCTTTACTTTATCATTTTTACACCTAGGAATCACATACTGCTAAGTCACTTCAGTCGTGTCCGACTCTGTGTGACCCCATAGACGGCAGCCCACCAGGCTCCCTCGTCCTTGGGATTCTCCAGGCAAGAACACTGGAGTGGGTTGCCATTTCCTTCTCCAATGCACGAAAGTGGAAAGTGAAAGTGAAGTCGCTCAGTCGTGTCCGACTCTTAGCGACCCCATGAACTGGAGCCTACTACGATCCTCCGTCCATGGGATTTTCCAGGCAAAAGTACTGGGGTGGGGTGCCATTGCCTTCCCCGTAGGGACGTACTATTATTACCTCATTTAATAGACAATGACATTTACCTGGCTCAACAGTCCATACCCAAGTTCATAGGGTCAATGCTTAAAACCAAATTTCTGACTTCAGAGTCCACTATTCAGCTACTGAGCAGTGCTAATGAGTGTTCAGCTGTTGTGCTAAAAGGCTTCCCTGGTGGCTCACGGGTAAAGAATCCTTCTGCCAAGATAGGAGACAAGGTTCAATTCCTGGGTTGGGAAGATCCCCTGAAGAAGGCAATGGCAACCCACTTCAGTATTCTTGCCTGGAAAATCCTATGGACGGAGGAGCCTGGAGGGCTATAGTCCATGGGATTGCAAAGATTCAGACAAGATTTAGCAATTAAACAACAACAACAATTGTGCTAAAAACAGGGAAGAATAAGATTTTTCTTTTAATGGCTATATTCCTTGTGATCAAGGAGCTGACAGTTCAGGGAACAAAAATGATAAATAAGCACCTCAAAATCAGTGAGTCTGATAATGCCCATGGGCTTTCCACGTGGCTCAGTGGTCAAGAATTTACCAATCTTAGTAGAAAAGGAGGAGACATGGGTTTGATCCTTGGGTCAGGAAGATCCCCTGCGTTCAACTCTTTGCAACTCCATGGACTGTAGCCTGCCAGGCTCCTCTGTCCATGGAATTTTCAGGCAAGAATACTGGAGTGGGTTGCCATTTCTTCCTCCAGAGGATCTTCCTGACCCAGGGATCAAACCCACTTCTCCTGTGTCTACTGCATTTGCAGGCAGATTCTTTACCACTGAGCCACCTGGGAAGCCCTTATGCTGATATAGCTCACATCAAAATCTCTTAATACACAATGATGTCAAGGACTCTTTCTATATGGTATTTGATTAACAAAAGGATCTTCAGAAGGAATATTCCAAATGATGACAGGAAATAAGATAAATAAAATATCCACAATATGCTGACTTGAAACTCAGATTGAAATAATCTAATCTTGGCAAACTTGGGAAACAGTCATAACATGGTAGAGATGGTATGGTATAACTGCCTCCTCTTGCGTAGTTGAAGCCTCCTAAAGAGGACAGCGGAGAAGGCAATGGCACCCCACTCCAGTACTCTTGGCTGGAAAATCCCATGGGCGGAGGAGCCTGGTAGGCTGCAGTCCATAGGGTCGCTGAGGGTCGGACACGACTGAGCAACTTCACTTTCACTTTTCACTTTCATGCACTGGAGAAGGAAATGGCAACCCACTCCAGTGTTCTTGCCTGGAGAATCCCAGGGACAACGGAGCCTGGTGGGCTGCCGTCTATGGGCTCGCACAGAGTTGGACACAACTGAAGCAACTTAGCAGCAGAAGCAAAGAGGATAGGCTCTTTCCTCTCTTGCTTTCCTCTGTCTCAGGCAAATTCCAAATCCTCCTCCAGAGTCCCCGTGTCTACTGCAGCCCAAAAGAGCATGTGCTCCCAGTACTTAAGTTTTATTCAATTCTTGGCTTGTCTTTGGCCTGATTTCCTCAAGCTCCCCAAGGCTGAGGGTTACTGCTAAGTGCTGCCTTATCTAATAATCAGTTGTACGTCAGTCGTAGGTAACCTCATGGCATTCTGTAGCTGAAACAGACCTTAGTGATCATTCCCTTGAACCTGCTCATTACTTTGACACCCCTCAGCATTTATGCAATTAGTTTGCTCAGTTTAATTTGTATTTATACAGTTGATGATTTGGTAGTATACTTAAGAATTTTTTTCTCTATGCATTTTCTCTCTCAACTAGACTACACAATCCTCAAGGCCAGGGGATGTATGAGCACAAAGGATCTTAAGTTTTACTGTTCCCTCCTACGGTTTTCAAGCCATGAGTGCTCAATAAAAGTTTTTAAGTGGAGAATCCAATAGAGTAAAAGTAGGACAAATACAGAAGGTAAATCAGATGTCCTTTTTCTTTGTTTAATGAAGCAGTCTACTTCTCAAAGCTTTTCTAAACTAATTGGAGAAAACTTCAAAACTGAGTTTGGACTCTGGATATTCTATCAGACAGTCTTAAATTATATCAGTTCATATTAAACACCTGTATTTATGATAGATGTTTACTGGTTATTGTTTAAATAGTACTGGTTACTGTTTATCTGGTTACTGATAAAAGAAACCCACTCATAATTAAATAAGAAAAAACAAGATGGAAATCACCATGAGACTACAAGGACAAAAAGTAAGCTATGCTTCAGGACAAGGCCTCTGACACCTTCAGAAAGGCCTTCTACCAGTCCTCTCTGCTCTGGACACATCCTTTATTCATCTCCAGCTCAGTCTCTCTCCTTCAGATAACCACAAAGGAAAAATAAGGTGGCCAGAAGACACCTAGCTTACATGTTGCAAGTGAAGTCATGCCAAAAAGACTGAATTTTTTAATTCCAAATTTCCTAAGGGAAGGACTCTAATAGACCTAACCTGAGTCTTCTACCAACCTCTGGACCGTGGCTAGAAAAAGATAGTCATGTCAAATTTTGATTTTTTCCATTATAATGAGAAGAGTTTGCAGTTTCACTTATTGTTATTTTCACTTAATTGTATCAGGCAAGGTGTTTTCATATGTGAATGTGAAAGTGAAGTCGCTCAGTCGTGTCGACTCTTTGCAACCCCATGGGATCCTCCGTCCATGGGATTCTCCAAGCAAGAACACTGGAGTGGGTAGCCATTTCCTTCTCCAGGGGATCTTCCTAACCCAGGGATGGAACCTGGGTCTCCCACATTGCAGGCAGACACTTTACCCTCATGCAAAGATGGGCTTGGTAAAGGACAGAAATGATATGGACCTAACAGAAGCAGAAGATATTAAGAAGAGGCGGCAAGAATATGCAGAAGATCTGTACAAGAAAGACCTTCACGACCAAGATAATAACGATGCTGTGATCACTCACCTAGAGCCAGACATCCTGGAATGTGAAGTTAAGTGAGCCTTAGGAAGCATTACTACGAACAAAGCTAGTGGAGGTGATGGAATTCCAGTGGAGCTATTGCAAATCCTGAAAGATGATGCTGTGAAAGTACTGCACTCAATATGCCAGCAAATTTGGAAAACTCAGCAGTGACCATAGGACTGGAAAAGGTCAGTTTTCATTCCAATCCCAAAGAAAGGCAATGCCAAAGAATGCTCAAACCACTGCACAACTGCATTCATCTCACACGCTAGTAATGTTCAAAATTCTCCAAGCCAGGCTTCAGCAATATGTGAACCATGAATTTCCAGATGTTCAAGCTGGTTTTAGAAAAGGCAGAGGAACCAGAGATCAAATTGCCAACATCTGCTGGATCATGGAAAAAGCAAGAGAATTCCAGAAAAACATCTATTTCTGCTTTATTGACTATGCCAAAGCCTTTGACTGTGTGGATCACAATCAACTGTGGAAAATTCTGAAAGAGATGGGAATACCAGACCACCTGACCTGCCTCTTGAGAAACTATATGCAGGTCAGGAAGCAACAGTTAGAACTGGACATGGAACAACAGACTGGTTCCAAATAGGAAAAGGAGTATGTCAAGGCTGTATACTGTCACCCTGCTTATTTAACTTCTATGCAGAGTACATCATGAGAAATGCTGGGCTGGAAGAAGCACAAGATGGAATCAAGATTGCTGGGAGACATATCAATAACCTCAGATATGCAGATGACACCACCCTTATGGCAGAAAGTGAAGAGGAACTAAAAAGCCTCTTGATGAAAGTGAAAGTGGAGAGTGAAAAAGTTGGCTTAAAGCTCAACATTCAGAAAACGAAGATCATGGCATCTGGTCCCATCACTTCATGGGAAATAGATGGGGAAACAGTGTCAGACTTTTTTGGGGGGCTCCAAAATCACTGCAGATGGTGATTGTAGCCATGAAATTAAAAGATGCTTACTCCTTGGAAGGAAAGTTATGACCAATCAAGATAGCATATTCAAAAGTAGAGATACTACTTTGCCAACAAAGGTCCATCTAGTCAAGGCTATGGTTTTTCCAGTGGTCATGTATGGATGTAAGAGTTGGACTGCAAAGAAACCTGAGCGCCGAAGTATTGATGCTTTTGAACTATGGTGCTAGAGAAGACTCTTATGGGTCCCTTGGACTGCAAGGAGATCCAACCAGTCCATCCTAAAGGAGACCAGTCCTGGGTGTTCATTGGAAGGACTGATGTTGAAGCTGAAACTCCAGTACTTTGGCCACTTGATGCGAAGATTGACTCATTGGAAAAGACCCTGATGCTGTGAGCGATTGGGGGCAGGAGGAGAAGGGGACAACAGAGGATGAGATGGTTGGATGGCATCACCGACTCAATAGACATGAGTTTGAGTAAGCTCCAGGAGTTGGTGATGGGCAGGGAAGTCTGGCGTGCTGCAGTCCATGGGGTCGCAGAGTTGGACATGACTGAGAAACTGAACTGAACCAAACTGAACTATTCAGTAAACATGTGCAAGCCATAATGAATGATCAGAAGTTTTATCTTTAACTTAGGCATCAGTATTTTATTCATTTATTTAAATGTCTTTAAATCCTACCCCTAATTCAATTTGTCTTT
Organism: Tragelaphus eurycerus; assembly: GCA_935064755.1. Taxonomy (NCBI): domain Eukaryota; kingdom Metazoa; phylum Chordata; class Mammalia; order Artiodactyla; family Bovidae; genus Tragelaphus; species Tragelaphus eurycerus. Next base: position 5,301,238 of record CAKXYN010000111.1, on the reverse strand, counting down.
TTTTTCTTTTGAAATCAGTTGATTACTTAATGGATAATTTAACTTTTATAGAACCATAAAATCTAATCCTGGGAGAATTACTAAATTCTCCAGAGAATTAGAGAATTCCAGTGGTGAAAATATAGTCAGAGAAAAAGATTTATAGACTGCTCTTATGGTATAACATATAGAAACAACTATTGTGATATTTTTAAGTCCCCACGAGCCAAGAGTTGTATAAGAGCCCAATGGAAATATCCCAGCAACCTAATGACCAATTCCAAGCAAATTCTAGGATTTTTTTTTTTTTTAACCTCAACCAACATATTTAAATAGTAAATTCCACAAAGTAGCACAGACAGAAAACATTAAGTACACAAGAGCCAATGTTCTTTGAGTGTGGAAAATTCTAGAATGAGAAATAAACTATCCTGTGTGAGACCAAGACAACATACAAGGGCAGGAAACTGCTAAATGTAACTCAGTGAGTGTTCTGCAGCAAGCTATTCATGGTGAACAGTGTGAACCAAACCTCTGGGTTCCAAATCTCCCCTTCCCGACAGAGACTTGTATCTATCTGCCCATTTATTATTTGGAGCAGGGATGACTGACTGTGGGACTCTCAAATCATGCATAATATAAAGAGACTGACTTCCCTCAGGCTTCCAGATGGTCAGGCAAGGCCATCCAGGGCACTTCGGCTTTAAAATCCAAACAGTCACTGAACTATAAAATACGTTACTATTGAATCCAGTCCAGGCGAGTCAAGGTCTCATTATACAGGCCCTCAGGGCTGAGAAGAGGCAGGAGAACAATGATGGAAATGCGGTTGCCATGGTGTCTCTGCGGCATCCCCTCCATTCACAGGGGTGAGACTGAGTCTCTCTGAATCAATTTGGTGGCAAACATCTTCTGCTTACCTTTCACAGAACTCGGATCAACACTGAATGTGCCTGCATCTTGCACTGATCATTATAACTCTATACTCTTCAGGTATCCTAAGTGATCGTTTTGCAATTCTGGAACAGAGTTGGCTTCTTGTAGCTAAGAAAGCAAGGCAATTTTACCATGATGTATATGCAATTTTGACATATGAGATTAGGAGAGAGAAGTAAGCATAATCAGGAGCACAGAGCCATCAGCCACTGAGAGGAGGAAGATCAGGGTTCTCCTCCTAACTCTGTTATTAACTTACTGGTAAACCTTCAGAAAACTCCTCAGCTAGCTGAGATCTTAGTTTCTTCCATTTAACTAAGATATTGATTAAAAATGCAGTTATTTAATTTATGACCAAGAAATAAAAACCAGGGCCATTTGTAACTATAATACACCATGGAGTATAAAATGCATCCTGATTGCAGAGATATTAAAATATGAAAAATACATTTTAGAATCAGTAAGAAAACAGTATAATTGATGGGTGTCATAAAACAGATATTTCTGAAAGAGGTCCTCCCTGGTTGCTTGCTTGTTTAAAGAAATGACTATTGGAATGGCTGGCATTCTTTCTTTTTGCAGTTGCACTGAAGCGATTGAAAATAGCCGTAGAAAAGAGAGGAGCAGGGCTTTTAAGGAAAATGCACTTGCCTACAGTTGTAAAGTGACTCTCGGGCATTTCAAAGTTAAATTCCCGGTCCATTGGAAACAAAACCCAAAGTCAGGATTCTGTGAGAGGTCAATTCTCTTTCCCTGTTTACCAAACAGCTCAGTCATTGTTTTCATCTACCAGACTCTCTTCATTTCCAGCTTATTGATTAGTTATCTCTTCTTTCTGTCTCCCTCCCTTTTCTTTCTCTTCCTTTCATCCATCCATATTCATCAAGCACCTACTTTGTGCTGAATAAATAGCCAGGTCCTATGCTAAGTGCTCGGATACAACAGTGAATAAGATAGGCACAGTCTGAGCCCTCTTCAAGAAACACACCCATCTAGAGTGGGAGACAGTCACAGGAAAAGCAATTGCAATGCAGTGTAATAGGAGCACAGGCAGGACTCAGAAGATCGATATCCAAGCTGAGACCTGAAGCACAATGAAGAACATGCCCATTTACACAATAAACTCCCTCACACCAGAGAACTGCATGCTCCAGCTAACTGAATTCTAGTTAACTAGAATAACTCAAGAACGTGTGACCTACATCCACTGTTTTCTCTGGTAATCTAACCTTATTTTGCACTCCTCTCCAGGTTACCTTCTGCACTGCCAATCCGCAGCCTTACTTCCCTGTGCCCTACACCTTCACTCCACTCTTTCAGTTGCCTAATGGGCTCTCTTCCATAGTCTTCCACCCAATTACACGTACGACTTACACAGCGCCTGTTAGGCAACGCTGCACAACTTTCTCAGGAGAAAACTTAGATGCAGACAGGTTTAGCAGCTAGCATGAAGCAGTCATACAGCTGGTCAAGCAGAATTCAAACCAGGCCCAGCTGTTCCCCAAACCCCTTCCTCTTTCCACTGTACCCCACTGGCACAGTATAGCCACAGGTCTTCTTTATTTCAAGGCCAAGCTCCAGTCCACCATGTCCAGGAGATTTTCCTCTGATAGTTGCAGCTCATGCAGACCTTACTTTCCCTAGTCTTTCTGTGTTTAGTCTCTGAAATTTGTTATAGACTGTGACACTTTTTAAATGAGCAAAATATTCTCCACAAAACTGTAAACAATTTATGGGAAGAAAGTGTATTTTATGATATCTTTGGGATTATCAATGTTATCATATATATCAATAGTTGACATTTTCTAATGACAATGGGCTTTTCTCTTTTATATACATAGGTTAGAAGATAAGGATATTAGCTATTTGAGAAGACTCCTTAGGTGGGTTCCAGGTAAAGGACACTTCTGGTGATTTGGGGCTGCAGAAGAAGCTCTGAGAGACACCAGCCAACTTGCTTTTATTCTTAATTCCACTTTCCCTCCAGGCAGTGTCATGAATTTAGGGAGCACTCACCATAAACAGGAAATGAAAAAAACATAAAATCTGAGCTCTGAACTCCCTCCCTATGCAGTCAGACCAGAAAAGTATCCCTCTCTGAATGCAAATTAAACACAAGTGAAGATGAGAAATGAGATTTTTCTACTGAAATTTCTTGGCACATGAATTCTCAAGTGGATAAGAGTTGACATGAGTTACTGTTTTTATTCTCCCCCATACCTAAGTCACTTCCAGGGTGATCACGAAGCACTCAGAGGAGTGCATTCACCCCACCAGGCTGCCAATTGATCATTTAGTCCATTATTACATAACTTATTACCAGAAAGAGGCAAAAGCATAGAGCGGAACTTGATCCCTTATCATTATTTGCCTGACATTTATAGTACTTTTCTCCAGGCTCTGTGAAGAGAATATTTAACAAGCCACATTAACTTCCAGGCATCTAGAATTGTACAGTGGAAAACAAAGGAAGCAGAAGAAAGAACAGTAACAGTAAAAGGGTGTATAAGGGAATATCTCCAACAGGGTGAGAAAAACAGATAAAAGTAAAAATCAAATCCCAGAGAAGATGGAAGAGTGTGTTCTAGCTACCTGGGAGTCATGGTACCATAAAGACCACAAACAAAACTGCTGAGAGAGTTCCACTTGCCCTTTAGGCCAGAGATCAATTTGCTGAATTGAACAAGGGACTTCAGGGCCTAGGAAATAAGAGCAAAAAGCATTTCCAATTTGCCATGCGTGTGCTGAGTTGAAGGCAGAGGAAACAAGAGGAAATCTTTATGTGGACCCCAAGTACAGTCTATTATCTAGTCATATGGACACAAACCACCTAGACTTAGAGTACACAAATCACTGAAACTCTCTTCTTTTTCACTCAGAGAATAAAAACAAGGACCCAGAGTGACATCATATTCTTAGCCACCCAGGAATTTTACTTTAAAGATATCAGCCTTTGTCAGTTTTTACCAGGATAGGCTTTTCTCTAGAGTGCTTATTTTCAGCATTTTAATTACCATTTCACATATAGATAACTACACACACATATCATATGACTTTGCATTGGACATGAAGACCTAGTTTAGAGGTTGCACATTTTTCACTGATCGCATTTTCCTATATTTTCTGGATGTGTCTCAAAGACTATCTCAACTTCCACTATCCCTCAAACACCTCACAATGGCCATGTAAGGTCCGCATCAGTTCATAAAGGTCTCACTAATCACATGCAATTCTCATTACCAGGATACACTCTTTCCAAGTAAATGTCAAGAAAAAAGAGACAACCTAAAGAGACTTGGCAAAACTTCCCTTGTTATTTATAAGAGATAAATGTTTCCTTTACTTCATTAATTCACATCTTTTGGCATAGAGAATATGCATTACCCTTGCAGCTATCACCAGCCTCAAAGAATCTTGGAAAATTTGTGAAAAAGCTTAATGACTCATGCTATAAATGGCAAAGTTTCCCCAGCTGGCATCTACAACTTGCTAGAGCCATTGCTATCCAGATGAAAATTAAGCTGGAAGATAAAATGGGAAAACATCACAAAATGCCTTGTAATCTCTAGATAAATTTGAGAGCAGCTTAATTTCCATTTGTCTAGGATTTAAGATGTTTACCATAAAGCTTTCCTTTGGGAATGGGAAACCAGACTTGCATGATGAATATTAATAATAGATATTTTATCTCAAAAGATGGTTGCATGTTATCCATTTTTTTAACCATCCATATATCCCCCTTCAACAAATGCATGTGGAATATTTATTATGTGCTGTTCATATTTTAGAAAATATAAACAAGAGCAAGTTATGCAATGTCCACAAGGAACTTACAGTCTTCCTTAGGGAGAGAAGACATATATTAAAAAATGGTAATGATCAAAGACAAATAACTTTTAATAACAAATATATACCTCCCTACTCAACTTTTTTCTCAGCTATATTCGGAGACAATTTAGGGACAAATGTCATCTCTGGGTTCATGAATTCAACTCATTAGGGTGAATCCACTAGTATCCATTTTTAGAGTAATCTATTATTTACCATTTTTGCATGTCAGTTTATTGAAATGGAGACAAGAATGTACAAAGCACATTCATGGAACCATCAGTTGCTAGTTTCATCTGTAGCATGGACAATGTGTAGAGAGAGAATAAGTCTGAAACGTGTGGTGTATCCACACCACAAAGCACCTTAAAGGCGAGGTTCTGGCTAAGTTTAATCCAGTAGGCAACAGCTGATACTGAAAGTTTTTAACCAGGGCCAAAGCTTGGAAAATAACCCATCATTATGAGATTTATCCATACATCTATAAATTATGAAAATGAGGACTGAAAATCAGAGCAACCAGTTAGGAAGGTATTGTATTCTTCATCACTGGTGATGAAAGAATGAACTAAAATAACAATAAAGAGAAAAAAAGTGAGTTCAGCTTTGATCACCTTTAGTTTGAGTTTGAATCAATGAATCATCTTTCAGGTGAAAATATGCAGCAAACAACTGAAAACACAGGTCTAAGACAGGTCATTGCTGTGATTTAGGGTTTGGAGGTTATTTTCCAAGAAGTGTTATTTTAATTCAAGTGACCAGATGGCAATCACCTAGAGAAAGACTATTACTAGGGAGAGAAATGATAACTAAAAAGGAGACCTTTATTTAGAAAGCAGGAAGAAGACCAAAGGGTAAGTCTTAAAAGTAGTAATAAAGAATCAGAGATACATAGATACACTTGGCATCAAAAAGTTCAACTGAAGTTTTGAGGTGTGTGTCTTAGTTTAATTGTGCTACTGTAATAAAATACTATAGAATAGGTGGCTTAAACAACAAACATTTCTTTTTCACAGCTCTAGAGGCTGGAAGTCTAAGATCAGGGTACTGGAATGGATGGTTCTTGGTGAGACCTTTCTTCCTAGTTTGCAGATGGCTGCCTTCTTGTAGTCTCACCTGATGGAAGGAGAGATCATCTTTATCATGTCTCTTGTTATGAGGGCACTGATCCCATTCATGAGGGCTCCATCCTCATCACCTAATTACTTCCCAAAGGTTCCATGTCCAAATACCATTGCACTGGGATGAGGGCTTCAATATTTGAATTTTGGAAGCACACATTCAGCCCATCTCAATGCGGATGTGGATGGCCAAGATGTCTCATACTGCAGAAAGAGTCAAGAAGCTAAGAACTAAGATTCTGTCTTCTGAGTTAGAGACTATGAGATGCTGGTGACCAATAAGAGCATAGTTTGAGCATAGCTGAGGTTGCAAGCCACATTCCAAGAAGTGTGTGGTAGGTACAGACTATTTGTCAGCAAAGAAAAGTAAAGAGGTGGTATCAGGGTCAAAGGGTCTTGCATGGGAGGAGGTGTTTGTTATTTTGACTGCATGTTTTCTCAGTTTGTGGGTTTTTACTTAATGGCAACTTGAACATGTTTGTCAAATGGAGGGAGACGTCCAGAGATGCCTCTGAAGAACATAGTGAAGCATAAAGGGAATAACCAGCAGAGCAAGATTCCAGGGGAAGCAGGAGGCCATGAGATCTAGGAGAATAGTGACAAAGGAGAAGGATGTCTCTTTCCTGAGATTTGAAAGCAAGAGTGAAAAATGGGTGAAGATGCTGAGAAATACTCAAGGGAAGTTTCCCTCACTCACTGTAGTCAAGTAGACTCGAGATACCTCTAGAGTCAGAGAATGAAGGCTAGCTCGGAGAACGTGCAGAAAGTTGAGACAGTTTAGAAGCAGGACTCAGCAGTATGTGAGAGGAACTAGAGAGAGAAGGCAAAAGTACTGTCCGTAAGTGTGGCAGCTCCATTGCAGAAGAGCTAATGCATTTCATTTAAAACTCTGGGATCAGTTTTGTGACTTACTTTGACCAGTAACCTGTGAACAAGAAGTGAAAAACCCAAAGTGACAAGGCAGGGCTATTAGGAAGGCAGGCTACTGTTTCCCAGTGTTCTTTGCAGCTGGTGGGAATGGCACAAGGTCTGTGGGTCATGAAGATCAAGACTGACAGCATGAGTGTGGCTGGAATTCTTAGCCCCGAGGTTCACTCTGGATAGGGGTGCCACTGAGACCCAAGGCACAAAAGCTGGTGACCAGACAGTGTTTCTGAAACACAATACTGGGGAAGGTAAGTGCACAAAGAATCAAGTCTGTACTTCAACCTCCTTAGACATATGGCTTACAGGCACAGGAAAATTCCTCATTCCGCTTGAGGTAGACCAGTCCGTGGTATCCAGACTAATCCAGGGAAGCATTGCTGTGCCCATCCTCTAACGTGACTCAGAAGGAATAGCTGGTTGGCTTCTGAATTGGCCCAGGAGAAGCTTCTACATTAAACACTGATCTTTGTTTCACCAACACAGCTCAGGCACAAAATCTAACTGTGTAGTTACTTCAGAGACAAAGCTACAGAGGATACTGAGGAACAGCAGAAAACAGTAGTGAGCAACTCTTTTAAAGTGTCTAGAAACACAGTGTGACCAGGATTTTTGACCTCAGAGGAAAGTTCCCCTATTCTCTCTGTACTGTGATCCAGAGCATTTTGTATAATATTCCTCTAAATATGAGGACCTTGGTGCATACTTCAATTAGATATAGCTTCCCCCAATAAAGAAATATCTTGTTTCATTAGTCTGGAATTCATTCAGTTGCCAATAACATTTTGATTTTCAGCTGAATAAACAATGAATTCAAGAGACTATTTAGATGTATGGCACACTTGAAAGAAGTCTTTTAGGACACAGGAGCCAAAGGTGTTTACTCTAACATTAAAAAGATAAGATAACTCAGTTGAATTAGCCCATGTGAGGCATACAATTCTTCCCAAGGGAAACTACAAAGTTGTTCTTCACAAGCAGACATCATTGTCCTGACACAATTAGACATTGGGGATCAGATAAAGCGTTAACGTATTTATCACTCTGAACTACAAATTCCTTCTAATAAACCCAATTACCCACTTAGATAACTTAAAAAACATGCTTTTTAAGGCAAATAAACTGTCATCAAAAAAGTTATTGCATGCAAAGAATGCTATAAGAATGAATGAAATTACAACAAATTTTCCTCTCCCCCGATCTTTCCCTCAGGGCTCTTAGAGGTGGGGGGTAGGCCCTCCTGCCCCTAAAGATGGTTGCTTTCCAAAGCCAGCCCTCAGGGCATGGCATGGATTAGAGGCTAGAGCAGAAATTGAGCAAAGAACACAAGAGTCAGTGAGCTCCATTCTGCTCTGCAGACATGAATTTGGACTGATCTAGAGGCCAGAGGAAGTAGTTAAGGCCCAGACCTGCTGATGATATGTTTCTGATTATAAGAATTCTGGAGAAGGAAAATTGCTTGAAAACACTTCAAAAGATAAACCAATAGCAATTCACTGGGTCTGAAGGGGGACTGACTACATATCAGACTTTCACAATCTGACTGATCGATCACAGGTCTCCAATAAGGACTATTCAGTCCAATTTCCCACCTTGGCCCTTACTGTTCTGTCCATCAAAAGCAGCTCCTACCTGACTCAGGCGCACTTTCAATTTTCAACTCAGAACTTGGCACTTAACCTAGTGCCTCCCTTGTCAACTCCAGCTCTCTACCCTCTCTTTCCCTCTGAAACCTCTATCATCTATTGTCTGCCACTCATGTGTCTCTTGGCTTCCCAGGTGGTGCTAGTGGCAAAGAACCTGCCTGCCAATGCAGGAGACATGAGAGATGTGGCTTTGAGCCCTGGGTCAGGAAAATCCCCTGGAGGAGGGCATGACAATCCACTCCAGGATTCTTGCCTGGAGAATCCCACGGACAGGGAAGCCTGGCAGGCTACACACAGTCCAGGGTCACAAAGAGTCAGACACAACTAAAGCAATTTAGCTCACATGCACAATGTATCTCTTATTGATCCCACAAGGCACTCTAATGTTAGTTTTCATAGGTATATCTCGATAGCTTAATTGCACTGTGGCTGTTCAGCATCACAGACTTTGGCTTCACTAAGAGGGATGCCAAATGCTACCTGTGGAGTCACTGAGTAGAGAACTGAAATTCCCCTGGGTTTCAGCATGGTGTAAATACCCACAGTCCAATAAGTGCCCTCTTTGGTACATGGCTGAATCAAGCCAACCTCAGACACAGTGTGGTATGAAAAGGGACAGCAGAAAAGCAGGAGAGAAGCTCCATGAGCCACTGCCCTTCCGTAAATGTTTGAATTTTGTTACCCTCTGAGGAATGAATAAAGCTCAGTTATGAACACAGCAGAACTTGGAAGGGCAGGTATTTGCTGGAGGCATCCATGAGGTCAGACCTGAAGACCTGAGGACACCTGAGGTCGCCTCTGATCATGACTCATACTTGCCAAAGGTTCGCTTCATCTCAGCCTTACTGTCATGGTGCTGCCATAACAAAAACGAAGCATGGAGAACTGGCCTGACCACAAAGGTATGGTGACCAGGCCTGTTGCTGGACTGATGACTCAGAAATAGAGTATAGAGAGGTGTGATCCAATAAAGATTTTCTTACTAGAAACAGGGTAGATTCTTAAGAGCTGATGTGGTATATGCATGGCAGGCTCCTCTGCTCTGACCATTCTTCAGGGACAACTAAGGAGACTATCCACTCACTCATGTCCTTATTCACACGCACCCTCTACCTTGCTTGTGGGCTGGTTCCAAGCAAAGTGACCTCAATCAAGCTCTGGTCATCATCTGCAACAAATCCAGCTTAAGTGGACATGCCCACTCCTAAGACCAGATAAGCTTACTTCTTCTGATCCTCCATGGCCTTCAGCCTTAATTATGGAGACCTGGTCATCTTGCTTTCAATCACAAGGTGCTGCCAATAACCAGGGAAACTCAAACCCAGAAAAGACAAGACATGAGTCTGAACAGCACCAAATTTTAGTCCAAGACTCCAAATGCTTCCAATGTGATCTTCCTGTAAGCTATCTGACCATGTGTTTGCAGAGTACCTAAAAATTTCTAATACAACAAAGCTACCAGAACTCTTGCAAAACAGAAATCCTTTAAAAACTGGGGGAAACATCCCTTTTATCTCAGTTAGCAACAAGACATCAAACACAAGTCAGCACCATTCTCTTAGGTATTCTTTCTTGGATTTTATTTTTAATGAGATATTTGGTATCAAAACATAGTTGAAAAGTCTAATACCCTATATCTACAATTACTATTTTGAAAGGCAAAGCTTTTTCACTCAAAAATAGAAAAACTTCAGACCTCACATGGCATTAACCAGGTCTTCAAAGTTTGCTAAAATGAATGCTAAGAGCTTTTTTTATGTCATATTTTGAATTCTCTATTGACCTGGAAACAGCAGAGAATTTATGCCCCTCATATCTCCTGAGGACTGACGGAGCTCTCAATCAGCAAGAATGAAAGGGGGAAAGCAGCATTCTACACCTCATAAGCTTTACAAATGAACCTATTCCTTGTCCAGTGGGATTTCTTTTGTCTACCTTGTAAAAGCCCTAAAATGAAGCCTTGTCTAGCTGTCCATGTTTGTTCTGTGTAAGACCACATCTAGCCCTCCTGCAGTCACTCACCTCCTCACAAAGCAAGAAAGGCCTCTTCATACCAAGCCTATACTTCTGGAAAATGTCCCAGGCACTCAGGACTCCAGAATAGTCCCTGTCTAACCAGCCTAAGACTTTTTCTATGGCCATAAGATACAGCCCTGCCTTGAGAATCACCCAGTGAGACAAGCACAATTAGAATAACTGGTCTAGAAGATTTATTTAAAAACCATCCTTCTCATTGTCATAAATTCAGTGAAATGATAGAGGTTGGGAGGACCGTGAAGAACTGTGACTTCATCCCCTCATTTTATAGCCAAGCACTGTGGCAAGCAGCGGACACCTGGCCTCAGTTGAAATCTTGGCTACAAAGGTTCAAAACCCTTTTTCAGAAACCCTTGTGGCAAATTGTGTTTTGAAGTTCTGAATTCAGGTAATGTTAGAAGGTGACAGAGTACATATACCATAAAACATCACACCACCAATGGGGTCAGCACTCCATAATCAAATATCTCTTCAAGAGACTTTGATATTCTACTTTTATGGATTCAGTGTGTCCCCTCAAAATTCATATGTTGAAGTCCTAACCCCCAGTACCTCAGAATATGACTGTGTTTGGAGGTAAGAGTCTTTAGAAAGGTAATTAAGTGAAAATGTGGTCATTAGAGTGGGTCCTAATGGGAAATAGATGGGGAAACACTGGAAACAGTGTCAGACTTTATTTTGGGGGGCTCCAAAATCACTGCAGATAGTGATTGCAGCCATGAAATTAAAAGATGCTTACTCCTTGGAAGAAAAGTTATGACCAACCTAGATAGCATATTCAAAAGCAGAGACATTACTTTGCCAACAAAGGTCCGTCTAGTCAAGGCTATGGTTTTTCCAGTGGTCATGTATGGATGTGAGAGCTGCACTGTGAAGAAAGCTGAGCGCCACAGAATTGATGCTTTTGAACTGTGGTCTTGGAGAAGACTCTTGAGAGTCCCTTGGACTGCAAGGAGATCCAACCAGTCCACTCTAAAGGAGATCAGCCCTGGGATTTTTTTGGAAGGAATGATGCTAAAGCTGAAACTCCAGTACCTTGGCCACCTCATGCAAAGAGTTGACTCATTGGAAAAGAGTCAGATGCTGGGAGAGATTGGGGCCAGGAGGAGAAGGGGACGACAGAGGATAAGATGGCTGGATAGAATCACCGACTCAATGCACGTGCGTTTGAGTGAACTTCGGGAGTTGGTGGTGGACAGGGAGGCCTGGCATGCTGCGATTCATGGGGTCGCAAAGAGTCGGACACAACTGAGTGACTGAACTGAACTGAACTTAATCCAATACGACTGGTGTCCCTATAGGAAGAGGAAATTAGGACCCGGAAAGGCACAAAGGGAAGACCATGTGAAGACAGGGAAGACACAACCAACTGCTAGCCAAGAGAAATCTCAGAAGAAACCGATCCTTCCAACACCTTCATCTTAGACTTCTAGCCTCCAGAATTGTGAGGGAAAAGTTTTCTGTTGTTAAAGCCTATGGTACCTTGTTAGCATAGTTATGGCAGTTCTGGCAAACTAATGCACTCACTAAGGATGGTCAATAACCTTGTCAGTTAAGGTCAGGGATGGTATGGGGAGGGAGGAGGGAGGAGGGTTCAGGATGGGGAACACATGTATACTTGTGGCGGATCCATCTTGATGTATGGCAAAAGCAATACAATAGTGTAAAGTTAAGCAAAATAAAATTTAGTAATAAAAAAAAAGGTCAGGTTCTACTCCCAAGTAAGTTATGAAAAACATTCCTATATTTTCAGAGCTTTTTTTGGCTTTCAGAAAAGAACAGAGTATGAGCCTGGCTGTTTGTCACTTTCAGCCAAGAGTCTGGAAGTCACAAACCTTTCTAAGAGCGCACATAGCAGTCGGCGTCCCTTCAATGTCCTGAAAGCTACTTTACAGCCCTGCTGTCCATGCTTCCAAGCTGCCCTTTGAACAGGCTTCAGATAAATATGATTCTTGCCAATGAAATAACTCCTGTTACTCAAGGTCCCCCTGCAAGGAAATCCTGAATTAGCCTCTCACCAGGTCCTCCTAAGTTGGCTAAATGCTTCAGATTCTTTGAATTCTGTGGCCTTATTACCACTTCCAGTTTAGCACTATTGGGAAGCTGACATCCTCTCCCTCTCTGTTATACCAACATTTTGGTTTGATTTCTACACTGAATCAAAAGAAAGGGGATCACCTCAGAGCTTCTGACAGGTAATAAGCACATATGTCTGTATGTAAGAGAAAAATAAACCATTTGAAAATAGCTTTATTTAACAACTAGCTCTCCTTCCCCTACTTTTCCAAATCCTTGATCAGGGCAAGCAGCCAGTTGCTAAATTTGACAGTTTATTATTTAGCAGTAAAAACAAGCTCAGTTACTAAGCTCTTTAAAGAAACACGAAGTACCATTTTTATTCCCAGATTTCCTTTTTTAGCCCTCACTGACTTTGTTTCTTGAGTTTCTCAATTTTTCCTCAACTGAATCATCCTGCTTTAAAATTATACCTTGCAAGGTCCTCACCAAGTCAGAAAACTTTGAAAGACCAGCTTATTTCCTATTAAATAGCTATATAACAAGAATAATAATAATAGTAATAATGACAATAATCATAATAGAAGTTAGCCATTAAGCTTTCCCAAACCAGACACTATTCTAACATATGCATATAATCCATTTAATGATCAGAAGTCTGCTGCTATTGTTATTATCATTCTCATTTTATGGATGAAGAAACTGGAAAATAGAAAAGTAAAATAAATTGTGCAAGGTCATATTCTAGTGAGTGAGAGAACCGAGACTTGAACCCAAGCATTCTGGCTATTCTTAGCCAATATCCCTGCACCTATCCAGTTGTTCTCATACAGTTGTTCATTTGTTCCATAGGCAAACATGGATAGCCTTATACATAATCTCCATGAGTAAATACTTTCAGCATATATACAATGTCCCTTTTTTGAAGACTTCATTTGTCTAGAGAATTTTTAGCTCAGTTCAGTTCACTAAAGTTGCTCAGTCACGTCTGACTCTTTGTGAACCCATGGACTGCAGTATACCAGGTTTTCCTGTCCATCACCAACTCCTGGAGCTTACTCAAACTCATGTCCATTGAGTTGGTGATGCCATCCAACCATCTCATCCTGTCGTCCCCTTCTCCTCCTGCCTTCAAACTTTCCAAGCATCGGGGTCTTTTCCAATGAGTCAGTTCTTTGCATCAGGTGGCCAAAGTATTGGAGTTTCAGCTTCACCATCAGTCCTTCCAATGAATATTCAGGATTGATTTCCTTTAGGATGGACTGGTTGGATCTCCTTGCAGTCCTAGGAACTCTCAAGTCTTCCCCAATACAACAGTTCAAAAGCATCAATTCTTTGGTGCTCAGCTTTCCTTCTAGTCCAACTCTCAAATCCATACATGATTACTGGAAAAACCAAAGCTTTGACTAGACAGACCTTTGCTGGCAAAGTAATGTCTCTGCTTTCTAATATGCTGCCTAGCTTGGTCATAACTTTTCTTCCAAGGAGCAAGCACCTTTTAATTTCGCAGTCACCATCTGCAGTGATTTTGGAGCCCCTCAAAATAAAATCTCTCGCTGTTTCCATTGTTTTCCCATCCATTTTCCATGAAGTGATGGGACCAGATGCCAGGATCTTAGTTTTCTGGATGTTCAGTTTTAAGCCAACTTTTTCACTCTCCTCTTTCACCTTCATCAAGAGGCTCTTTAGTTCTTCTTCACTCTCTACCATAAGGGTGGTGTCATCTGCATATCTGAGGTTATTGATATTTCTCCCGGCAATCCTGATTCCAGCTTGTGTTTCATCCCGTCCAGCATTTTTCATGATGTATTCTGCATTTAAGTTAAATAAGCAGGGTGACAATATATAGCCTTGACATACTCTTTTCCCGATTTGGAATCAGTCTGTTGTTCCATGTCCAGGTCTAACTGTTGCTTCTTGACCTGCATACAGATTTCTCAGGAGGCAGGTCAGGTGGTCTGGTATTCCCATCTCTTTTATTTTCCACAGTTTGATGTGATCCACACAAATGCTTTGGTGTATTCAATAAAGCAGAAGCAGATGTTTTTCTGGAACTCTCTTGCTTTTTCAATGATCCAATAGATGTTGGCAATTTGATCTCTGGTTCCTCTGCCTTTTCTAAAACCAGCTTTAACATCTGGAAATTCATGTTTCACATACTGTTGAAGCCTGGCTTGGAGAATTTTGAGCATTACTTTACTAGCGTGTGAGATGACTGCAATTGTGCAATAGTTTGAGCATTCTTTGGCATTGTCTTTCTTTGGGTTTGGAATGAAATCTGACCTTTTCCAGTCCTGTGACCACTGTTGAGTTTTCCAGATTTGCTGGCATATTGAGTGCAGCACTTTAACAGCATCATCTTTTAAGGATTTGAAATAGCTCAGCTGGAATTCCATCTCCTCCACTAGCTTTGTTCGTAGAGATGCTTCCTAAGGCCCACTTGACTTCACATCCAGGATGTCTGACTCTAGGTGAGTAATCACACCATCGTGATTATATGGGTCATGAAGATCTTTTTGTATAGTTTTTCTGTGTATTCTTGCCACCTCTCCTTAATATTTTCTGCTTCTGTTAGGTCTATACCATTTCTGTCCTTTATTGAGCCCATCTTTGCATGAAATGTTCCCTTGGCATCTCTAATTTTCTTGAAGAGATCTCTAGTTTTTCTCATTCTACTCTTTTCCTCTATTTCTTTGCATTGATCACTGAGGAAGGCTTTATTATCTCTCCTTGTTATTCTTTGAAATTCTGCATTAAAATGGGTATATCTTTCCTTTTCTCCTTTGCCTTTACCTTCTCTACTTTTCACAGCTATTTGTAAGGCCTCCTCAGACAACCATTTTCCCTTTCAGCATTTTCTTTTCCTTGAGAAATTTTAGGTTTACGACAAAACTGGGGGAAAGGTACAGAGATCTTACACATATCCCCTGTATCCACACATGTGTAGCCTCCCCCATTCACCATCCTCACTCACCAAAATGGTACATTGTTTACCAAGGCTGAACCTACATTGACATAACATAATCACCCACAGTCCCTAGTTTATATCATGACCTATTCTTGGTGTTGTACATTGTATACACTATACAAATGTAATGACATGTATCCACCACTATAATTTATACAGAGTATTTTCACAGCTCTAAAAATCCTCTGTGCCCTACCTCTTCATCTCTCCCCTCCCCTGCCCCTGGCTACCACTGATCTCCCCTTCTTTTTTTTTTTTAAATTTTCTCCATTGGTTTGATTTTCCAGAATGTCATATACTTTGAATCATGCAGTACATAGCCTTTTCAGACTTGCCTCTTTTATATAATAATATACAGAGGGTCTCAAAGAGTTGGACATGACTGAGGGACTGAGCACATGCATTTAAGATTCTTCCACATCTTTTCAGGACTTAATAGTTCAAGTCTTTTTAATGCTGAATAATGTTCCATTGCCTGAGTGTACCACAGCTTATTTATACATTTACCAACTGAAGGAAACCTGGGTTGCTTCAGAAGTTGATCAATTATAAGCAAAGCTCATAATTTTCTGTGTGGACATAAGTTTTTAACTTCTTTTGGTAAATTCCAAGAAGCCTAAATGCTGGATTGTATGGCAAAAATGTATTTAATTTGATAAGAAACCATCAAACTGTCTTCCAAAGTGGTTGTATCATTTTGCATTTCCACTAGCAATATGTAAGAGTTTCTGTTGTTTCACATCCTCATCAGCATTTGATACTGTCAGTATTTCAGATTTTGGCCATTCTGATTAGTATATAATAATAGCTCATTCTTGTTTTAATTGCCACTTACCTAAAGGCATATGGTGCAGAAGATCTCTTCATATATTCATTTGCCACCTGTATATCTTTTTTGGTGAGGTATTTGTTAAGGTCTTTGGCCCATTCTTGAACAGGTCATTTGTTTTCTTATTGTTGAGTCCCATTTTGTGTATAGGGTAAATTGTGTTGGACTGAAAAATTAAAACAAGGGTCTCATTCCATTGACTTATAACTTTGGAAAATCATTTATACACACAAAAGAAATTAAACAAGCATAAAGTCAGAAATATTAAGGGCACAGTTGTGAAATGGAGACAGACTGTTAAAGAGGATAGCCCAAAATTTGCTGAGCATGGACTATGAGTCAGAAATCTGTTACAGTACATAATTTCAATGCAAATCCTCTAACGTCTGTATGACGGACTGAAAAATGGCCCATAAATATGTCTGTCCATTTGCTAATCCCTGGAAGCTCTGAATGTAATCTTGTTTGGAAAAAAAAGGTCTTTGTAGATATAACTAAGTTAAGGATCTCCACATGAGGAGATCATCCTAGATTATGTGGCTGAGCCAAATCCAATGGTAACTGATCTGTCATGTGTAAATAATGCTTGAGAACAATGCTTGAGAACTGTAAACACCACATCATAAAAGCTAGGATGATGATGATGATAATTAGAACTTTGACCACACAGGATGGGGAAAGGCACATTTTTATGGATCAAATAATGAAAGTAATACACATTAGAAAATTCCCTGGACAAGTATTTCTAGTCTTCAAAAATTATAATACTGGGACTTCCCTGGAGGTCCACTGGTTAAGACTCTGTGTTGCCAATATAGAGGACACAGGTTTGATCCCTGGTCAGGGAACTAGATCCTATATGCCACACAGCATAGCCACAAAGATTTTTTTAATTACAATGAAATACACATAATAAAATATAATTAAACCTTTTTCATGATTCTGAAGAATAAGGCAGCTCCTCAGTCTTCATTATGAATATTAATTATTACTGCATTGTCAAAGAAATACAAAGATTTCTATTTGGAGTTGAAGAAACTAATGGTAATGGAGTGCTTATCATGTACTAGATATAGTACCAGTGCTTTCATAAGCATTAGCTTATACCAGTCAACTTCAAATTCCTTTTCGTTTAACTCTATATGTGGTCAACAAGATCACAACCCAAATGAGCAAGGCACTTTCTGATAGCATTGGTATTATTCTATAATCAAACTGAAGAGTTTGCTATTCAAGCATCAGTAGACATAAATTATAACAGTTCTGGGAAAGGTATTATTTGGGCAGTTCATCCAATACATCTGGGGATATAGCAAGTAATGAGTCAAGTCTCCTCTTCTAAAACGGACATATTTCCATTTGCACATTGATAAAAACATTTTTATGGCCATTTAGACCTTCTCAAATATTCCCACTCCAATCAGTACTGACACAATGAAATTAGCCTGGGGTTTCTCTTCACATGTGTCCTTTGAAACATTCATCTAAGCTGTATTTCTTTCCTTCAGACCTTGACATTTAAACAAAGAAAAAGCAAGCATGTAAACAAGCAAAATATTTTAATGGACCTGTTCAAGAAAGCTTTACAGTGAAATCTGAAAAGTATAAGGGGAAAAAAAGTTCAGATTAATTAAAACCAAGCACTGTGGAAGAAAAGAAAGGTCACTAAAAGAAAAATTAATCATGGACAAGGAAGCTAATGATTCTCTGGAGGGAACAATTGGGAAGAGGATCCAGAGTAATACATACAACATCCAATGCCCATAAATCTACATATATAGCATGAGGCATGAAAAAAGGGAATGCACAGGTTGATGCCAGGAGGAAATATAGCACTGCATTGTATTAAACGTTAGTTTTTTAAAAACAAAAGTAGAACTTAACGGTTTCCAAGGGAGAAGAAGGGGGAGGAAGAGAGTTAGGGATCCACATGCACACACTGGTATATTTAAAATGGATTAAAAAAAATAGGGGTAGATCATGAAATCAAGACTCAGTAATTCCCCTTAAATTCTGAGAGATGAATGTTTTTACCTTAATGGCAATAGAAGGGTACACTTGGTTCAAGGAAACACACCAGTTTAGAAGGAGAAAGATCACTGTTCATGTTAAGAAAGCACATGCTATAACAATTACATACTAACCGTATAATTAAATGAATGTTAATATCTTGTCATTAAGTAAAAAAAAATCTTATTCTTGAGAGATGTATTCTGAACTACTTAGGTGTGAAGTGTTAGAATGTCTGCAATGTGTTTCAAATGGTTCATTACAAGTGACTATCCACAGAGCACCGGGTTTGAGCTCCCTGCATCATAAGTAAATTCTCACAAGCTAATCTATTTCTATTATCCTCCAATAAAAAAATAAATTAAAAAACAAGCAAAAAAGCCAGTAAAAAAACTGATATCCAAGGAAGAGAAAAAGATTTAAATGTGGACAGTTTTTGAATACAGATATTGGTATTCATATAATGCATGTTCATTATACACATCTTTCAACTTTTTTGTAGGTTTAAAATTTTTTGAAATAAAAATTGGACAGAGAAAAGAAAATATTCATCTGAACTTACAACTTGAAACCCTAAAGACAATCCCTAGCTCATAAACTTGTTTTGTTTGACCAATATAGTATTTTCAGTTTTGTTTTAACAAATAAATATCATTTTAAGAACTAGGAGCTTCCATATAAAAATCTGGACTTCTGGGCTATTTTAAAATATAGGATTATCTGCCTGCCTTTCCTTATGGTAACAGCTAGCTGAAGGGGGTTCACTGTTGTCCACTGGGCATGATCACACCCCACTGTCCCCACCAAACCTGCTTTCCTCACTTCCAGTACTTTACTGGCCCCCATACAGAGGTTGAGTTTGTTATCCCTCAGAACACAGTATAAACCTGATGAGAAAAGGAAAGGTGAAGACTACTGGTAAAACTAAAAGGAAAGTTGTATCCAAAAGGGCTGCATGGAAAAGTACAGCCAAACAGAAAATAAAGGACCTTTTCCTAATTCCCACTGTCAGACTAGAAGTCAGGCAAAATAAAGCAATGGTGGGACTTTGGTTCCCATGTGTAGTTATCAGGTCTTGTTACTGTGTACACTTATGGACATGCTTTCCATCACCATAGTTGTCACATTGCTTGTATCACATCAGTGGGTTTGTCTTCTCTGCTAAACTAGGATTTTTTTTTGAAAGTAATCTTATTTGTATCTTCACTTCTCCCAGGAAGCCATGACATCTGGTAGGAGCTCTAGAAAGTTTTACAGGATGAGTGAAGGAATAAATGAATGAATGAAGTGGGTTCTATGTAAGCAATGAAGAAGAGGCAGTAATAATTCAGCTTAAAAAGAGATAGGTAAAGATGACAATACCTGAGCCAAATCTCCAAGATGAATCATAACAGTAATTAATATGTACTATTTGAGAACTAACTGTTCTTGAGCATTACTCTAAACATTTTACATATCATTTAATCTTTGTAACTATCTATGAGACAGACACTATTATTATCTCCTTGTGACAGAAGAGGACACTAAGACAAAGGTGTTAAGTGACTTCCGTAATACTCTAAATGCAGGTATTATAATTTGGCTTCAGGATCTCCCCTTTAACCACTGAGCACAGATAATGTGTCAGCTCTCTCCAATGTCCTCTATATATTATCTCATTTAATTCTCATAGCCACGAAAGTCACTGGATGACATTCCAGTCAAAGGACAACATTAAGCAAAGTTATGGAGGTGGAGGACAAAAAAAGCAGATACGCAGGTACTGGGAGTTACAGGCTGTGCAGTGTTCTGAATGTGATAAGCCCAGGACAGGTAAGATCATCCATGAGGCTGGATAACATCCTGGAAGGAAATATGAAAGCTACTTGATGGTGTCCTGTCCAGAGGGGAACAATTGAGAGGTTTTCAGTAGAAGAGTGAGAGAGTCAGACTTCACTTCAGGTCAGTCAGTCTATCGTGATATAGAGGGCCAGTTAGGCAATCACCGTGGTGCGCCACGCGAGAAATGATAAAGGCTGATGCTACAGCAGTCGTTAACAGGGGACAGATGGAAAACTTCAGTAGCCAGTTTTGCAACTGATTGGATGGAAGAGATCATGAAAAGGAATGGACTGAAGATGAATGGAAGAGCCACCAGCTACAAGGACCCCAGAGAAAGCCAAGAGAGCCAGCACAGGCTCCGTAAGCACACACCAACCACTCATTTTATTTCTTCTTTGATAAAGCTGTTAAGTGATAAATGAAGAAGATCCCAGATATGGCCTGTCTGGATTTTTACAAACTCTCAAAGTCTCTTTGTGAGTCCTTAAATATACCAACACACTACCTTCCCAGGGTCCTTATGCAGAAAATGCTTCCTGAGAGATTCAGAACCAGCCGGTTCCTCATTTCATCCATATCTTAGAAGTACTCCCTGACAGCCCTACATAAAAGAGCACTTTCACACCATCCCTCCTTTATTATTCCAATTACTGTGCTTGATTTTTCTTATTTAATAAATGCATTAACTTCCTATCTCCCTGCTCCTAGAATAAAACCCCATGAATGCAGTGATTTGTTTTTTCTCCTTGCTGTAGCCCTAGGGCATAGTACCTGGCACTTAGTAGATTTTTAATAAATTGTTATTGAATGAATTAATGAATGAATGGAATCCTTATAAATAAAGTTGTACATGTGAATAAAGAGATAGAACAGGAAAGTGAACCCAGAGAGCGTTCATAAATAGATTCACACTAACATGAAGGGAGCTTCCCCCACAGAAATAACTAGCCTCTGTCCTTTCCTGACCCTGCACTAATCAATATTTCTATAGCAACAGCTTATATCTGGGCAAGAAGGCATGCCTTTTCAACTCCCTTATATCGTAACTAGAGGAATAATGACAGAATTCATTTTAAAGAGCTTGAATGATAAAACAAGAGGAAAGTAAACATAAATAATCTACATTTAGGGACCATAAATTTAGGGACCCAACTGGACAATGGTATGTGGAAAAGGTATGAGAGATTGCAGATTTGAGTATTTTCATTGCTTACCTCATGTACCAACTAGACCACTTAAATATGTATTAAAGTCTTACTGGATGCCAAATACCATGCTAGACAGACACAATGCATAAAATATGGTCCCTACTTTCAAGAAACTTAAAGTATATCTACAAACATAATGGAAGATATATATGACTTCTGGGCTATTATATAAAAAAATTAGAAAAATTATATAAATTTTATATAATTAGAAAAATTATATAAATTTCATACAATGTACAAATTTCTGAACTTTTAGCAAAATAAAAAGGCTAATATTGGAGATAGAGAAAGAGGCAATTACTTCAGTCCAAGGAGAGATGATGATGCCTGAGCATGGTCTTAAAGCACATGCCCATCCTGGGCAGGTAAAGAAAGGTGAGACGTGGCATTCCAGGCACAGGGAAGAGAAGGAGTGAAGACAGGGACATAACACATCCCAGCAAAACACCATTTGTAGAGCAGTCTAGGTGGTCTCCCAGCAGTACAAGTGGTAAAAACAAGCAATGCCACCCTGCTCCCCAGCAGCCCCCCACTGCAATTCTCCTTCTTTGCTCACCCTCTAGGGCCCTCATCTCCTGTATCTCTTGTTCACCAGTTGCAAGACTTGGGTTCAGGACTTGGGAAACAAGAAGGTTCCCCTTATGCCTTTGGACCAAATTATCAGGGGTTTCGATGGTGTTTTGGCAAAAAGCCAATCTAATAATAAAGCAATTCTCTGTTCTGTTTTCCAAATGTTTATCTCCACAGAGTCCAAACACAGGGGGAGAGCTGAATGGATCGGTATTCCTCAGTCTCCAAGCCAATGCGTACCTAATGATACCTCAATCCCACCACTACTTTCAATACAAATATTTCCGGTAATTGTGCACATGAGGGAGAAAACATACTACAATGCTTTTACAGGCAAAAAGACAATATTTGAGTTTTTATAGGCAGGTAAAATTTACTAACAATGAAGCAAAACTTCCCAAAAGTCACAAATTTTATTCCAAAAATGACTGTTCTAAAAATGGCTTCCAGATACCAGAAATGCTGAAACAGATGTTAGAGAACAAAGGCCAACAGAGCACCTGGTTAATAGTTAGAAGGAAAATATTAGCTGTCACTTTGCCAAGAATTAGCTTTGTGAATCATACCATGTCTAGTGTTCGGTGGCCCTGTCCTCAGTGACCACCAAGCAGCTTTGGCTCTATTGCATTGCTATGCATCTAAGATGTGCCTGACACACAGCTCAGTCAGACTTTGAACTATTCATAACTAGGGCATGTTTTTGCTTATTTGTTATTTTTAAATGCCAGACTCCTAAATAATTCTACCCTCAAACCACTGTCCCCTTGCTGACTTTTCTTTTGTTTGTTTACTTGTTTGTTGCTGGGAGCTAAAGACCTGGAGCTGCCTGTGGCCCTCCCATATCTTATTCTTTAACAAGTGAAAAAACAAACAATTTTTAAAGAGTATTTCCTGTAGTTTCCTCTAATTCTGGGTGGTAGACCTAGTTTCAATGGTTTTAACTTTGCCTTTAACATCCAAATGCTTTATAATCCAGGAATGAACATCAACTGGCAACTCTTTTCCCTATGTGGCTAGAGACCAAAATCTATGTTTTTTAATATGCTGCTAATGTTATGCCTGAGATATATTTACAGTATTCATTTCATCAAACGCTGGACTCTCATTTTCAGAATTTTTTTTAATTCCATGTGTTTCTTCAGAAGACAGGAATAAACAATCTTGTAATACATGATGGTTCAATACAGTTAAAAGAGCTCTAGGCTATTTATAGCAATTAGACCATAAAGATGGAAACAAACCATATGTACATTTATTATGTCCATAAAATGTAACATATGGAAATGAATTCTGACAGCGATGGTGGAACTATTTGCATGTTACATGTCAGCATCTACCACGGGAATTAATGAATAGGACTTGTCACAATGCTTTCTTTTTGGATCAGAAAGGGTCAAACTGCCATAATAAATATCAGTTGTGGCTAACACTGAATGGCATCGGCATCTTAGGGACAGAGAGGAATGTTCTCTGATCTCACCTTCCTTAATCTTCAGCTCCTTTATGATAACGCCCAGGGGTTCAGAGGGCTGAATCACACTCAAGCCTTGTTCCACACTGCAAGACACCAGAAAAATCTGCTTTGAAGTCTCTTGTGTCAACAGAAGCACACTCTATGCCTGAGGACTAAGGTCTCAGCTCTTCTGTCAATGGCAGAAACATCAGTTAGTTGCAGCTTCTGCTTCACCTGGCAGAGTGGTGCCTGAGCCCAGGGCCCAGCCCAGTGAGGGAAGAAGCTTTGCTTCCGTGTCTGTATAGCCTACTGTGCAGAGAGCATACCAGGTGCCAGGAAAGAAGGAAGAGAGGCAGTCAGAGAATCAGAAGATGTGGCCCACCCCTAGGGAGTTACAATGCAACTGAGAGATGAAATATGCACACATAAACTAATTATAGTATAACCAAAATTTTGTTATTTATAATCTCTCACTGAATTTGAAGAAGGCTAGAAGCTGATAACCACTGAGTGCAGTAAAATCTTGCTTCATAATAATGGCTTTTGTTTAGCATTAAGTAATGGGAGGGAACATTCAAAGGAGATGAAGGGTGCTTCATGAGAAGGGGAGATGGGGAAGCAGCAGGGCAAAGCTCTCAGCAGGTGCAGGTGTGGGAGGTTAGAACCAGTAAAGCTCTCATAACGGAGGGGAGCACTTCTGGAGAAGGTACCTCCCGCCTCCAGGCTGAGGAGGGAAACAGATAAATGGAGGGGAGGAGGAGGAGTTGAGAGATGCTCTCTAAACACATGATATAAAACCCGCCTTCTTCTTCCCTCTGTGACTGCTGGTATAATCTTCATTTCTCATACATACGCTGTGCAGTATACTTCACTTGACAGCATTGCAAAGCCTTGCTAATTCCTTCCTCACTGAAGTCTTGGGTGAGGAAGAAGCTGATGCTATTCATGTAGATATGCTATTTGGTCTATAATGGAAATAGCACAAAGCAATAAGTTAAATAGATGTTCAAATTCTACCTGCCCATTGGTGTCCCATTCAAATGACAACCTAATCCAAGATGCCTCACCTTAAAATAGGTTCTCTTTCCTCTGAGCTTCTTTATTGTTCCATCTGTACTTTTTTGTGGTAGTTATTACTACTACCTGCGGTACTCACTATGTGTAATCTTTCCTTCTAAATGCTACACATTTCTTGAAGACATGATGTATCTGAATCATCTCTCCTACTTCACATTACCTAGTACCGTGCTTGGATGTAGTAAATATCTGCTGTATGAATAAGTAAGTTTATGAATGCTGAAATGATATAGTATGTATGATGTTCATACACAGTGAAGGAACTTTGTGTAAACAGGTAAACAAGAGGAATTGAAGAGGAATTGGTCAGGTAAGGCATTGAGGCAGAAGTAACTTTTGAGCTGCTTCATAGACAAAATGGTGGACTTGGATCAATGTGGATCATGAACAGCATTCTAGGAGAGAAGGACAGTATAATTAGAAAAAGCACTGACCACCGTGATCCAAGGATGTAGCTGTGTATTTATAGTTATCCCCATTTGTCTCTATCTGGTCCCATCACTTCATGGGAAATAGATGGGGAAACAGTGGAAACGGTGTCAGACTTTATTTTGGGGGGCTCCAAAATCACTGCAGATGGTGACTGCAGCCATGAAATTAAAAGATGCTTACTCCTTGGAAGGAAAGTTATGACCAACCTAGATAGCATATTGAAAAGCAGAGACATTATTTTGCCAACAAAGGTTCATCTAGTCAAGGCTATGGTCTTTCCTGTGGTCATGTATGGATGTGAGAGTTGGACTGTGAAGAAGGCTGAGCACCGAAGAATTGATGCTTTTGAAGTGTGGTGTTGGAGAAGACTCTTGAGAGTTCCTTGGACTGCAAGGAGATCCAACCAATCCATTCTGAAGGAGATCAGCCCTGGGATTTCTTTGGAAGGAATGATGCTAAAGCTGAATCTCCAGTACTTTGGCCACCTCATGCGAAGAGTTGACTCATTGGAAAAGACTCTGATGCTGGGAGGGATTGGGGGCAGGAGGAAAAGGGGATGACAGAGGATGAGATGGCTGGATGGCATCACTGACTCAATGGACGTGAGTCTGGGTGAACTTCGGAAGTTGGTGATGGACAGGGAGGCCTGGCGTGCTGTGATTCATAGGGTTGCAAAGAGTCGGACATGACTGAGCAACTGAACTGAAATGAGAGGGAAAAATGAAGCTCTAGTCTTCTTGGGTTAAAGCAAAATACTGTGGGATAAGGATAAGGAATAATAAAATTTACTAATTTGCCCTGGAAAAAAATACACACACATACATTCATAACCTTCTTATGACAGGAGTGAAACATACACTGAAAACATAAGTCACAGACGTTACTAAGCAAATTTCAAGAGAACTATATGATGTCCTTTCAAAAGAACAACATCCATTCCTCATGTTTGGTTATTCCATTAATAGCTGGCAGAAACCTAGGACATTTACAGCAGCAAAACCAGAAGTTGCTCAAGTGTGAACAAATGATCTGCTGGACTAGACCAATTTGTTAGAAATGCACTCAATTATATATTCAATGTTCAATTACTCAAGTATTTATTGAATCCCAAACGCACGTAAAGCACTTGCTAAGCAATCCGGATTATACATATAAATTTAAGACAAGATCCTCGTCCTCAGAGAGATTACAGTCTAGTTTGAAAGATCGGAATTGTGTGATCAAAAACAAATCATAAATCAAAAATAAAATTTCTTAAATCATAAATAAGGATTGATGTGATACCTGTTACATGTGAATACAAGTAAACCACTTAGAAAGGACTTTCATAGAGTCAACCTCTGAGCTAAAGCACTTCATGGAAATGGTAGCCTTTGGTCCAGGACTTAAAGGAGGATGTGGCTGCATGGAGTTTTAGAAAGGGCATTACAGATCAACAGCAAGGCATTAATACAAATACACAGGGCTATATAATTTATTTATGGAGAATTAAATATTCAAAATCCCAGACTCATTGCAGTGGAAGGTAAATACAGAGAACAGAAAACAAAACAAGAACAATGGGTTGGAAAAAGATTGTATAAGCAGTGTTTTTGCTAGTCCCAAAGCCTTTGAACACACAAGACTTCCAACAGCTTGGGCAGTAACAGAGGTTTTCCCATGACTGGAATTTACCTGAGTTATTGAAAACAGCTGCTTGGTTTCTCTTGGGTAAATTTCCAGCTTATTACCTTGAAGTATGGATTGTTTTCATTTTTTAAAAAAATCAAGACCACACAACATTCGATATCATGATATAGTCCTTGAAGACTTTGATATTATCTTTTAGATATTCAAACACAAGGAACTTCAATTTAGCCATACCAAGTTAATTTATTCTGTAAACAGCATAATCCTATAGCATTTTAGCAGCAAAACCAGAACCTCTGAAGTCGATAAATAAGGGCTCGAGTATCAGCCATAATTTACATTTCCAGATTATAGTCACAGTAATGAAACCCTTTAGGATTATTAAAATGCATTTTGTACAGTGTATTTATTACTTGGCATTTCTTATTTATGACTCATAGAAAGGCAAACCTAAGTGAAATAAAACACAAACTATACTTTCACCAGAATAATGAGATACTATTCATTCTCTTATGCAAATACAATTTTATTAGGTTTTAAATGGTTGTGTTGGTTGGATTCTTGGGAGCAATGTTTTTCACTCCACCTATCTCAGAGGCCTTTCTTAAGCAAACTAATTTAGCATAAAGAAAACACTGTATATAGGTCTTGGAGCTAAACTATATTATTTAAAACACCTGGTGGGTAAAGGTTTTTTTGACGTGAAAGTACAAGGAGCAAATGATGCAAGCTTTTCTAACAGAATTACTAATGACCATACTAGGCCTAGCCAACTTGGTCTGACATTATCTTAAATAATTAAAAACCATCCTCGCTTAAATCAGAATGAAGGCCTAGAGAAAAGAAACATAACCATCCAGCCACATCACCCAATTATTACCATTTTCCACTTACCAAAGATAGCAGAACTTCTATTATGAATTTTTTACTCAGAAAACTGTTCTAATTCAAAGTAGAGCAAATTACAAAACATGCCTTCTTTAAAGTGATTCACTTTGTGATGACCTGGCCTTCTCAATAGGACAAAAGTGACCTTCCTTTCAGAGTCTCTGATTCAATCATTCTTCTCCAGTGAGTGTTTCCTCAAGCCACACCATCTTGGGATAGAGGAGGACCAATGTGATCACTTTATTCAGCCCTATATAGTTATTTGTCTTACTGATTAGACCTCAGAGTATACGAAACTTCCCTACATCAGTGTCAAGTCCTGGATCTTTCAGAAAATTCCCTAGGGCCCCTGCTAGGAAAAGCAGCATCCTTCATGGTATGGCTGATCTGAAGCCTCTACCAGTTCGTATGGCTTCACTGTGCCAGGATCACTTCCACAGAAGTGGGGCAGGCCCTGAAGTCTACCTGTTGAGATTTACACCTTCACCCCATCATTATCAGAACTGGGATGGTCACAGTCACATTTTTTAAATGTCTTTGTACTTTTAAAACATCTCTGTACTTCAATTTCTCATCTGAAAAATAGATATAAACATAATATTTACCTCAAATGATTGTCATGACAGATAATTCATATAGAGCTGTGATAAATAAAACTATTAGCATCATTTTTGTTATGGCCTCCAGTCGGGCATCATCAATGAAGCTGAGTCAGGGAGCAATCTGATTACTTGACACAGTAACTTTACTCAAAATTTTCCTTCCTGACAGTCACCACCTCTGGACTAAACTTGGGCTCCATGATTAGAGCTCAATGCTGGAATTTCTCAGCATTCCCTCTTTCAACAGGAGGATAAATTCTTTCTGTTTATTGAGAGAATCCTGGTATACCCTCCCAGCCAGCTTTGCTGGCATGCTTACTTGGCTCAGGCTCTCACACCGGAACCCTCAATATGTTGACTGAAGCCAAAAATACTTAGGAAAGACTTCTGAAAAATAGTGTCAGGTCATATGCAAGCACTGATTGAGAGCACTGACTAGTTAACAGCCTGCATTCTTGGGTCCAATGGCAGGCTCACCACTGTCAGCAGGAATCTTGCACAAGTCACTTAACCTTTCAGTTTCTCCATCCTTATATGTGGATAAAGGTACTAACTGTACCAATTTCATAGGGTTGACATGACTATAAAAGATGTTAATATGTATAGTGCTTAGAATAATACCTAGCAAGTATTTTTAGAGCTCAATATAGAATGTTAACTATAAACTAAGCTAAGCTAAGTCACTTCAGTCATGTCCAACTCTATGTGACCCCATAGATGCAGCCCACCAGGCTCCCCCATCCCTGGGATTCTCCAGGCAACAACACTGGAGTGGGTTGCCATGTCCTTCTCCAATGCATGAAAGTGAAAAGTGAAAGTGAAGTCGCTCAGTCATGTCCGACTCTTAGCGACCCCATGGACTGCAGCCTACCAGGCTCCTCCACCCATGGGATTTTCCAGGCAAGAGTACTAGAGTGGGGTGCCACTGCCTTCTCCGGAATGTTAACTATGGTCACCTGTTATATATGTTATAAAACGATCATGCAGAAGCTTGGAGGGTTACGTCTGGCTTTGAATCCCAGCCATTCCACTTTCAAACTCTTTAATCTTGGATGATGATGAGGATGATAACTAACATTTACTGAATTACATGTTGTTGTTCAGTTGATAAGCCATGTCTGACTCTCTGAAATCCAAAGGACTACAGTATGCCAGGCCCCTCTGTCCTCCACCACCTCCCAGAGTTTGCTCAAATTCATGTCCATTGAGTCAGAGATGCTATCTAAACCATCTCATCCTCTGCCACTCCATTCTCTTTTTGCCTTCAATTTTTCCCAGCTTCAGGGTATTTTCCAGTGAGTCAACTCTTTGCATCAGGTGGTCAAAGTATTAGAGCTTCAGCATCAGTCCTTCCAATGAATATTCAGGATTAATTTCCTTTAGGGCTGACTGGTTTGATCTCCTTACTGTCCAAAGGACTCCCAAGCATCTTCTTCAGCACCACAGTTTGAAAGCATCAATTCTTTGGTGCTCAGCCTTCTTTATGTTCCAACTCCCACATCCATACATAACTACTGGAAAAACCACAGCTTTGACTATACGAACTTTTGTTGGCAAAGTGATATCTCTGCTTTTTAATATGCTGTCTAGGTTATCATAGCTTTCCTTCCAAGAAGCAAGTGTCTTTTAATTTCATGGCTACAGTCACCACCCACAGTGATTCTGGAGCTCAAGAAAAGAAAATCTGTTACTGTTTCCACTTTTCCCCTATCTATTTGCCATGATGTTATGGGACTGGATGCCATGATCTTAGTGTTTTGAATACCGAGTTTTAAGCCAGCATTTACAAATAGCTGAGGGAAGAAGAGAAGCAAAAGGCAAGGGAAAGGGAAAGATAAGTCCAACTGAACTACGCACCTGCCAGTTTATGTATGTTATCTCATTTGTATTTCACTAACATGCTATAAGGTAAGTATTTTTATTATACCCATTTCCAGATGAGCAAAGATCTAAAGGAGTTTATAATCACCAAAAGACACAGAGCTGGCAAGTAGCAGAATGTCCTCATTCTGCTATTACCCTATCCCCTTAACCACTACACCATATTCCCTCTCCATGTTACATAATACCCACCTTGCAGGGTGTTAAGAGGATCAAAAATAACCTAAGCGATCATGAACAGCAGCAATTATTATCAAAGCGCAAACCTTAATGTACTTCATGGGAAGCGTAAGATATTTCTGTGAACAGTGAGGGCCTGAGGCTTGAGGGGTTAAAGTTTTGAAAGCACACTACAGTTCTCAAGGAGAGAACATTCAGAGCCGGGTAGGTTCCTTACAGACTCGCACTGGGGGCAGGCCTGAAGCAGCACAGTCTCCGTGTGCTGATGAAAAGATCTGCCTTGTGCTTCTAAAACAAGAAGTGCATCCACGGGCCCTGTAAACACCATCCAAAACGTCTTTTTCACACTCAGTATGGTTTGCTGACACCACTCCGAAGGAACTGTAACACAGACTCCAATGTGCTCTGGGGACGTCCTCTCCTTGGGACACACCCCTGCAGTATTTGCTGTGTTTGGTTTCAACACTGTTTAAAACACACTGCATGCATATGGGCTCAGTAATGTCTGACTCTTTGCCACCCCATGGACTGTAGCCTACAATTCTTTACCACTGTGCCACCTGGAAAGCCCTTAAAAGACATCAGCAGCCCTAAGATGGGTGGAGACAACATGAGTGCCCTGTGGAGGGCCAAAAAGCCAGGAAGCAGGATTCTAGGGAAAACATGCCTTGAATCAAAAATGCATAGTCCTTCTGAAACTTCTTGCTTGAGTTTATATGGGGAATGGGTCCAGCCCTTCTCATTTATAATCAGGAGAGCTCTATAGTGCCAGGGGCATAGATGAACAATTTTGTTTTGCTGCAAGTGTATGGACTTAAACAAATGAGATTTTAGAGGCTTTGTAAAAGTGGGAAAATGGAAAGAAAAACAGTATATGGAAAACTTAAAAGGTCGGGGAGGAGAATGATACCGGGGAGAGGGAACGAGCAAACCTGCAAAGGCAGGTTTGAAGCTTTGCTTGTAATCTGACAGTCTCATCTCCCCATGAAACACTATAGTAATATTTACCATTATTTGGGGTATGAACTTTTTATTTTCAGAAAGGTATGGGCACGGGGAAAGTCTGTGACCAACTTCCATTCAGCCCAGAAGTTGCTCAAGGGGACCCAGCAGTTAGGAATCACTCAAAGTTCCTTGGCTGAATATTTTTGTAAAAAAGACATGGGGTTGGGGGGGAAGGGACATCCAAGGCATACCTAGTAAGGTGAACTGACCCACACATCTAGCAAGTTCCCTTTGATGGATATCTGGAAGACAGCAGGGCTTCTCCCGCAAAATCTTGTTCCAGGTTACTTACTACATGTACAAAGAAAGCAAATTTCAGACCAAACTTAGCAACACTTCCTAATAATTATTAATAAGTGGCTTGTTGTTGCTAAGTCGCTAAGTTGTGTCCAGCTCCTTTGTGACCCCAGAGACTGTAGCCCTCCAGGCTCCTCTGTCCATGGGATTTCTCAGGCAGGAAAACTGGAGTAGGTTGCCACTTCCTCCCCCAGGGAATCTTCCCAACCCAGGGAGCAAACACGAGTCTCCTGCTTTGGCAGGCAGATTCTTTACCACTGAGAACCTTTACCTGGGAAGCCGTTACCAAGTGGCTACAGAAAACATGGTAAACATGTCCTTGGAAGCTTGGTCCTATGGCTCCAGGCAACTCACGCCCACCAAAGAAAGAGCCACTTGAGGCAAGTGGTGACACAATCACCCAGAATTCAGCTGAGCTTCTGTTTGGATCAAGTGTACTAGGTCTGAACAGAAGACACAGAAAAAGAATTGGAGCAGGGTGCCTCTTATTTCTCAGCAAGGGTGGAGGTGTCAGGGGCCTGGAAAATATTTCTAACTAACCCACATATCTGGCACACTGCACATTTCATCAAAGAAATAAAATTTCCAGAAGTTCTTAACCTGCTCGTGTAGACTGAGAAAGCAGTAGTTGAAGGTTTATACCCATGGCCTTCAGAAAGTGAAGTCCTGATTAGCCTTTCAAATGCTAACTGAGCAGCCTTCTGATGTGTACTCTGGATTAAGTTACTTCAAATATTAACTAGGCATGAATTAAAACTAATTTAGACTCACTCATGCTCACATATTATGGTCCATGCTAGAGTATTTTGAAGCTAAATTACCGCCAGTGCAATAGCCCACTGTCTTTGGTTCTGCAGCTAGTAAATAGCCCAGCTGAAACAGAAGCTTCATATGGCCCAAAACAAACATTTCTATCACTAAAAGAAGTTTATGGTCCAGGAAGAGAAACTGACATGCATACAGATAAAACAAAGGAATGAGAGAAATCAGCCTTACAAAGAGCTCAAAGAGTAAAATTGGTGTTTATGTTGCTTTAAAATCCCAGCCTGCTTTTGCAGTGAATAAGACACCCGGCTATTCGTTTAGAAAAAAATTTTCTGATTCTTCGTCACATGATCCTGTAAATTCCAAACTGTTGGCAATATGCACGAAAACGTAAAATGTACAAATTCATTAATCCAGCATAGTCCCTTTTCAACATTTGCTTTAATGAGATAATCACATATAAGAAATACATCTATGTACAAAGATGCCCACCATATCGGTATGTTAGCAAAAAATCGGAAACAGCTTAAAGTCGTCAATAAGGAATTGATTAAGCCAGTAGGTGTAACTGACTACAATGGACAACCAAGCATCCATCAAGCATATTGATGTACATCACTGCTGACATGGAAAGAGGATCATAGTATGTTCTTGAGTGTTTATTAAGGCCAGTGGGGCAAAGAACAATATAGTCTGATGATCTGAATATAAAATTGGTACGCATGCATACATACCATGTGAAAGTTTACCTAATTATTAAGAATGACTTTCTCTGAATGACGGAATTCACAGGCAGTTTTTCCTTCCTTTTACTTTTGCAAATTGTTTGAATGTTTATGATGAGTTTATTTTTATAAGACTCACTAAGAAATATTATAGGCATGGCTGATAATACGGCTTATTGCTCTGGGTTTATACTCTTTAAAACATAAATCAGTTCATGCCTTTCACCTGCTCCCAACACTTTAATAGCCTCCAACCAAATCTGCAATAAAACACAAATCTTTGTAAGATCTAGCCCATGCCTGCCTTTCCAGCATTATCCTTCATCATTCATCGCACCCCCACTCCCAGATCTTTGCCCTGCAGGCACACTGGCCATCACTCAATTCCTTCAGCACACTAGCCTCGTTTCCCAGCCCACAGTAACAGCCCATGCTACTCCCTCTGTTGGGAAGACATAGTGACCCCCTCCACCTACCCAGCTCTTCCTTATAATCCAACATCAAGGGGCTGTCAATCCCTCAAGCAGGCCCTTCCTGCCCTACAATCTAAATTCAATCTCCATTGTATCTTCTTCTAGAAATGAGTACTCTTCCACCTCAGCTTGTATCACCAGACATGATTATACAGATATTAATGTATTTCTCTAAAGTCAGATTTCTTATTGAGCAATTAGCGTCAGGTAGGATCTCCAGGTGTGACCACTCTACCCTATTACCTGCCCAAGATCTGACACTTGGTAGAGACTTAATATAACTCTATTCAGTGGATAAATAAGTTGAAGAACAAGGTGAGTGGAACATGTGATTTTACATTTTGAAACAAAAATAACTCCTAGCATCTCTTATAGACTTTATAAGAAAGTAGTCTGCCCCCTTTTATTATTTACTCCTGATAAAATCCTATACAGTAGTTTATCATTATCCATGATTTGTAAAAAGATTAGAAGCTATTAAGTGATAAAACATAAATAAGAAAGTTTTTAAAAATACACAAATAATAAAAAATGTTAATGCTGTTCTTAAAACCAAGTTCAGTTCAGTTCAGTCGGTCAGTCGTGTCTGACTCTTTGCGACCCCATGAATTGCAGCATGCCAGGCCTCCCTGTCCAATCACCAACTCCCAGAGTTCACTCAAACTCATGTCCATTGAGTCGGTGATGCCATCCAGCCATCTCATCCTCTGTTGTCCCCTTCTTCTCCTGCCCCCAAGCCCTTCCAGCATCAGAGTCTTTTCCAATGAGTCAACTCTTCGCATGAGGTGGCCAAAGTACTGGAGTTTCAGCTTTAGCATTAGTCCTTCCAAAGAACATCCAGGACTGATCTCCTTTAGAATGGACTGGTTGGATCTTCCTGCAGTCCAAGGGACTTGCAAGAGTCTTCTCCAACACCACAGTTCAAAAGCATCAATTCTTCTGCGCTCAGCTTTCTTCACAGTCCAACTCTCACATCCATACATGACCACTGGAAAAACCATAGCATTCAGCTCTAAATCCAGGCCCTACAGCCTTCAGGAAGCTGGTTGAAAGTGGATAGCCCCACCTGAATCTGAAGGTAAGAGAGTGCCAGATGGAGAGACACTTTTTATATTCAGACCCACCAGCAGAGTTTATGATAGATGACTTTCCTGACTACATTTTCAAATGACTAACCTGCTAAGCATAAAGTCTACATATTGGAGCATTTGAGAAAAAGCTCTACAATCCTTGACAAATGTTTTTAACTTACAGATAAAAGTTCATAATTTGGAATTTGGTCATCCACCTGGCAGACATTCAGATCAGATCAGATCAGTCACTCAGTCGTGTCCGACTCTTTGCGACCCCATGAACTGCAGCACGCCAGGCCTCCCTGTCCATCACCAGCTCCCAGAGGTCACTCAGACTCACACCCATCGGGTCAGTGATGCCATCCAGCCATCTCATCCTCTGTTGTCCCCTTCTCCTCCTGCCCTCAATCCCTCCCAGCATCAGAGTCTTCTCCAATGAGTCAACTCTTCGCATGAGGTGGCCAAAATACTGGAGTTTCAGCTTTAGCATCATTCCTTCCAAAGAAATCCCAGGGCTGATCTCCTTCAGAATGGACTGGTTGGATCTCCTTGCAGTCCAAGGGACTCTCAAGAGTCTTCTCCAACACCACAGTTCAAAAGCATCAATTCTTCGGTGCTCAGCCTTCTTCACAGTCCAGCTCTCACATCCATACATGACCACAGGAAAGACCATAGCCTTGCCTTTGTTGGCAAAGTAATGTCTCTGCTTTTGAATATGCTATCTAGGTTGGTCATAACTTTCCTTCCAAGGAGTAAGCGTCTTTTAATTTCATGGCTGCAGTCACCATCTGCAGTGATTTTGGAGCCCAGAAAAAGAAAGTCTGACACTGTTTCCACTGTTTCTCCATCTATTTCCCATGTAATGATGGGACCAGATGCCATGATCTTCGTTTTCTGAATGTTGAGCTTTAAGCCAACCTTTCCACTCTCCACTTTCATTAAACAGACATTAAACATCAATAAAAATTATATGTTCCACTTCTGGGTCTTAGCCCATGGAAACTGCTCACACATGCAATACACACATATACACACACACTTCACATACCTACCATCACACACTGTAGAAACATAACAACTGTTTTTCTATGAGTTATCTCCTAAAGAACCATGGATAATACTCATCTACTAAGAAGAATAGCTACAGCAAACAATTCCTAAAAAGCATCTTAAGTAATACAATTTTCCAACTAAGCTTAAAATCATGTAATGGGGCCTTCAATAAAAGAGAAATCACTCAAGAAGTCAAAGAGTAATTGATTCTGCTAAGGAAAAGTTAAGAACACAAAGAATAACAAGCCACCTGTTTGCCCCCCTCCATTTTTTCTCTTTTATGTCCCAATTGTTGTTGCTGCTGACAATATATAGTCTGAGAAAAATTCAATTTTAGAGGCCCAGAAATATTGGACAAATATATATTTTAATATTATATGTTTGAACAAGAACAGCAACTATATTTATTCCAAATAACATTTAGTCTCTTCATTCTCACAGGGTTTGACTCTGAATTTTACTTTTGATTTCAAAAAGAGCTGCTCTTCACAAGTAAGAAATTGGGGAATCCTTTCTGGCAAGACAAAAATTCCAGTGGAAAAGATGTGTCACTTAATTTATGACAGAAGTAGTTGCAAGTTGGCAACCATTATATTATTTCAGCATGAAAAAATTTATCATGTGATTAATTTTCCCCAAAATACCTAAGAAATAGCTAAGAAATTTAAATGTTTCACTAGAAACATCTTTCAAACGCTGAATTTTCCATTTCTGTCACTTAAATAAATGGGGTGTGTGTATGTTGTGTGTGTGTATACCAATATACCCAAAACATAATAAAAGTGAGCTGCAACTCTAGAAGCTACAGAAAGAAATTATTCCTCTGGAGATGAGATGTATCTCAAAAATAAGTCAATTAATACCAGATGTAATCTTATCCCTTTAATACTCCACTGACAGTTTATCTCATTCCTTGTGGACTGGCATCTACTCATAAATGATATTTCCCATATGTCAGAGAGGAAAGCTCATGATGAAATGTTAATAGACTATAGCGTTTCAATAATTTCTGGCTTCTTTTCTGGAAAAAAGGGAGGTCAGCATCATGATGAGGTTATTCGTGCAGAAGCCTTCTTTTTTCTAAGGTTTGGTTATCTTGCTTGAACTCAGTGTCAGCTGTGAACATCAGCAAAGTTTAAAGTTACTGAAATATTAATATTCAATATTTTTGTATTTCATGATGATTACAATTGTACACAGGGAAAGATCAAACACCCTTGGAATTATTTTTCTTCTAAAAGAATTGCTGTAAATTGCTGTAAATTTAGATTTTCTTTCGGTCCTGGAGCGAACATTCTCTAGCAATCTCCATAGATTTCAATTTTGCCCCCAGGCTGCTGGGGCCTCCAGGGAGATCAAGTAACCTCAAAGGAGACCTGGAGCTCTTCAACTAATTTTGAACTCAAGATTACAGCTGCCACAACTCCCACCTCCCACCCCGTCAGCCCTGAGGAGCCAGGATACATTCAGGAAAGTCTGTGAGAAATGGCAATCTTCCTCTATGGTACAGTTACATAAGGATGCCTTCTTGTATCTGCGTGCCTCTAAAAATAAAAGGCACCAAATACTTGAACCACTAGGACATTCCCAAACTTGTGTTTCTAACTGGCCTAATATAGCCGTTCCTGTTCTGATGGTGAAATCAGGAAAAAGTAGTATAATCACTGTCTGTTAACAAAAGTACTGAGTCCCTTCTCATGCTGGGGCATCCTTGAGAAGGAGATTGTGGCTGGCTGTGGCTGGTTGTGGCTGGAGCAGATTCAGCCACATGAGGTTTCTGACAGCCTGTCCTGGGGTGAGAGGCCAATCAGCTCATTCCCAGACAGACTTTGTTCTCACCAGCTCTCTGCCGAAACCTCTACTAGGCTGTTCCATTAATTCAAGTTACTCACCTCTCAAGTCAGTTCTGTTGGAGGAGTGGCCCAAGTTGCAAAACAGGTAATTTTTTAAAATATCTTTGTGGTAAAAGTATGAAAGAAATGGAATAAAAGGACTTTCACTTAAAAGCACTTATCAAGGATTATAAAATGATAGAACTGGCTCAAACCCAACTCTGAATAAAGACAACTCTCCATTTCTACTAACTGTCTCTAAGGAATGACAATCATCCACTAGATACTCTGAAAATTATTATACTTGATGGATAAATACATATTAATTAAGTAAAAAATAATTATGAGACATAACAAAAACAGATTTGAAGGGAAACTCAATAAACATTCTTTACGTGGCCTTGTACTACCCAGAAGTACTGCAAAATTGCATCTGGATATTTTGAAATGACACATTAATTAGCATATATGTCTTCAGCACTAAACTGATAACTTGATGAAGTCAGGGACTATGACTATCTGGCTCACCACCATACTACCAGTGTCTAGCAAAGTGGCACACAGGGGGCACTCAATACATATTTGTTAGATAAATAAGTGAATGACTTTATGGTATAAAGAAACTTGTTATTCATAATAATAAGCACTGTACAGATGTAAATATCAATATCTCTTACACTGCTTTTAGCATCAAACCTATTTTATTTCTTTATATTTATTTGAAAATCATTACATGTTGTGGCAGACAATTTTCTTCTTCTGGCCCCACCACCAGACTACATTTCCCAGTGCCCCTCCCACCCCACCCCACCCTTCCATAGTTAGATAGCAACACTAGTCTGAGTTCCAGGAGAAGGCATTGGCACCCCATTCCAGTACTCTTGCCTGGAAAATCCCATGGACAGAGGAGCCTGGTGGGCTGCAGTCCATGGGGTCGCAAAGAGTCGGACATGACTGAGCGACTTCACTTTCACTCTTCACTTTCATGCATTGGAGGAGGAAATGGCAACCCACTCCAGAGTTCTTGCCTGGAGAAGCCCAGGGATGGGGGAGCCTGGTGGGCTGCAGTCTATGGAGTCGCACAGAGTCCGATACAACTGAAGCAACTTAGCAGCAGCAGCAGCAGCAGTCTGAGTTCCAGCCAATGAAATACAAGTAGAAGTGACATGCATCACCTCTAGGACAATACAACTGAGAGTGGATAAGTTTTCTCCACCTTCTCTTACTTCCCCCACATGTGTAGCTGAATGCAGAAGAAAACAAAGTCCCAGAAGACAGTAGAGCCACATAAGAGAAGGAGTTTGATTTCCTGAGTGACCATATGGACCAGAGCCCTACATTCATCTGTATCAAACTATGAAACAAAACAAAAATCAACTTCTATTATATATTTTTTATATATTATACATTTATTGGTCTATGTTAACAATATACACATGGATTATAAAGAGAATGCTATTATTTATTAGGATGGTACATTCTCCCAAATATTGTTTTAGAAAATTAATGCATTTCAGTATAAAACAGAAAACAGAATATTTTTAGTAAGCAATCTTGGAAAAGATGAAATCCAAGTATCTTTCCTCCTTGGCATTTGCACCTATTCTATCTTCATTCTATTTTTACAAAATAAGTAAAGGGAATAAAATATTCTTGGAAATGGAAATATGGATAATGTCAATCTCAAATTCTCTGACTACAGATTCATGCCATTGAGTTCTCTCATTATCTTCTAAGGCAAAATAGAATTCCCTTCCTTAAAAGTTTTTTTCACACCACTACATTCATATACCTGCCTTCATATCGATAGTTATCTATTGAAACAATCTTTTTTTCTTCCAGGGTTTGGCAAATTTGTAATCAGCCCAAAGTAGCCTTGGTGGCTCATGTGTCACCATCAAATTCTAAGCACCATGCAAACTAGTTCAACTGGTTCCTTGTAAGTGTGTTTATCCCCAAATCATTACCTATCTCTTTTTCCATCATTATAGGGTGATGATATAGGAAAGAAAATCAACATAAAATTTTGAAAATCTTTAGGCTGGAAAAGATTTAGCTTGGCTCAGGTATAGATACACCTGTGTTCTCTTAGCTCCTTGGAACCATTCTTCTTACAAGGTGATCACCCTTCTCCTTTTCCCTATAGGAAACCAGATCTATACTTCAGAAGTCTCAAGCATCAGTCTGAAGGTCCCATATAAAAAAGTATCTCCCACATACAAGACCCTAAGGAAACTAAAATAGAGAAATAAAGTTTGTTTGGTTTGGGCCTATGGTTGATTTAAGTATAATCATCTAATCTCATTTTATTCTGCCCATGTGGCCAAGTATGTATTATCACAGGAGTTGTATGCTACTATTTAAAAGATATCCTTAAATATCTTAAACAAAACATTGACAACTAGTGGACCCCTTCTGTTAATGAAGTGATTATTACAGATTAAAGTTATACTTACTAAAGTTAAGTTCTAAATATACTAAAGTTATATTTAGAAAAGTCTGAAAGATAAATGTAAAATTTAATTGGAAACAGAGTTGGAATAAATGTCAATTAAATATCAACCTAAGAAATATAACTCAAGTTGAGAATATTCTTAGATTCTATTCTCATATTTGCCGATAACTCAGTAGAACCAAATTCCTACCATTTTGTGGAAAAACAAAACATTACCTGATAGACTAGCAAAATAAGCATAATGTCTTCTCCCTAAATAAACCTTCCTATTTCAATCTCCATACAAAGTGTGCTTTGCTATGGACCAGTGACCTTAAAAGGAAGCAATATCTGACTAGTATTCCATTGCTGTTTCATTTCATGGATAAATCACTCCAAGAATGGCATGAATATGTAGAGAATTCCTGGCATGCTACTTGCCGTACACACTTTTAAAACTTTTGGAGGACTGGACCTAGAAGGCATATAAAATGCTCTGAGAGCAGTGTCCTATTTGCTGTGGACTAGAATTAACTCAAAATTTGATTGTTATTTAGACACCATGGAATCATGGTTAGTAGAAACTGGCTATAGACATTACCATATCCTCTGGGAGTACAAACCATCCCCACTCCACTTCCTGCCCACCCACACCCATCTTAAAAACACTCATGAGAATAAATCCCTCAGCCACTCACCTGCGTGAGGTTTTAGTTCCCCCTATCAGGAATCTCTCAGTTACAGGGACTACTGCATCTTCACCACTGGAGTCCTGCAGGCTGGTTTTACTTGGGGTGGTTGTTGTTGTTGTTTGGTTGCTCCGTCGTTTCTGACTCTCTATGACCCCATGGACTGTAGCCCGCCAGGCTTCTCTGTCCATGAGATTTCCCAGGCAAAAATACTGGAGCGGGTAGCCATTTCCTTTTCCAGGGGATCTTCCTGACCCAGGGATTGAACCCACGTCTCCTGCATTGGCAGGCAGATTCTTGTACCTGAGCCACCAGGGAATCCCTTTACTTGAGGCAGAAAAAGTCAAAGAAATTCCTAGAGTAGCAAAGCTACAGAAGTGTTTCATGTGTTTGGCTATTTGTTTGATATTGTTTTTCCTAAAAACTTAACAGGAACCAACCTGTTCAGCTAGTCCTTATGTTGTGGTGTCATATCTGCATATATTGAGTATGAGGGAGGTTTCTTTCTCTGCTGGTGCATGAAGGACCTGCAGGAGTCAGACAGCAAGGGGCTCCTCTGAGGCCCCACCTGCTATGCCAGCACCCATGTTGGTCCACTTCCCAGAAATGAAACTATCCCATGACTTCTACTGCTTCTCAGATCCAATCCTGACCTGAGGAAAGGAGACTTGAGCAACTCCAGGCTTACATTCCACATTTCCGTCCAGAACGTGAAAATACCCTTGTTTTAAAATATTCTACTTAAAGAGAGGTTCACGACATGTAAAGTGAACAAAGCACATCACAAAATAACAGGTAACATATGATTGCCTTAGTTTGCTAGGGCTGCTGTAACCACACACCACAGAGTAGTGAAACAGAAATGTATCGCCTCAGGGCTCTGGAGGCTGGAAGCCCAAGACCAAAGTGTTGGCGGGATTGGTTCCTTCCGAGAACTGGGTGAGAGAGAATCTGTTCCAGGCCTCTTTCCTAGCTTCTGGTTCTTTCCTGGAAATCTTAGGTTTCCTCAGCTTGTGGGAGCATCACCCTACTCTGCCTTCACCATCACATAGCTTTCTCCCTGTATGTATGGTTCTGTGTTCAAAGTTTCCCCTTTCATGAGGACATCAGACAGACTGGATTAGGGTTCTCTCTAATGACCTCATCTTAACTAATTACATCTGCAATGACTCTATTTCCAAACAAGGTCACATTCTGAGGTATGGTGGGTTAGGACTTCAACATACAGATACTGAAGGGATAAAATTCAACCCATTACAGAAAATGAAAATGAAAAGATTCTATTTATGTATATAGTCATATGAGCATAGAGAAATGGATGGAAAGATATATAGGATATATAAACTGTTAAGT
Organism: Tragelaphus eurycerus; assembly: GCA_935064755.1. Taxonomy (NCBI): domain Eukaryota; kingdom Metazoa; phylum Chordata; class Mammalia; order Artiodactyla; family Bovidae; genus Tragelaphus; species Tragelaphus eurycerus. The sequence goes on along the minus strand of CAKXYN010000111.1, from coordinate 5,259,504 downwards.
TTCATTAACCAGCTGGAGGATTATCCAGAGTTAAGGATTAGTTATTACTTATTTTATTATACTTTTAATATTACATCAACTGTTAGAGTAGGCAATAATTTTATAATTAAAAATCCATTACAGATTAAATGTAAACTTAATAAAACATATTTCTGGCAAACAGAAATTTTCTCAAATTATTGCCTTTCTCCTCTTTTAACCCATTTCTATAAAGTCTTAAAGTAATCATTCTATCTAAGAACCTAGGATGCAGAAGTCATATTTTGACGAGAAGAGGGAAAATCTGGATGATAACAAAGCCATTTAGTAGAAAAGTGGAGATAAGAGCTAAATATGAAAGATATGAGAAAGATAATTGCAGTAACAGATTGACAACTGAAAATCAATGGTCTGAAGGAAGAGGAGAGAAAAATTACAATATACAAAGTATCTATGCATGAAAAAAGGAGTAGCTATCAAAACTGCTGTATGTATCAAGACATGCTGTATGTATCAAGACATGGTAATGTTGGATGAGTTGGGGATAGAAATGAAACAGAGAACAAGAATTCCAAGATAAAAAATTAAAAGACATGATCATAATGTGCTTTGCCTGAATGTATAGGAGATCAGCCCTGGGATTTCTTTGGAAGGAATGATGCTGAAGCTGAAACTCCAGTACTTCGGCCACCTCGTGTGAAGAGTTGACTCATTGGAGAAGACTCTGATGCTGGGAGCGATTGGGGACAAGAGGAGAAGGGGACGACAGAGAATGAGATGGCTGGATGGCATCACTGACTCGATGGACGTGAGTCTGAGTGAACTCTGGGAGTTGGTGATGGACAGGGAGGCCTGGTGTGCTGCAATTCATGGGGTCGCAAAGAGTCAGACATGACTGAGCAATCTGATCTGATCTGACAGGAGTCAGAATAACGTCCCCCACCAAAGACATGCAGTCCCTAATCATTCAAAACCTATGAATGTTATCTTTGTGACAAAGGGATCTTTTAAGTATCATTAAGGGTACCAAATCTTGAGACAGAGAGAACAACCTGGTTTATCTGGGTGGTTTCAGTCTAATCTCATTAGGACTCACAAACAGAGAAATGTTCCACACTAATTTAGAGATGAAACAGAGGAAGAGAGATTCCAAGCAGGGAAAGAACTTAACCCACCACTGCTGGCTTTGACAATGGCACCCCACTCCAGTACTCTTGCCTGGAAAATCCCATGGGCGGAGGAGCCTGGTAGGCTGCAGTCCATGGGGTTGCTAAGAGTCAGACACGACTGAGAGACTTCACTTTCACTTTTCACTTTCATGCACTGGAGAAGGAAATGGCAACCCACTCCAGTGTTCTTGCCTGGAGAATTCCAGGGACAGGGGAGCCTGGTGGGCTGCCATCTATGGGGTCGCACTGAGTCGGACAAGACTGAAGTGACTTAGCAGTTAGCAGCTGGCTTTGAAGACAGAGGAAGGGAGCCAAGAGCCAGTAAATACAGGTGGCCTCTGAAAGTTGGGAACAGCTCTCAACTGACAGCCAACAGGACAAAGGGTTTCACTCCCACAACCACAAGCGACTGAGTTCTCAATAACTTGAATGAGCAGAAAACAGATCCACCTACAGAATCTCCAGAAAGAAAAACAGAAGGCTGTCAAAACAGTGATTTTAGCCTGGGGAAAACAGTGTTGGACTTCTGAGCTTTAGAAATACAGGATAATAAATCTGAGTTGTTTAAGGCCATTAAGTTTTTGGTAATTTGCTATGGGAGCAATGGCAAACTACACACCACCCTTATGGCAGAGTGTGAAGAGGAACTAAAAAGCCTCTTGATGAAAGTAAAAGAGGAGAGTGAAAAAGTTGGCTTAAAGCTCAACATTCAGAAAACGAAGATCATGACATCTGGTCCCATCACTTTATGGGAAATAGATGGGGAAACAGTGGAAACTGTCAGACTATTTTTGGGGGCTCCAAAATCACTGTGGATGGTGACTGCGGCCATGAAATTAAAAGACGCTTACTCCTTGGAAGGAAAGTTATGACCAACCTAGATAGCATATTCAAAAGCAGAGACATTACTTTGCCAACAAAGGTCCATCTAGTCAAGGCTATGGTTTTTCCAGTGGTCGTGTATGGATGTGAGAGTTGGACTGTGAAGAAAGCTGAGTGCCAAAGAATTGATGCTTTTGAACTGTGGTGTTGGAGAAGACTCTTGAGAGTCCCTTGGACTGCAAGGAGATCCAACCAGTCCATTCTGAAGGAGATCAGCCCTGGGATTTCTTTAGAAGGAATGATGCTAAAGCTGAAACTCCAGTACTTTGGCCACCTCATGCGAAGAGTTGACTCATTGGAAAAAACTCTGATGCTGGGAGGGATTGGGGGCAGGAGGAGAAGGGATGAGATGGCTGGATGGCATCACCAACTCGATGGATGTGAGTTTGAGTGAACTCGGGCAGTTGGTGATGGACAGGGAGGCCTGGCATGCTGCGATTCATGGGGTTGCAAAGAGTTGGACACGACTGAGCGTCTGAACTGAACTGATAGGATATATAATTATAACTACTTAAATGATGACTTTTGAGTGTTCTCTCTATTCAAAGCGCTGTGGACATTATGAACATTCAGCTCTTATCACTGATTCTCCTCTGTAGATTGTGTAGTCCAGCTGTCTTTTTTTAGAAAATATCAGTGAATTAAAGTCAGGGAAACAAAAATATCTGCTCTCTGGAATCACAGGGTTTTGATCTGGCACTACTGCAACTTACTCAAAGTCTCACAATTGATAAGTGGCACAGCCAGTATTCAAGATCTTAGAGTAATCTCTGTGACAAAAAAGTGCTATTTTTCTAGCAGTGGAGATAGACATCCCTGCTTTATTCCCATCTCTGCTCCTGCTTTCGAGGAGTGAATGCTTGGAGTCAGTCATGCTATGAGCAGTGGTGGTGGTGGTGGTTTAGTCGCTAAGTCACGTCCGACTCTTTGCCACCCCGTGGACTGTAGCCTGACAGGCTCCTCTGTCCATGGCATTCTCCAGGCAAGAATACTGGAGTGGGTTGCCATTTCCTTCTCCAGGGGATCTTCCCAACCCAGGGACAGAACATTGCATTGCAGGTAGATTCCTTACCTACTGAGTCACCAGGGAAGCCTACCATGGAGATGGAGTCTGCCCCCGGAAAGGCTAGAGGACGTTCTAACTGAAGGTTAATTAAAACAGAAATTTTAGGCCAAATATTAAGGCAGTGCTGCGATAACCCAGGTCAGATTCCTCTTCCCAGACACTCCTTCCTCTGAGTCTGTGCAGCATTTTCCCTCTAGCTCTTACAGCCTTCCTGCCTGCTAGATTGTGTTAGAGTTGCTTACGTACATGCCTAATCTCTGAATGTGGTTATGATTTACTGAGCAATACTCTGAACCAGACATGCAGCTAGATGATTTACCTGCATTATCTCATTTAATCCCCATTAACATCTATGTGACGCGTACTATAATTATTGACAATTTTGTATACAAAGAGTCTGAAGTCAAACAGATCTTGCAATGTACTCAAGACCTCACAATTAATAAGTGGCACAGCCAATATTCAGGACCTGCTGTTTGTCTCCCAAGCCTGTACTCTTAACAACAAAGCTTTTCAAAGATGAAATGAAAAAAAAAAAAAAAAGTTTATTCACTGGCATATCCACTGAATCCCTGGGGCACAGAAAAGAATAAATATTTGCAGAGTGGAAGAAAAGGAGCTATGAGTGGGAAAATATCAGAAAGAAAATTCTGACTAACGAAGGACACCATCTCCTTAAAATATAGCTCACCATCTCTCCCAAATACTAAATAGGAATAATTAGAGGGAAATGTTCCTGCATTTACCTCCTATTTATAGGAACTACCTAGTATATATTTATATTAATACATTCTAATTTTCATATTTTATTACCAATGTACCAATCCGAAAAGCAAAAATAGAATACGATACTAAAACGGCTAGGAGAAAGTGCACAGCCTGAAGTGCCTGCTGGCCAGTCTCCTCTTATAACTCACAGCTGTAGCTGTGAAGCCCCGTAACCACTGCAGTCTGATCACAAGGGGACCAGGTTGCCACGGCCTGCAGATGTGACTAAGCACACACACATCCTGCAAAGGTAGATGCTGATGCTTCAGGTAAAGGCATCACTGAATCCACATGACATTTTGTTCTAACTACACATGTTCAGCATCTCTACTCTCTGCTCGATTACAAATTCCACGAAAGTAGAAACAATATTGATTTGGTTCGTGGCTTCATTCCCAGTGCTTGGCCCAGGGCAAAGGCTCAATAACCGTTTATGGAATGAATCCATAAATGAGGGAATATCTCTAGTCCAGCGTCTAGTGGATTAATTAGCAAGACAACAGAGCAGTGATTACATATGTTAGTTTCTGACTGGATTCTAACAATGGAACATATAATTTACCTACAATGATACTGTACCAGTTTTGACTAAAAGGTAAAGAAAATCCAAGTAAAAGTCAGGAGATTTTTTTATCTGATGTCACAATAGGCTGGGAGGTTAGAGTAGTTAAGGAGCTGGTTATTTGGCTCTTCAGCAACATCTTCAGGTGCTGGCTTCTTTCTGTTTGTGTCCTCCGCCGTCTCCAACACGCTGTCTGGTCCTCTGGCTACCTCCTCTCGTAATGACAGGACATTCAGAAGATTCAGCATCACCTCTTTACCCAGCTTCAACCAGAGACAATAAGTAACTAAACTTTCTTTTGTATCTATTCTAAGGATAAAAAAAAATCTTTCAAGTCCTGCCAACTGAAGTACACTCACAGGTTGAAATTACATTGCACATCTCATTCTGAAGATTATCACCAAGAAGGTGGCTGGACTTACCGTGACAGAATCAGACTTACCAAGATTTACTCCCTGAGGACTGGAAAGGGCTCACTCTCCTACTGGTCATGGCCATCTGGCTACTAAACCAAACATATTTACTGCAAGGAAGCAGTAAAGGAAATGGCGATTGAATACATTGCTACAAGAGTTCCAGCTTTGAATAAAAAGTCTAGATGGCCCTCTTTGGGCAGACCTCTAATTGCCAAGTCGATTCTCCAAACCTTCCTTTGCTGTTCTAAAGGTCAGCAGCCATGTTTCTGGCCAATAGCCTCTTTTCTCTGGCATACATTTTGTCCTCAACAGAATTAGGAAACTGATTTTCACTACTCTCAGCTCCTTCCCTTTTTAAAAAATCTAATTCCAATCTTCCTTGGGGCTCCATATTCCTGACTGTTTAAGATCCGGTCCTGAATTCTGAATAGTCATATATTTTGATGGGTAAAATTACCAAAACAAATCTGGGTGATCCAAGAAACCTGTTGAATGCTTATGTCACCCCAAAATTCATATGTTGAAATCCTAACCCACAAAGCAATGGTATAACGTACAAGACAGAGCCCTCATGAAAGAAATCAGTGTCCTAATAAAAGAAACCCCAGACAGATCCTTCTCCCTCTCCCATATGATGTTACATTAAAAAGACAACCATCTAAATTATAAGCAGGCCTTGGCCGGACACCAGGTCTGCCAGAGCCTTGATCTTGGACTTCCCAATGCCAGGAATGTGAGAAAAAAATTTTTGTTGTTTATAAGTTACCCACTCTGTGGTTTTTGTTATAGTGATAAGAATGGACTAATATATCATTCTAGAAATGTACTGAATTCTAAACTACCTCAACAGAGCAGAGTTTGGAGGGAGTATTAGGAGAATCAATCTTGTGTGACATGCCCCCTGCAACTGGTATAAACAGCACTGTTCTTTACCCAGACTATGGACTTGTTCCAAATAGGAAAAGGAGTACATCAAGGCTGTATATTGTCACCCTGTTTATTTAACGTCTATGCAGAGTACATCATGAGAAACGCTGGACTGGAAGAAACACAAGTTGGAATCAAGATTGCTGGGAGAAATATCAGTAACCTCAGATATGCAGATGACACCATCCTTATGGCAGAAAGTGAAGAGGAACTAAAAAGCCTCTTGATGAAAGTGAAAGTGGAGAGTGAAAAGTTGGCTTAAAGCTCAACATTCAGAAAACAAAGATCATGGCATCCAGTCCCATCACTTCATGGGAAATAGATGGAGAAACAGTGGAAACAGTGTCAGACTTTATTTTTCTGGGCTCCAAAATTACTGCAGATGGTGACTGCCGCCATGAAATTAAAAGACACTTGCTCCTTGGAAGAAAAGCTATGACCAACCTAGACAGCATATTAAAAAGCAGAGACATTATTTTACCAACAACAGTCTGTCTAGTCAAGGTTATGGTTTTTCCAGTAGTCGTGTATGGATGTGAGAGTTAGACTATAAAGAAAGCTGAGCACCAAAGAACTGATGCTTTTGAACTGTGGTGTTGGAGAGGGCTCTTGAGAGTCCCTTCAACTGCAAGGAGATCCAACCAGTCCATCCTAAGGGAAATCAGTCCTGAATATTCATTGGAAGGACTGGTGTTGAAGATGAAACTCCAATATTTTGGCCACCTGATGCGAAGAACTGACATTTGAAAAGACCCTGATGCTGGGAAAGATTGAGGGTGGGAGGAGAAGGGGACGACAGGGATGAGACGGTTGGATGGCATCACCGACTCAATGGACATGAATTTGAGTAAACTCCAGGAGTTGGTGATAGACAGGGAGGCCTGACATGCTGCAGTCCATGGGGTCACAGCAACCAAACTGACTAACTGACCCTTTATTTTTGAGATCTGGTATCTTCACTTTTGAGTAGATTATATGTCCCCAGAGTTTAAGAACCTGAACCAAAGTACGAAGTCTGCCCTTCTCATTTAGCAGCAGGTACAGTAGTGGTAAAGAACCTGCCTGCCAATGCAGGAGATGCTAGAGATGCAAGTTGGATCCCTAGATTAGGAAGATCCCATAGAGGAGGGCATGGCAACCCACTCCAGTATTCTTGCCTGGAGACTTCCATGGACAGAGGAGCCTTGTGGGCTACAGTCCACAGGGTCTCAAAGAGTCACACATGACTGCAGTGACTGGGCACAACACACCAGTAACAGCAGCTGAACATGTGAACTGTGAAAGATCCCTCAACGATACCAAGTAAGACTTTCACTTCTTCAGATTCACTTCTTGAATTCAGATTTCTAGGTATGTTTCCTGCCACCAGACAGGGAAAAAATGATTTCCATGCCACTCTTCAAATTATACACCAAGAGGAAGAGTAGATTAAGAAATTTATGCCAAAAATACAAAGTAAGAATAATAAAAGTAGCAGAGAGAGAGAGCAAAACGTGTGTGTGTGTGCTCAGACCCTGACAGGCTGAATTAAATGTGGCTGTGGGTTGCAGAGACGCCTTTGGACAGGCAAACAGGCTGTCAGTCCCAATTACCTCGCTGGGCCTCATTCTGTTACTTCAGGCTCTCTGCTGTCTGGCACTGGAGCCCTGCATTAGCCAAGATCCTAGCCAGCTGAAGAAGATTGAGAGGCAGGCCTTGCACTTGAGCCTGGGAACTGTCGCTCTGTTTCTCTTAAGACTTGTGACAGGATACGCCTTTCCAACGGGCTGTCAGTTTGATTCCTGACTTGCCAAAGCAGCTGTGTGCACAGAGGTCTTTAAAAAATCATGGATGAGCACCTGATCTAGTCCAACAACTAATGACAAAAAACTGCCATTGCTTTAGGGAAAAAAGAGAGAGAAGCATAAAAACAATTAACTGGCAAAATTAACTTACTTTGTGCAAAAAATTAAAAAAAAGCAGTTGCAGTGGAAACTCACACATTAATACTATAAATGATCCATGCAGAAATGAACTTGAAATTAATTCTACTGGCTGAGTTAATGTGTTGAAAAAGCACACTGAGTTGGTAGGTTCCTTAGGCTTCCGTTAGATTAAACAATATTGAAAGAAAAAAAAAAAAAAAAAGCTCTAACTGGTACCAATTCATCCTGTGAGCTGCAAAGCCAAGAATGTTTTGTTGCCCATGATATTTTCACCAGAGTTAATATCCTTCTTACTTCAATTAGAGAGACATTTAAAAGATCAACTCGTGGATTAGCACCTGAACATATTATTTTTTACTGTTTTAATGTCAGGGACAGGGATGAGAGAATTTACTTCACTATAACTATAAAGTTTTTTTAAACTCTGAAAGGAAAGAGAAAAAATTTCCCACAGGAGCATGATGAATGTATGGCTACAAATTCAACATCGTTTGATATCACCATTGCCTTGTTCTGCTGACCCACACACCAAAGGAGTTGTTTTTCCAGTCTCCTCTCCCAAAATGGACATCAGGTCCTACTCCTCAGCACTAATTCTCCATCCTTCAAAACAGAGCAGTCTGCAAATGCAGAGAGAGGCACATGTCCTTCCATAAGACATGAACAGAAGTCTATGACATATGGGGATTCCCAGCTGGCACTAGCAATTAAAAAAAAAAAAAAAAAACACCCACCTGACAACACAGGAGACATAAGAGATCCGAGTTTGATCCCTGGGTCTGGAAGATTCCCTGGAGGAGGGCATGGCGATCCTCTCCAGTACTCTTGCCTGAAGAATCCAATGCACAGAGGAGTCTGGCAGGCTACAGTTCGTGCAGTAACAAAGAGTTCGACATGACTGACGAGCTTAGCATGCTAGCACACACAATGCAGTATGTCTGGCTTCCAGTGATCAGGGAAGGAAGAGTGAGACTGGAGACCAGGCAGCCTCAGGAGTCTCCAGATGAAGTTGTCTGGATTGCCAGCACCATGGCACCCAGAAACCAGCAACCTGATTTGAGAGCTGTAGTCTGCTTTGGCTTCTTGTAATGGCTACCATTACAACTATCTGTATCCTTTCTGTGTGACTTTGAGCTCATTATAATTAGCCTCTCTCTGACTCAGTTTCTTCATTTGTAAAAGAGGACAAGTACTAATACCTACATCAAAGGACTGCTGTAAAGATTAAATGAGTTAATTTTTACAAAGCATGTATAACAGAGCAAGGGAAGCACTATATGAATACTAGCCTCTATTTTTAATCCAGTAACATATAACTAGCTTAATCTTCTCCTTTTTTAATATTATTTACTTCCTGTTGCAAATGATGAAGAAATTCCTATCATTCTATTTCCTTGCAACTGCCCTATTTTCCCTTTGATTTTAGTTATTACTTTCTTTACACCTTCAAATAAGACATTTTTATAGTACTGTAATATATTCACATCTATTAGTTGATTTATCAGTTTTAAATAATACACATTGACTTCTGATACAAAAGAAACTCAGAAAACGTCTATGCGATAATTTCAGACTCACTGGGCCCACTCACTGTGAGGTGGACTTGAGTCAACACTCCATTTGTCAGCCAATGTCCATATGGTCCCGCTTTGAGAGAGGTTCCATAGTGGCATTCCAGGTCCTCTAGAGACTAGCATTACCTCAGAGCTGATATTCAATAATCTCAACAATTTGTGTGTCTCTGTTTATCATATGCTTATTTATCCTGTTAAAGATGGGAGTTTTCTTTGGAGAAAGAACAAATAGCAATTGTGAGAACTTTATCTAGATATCTATGACTGTATAATAAACCATCCATAAACTAAGAAGCTTAAAAAAACACATTATTATCACTCACATTTCTATAATGGAATGGGCTGCAGTGGGTAGTTCTTTCTTAGAGTCTCCCATGCTTTGTAGTCAGATAGAATTAGGGCTGGAGACATCTAAAAGTTTGACTGGGCTGAACATCCATGATGGCTTTTCATTCAACAGGCCTGTTTTTTAGTTTTCATAGCACAGTGGTTTCACATTTCTTACCCCTTCACTAGCTTCCAAGAAGCCAGAAAGAAACTGCTAGGACAGTTAAAAGGTACACCTGGAACTAAACGCAAGGATACTTCTACCATATCCTATTGGTTAAAGCATTCATAGAACTCATCCAGGTTCAAGGAGCCAAGAAATGAGCTCTACTTCTTGATGGGGAGTATCCCCTCTCTGGGGGAGGTCATACTGCAGAGGGCATGTGGATTGGGGGATCTACCACCCTGAAATGTTTGTAGTATCAAGACTCTCCTTCCCTCCAAGGGCTCAGGGTTTCTGAACTAACTTCCTCAGGAATATGAATGGACAGAGGCTATGACTCTTTTGGAAGCTAAAGTCAACCCTCTGCTCACCATATCTAAAGAGATTTTTTTAATCCTACAAAGACGTTCTTAGAGGATTGCTGTATCCAATAATAAAAAACAGACAATCCTTTGGCAAAAAGACATACCAATGTTAGGAGTAAAAAGAGCGGAAAATGACAACAAAGCTTTCTCAAATCAAAAAGGAGGTACTATGAAAAATGTCCTGCCAATAAAATGGAAAACACAGGCAAAATAGAAAATTACTAGAAAACTATATAACTTACTATGGAAAACTCAATAATAGAAAAACTTAATAATTTTATAACCATATAACAAATAGAATTAATAAATTAAAATCTCCATTATTATCTCCTCCAAAACCTTACTATAATAGTTTTATAGGCAAGTTTTACCACAACTTCAAGGAACATATAATTCTAATATTATGCAAATTGTTCCAAACAAATAGAAAAAAATAAGCAAAATTCCCAACTCAATACTGTAAAGCTAGAAACCTTGATATCAACAATGTATAAGATAATTCATAAAGGGAAAATCATAGACAAATCTCATTTTTAATACAGATGTAAAAATCCTACATGGAATGTTAGAAAACAGTGTCAACAATATCATAAAAAGTAATATATCATGACTAAACAATGTTCCAGGAATACACAGATTATTAAAATTTAGAACTGTACTAACATCATTTTCACATTAACAGATTAAAAGAGAAAAGCCATATAATCCTCTCAAAAGGTACAGAGAAGCATTCAGGAAAATCTAAACAACCTTTTAGCAAACTAAATATAGTGGAAGCTTCCTCAGTCTGAGGGGTACTTACTGCAAATCAGCAACACACACACACACTTAATAAAGCATTCTCCTTACAATTAGGAAACAGGTAAGCGTTATCTCTGTCACCACCTTTTCTCCACATCTCTAGGTCCCCTGGCCTATTAAGAGAAAAAGGAAAGGAATAAAGCGAAAGAAGGAAGTAATAAAGGAAGGGAAGAAGGACAAAAGGGAGGAAGGGGAGTGAGGGGGAGAGGGGGAGGAAGGAAGGAAATGTATTAAATTCCAACAGAAGAAAAAACTGTCACTACTCACAGAAAATATAACTGTCAGCACAGAAAAAATACAGTTAACTAGAATAACAAAATTTAGCAAAACAAAGAGATGGCTATAAGATCAACATAAAAAAATTTCTATAATCATGTAGAACCTAAAATATGTATAACTTTTATGTAACTCCCCTAAAGAAACTCTCACAGATATGCAGAAAGGACACCTATAAAGGGGATTCACAGTTCTATCAGCAGAAGAATAAACTATGACAGCCATATAATCAAGTACTATACAGCAATTAAAATGAATGAACTAGGGCCATATGTATCAACACAGGTCAATCTAAAAACACAGTGTGGCATGAAAAAAGCAAGTTAGAAAAGAGTAGAGGTATGAACTTTAGCAAGTTAATTTGTCTGTAACTCAGCTTCCTTGCTTATAAAATGCTGATAACAGCACCCACATTCTAAGGTTAGTGTGTATAATATGCTCTAGGACAGTGCCTGAAAGACAGTAATCACTCAATAATAAGTGTGATCATGATCATGATAATGCACATACTTTTTAAACATGAAAACTATTTTATATATTGTTTATGGTTAAGTGCTAAGTGAAGTCGCTCAGTCGTGTCCGACTCTTTGCGACCCCATGGACTGCAGCCCACCAGGCTCCTCCGTCCATGGAATTTTTCAGGCAAGAGTACTGGAATGGGGTGCCATCGCCTTCTCCAGGAGATCTTCCCAACCCAGGGATTGAACCCGGGTCTCCCACATTGTAGGCAGATGCTTTACTGTCTGAGCCACCAGGGAAGTCTGTTTATGGTTGATACATAGTAAAATTATAAAATGGAAATATCACAATAATAAATTAATGCTGGAAAAAGGAGAGAAGAAAAAGAAGTGGAGTACATATATCTATAGCTGTATGTATTTGTCAACAAGACAGATCTGAAGTAAATAGAGCAAAAAGGTAACAAATTTAAATCTAGGTAGTAGAGGTATCTGTAGCTTTGTTATATCATTTTCTTTATTTCTGATATATTTGAAATATTTTATTAAAAATTCTCAGAAGAGAACTAAAACAAGGTATCTCAAGATGTGAACAGCAACACACTGCGGTTATGGGATAGTGAATGTTCTTTGTTTCTTAAATAGAGATTTCTATATTTTCCAAATTTTCTACAGTAAGAATATATTTCTTTTATAATTAGACAAAAAATAATTTAAAGCAAAAATAAAATCCTTTTACTATTGAAATCAAGGTCTGCTTCACCTAAATTACTCTTCATTTAGGTGTCTTCTATTCAAAACCAAATCTCTATATGTTAAAAACTGCATAACTTTAATAAGTAGAGGATTTTATTTGATTTATTGCATCAAAATTTATATCTACAAAATAAGCACTCTTTCCTAATTCACAAATAATTTATGGATCTTTTTCACCATCTTTATTGTAGTAAAATGTCATTCTCTATAAATTTCACATTGCTGATACTATGGGGAAAAGGTACTAAGGATCTCTGGATATATTCCTTAGAAAATCCACATAATGACACCATCAAAGATCTTCCCTAACCTCTTCTATTTGAGGTTTCAAATATAAAAGTGCATCTAATTCTGAAAACAGAACTGATCTTCAGAGACCTTGTAATTTATCTTTTACCATGATTACAATTTCTAATCTAACAAGCAGCAGTTCAAATTGAACTCTGATCCAAATGATCAATAGCCGTGTGCAACCCATTAGATGTGCGAATATTAAATCGTCTTTGGATAAGGGTTGTCCAAATGAAAAGCATATAATTATCATCTATTAACATATATTGAAGCAAATAACACAAAAAATGCAAAATATGTCATACAACCTTTCAGAAGTCCAGTTGACTATGATGCTAAGGTTAGATCTTTTATTTTATATACATATTTGTACCAAATTATGATTTATGCCTTTAAGTGTCTGTTATTAAAAATGCTAGCCTTAAGACACAAAATGGATAATTTGTGAATAAAGAACATTTAATTTCTGACTCCATCCTTCTTCCTGTGTCTGTGCTTTCTTAACACAGAAGTTTTCCTACCAACCTGTAAGAAGTAGCCATGGTCAGTGAGTAAAAGGATAATTCAATGGGTTTGATAAAAAATAATTCCAAATATCTAGCTTACCTTTCATATTTTCCTTTGCTATAAAAAACCCATATAGTTACAGAAGCATAAAATTATACAAAGAACAGAACTTAGAGAAAAATGAGTCATATCCCCTACCTTGAGTACCAGAGAGAATGGCAGTAAAATTTTCTAAATATCCCATGGTAGCTTCTTCCAATATTTAACAATGCAGATGTTGGAAACTTTTCTTTATGAAAACCTAAATCCCTAGTGTTCAAAGGTAAACCTAGAAAGGTAACCTTTTTATGGCATATTTCCCAGTCTCCCGTGCAGTTAGCTGAAGGTTCTGTGACTGTATAAGGATATAAGAAAGATGATATAAACTCCTTCCAGACCTGTCCTTCCAAACATCTCATGTGTGAGAATGGATGTCAGCTGAAACTACTGTGGTCATCATTTCACAATATATGTAAATCAAACCATCATGCTCTTTGCCTTCAACATATAGTGATGTATGCCAATTATTTTTCAATAAAACTGAAAAAAAAAAAAAAAACCTCTCAGGTATCTCTCCATTGATGTGGTAATGTTCCAAATGCTGAAGCTGTGAGATGTGGAAGCATCAGGCAGGGCCAAATCTAAACTTATAGTAAGCCTCTGAGGTTTCCGGGTATAGCTTGAAACTATATCATAGGCTAACCTATTCAGGTTCAGACACCTACTGACCATCATTTTTGGTTTGATCATGATGAGAAAAAACTTCCAGCATTCATTCCCATTTCCATTCTCTCCCATTAACAACCCCTGGCCCTTCTTTTCACTAATTTAGCATCTGTATCCTATTCTCATGGTCCCTAGATTTTTTCTCTCCCTCCATACTTACACAGGTTTAGCCACGGTCCTTCCTTCATTTGTCTCTGTTTTCCCTGAACCCTAACCTTTAGCTCTGAAACCTCATTCTTGCTTTTGGGTCAGAAGTGAGGTTGGGCAAGCTGTGCTTAGTTGTCTGTGTATCTCCAGGTAAGGAGGGAATAATTCCCTTTTCCTCATCCTCTTCCCATCATGCCATGGGATACGGAAGCCTTCTTGTGAGACACATTATGCGACAGTTTTTAACCTGGGCAGGACCTGAAGGTCAGACAAGTTAGGTCTTTTGCTTCAACAGATTTCAGCCATGCTGGAGAGAGGAGCATGAAGCTCTCTTTTCTGGTCTTCTTGGGGGCAGGAGTAAGGCTGCTATCTAACACCACTACCTTTACTTCTCTTACAATTGCTTACTTGGTGAAAGTACTTCCAAGAAAGCCTATTCAAAATACACAGAAATTGAAATAACATCCCCCTTCCAGTCCCTGTTTTACTCCTTTTACCTTTCTGAGTGATTGCTTGATGGGATTTCTTCCATTGTCTTTGCATTAGGGCTCCATTTTTTTTTTTTTTTAATCTCTTTACACAGGAACCATTTCAACAAACCTGCCATGTAGAACTAGAGTCTTTCAAGCAAGATAAAGATTAACCTGACCTTTCTTACATCAATTAATCAATATTGTTACACCACAGATTTACCTTTTAACCTTGCTGTTTCCACAGTGCAATATCAAAGCATGATTTGTGAGCTTGTTCCACTTTATATATGGTTAAGAACAACCCTCTGTCTGTGTGCTTTGATAAAGTGTCAGAGCATAACGCAACACAAGAGGCTTTTATTGTCTTCATCAAGAATGGCTTTGTAAATCTAAAATGAGAGCAGCAATACCAGCAAAGCTGGTTGATTGAAATTAACTACTGGCCTCTGTTCACAGATTCATGATGCTGGAAAGACCATTGTCGGAGAATGCTCTCAAGGGTGGAATCATTTGATCTGAATTTCAGATAAGAATATGTGTCTGTTGCCAGTATCAATACCCTCCCCCTATCACTGAAGCTTATCCCCAAGAAAAACAAGAAGGGCTTGCTCCACTCTGTTCTGACCTAAAATTGCCACTTTCCTCTCTAGTTTAGCCTGTTTCATAGGTGAAGAATTTAGAGAAGGCAAGGATGCTGAAGTATCTCAGAATACAATCAAGCCCTTTCATTGAATCCACTTCATGGCAGAGAACACTACCGCTGCTATGTCCTCTGTGAGATTCTGTAGACATAAAGACTTCCCACCAGACCATAACAATGTGTTTAAGTGCCTGTCTCATAAAAGAATTGTAGAATCTCTTTTTGCATATCATCCATCCCTTTGTTTTACATGGATGAAACTGAGTCCCAGAAAATGACACATTTTAACCCAGGTTTCACAGGTATTTACCAGTAGACTCAGACTTTACAAACCAGCAGAATTTCTCCCCTAAATGTTAAGCTGTCACATTAGTTCTTAAGAAAGCATTCAAATGTATGATGATGTTTGCACACTTACCACTTCCTCACAAGCCAATAATAAAGCATCCTGTAGAGGTTGCACATTTCCTTGGGGCTTGCTTGGCAGTGCTCCATTTTCACCTGGCCATCTTATATCAGAAGAAAATCCATATTATAGTTCTGCCATTTACTAGCTCTATGATCTATGTTTAAGATATTTAACCTGTGTCTTACCGATCTCTTGGATAAAATAAAATACCTCACAGGGCTGTCTGGAGGGTTGAAAGAATTAATACCTATAAAGCACTAAAAACAGTATCTGGCACATAATAAGCACAATATAAACATGAAAGTCTTGGTCGCTTAAGTCATGTTCAACTCTTTGTGACCCAATGGACTGTAGCCCACCAGACTCCTCTGTCCATGGGGATATCCCAGCAAGAATACTGGAGTGGGTTGCCATTTCCTTCTCCAGAGGATCTTCCTGACCCAGGGACTGAACCCAAGTCTCCTGTGGCTCATGTAAATATTGGCTTATATTATTCCTTCCATTCCTTTCTCAGATTATCTGGGGCATGACTCCACAGCTTTGTGATACTTGGTTCCTTCATAAATTCTATGTGTTTTATAATTCTTGACTCCATCATAGTGAACATACTGTAGAGCTCTTTCAGTTCATTTTGAACACAAACAGGAGGCACTGGAAAGAAGTGCCTTTATATATATATGGAAAAAACCCACTAACATCTATCATTGTACTCACATTCTGATTCTTTTTGGGTAATTCATAGACTTTAGCTACCTCATTTCCAGAACATGGTACCCAAGATTGTTGACTGAATTCCACTGTGCTTTCAACCCTTAAAGTATGAGAAGCACTGGGGAATGTCACTATCCAGTACCCTGTGAGCAGTGCACAAAGTAAACGTTATTATGGCTTCTATGATGTGTGAGAAGCAGTCAAGTTTTCTTTTAATAACAGAGAAGTACCTTTCTCTTGAACCTGGTCTGACCAATCATTAAAATGTATCTAGTATAGTCAAGGAATAACCTTAGATCATGTGAGATTCCCAGCTATAATCACAGATTTGAGATGACTATGCTTGCTTCCTCACGTTTAGCTAAATGAAAGTTCCTATTCCAAGAAAGTCTCTTAAACAATGTGTCTCTTAATAAATAAAGTGCCAATGATTCAAGTAGAAATTAATTTTTGGTAGGAAATTTGAAATTATATGATATTTTAAATAATGTGGAGGAAGGGTAAAATTAAGTGGAAATACCATGTTTAAGCAAAAACAAGCTTAAACTTGCTCAGTTTACAAATTAAGGGTGATTGTTTAAGAATCCTAAAGACATTACCCTCTTAATGGTACCTGTCCATTATTTTTTTGGCACCTAGTGAGGTGTGTGTGTGTAAATGATATAACCCAATAGCACAGCATAATCATTCACCAAACTGAACTAGAGTATATGAAAAGACAATACTACTTCCGTGCTTTTACTCACATGAGGAAATATAAGAATTTTGTTCAAAACAAAGCAGTAGCTCTGTTTTGTTTAGCAATTTATTTTTCTTTTTTATTGAATGGAGACACACATCATGAAAGGCCAAACTATCAATTCTGTTTAATATTTCCCCAAAACAAACCTATTAAGCATATTTTGCATGCCCCTATGCATGCTCAGTCATGTTCAACTCTGCAAACCCATGACCGTAGCCTGCCAGGCTCCTCTGTCCATGGAATTTCCCAGGCAAAAATACTGGAGCGGGTTGCCCATTTCCACTTCAGGGGATCTTTCCAACCCAGGGATCAAACCCACATCTCCTTCATTGGCAGGTGAATGTTTTACCACTGAGCTACCTGGGAAGCCATATTCACAGCTTAACCTCCTTTACCACTGAGGCTTAAGGAGATATCAGTATTGTACCCATGGCCACTTCGGCACTGACCACAGCAGGACAAAGACTGAAGGAGACTGAAGTCCCACCTGCACACAAAAATCAGGTGATGCTAAGGTTTAGCTTCATAAAAAAACTTCTCTCCTCTCTTTTGAGATTCTGCCTAGGGGAGGGTTTGTCATTCTCAGGACAAGGTTACCTTAGCAAATGAGTCTGAGAACAATGAGCTTGAGGTTTAAAATAAAATTCAAGGATGTTCTTAATAAGGTTATATACTGTTAATCCATGGTTTTCTGCCAAGTAGTATCTCAAATGCCTCTTTAGGGATTTATTCTACTTTAGAAGGATGGTGAATATAAATATTTAAGTATATGGAGACTTTGTCTTTGACCTAATGAAGTTTACAATTTGTTTAGATATTAGTCTTAGAAATGTGATAATTATAGAATGGACAGACACTGGAATGCAAAAAAAAAAAAGCAATAAAGTCACATTTTTTTGTCTAATGGAGTTCTCAAAGATTAAAAGGCACGATAACCATTAGTGTGAGAGTGTAGAAATGGGCATTCTCATATATTACGGGAAGGAGTATAAATTGATCCTTTCTCTAAGGGAGGGAATTTGGCAATACACATCAAGAGTCAGAGAAGTGTATAAACACCAACCCATATGTTCCACTTCTAGAGAATTATCCTAAGGATGTAATTGGCCAAGAGCACAGAAATGTATATTCAAGAGTCTACGGTTTATAAAAGTAGAAAATTAGAGGAAAAAAAAAAAAAACAGAAGTATCCAGTAACAAGGATTATTTTAATCATGTACTTTTATACAGTGGAATGCTATGTAGCTGACAGCATGATTATGGAGATGTACATTTGTCAACTTCAAAAGATATTTTTTAATGATTATTAAGTAAAAACAGCCCATTATAATTTAAACTGTAGTATGACACTGCTATGAGATGAAAAATAGTATATGGATAAATATAAATTGAAGACACGTACTAAAATGTTTCCTGTTGTCTTTGAATACTGAGTATTCAGACAATTTTATTATTTATTTATGTTTCCTCATATCTCTACATTCAATATCCATTAGTTGAGTCTAAGAAATAAAGATTGGGATATACTTTTGAAGGGAATTAATGGTATTTGGAGATATAATTATGTCATATTTACTTCAATTTACTTGGATTAAAATATTATTTCATTCCATTTGATGTGTATGTTACCATTAGGAACATTTAAAAAAAGACTCTCCCTTGAAGATGGCAGAACTACAGAAAGAAGGAAAAGAGTTGGAGAGAAGAGAAGAGGTGTGGGGGAGGGAATGATTGAATTTAATGCAAAAGGCTTGAAACTGTCAGATCTAAGTTGAACTCCTGGCTATTACCCTTAGAGTTGTTTAAACTTGTAAAGACCACTTTGGTTCCTTAAGTCTCAAGATCTGTATCTGTAAATTGAGAGTCATAATAATATTCACAGGACTGTGATAAGGATCAGTAAGAGGCATAAGTCAAAACGTCTTGCTCAAAAATGTGATGTGATGAATGTAATGAATACCTACAGTGAACAGGTAATATATACTGGACACAGAGTTATGCACTTTAGTACATTAGTACATATGTAATAATATGTCACAACAACCCTATCAC
Organism: Tragelaphus eurycerus; assembly: GCA_935064755.1. Lineage (NCBI taxonomy): Eukaryota > Metazoa > Chordata > Mammalia > Artiodactyla > Bovidae > Tragelaphus > Tragelaphus eurycerus. The sequence goes on along the minus strand of CAKXYN010000111.1, from coordinate 5,240,353 downwards.
ACAGGTATCTTGTCTCCATTTTGCAGATGAGGAAATAGAGTTGTAAGGAATTTCAGAAGCCTGCTCAAAGCCAGAGAGCTGGAAAGAGAGAGATGGAGATTGGCATGAAATTGTCCCAAATGGAAGCTTCATATTAGACAGTGATAAACTAGGACCTCAGTGCCCCCATCCCTTCCCCTCTCTCTCCTCTACTCTCCCACTCACTCTCTTCAATAAAGAGAAAACCAGATCATTTAAACTCAAACAATGCTGAGTTGTTCAAATTCACATAAAACTCATTTCACTCTACAAGCTAGTCTTGAAAACATTCAAGCCCAGAGGAAAGATAGCTGAAAGACATGCTGTTTCTAATACATTCCTTATAAACTTCCCTTTCTGAAGTTAGTTTTTTATGTGTTTTATTTTGCATTGCAAATTTAATCTGATCCTGATATCCAAGTACCTACTGTTGCTGCTGCTGCTAAGTCGCTTCAGTCGTGTCCAACTCTGCGCAACCCCACAGACGGCAGCCCACCAGGCTCCCCCATCCCTGGGATTCTCCAGGCAAGAACACTGGAGTGGGTTGCCATTTCCTTCTCCAATGCATGAAAGTGAAAAGTGAAAGTGAAGTTGCTCAGTTGTGTCTGACTCTTTGCGACCCCATGGACTGCAGCCCACCAGGCTCCTCCGTCCATGGGATTTTCCAGGCAAGAGTACTGGAGTGGGGTGTCATTGCCTTCTCTGAGTACCCACTTCATTACCCTACAAATATTCTCAAATACAGCCACAAAGCATAACATTCTGATTTTTCTTGTGTTGTTTTCTTTTACAAATCGGCCTGTGTTTTTTTAAAGTGGAAGACTTTTTTTCATCTCCAATCTGTTCAGAAATACTGATACCTCTAGAATATAGAAATCTGAACTCCAAAATAACATGATTTAAACTAAAAGACTTGATTCAAGTCCAAAATATTCTGTGTGTAGTCTATCAATCTTTTCATTATATACAATATGTAAATAAGGATATGCATAATCATAATTCAGTGTTTCACAAAGGTTGTTAGAAATCAGACAAATGACCAAGCACAATAACAACTAGCATGTACCATGAAATATGGCTATGACATTACTCTGGTAGTATATTAGGATCAAAGCCATTGCATAAGAACTATAAGAACTCATCAGGTCAATAGTTCTTCCTAGTCTACAAACCCCACCATCACATAAACAATGGCAATGTGCATAATTATAAAGAAAATCAATCAAAATCCTTTAGGATACTTTATATTTGGTTGCTTCTGATATGTAGGCTTTTGGAGAAGTATGCTCTATTTTTCTGCTACTTTACTCATGTTCTTTATGCCATCTATAAGACCCATCCTACAGTCCCCTACAATTTCCTCATGTCAAAATTATTCTCTTTGACGTGGCATTTCTTTCTGAACTTATCCTATTGTGTCATGAACCAGATTTCTTCCTCCTCTGCACTCACATAGCAAATTATGTCTTATGTTACTTGCCTTCTACTTACCCAATAGGCCTACAACCCCTTAGAGGGAAATTTGGGGACTTCTGAAAAGCAATTCCATGGCATGAACCAAATATGACACAGCATGTCCAGCAAGCAGTGAGGTGCTCAGTAGGTCACAAATAACCTTGTTAATAATGCAGTCTTCTTCATTGTATACTTAGAAGGTTGTGTTTGCACCCAATGGAAGAAAGGAATCTGTACGCAAATAAAAGGAAAAGTCTCCTTAACACTCAAAACCTGAATCTCCTGCATGAGGAGAAAAGACATTCTCAATATGCTCAGAGGCCTGGAATCCAGAGTCAATCACTTCTTCCAAACTAATCACTTGAAAAGACATTATCTGAGCTGAGCATAAGGAGGCCATGAATATCCTTAGATCATATAACTTCATACGACAAAATAAACATGAGGAAAAGAGCTCTGTAAGTACCAAGATTAAGTCTCCCAACAATTGGCAAATCACTAATAACAGGCCTTTTGTTCCTTCTGCAAGCGGTCAAAAGTAATGAATAATAGAATGTTATGCCAAGTCAACTAGCAGCCAGTTCACGTGAGATCATTTAAAACAGGAGAAAATGATGCTTGAAAAGGTCCCTGATGAGATTTTGCTTTTTCCTAAGAGACTTCAGATAGCATTCTGCTGCAGCAATTTAAAAACCACTTTCCAAAATTGGGCACCCTCATTATCATGCATTATATTTGCACTTTCCACTTAGGTTGCTTTGAAATAGAATGACACCCAGTTGTGTTTTTTTACATTAAATGCACCTTCTCTCACATTTGATCTCTCCTTTTGTAACAGTCATTTTATTTCACAGCAACCACATTTCTTTGTCTCTATTTCACTGACTGTGTAGTTTTCAAATGATGCAGACATGGCCATTTTGTCTGTTGTGGACAGAGAGAAACTGGAAGCTTGCCTACCAGGCCCAGCTTCACCCAGCTAGTGCCAAAGTAAGGCAAACAGGGGCTCTGGGTTGGGTCACTTCCATCTGGGGTAAAAGAGACATACTTGAGAGTAAAGCCTGCTGTTGTTGTTATTTACATTCTGGCTGTTGTTGTTATTTTAATTGAGTGAGATTATGTTGCAGACAGAAGGTTAATTTTGCCAGAGCTAAAAAGAGTGAGGTCATTCTATGAGCCCTTGGGTATAATGTCATCTCTAAACAGAAGATGCTGGTGCCTAAGAGTCACTTCAGAGGCCTAGAAATAGAAGGAACTGGTATATAAACACTGCACTCTGAGAAAACATAATTGTGACTAAAGCATCCAATTCAGAGTAAAATATGGACACCAACTCAGGGTGTCAAAACTCCTCAGTACAGCTTTATCTTGGGTTGCAAAATAGCTTAGGCCTATTCCATTGGCTAATTTGGGGCAAGAATTCATAGAAAAGAGGGGAAAATATATAGTAAAGTCTTACATATATTTTCATCCATTCAAATATGCTATGCATGCATGCATGCTAAGTCACTTCAGTCATGTCTGACTCTGCAACCCTATGAGGAATAGCCCACCAGGCTCTTCTGTCCATGGGATGCTCCAAGCAAGAATAGTGGAGTGGACTGCCATGCCCTCCTCTAGGGGATCTTCCTCACCCAGGGAACTGAACCCATGTCTCCTGCATCTCCTGCATTTGCAGGCAGATTCTTTACCACCATGCCACCTGGGAAGCCCTCAACTATGTTATATTAACATATTAAATATAAATATAAAATGTATTACCATAATGCTACAGTACTTTCTATTCATAAATAATATGATAATGTCAATATACTTAGTAAACAAATATGGATGAAAATGGTTGGGATTACACTGGCAAGTGAATAATCAGAACTTACTTTATCATTTATACCATAACTCATTCATAGAATGTGACCTACATTGACATTACTCACCTTCTATGTCACCTAGTAACAAAAATCCAACAATTTTTTAAAAAACAAAGAAAACTGGGGTTGTTAATATATGTACATGATTCATCTACTAGCATCAACAGCCTCTGAGGGAGTTGCTATGTTTATAACATAGTATACCAGTGGACTCATAAGTAATCAAGAAAAATTTAAATTTCTACTTTATTAAGCACATTAAAAGGGCTTCCCTGGTGGCTCAGAAGGTAAAGAGTCTGCCTGCACTGTTTGAGACCCACGTTTGATCCCTGGGCCAGGAAGATCCCCTGGAGAAGGAAATGGCAAACCACTCCAGTATTCTTTCCTGGAAAATCCCATGGACAGAGGAGCCTGGCAGGCTACTCTACAGCCCATGGGGTCATAAAGAGTCCGACACAACTGAGCAACTTCACTTTCACACTTTAACTTTTGGGCTTCCCTGGTGACTCAGCTGGTAAAGAATCTGCCTGCAATGCAGGAGACCTAGGTTCAATCCCTTGGTTGGGAAGATCACTGGAGAAGGGAAGGGCTGCCCACTCCAGTATGCTGGCCTGGAGAATTCCATGGACTGTATAGTTCCTGGGGTTGCAAAGAGTCAGACACACTGAGCGAATTTCACTTTCACTACAAGACATCAAAAAAGTGTGTAATACATCTTATGAGCATTTATATGAAATTATTAAAGCAAAATTATTACAGCAAGGGACCAGTTTCATCTGGAAAATCGATTAATGTAGAACACCTCGTTCTTCAATGATGTGTCACCATACTTTCATTGTCTTACATATTTAAGATAAATCAGGAGAATTCTGAAATGCTAAGGGAAGCGATTAGCCTAAGACATTCTTCAGGAGAAATGGAGTTTAAGGTTCTCAAATTAGAAAAGTGAAATCCTAAGAGTCCTCTTCAGGTGGATGTGAAGAGGGCATTAAGACGTCATAGGTCTCTGAATTGCTAGTCACCCCATCTTCCCTTTGGAAGACAGGCACCTGGGAGATCACTGAAGCATGAGCCCTCCACTCTTGGTCAGGAGTTGGGGATCCTGACAAGGAGATGGGGATCCATCATCACTGCAGTGGAACTCTGGATCAGAGAAATCAACAGGAAGCAAACCAGGGCCCTGAGAGAAAGTCCTGCTTTCTCCATTAGTTACTGCAGGAAAGAGGCAAATCTAGAGTTAATTTACTAATTCATCCAGGTATTAGAAAATGGATAAGAACTTCCCTGGTGGTGCAGTGAGTAAGACTCTGCCTATCAATGCAGGAGACATGGATTTAATTCCCTTGTCTGGAAAGATCCCACATGCCATGGAGCAGCTCAGCCTGTTTGAGCCCACATTCTGCAAATATGAGTCCCACAAGTCTAGAGGCTGTGCTCCTCAACAAGAGAAGCCACCACAAGGAGAAGCCCACATACTGTAACTGGAAAGTAGCCTCTGCTCACCCACCACAACTAGATAAAGCCCTCACGAAAGCAACAAAGACCCAATGCAGCCCCAAAACAATAATGTGTGCTCTGTTGTTCAGTCATGTCTGACTCTTTGCAACCCCATGCATTGTAGCCCCCAGGCTCCTCTGTCCATGGAATTTCGCAGGCAAGAATAGTGGAGTGGGTTGCCATTTCCTTCTCCAGGGAATATTCATGACCTAGGGATCAAACTCAGGTCTCCTGCATTGCAGACAGATTCTTTACCATCTGAGCCACCACAGAAGCCCAATAATAAATAAATAAAACCACGTTGGACAAAAAAAGAACATGGATCTCATACCATTCTCAAGTAGGAAGGAGAAAACGAGAAAAACTAACAATAATCTAATGAGTGTATACCATAATGACATTTATAATAATGGTTTTGACTGTTCCTAGGGACTTGTTCTTTAAACATCCTCTAAACTTTAAAATAACCCTCCAATACAATAATAGGTATTATTGTATCCACTTGACAGAGAAAAAAACTGAAACTCAAAGAAATTAAACATTTTTGCCCAGGATCACATAACTAGTAAACTGAAAAATTAGGATTCAAACCAGCTCCATCTGACTATAAAATCCAGTAATGGTGAGATTACTCAGTAAGTGGCAAGGTGGAGATGTGAGCCTCTTGTATCCAGATCTCTGTGTTGCTCTCCTTCTTTAACACTTCAGTATCAGTACATGAGCTCCAGTTTCTACATAGCAGGCCTAGTAGTCCAGGAATACTAGAATGGGAAGAACTCCTGAAGAGAAACAAAGATTCTTTGGCTTCTAGGGGGTCACAGTCCCCATGGAGAATCTGATGAATAATTATGGTCCTCTGCTCCAGAAAGACATATGTACCTCAATTCTTGTTATTCACCGGAGTTACATTCTATACAGTCACCAGGAACACTGAATTAGCAAGTACTAAATTATAATTTGGCCACCTCATGTGAAGAGTTGTCTCATTGGAAAAGACTCTTGGAGGGATGGGGGGCAGGAGGAGAAGCGGACGACAGAGGATGAGATGGCTGGATGACATCACTGACTCGATGGACATGAGTTTGGGTGGACTCCAGGAGTTGGTGATGGACAGGGAGGCCTGGTGTGCTGCAATTCATGGGGTCACAAAGAGTCGGACACGACTGAACGACTGAACTGAACTGAAATTATTTCTATGGGATTTCTTTGGTGGCTCAGACGGTAAAGTGTCTGCCTACAATGTGGGAGACCCAGGTTTGATCCCTGGGTCGGAAAGATCCTCTGAAGAAGGAAATGGCAACCCACTCCAGTACTCTTGCTTGGAAAATCCCATGGACAGAGGAGCCTGGTAGGCTACAGTCCATGGGGTCACAAAGAGCCAGACACGACTGAGTGATTTCACTTCTTCAAACTATTACTACAGGAAAGGCAGGGTTAGGTGTCTTTGAGCCTCTGGACACAACATCTTCACCAACCAATCCATATATAACCTTGTTTTCTGTGTGTTTCTATTTAAGGACAACTTATTTAATACATATTGTTGATTCATTAGCAATGAAGTCACAGCCAGAGCACTACAACTCATGCCAGAATGAAGCTTATCTGCACATATATTTTCTTCTTAAGACACAGCACAGCCTTCTTGCTCACAGGAACTCTAGATAACACTTTAGGTGTCATTTCAAACAGGAAAAATCACCCGTGGAAAGCACAAAAATGTGGCACCAAACAGATTGTGGGAAAGACATGTTAATAGTTTGAGCATTGAAACAAGGCAGCAGAGCATCGCCTTGGCGGACCTTAGCTGGGAGTGCATGTTGGGCAACTTCAAATTTGTGCTGCTCTGTGCATGTCTGCTAACAACTGCAAAAGCATTCTGAGTATTGATTTGGGGGCTACAATATTTTTACTGAGTAGGCAAATCCACATATACAGAATCCATAAATCATTAACGGGAATGGACCACATGAATGTAAGATTTCATATAATTCCAGAAGATATATGGACTGCACCCAGTCTAACCATCATCTTTTTTCCAAATGCTTGATCTAGAACAACTCACTGTATACATCAGTTCTAGAATCCTGAATATTGGGAGAACACTTGAGCATGAAAACAAGCTATAGTTTTGAATAATAAAGAAAATGTTAACAAGATTTCTAAAACAAGTGATCCATGAATATACATTAATAAAATTGATTTTAAAAAATAAAGTGAACAAATAAACTTTATTCATCTGAAAGTTCAGGGAATGTATGATGTTTGCTTGTTACTGTATTAACTTTTAACATCACAAACATTATCTTCTGTTAGTTTTTACTCAATGTTTTAAAAAGATACTTCTGTGCTCTAAGAAAATGTCCACAAATAATCCCCAAGTGTAACATCCTTACTTAGAAAAACTGAACTAGGTTTTGATTAATAGTGAATTTTGGTGAGCTGGGCAAGCTGAAACACTAACAGTCTTTAACCTCGATCTCCCAAACAATGCATTATTATACACCAGTCAGTCGCACTCTCAACCCAAACAAGTTTGCCACTGTAAGTTCTAGAAACCAGACCATGAGCACATTCTGACAAAGGACCATGGAGAATGCAAAAATGAAAGCATTCACCCCATGGACCTCCAATCTCTACAGATATAGGAATAGAGCAAGAGAGAGTGCTAACATAAGTAACTGATTCATTTGTCTCGGAACATATTTCTCTCTTTTTTCCCCATCCCCCTTCTCTCCAGTCAAGTGTTCAAATGTACACACACACATCCACAGGCACATTACTCAAGCAGAAATGTGAAGCTCTCTGTCACTAATTTAACCTTCTGAAATCCTATGTATCTTTGATTTCTAGCTCTCTCTGTAAAGCCTCTTTTATCCCTTGCTGCTGCTGCTGCTGCTAAAACAACATACCAAAGTAAAATTCTAAGAGAATTTTAGAGCACCCCGCTCCAGTACTCTTGCCTGGAAAATCTCATGGGTGGAGGAGCCTGGTAGGCTGCAGTCCATGGGGTCACTAAGAGTCGGACACGACTGAGCGACTTCACTTTCACTTTGCACTTTCCTGCATTGGAGAAGGAAATGGTAACCCATTCCAATGTTCTTGCCTGGAGAATCCCAGGTACGGGGGAGCCTGGTGGACTGCCATCTATGGGGTCGCACAGAGTTGGACACGACTGAAGCGACTTAGCATAGCATAACAGACTTATGTTTATAACCAAGTTTCAATTGATGTGACCCTGAATTCATTCATTCAACATGCATTCAATCAATATGTACTGAGCACCTGGTCAGGGTAAGGCTCTATGCTAGGAGTCACAATACAAGAATCAACAAAAACAGATATCAGGGCCCCTGCTTAAAATGTGGCTGCTGCTGCTGCTGCTAAGTCACTTCAGTCGTGTCCGACTCTGTGCCACCCCATAGTTGGCAGCCCAGCAGGCTCCCCCATCCCTGGGATTCTCCAGGAAAGAACACTGGAGTGGGTTGCCATTTCCTTCTCCAATGCATGAAAGTGAAAAGTGAAAGTGAAGTCACTCAGTTGTGTCCGACTCTTAGCGACCCCATGGACTGCAGCCTACCAGGCTCCTCCGTCCGTGGGATTTTCCAGGCAAGAGTACTGGACTGGGGTGCCATTGCCTTCTCCAAAATGTGGAGATGAACATAAAAACAGGCTTCAAGTAGTGAGTGTCAATTAATTCAAAGCTATGTTCTCTGGACTATTCAAGAAACATTTGGATAAAACAGCCAGGAAATAAGAATCATGAAATAAAGTTATTTCACTCTGGCTTTCTCTGAAGCCTGATCTGTAAGAAAGACACTGTCATACAGTACACGCCGGAAGGGGAGTGAGAACACCCCATCTGAGAAACCTGTGCCATTCTTTCAGCCCCAGTGCTGTTTATCTTGAAAACGAACTGCTCCTGGCCTTGCTCCAAGGCAAGCAATCCAATGATTCATTGAGGTTTTATTCTTTGGGGATCAGTTTTAAGCAGCAATGGCAAATAGGCTGTCCCAATAAAAACATGTCTTAAGGAAAGAAAGTCCCATATTTTTCTCCTAATAGACAGACATCTCATAAATTTTGGAATTAAGAAATTCCTCTATTCAAGTGGCATGGCCTAGATTTCTAATAAACATGATGTCTGAGATGGAAAAGACAGGCCTGTGCTTTAAAACTAAAAATCCTCCTAAATCTAGATTTGAATTTAAGCTTAAAACATAATTTTGGAGTGGACAGAGAATGCATTAATATTCCCATATTAAAGGAGACTGATAAATCTCCTTTATTTATCCTAAGATAAATCAGGACAAATGATGATTCCAGCTTCACTATTCTTCCTTCAGTGAGAATTTTCACAACCCTTCTTTGTCCTTATGCCCTTCCCATGCAAACTGAATTGATTGCTTAAGCTACAGAGTGAGACTCAAATGAATGGGCTGTCATAATGTAGGCTTCAAAAAATTAACAAATTGGATAGATATTGAATATTTTTATAGCAAGATAAAACAGGTAAAACATCAGATATTGCTTCTTACAGTAAAAAGGGGGGAAAAAATAAGAGTATTACCTCTTACTTTAAACCAAAGAACCAATCTGAACAATTCCATTTTATGGCAAAATGTCATCCCTTTATAAAAAACAATAATAAAATAAAATCTTATTTGATGTAGTATACAATATAACAATTTTTTAAAGAAATTTCATTCCCTTATATGACATTAAAATATTTTACCTCAACTAGATGACTTACAATTTTTTAAGATTAAATTCCTTGCTATATTTACACTTTAAACCTGAATAAAAAATAGATGAAATAAAAATGTATTGATTATTTATTTACTATTGTAAGATATAACCTATTTACATATTAAAGATCAATATCCCTGCCTTTAATCACTTGAAATATGAATCTATAAAGATATTTAGTTCAGAGAGTCCTTTTGGGATAAATATCAACCTATTTTTACTCATATTGATAAAATATATTCTACTTACATGATAGTATATATAAAGTTATCATAACTATATACATATTATGAAGCTATAAGAAATATTAGATAAAATATAAGTATTACTGGTAACTTTCAAGAACCCAAAATATTACTATATATAAAACAATGAATTCCAAGGTCAAATATAAAACATTCTAGTAGGTTTCAACTTATCTCAAATGCTGTCCTAATAGTCTCCAACCAAGATTAATGTATTTAACTTAAAGAAAAATATAAGCCCAGATGACAAAATACTTTTGACAAAAAGAAAAAGAAAGAAAAAAAAAAATCTCCAAAATCAAGGTAAGTGTTAAAATGGTCAAAAGAAAGCCAAGAATCTCAAACATACTTGGATCTTCTATCATTCATTACTATAGAGGACAGAACCAAAAAATGGGCCTGACTGAAATAGAAGTCATTTATGAAGGTTTTTCTGATTGTGAGGTTCACTAAACTCACTAAAAGTTAGGTATTTGAGAAGGAAGGGTTTTGCTAGAGAAAGTTCAAAACTGGGAAATATCTCACTGGTATGAACCAACTTACATGTGACTTTCCTTAACGGATAAGGAATTGATGAGACAGTCATTCAGGTTTCCTTTTAACTCTGAAAGTATATGGTAACATATTCTTTAAGATTACACAGAATGGTGGATCATTCAGCTCATTCCAGAATGGATATACACCAGAAGTGGAAAACAAATGCATTGAATTTCACTTCTAAAATTTCCTTGATATTACTATGCAGATTATTTATTTAAGTTTTCCAGATATTATCTTTTCTACCATTTTGCTTATATAAAAAGAGGGAAACCTGATATCCAGATCTGAGGGTTTACTTTCACTATTTCATAGCCCACTTTTGGAATAATTAAGATAATCTACTACTTTGTGTGGCTACTATATACTCAAAGATTCTAACTCCTTTTAGTGACATTTTTAAAAGTCATGTTTAACGCAATGAGACCCTGTTCTCTTATATTTTTGCTACCATCTCTACGGTCATGTAAACTGGTCTTATAATGATACTCAAACTAGATTTTGCTTGAACGGATCACACTCTAGTGATGGATGATAGGAAAGATTGCTCACTACCTAATGTTTGTTCTTAGTAACATTCACTAATATTCATACCTCTTCTGTAAACCTTGTTCCATTTTTTAACATATAATTTATTTTGATAAAATATAGAAAACTGTCTCAATGATTCATGTTACCCATTACTTTAATAAATTATTCAACACAGAAATAACAAAACCTCTATGAAGTATAATCTAAATTGTGCAAAACACATCAAAATTAATGAATAGTACCTTTGATTTTTATTGTATTTATTCAATTGCTGCTAATTAGAGAAATGCCACTATTCAGACTACAGATTTCTGTCAGTATAAAAATCCATAGGAATTCTACATAAAACTATTCTTAACTTTAGATCCAGTGGCTGCTTTCCTCAATCTAACAATAATGAAGACTAAATTAGTATTTCAATAACATGGAAACTGGGGTTGCTGAAGATACAAACTTCAGTGGAGCTACCAATAAGTATGAAAATTGTTTTCAAATTTTTAAGCATTTATTTAAATTCTTTCAGAACTACTCTGATTTTACATAGGACTTCCCTGGTGGCTCAGACGGTAAAGCATCTGCCTGCAATGCAAGAGACCCGGGTTCAGTTCCTGGGTCGGGAAGATGCATTGGTGATTATTTAAAGGCAGATGATAGAAATTCAATTTAGATAGATTATGCAAGAGAGTTCCAGAAAAACATCTATTTCTGCTTTATTGACTATGCCAAAGCCTTTGACTGTGTAGATCACAATAAACTGTGGAAAATTCTGAGAGAGATGGGAATACCAGACCACCTGATCTGCCTCTTGAGAAATCTGTATGCAGGTCAGGAAGCAACAGTTAGAACTGGTCATGGAACAACAGACTGGTTCCAAATAGGAAAAGGAGTACGTCAAGGCTGTATATTGTCACCATGTTTATTTAACTTATATGCAGAGTACATCATGAGAAATGCTGGGCTAGATGAAGCTCAAGCTGGAATCAAGATTGCCGGCAGAAATATCAATAACCTCAGATATGCAGATGATACCACCCTTATGGCAGAAAGTGAAGAGGAACACAAAAGCCTCTTGATGAAAGTGAAAGTGGAGAGTGAAAAGGTTGGCTTAAAACTCAACATTCAGAAAACGAAGATCATGGCATCTGGTCCCATCACTACATGGGAAATAGATGGAGAAACAGTGGAAACAGTGTCACACTTTATTTTTCTGGGCTCCAAAATCACTGCAGATGGTGACTGCAGCCATGCAGATGGTGACTGCAGCCATGAAATTAAAAGACCCTTACTCCTTGGAAGGAAGGTTATGACCAACCTAGATAGCATATTCAAAAGCAGAGACATCACTTTGCCAACAAAGGTTCGCCTAGTCAAGGCTATGGTCTTTCCTGTGGTCATGTATGGATGTGAGAGCTGGACTGTGAAGAAGGCTGAGCGCCGAAGAATTGATGCTTTTGAACTGTGGTGTTGGAGAAGACTCTTGAGAGTCCCTTGGACTGCAAGGAGATCCAACCGGTCCATTCTGAAGGAGATCAGACCTGGGATTTCTTTGGAGGGAATGATGCTCAAGCTGAAACTCCAGTATTTTGGCCACCTCATGCGAAGAGTTGACTCATTGGAGAAGACTCTGATGCTGGGAGGGATTGAGGGCAGGAGGAGAAGGGGACGACAGAGGATGAGATGGCTGGATGGCATCACTGACTCGATGGATGCGAGTCTGAGTGACCTCCGGGAGCTGGTGATGGACAGGGAGGCCTGGCGTGCTGCGGTTCATGGGGTCTCAAAGAGTCGGACACGACTGAGCGACTGATCTGATCTGATCTGATACATTCCAAAGAGAAGAAAACATATTAGCTCTGAGCTCTATTTCAGACTGGGACCATAAAGAGAAACAAATGATGCATGATCAAATCATTCAGTCATCATTATTTTGTGCAGATCATTTTAAATTTGCTTGGGCTATAACATCTTATGCTGCATACCCAGCAGAACCTAAAGTTTTGAGCCTCATACAATTTAACAGAAGTCAACTAGAAGCAGCTGTAAACTTCTAGGGTCTCTGGGACCAAAACACAGGCAAAACTCATACCAAGATTTATCCAACCATGGCCTAGCTAAAATACATGTTAACAACATACAAACAACCTGTAATTCCGTAGCTAAGAACCTACCCAAGGAATGATCACCCCCGCCAGAAGGCTTGGGTGTCACTGACTGAAGGAAAAAAAAAAAGCATCATTTCATTATTTCCCTTGTTTAGCTTTTGTTTGTTTTTCCTCTGTCATGGAGGCAGCAAAAACAAATTATTTGGGGGAGCCAACTTGGCTAGCATAGCAGCTGCACCAGTAGGACACATCGCGGTGCATGATGAGGTTGCCAAATGTTCATTGTTTAAATATGGCCCAATTTACTAGAGTCCAAGTTATAATTAGGTTTCTTCTTTGAATTTTAAAAAGAAAAAAGTGAAGACACAAACTCCTAATACATATAATTAAGACTAGCAGCCTTAACCTAACAGGTTTTTAGAGACACTCTTTACTGTCACTCTAAATACAGGTTTCCTGCTGAGAGCATAATTACAGTTTTTGTTGCACTTCATACTGTCTACCTCCTAGAGAGTTTACACTGTTTGTTATTAAAAGAAGACCTTGTCATATTGTGAGCACCTCTGCATATAATGCCTCTTATTGTTGCTGCTTACCTTTTATCTACTCTTCTGGTGTGAAGAGGAGGGAAAATGGCTAATGAACTAGAGACTTAGTAAATTTTAACAAGTTGGAGTTAATACAGTGTTTTTCCCCCTCTCTTTCCATCAAAAGGAGAGCTGTCTCCTCAATTCGACACCCTTGCATTCTGAACCCTTAGTTGCCTTTCTTTATTAGACCCATAAACCAAGTTGGAATGAAAAGCAAACCCACAGAATCCTAACTACCTAAGCTAGGAGGGTGGGAAATTCCATTTCAAATTAAATAGCACAGTTTTAATCCATTAAACCTTTAGACTACATTTATATTTAACACCAAGGTGGTAGCCAAACCCTTTCTACTGATTGACAGCAAGTGCTTTGAGCAGATCTGGAGTAGCAAAGTACATTCAGTTTCCAAAGGTATTCTATAAAACCATAGTGCTTTTATTTTGTTTTAAAGAATTTGACCTCCAGGAGACATTTATTGGTGCTCTGATAACTACATACTTCCAGACATTTAAACAGAATGGCAGCAAATGGATTTCTCCTTCCACATAGTTACCATCCTCAGTATTAAAGATTCTATGTAGCATTGGCAGTTTTTTAAACCTGCTTTGCATGTCTCACTGGGCTGTGACATCTCATTATGTGTTATAACCTGCTCTGAGAAGTCTGCATCAAAAAAGACTACTTTGCAAGGTGGGATTATGTTTTCACTATCATTCTTTAATCTGTTAAAGCTATAATCTATTTAAGAATGAAACACATGGTTGTTCAAAAAACTCTAAAGCTTAAAAAGAAAAAAATTCACAAATAAGAATATTGGATTATACAGGATTTAACATTACTTTCTCCAAGGCACATTCAGCTATAATCATTCACTTGGGAGAAATAAAGTATTTCCAATGATGATCACATATAGCTAAATTTGAGTGTTTTTTAATATCCTGAAGCAAGAACTTGATTATGCTTTTCAACCAGCAATGTTCCCTTTCTTTATGCTAGAAAGGTAAATGGCAACATTTTACTGTATAAAATAATTTAGTGGAATGGTAATGTAAACTATGAAACATAAGAATGGAAAAATCAAAGAGTAGTTGAAAAAAGGAAAGTACACTAATATATAGTGATTAAAAAGGAGTTCCAAGACACAGTGATAAGCAAAAAAAACAAAACAGCAGAATAATACAGCCAGTGAAATTTTAATAGCACTCAAACCCATGCTATTTACACAAGCACAGCTTTATATAGATATCTAGATATAGATACGGGGAAGGCAATGGCACCCCACCCCAGTACTTTTGCCTGGAAAATCCCATGGACAGAGGAGCCTGGTGGGCTCCAGTCCATGGGGTCGCTGGGAGTCGGACACGACTGAGCGGCTTCACTTTCACTTTTCGTTTTCATGCATTGGAGAAGGAAATGGCAACCCGCTCCAGTGTTCTTGCCTGGAGAATCCCAGGGACGGGGGAGCCTGGTGAGCTTCCGTCTATGGGGTCGCACAGAGTCGGACACGACTGAAGCGACTTAGCAGCAGCAGCAGATATAGATACATACGTAAAAGAAGGTCTGAAAGGATACACATTATATTGATAACACTGGTTACCTCTGGTAGAGAGAGTGAGATGAACTAACAGGCTAGATTCCTTTGCTATTGCTACTGTAATGAAGTACCACAAACATAAAGGCTTAAAAAACAAGTGAATTCATTATCTTACAGTTCTAGAGGTCAGAGATTCAAAATCCATCTCACTAAAGTCTAGGTGCTGGAAGGGCTGATTCCTTCTGGGGGATCTGGGGGAAGAATCTATTTCCTTGCCTTTTTTAGCTTCTAGAAGCCACCTGCATTCCTTGACTTGTGGCCCCTTCCTTGAATAAATCCAGTCTCTTGCTTCCATCATCACATCTACTATTAACTTTTTCCTCCTGCCTCCCTCCCATAAGGACTCCTGTCATTAGCTTGGGCCCATCTGGACAGCCCAAAACTATCTCCCCATCCCAAGGTTTTCAACCAAGTTCCTTTAGCCACCAAATGAGACTCTCCACCGAATCCAGGATCAGAACACGGACATCTCTGGGGAAGCCATTACTCAGCCTACCACAAAGACTAAAAGGACTTCAGTTTTCTGAACAGAGTTTAAATTACACATTAAAATGCATTTGTGTATTAATCATATAATTTACACAACTTAAAGACAAGAAAGATAATTTCATTTCTCACTTTTAAAAATGTTTGAGGTAGTTAGAAAACAAAAAAATAATCACACCTCCTCTACATATTTAGTTCTTCTCTTTTTTCTTGCCCCTCCAAACTTCTATTCTTTCCCCTTCTACACTGTTTATTTCCTGGTTCTGTAACTATATTACAAGATTCATAATCACATTTCACATCCTCCCCTTGAAAATATTACCCAATCTGAATGGTGGCACAATTAGGCTAAGTATAACTACATATAGGATAAAGAATATGTCATTAAGGTATTAAAAAATGTCAATTGAGCCCCAACTGAAAGGAAATATGCAGAGAATGAGGGATACAGATATTAAAAGCTCTACCTATTGGATAGTTTACTATCTAGTGAGAAAGACAGATATGCAAACAAACACAGTATCATATGAGGTGCATTATAGAAGAATGAATAGTGGGCTACAGAAACTTGGCAGAGAGAGAAATTAGTTCTCCATGAAGTGCCAAGTGATGATGGGAAGGAGAAAATGGTTAGAGAAAAATTAGTGGAGGAGGGCCCATCTGACCTGGACCCTTCTGTCTCCACATTTTCCACTATGACCTGGATTGTCAGCCCTCAGCTCTGCTGAAGACTCACACATCTCTATAACTCTGGTCAATGTGGCATGTCTGCTGATGTTCAACTAACCTACATTCCACATCCTCTCCACTTGGGGTCTCAGAAACTCATTGTTTTAGAAACGCTTAACTCCAGCAGTCACTCTATCCACACTGCCCCACTGAGTATAGTGGGTGACAGAGGAGCCTGCCAGGGAACTGACTGCCAGATTCCTGATTAAGACTCCCTTATATCCTTAGGCTTCCTCTTATTTATCTGGATGGTTCAAATGGTAGAGGGAAAAAAAAGTTTGGACATCTGCCTTCTTCTACTTCTGTCTCACTCCTTCTCTTTCCCCATCTTTCCATTATAACTGCCTTCCATACTGGGCAGCAAGGACTTTGGCCAAGCTTTAATAGGCTATAATCTCCTCCAGACCTTCAGAGAAACTGTATCATATGTCTTCTTGTCTTGGTCTTAATATGCTAAAATTTTAGACAACTTCTAAGGCTGGCTCTAAGCCTACTGACTGGCTAAACACATGAAGTACTAGCTCCCTCCCGCCCTGTCTGTGCTGTTAAGTTTCCAGTATCCTTCTGAGGCAACAGGCTGTAAGGCAACATGATTTCCTGGATGATGGATGACTCATGCAACCCATTCCAACTACCATCTAACAACATTAACTGTTCAAAAACTAAAATCTACATTTCCCAGACTCCCTTGTAGCCAGGGTTCTGGGTGAGATCTAGGTTCTGCCCATCGAATGCAAGGGTACATACTTTGTTTCACATTGACCTCTCTGGAGAGAGAGGTCAAGTGCAAGGCTGGTAGGAACCATGGCAATGAAAGCATGTTCTGGAGCTGGCAGTTGCTGAAGTAGCTCTCTGATTTGGCAATTTGTTGATACTAAATTACCACAAGTGGTAAAGTTCTGAAGCAGGCAGCTAGGCTGGTGGGGAGCTTCCTAGCCAAGGAGGGGTACAACTCTCAGCAGCCTAGGGCTTTTGAAATCACTCCTGGAAGCAGATTCACCCCTACCAACAATTCTTTAAGCTGTCTTCACACTTAATGATTTGTCCTTATAGTAGGTAGACCAGATCTATTTTTATGCAATTAAGACTCCTGATTAGTATGTGTGTGAATGGGAGGAGAAGGTTCAAATGCTTTAATATTGGAAAATATTGCCCCTAATTAGGCTAATTTAAGAGCCTAGTGGGAGCCCAACATTAGTTGGGTGACTGACACTCCACTGGGGGTAAGGTAGTAAATAAAAAATCATTCTTCAAGCACAGTGTAATTTCATTTTTTTGCCTTTTTCTTCTACCTGCCTCTATTCAAATTTTACAGACTTTGTACTCAAAAGTCTCCATGCAAGGCCTCCTCACTTTATTACCCTTAGCCTGTTTGGGGGGTTTTGAGAGACGAAGGGGTTGGGGAACAATTCTAAGGGAACGGTTCATAAGACCTTTATTAGAGAGAGGTAGAGAGTCTTTCAGGGCTCTCCAATCTAGCCTTTACAGGAGGCTCCATTTAGCTTCTTGTTTCTCAGAACGTTAGGTGATAAAATGCTAAGGTGACTGGTATCCACAAACTTCCACCACTCAAAGTTGGAACTCACCTTAGAGGTTATTCATGTCAAGCCCCTATTTTGTTGATAAATATACTTATATTCAAGATAATAGAACCAATAAGCGGAAGAGCCCAGAAGAAAACTCGTATTTGCAGACACTGTTATTTTTACCACACCAGCTAAAGATCTGGATGAATGAATTTAAGAAAATAGTTCCAGTCAGTGGATTGAACTCTCTAGATGTCCATCCAGTCCACTTTACTCTGTTATAGATCCCACCTGATCCCTGTAAGCACTTGATTTTGTGAATCAATTTAGAAGATTCTCACATAAAATATTTTAGTGAACAAAAAGTCCTTTGGTAAATCAAATTACTTATTCTCTATATTTAAATTTTGTTGTTTGATATAGAATCCACCTAGGGATGGGGCTTAGAACAAAGCAGAAATGGTGTAAAATATTTTAACATAATCTTGTATTTTAATCTATTACCAGCTTATAATTTAAAATGTACTGCATTTGCTCTTATTGATAGATCATTGTAAGAGCTCTCCAGAACTAAGAAGCTTTTCTTACTGAACCAGGCAGGTAATGCCCTCAACTGGTAGAATTTGCCTTGTCTTCCATCTGGAACAGCATCACCAGTTTTGTCATCCCCAAAGGCACTATTCTGACACATCTCATTAATTTTTACAGGGTCCTGACCTATAAGAATAAATGGTCTATGCTTCAATGTCTAAGTATGCACATAAAGAGAATAGAGTTTAACTTAAGTGCTATACATGTAATCTTGGATCTAAGAAAAAAAAATGCTGAAAAGATATAAATTTCTTGAGGAGATTATTTACTAAGCTTCCAAGAAAATACAGTGTAGCATAAAACACTCCAAATCTATTCAGAAGAAAAGTATAAAACACTATCAAGCATTATCGATAGTTTAAGCATAATGTCATTATTCTAGCCCCTTCATGCTAGTGTATTCTTAGTTTATTTTAACTATACCTATCTGTGGATGGAAACCTAAAAAAAAAAAAAAAAAGCACTTAAATAGTTCACAATCCTCTCCCCAGTGAGAACACTAAATCCTAAAATATTCTAAAAGTCAGAATGCAATAAAGTTGGTTCTGTGGCCATAATTAAATAACTGTTCATGAGAGAAAAGTATAACCAATCCACAATGACTCATATTAAAAACAGATACCAAAATTGAAAAAGAAAATGCATATATATTCACAAATCAGAACCTCGCTCCAAAATATTAAGCATTTTTTCCAAATAATCTCTTTTAACAAACTCTAACAATTAAGCAAAGTAATCCATACTACAATACCTATACTCTTGTAGAATTTTCATTCTGGAAGTGAGTCAAGAGAAAAGTGAAATAATAAAAGTTAAAATGTATTGAGTTTTTGCTAAATGCTAAGTGCTTTATATGAGTTATCTAATTTCATCCTCATAAGAAGTATTATCATAACCATTTTGCTGATGATGGCAAAAAGGCTTGGGGTATTTAAGTGAACCCTCCAAGCCTATGCAGATAATAAACTATGAACCCAGTCTTTCTTCTCCAGAGCCCAGGCTCAGAAACACTATCCTTGACGGCCACCATTGGGACAAGCTTCATTCTATAGGATTCTTCCAGAACAATAGCTATTTTAAGAAACATTCTAGTTTGCAGATTATAAGATTTATCAGAAAAGATCTAACAAAGTTTGAGTATTTTTGTATAGAAAAACTTCCATTAGGCATAAAAATTCTTACAATTTGCTTTCACTGAAGAAGGAGCATAATATGAGGCCTACAGGAATAGATGTAGAAGAAGAACTACAGGAAGGTGAAACGTTGTTCATATACCCAAAATACTTAACCTCCAGGAAAACAAAGCTAGAAAGACAAAGCAGAATTTTTTTCCCTTCTAAAATTGTATTTAAGTGATCCATTTCTATATTTTACTTTAAAATAATGAACAAATAATCATCAGCAAACATAGACTATATTTCAGTCTAGCTAGACATGCCCTCGGGTGGGTAAAATTGACATAAAACAGGACAAACGTCACAAAAGCATGCTGAATTACAAAACAACTACCTCCATTTCAACTGGTATGTCGGTAGACTAAATATCTAATCACAATAGTCTTCTTCGGCTTCCAAAGATAGGAATCCAGAAGTGAAGTAAATGAAGAAGTGGTGGTGAGAATTAGACAACTGCCTTGTCAGAGTCACCAGCCGTTCATCAGGCTTCATAAAGTTCATGACATTGTCAGCCTGAAACCTGCCCCAGTGCAAGAAGTTGGTCTGACCAGAAAATAACTGGGAGACATTAGATCAGAATCCTTTCCTGAAATTCTCCTGATGATTCCTATTGCAGAGATTCCCACCATAAAAATGGATAAAACAAAGTAAAAATCAAGTCTCTAATTCAATTTTGCTTCAAATGATAATTAATTCACAAGATTAGTCTGTCAGTTGAGTAAGTGTCCACTGTAATACGTAGTAGCTTGGTGTCAGAAAGGAAAGGATACAGACTGCAGAATAAAAGCCGAGTTCAAATCTTGCCGTGACTACTAGGTAAATATGTTTATTTATTTAAGTAATAAACTATCTGGGTTTCAGTTTGTCTACCTGCAAAACAGTAAGAATGTCACAGTCTGCGAAGGATTAAATGAGAAAATGTGCGTAAAAAAATGGAATACAGGCCAAGGAACACATTAGACTCCTCTGTAAACACAAGCTCATATTACTCATTGGTATCTAATGTGCAGCAGGATACTAGCAGTGTGGAAAAGCTAATACATGAATGAGATGTGGTTCTTGCCCTTAAAGAGCTTACCAGGTAGATTAAGAAACAAACCAGATACAAGAAAACAACTATTGATAAACATAGTAGAATTTGTAATGGGACCAGATGGTTGTGGGGTAGAATAGTTGAAGAAGATTAATGATGGGTGAATATGCTGACTGGGCCCAGAAGGCTGAGGAAACATAAGGATGTGAGAACTTAGTACTTGGCTTCCATCTTCAAAACAAAAGACTCAATAAGTAAAGGAACGGTGTTTGACACAAAGGAATTCTACACATGATGTTCTGAACTTTTGCTGTTCAAAGTACGGTTCACAGACCAACTGCACGGCACTTCAGAGTTTGCTAGATATGTAGAATCTGGGATCCCACCCCAGACCTACTAAACCAAAATCTATATTTTACCATGATCCTGGGGGTGACTTGTGTTTACATTAAAGTTTAAGAAACACAGTTATAAATCACAAGTAGATCTCCAAAACAATGAGAGATGTTTTATGTTTTATACTTAGGAAAGCACCAGGGTTTTAAGCTGCTTTTGAGATGATAAAAGTCAAAGTGTTAGTCACTCAGCTGTGTCTGACTCTTTCAATCCCTTTGAGATGATAAATATTCTAGAATGTCCTCATTTATAAAATGGAGATGGAATATTTGCTCCTCAGGACTGTTAAGATTAAAATAAACATATATAAAACCTATGCTTTCTAATCCCAAAAGGGAAAAACTGTTTTTGTTTTTTTTTTTTTTTTTCATCTCTGTATCCTTTACCCTTAATAATTGTTCCATACATATTTCATATTCAATAATATTGTGTTAAATAAATGAATTGAGTCAGTCAAGAGGCTTTCAGACACTATCAACTACACTTTGAAATGAATAACTTTGGGACCATGGGTGAGATCTGTAGACTAAATTAAGCTGAAACAGGGAAGCACTTTTCAGATTAAAATGTACATACTCATTTAGTCACAAGATTTTCCACTGTTAAAGAATTAAGAATGGTAATACAATGGTGAAACTTAAGTTAAAAATGTATTTTGTCATAGGAAATTACATTTATCATTCATAATGACCTCACTAACCTTATGTTAGTTTAATACCAAGTGTTCTGTGGTGATTCTGTTATTAGTTATAACACTAGTTTTCTCTTGACAGATCAAATTATGTAATAAGTTAATGAGTTCATCTAAAGATTCAAGCTCATAGCTCAAAGCCTCTTTCTTCCATACCCTCAAGAAGCATACAGTCAAGTGAGGTTAGAGACATATGTAATTAGCAATTAGAATAAAGAAAAGGTCTCAATGTAAGCTGTTCTAGAATGACAGGGCTTCCCTGGTGGCTCAGAGGGTAAAGCGTCTGCCTACAATGTGGGAGACCCAGGTTCGATCCCTGGGTTGGGAAGATCCCCTGGAGAAGGAAATGGCAACCCACACCAGTACTCTTGCCTGGAAAATCCATGTACTGAGAAGCCTGGTAGGCTACAGTCCAAGGGGTCGCAAAGAGTCGGACATGATGGAGCGACTTCACTTTCACTTTCCTAGAATTGACAGTGGCAATAACAAAGGAACTGCCCACTGCCCGACTGCTGAAGGGTTTCAGAAAGAAGGGACTGAGCTAAGACCTGAAGGGTAAGCAGTGTGATGGAGGACTAACAGAGGCAGGGTACCATGGAAGAGGAGAGAAACGAGCCAGTTCAGGGAGCCATCAAGTAGCTCAATATTTCTAAAGCATAAAAAGGGACTGTAGCAGGAATAAAACAAAAGAAGACTGGGACAACATCATGATGGCTTTTCATGCCATACACAAACTTTACTTTTGAGTCATTAGAAGAATTTGAGTAGGAAATCTATATGATCATACTTTCATTTGGGATTAGCCAATTTGGCACAAGTGAGTCTGATGGATCAGGAGAGAGTAGTCAGGGGAACATGAAATGCGACTAGAGATTGGCAGGTAAGTATAGAATTTAACGCATTAGTTGATATGGTAGCTTGAACTGAGGCCATGATATAATGGAGAAAAGAGAATGAAACAAATATTAAGAGGAATAATTAACTGAATTTGTAAACTGACTAAAACTGATGGTTTTCTAACATCAAGAAAACTGAATTCATTTTCCGTTTTAGCATGTATACTTAATGTCCTTTAAGAAACAAATTTTGTAATATAAGATAAAACTGGCAAGTGTAAACTTAGGCATAAGGTTGTACAGTGATGCCATCCACTAAGATAAGGAATACAGGGTGAGAAATGACATTGAATGTTGGGGTTTTGATGCAATGATTTTCAGAACTGGCTATCCACTGGATCAAATTTGAGAGTTTTTCCAAAGACAGTGATCCTGTCTTCACATTCAAAACCTATTTGTCTAGAGTAGGAAAATACCATCCTAGTACAATACGCCTCTTGTTGATTCTCAACCCTGGCTGCACATTAGAACTTCTGGAGCTTTTCAAAAAGACCATAGGTCTCATTTCTCAGAGACTGATAAATTTATCTGAGGCCCTGACATGAGGTGTTTTTAAAAGCTCTAAGGTGATTCTTTTTTAACATGAGTCCAGAGTTGAAAATTGTCAGTTCTCCAAAGAAGAGAGGTCCTATATTTTCCCCACTTAAAAAAAAAAAAAAAAAAAAACCTTCCCCTAAACCCACCCTTAACTATAACCATGTTTTTTATCTAACTTAGACTATGGATGTCTGCTATAGTCGCCATCATCTTTTCTCTTCTTCCTCTCTTCTATCCCTTGGACTTTGAGCAAGAAATGTCTATCATCTTAGTCTCCCCACCATCCTCATTTGGCTACTAAAGATAAAGATAATAAAAGCAACTCCCCTTCTCTAGTGGACCTTCTCTTTCATATCTCAACCATGTGAACTCTCTCTCACCTTGAAAATAAAAATGAATAACAACCTCCCCCAAAGTCTGTTAACTTCTGAGAGAAAATAATAACATTATTTTCCTTCCCTTAAAAGCCAAATTTCTTTGATGATAAGGTCTCCTTAGGACCAGGACTGGTATAGGAATTCCTGACTATCTCCAATAACAAGAAAAGTGGGAAAATCTGAAGAGAAATATTCTGCTCCAGAAACTGCTCAGGCCCCAGAATAAGATCCTTTATTTTGTACCAAGTAGAATCAGAGGGGAAAATCCACCTTTTTTTTTTTTTTTATAAAAGGAAAGACTTTCGTATATAAGGACAAAGAATTGGTCCGACAAGTATATAAACTCTTGTAGTATAAAACTATAAAAGATAGGAAAGCAAGTTTCAGGCGTTTTCACACTACTCATAACTGTATTATTTGGTAAAACTTGTTGCAATAGCTCTGGCGCAAAATACATATAGTCCTAATAACACTGTAGGTCAACTATACTTCAATTAAACTTTAAAATATGTAGTCTGTGCTTATAAATTTGGTTCAACAATAGCTATGCACAACTGAAAGAGTAAATAAGAACTGAATTACTAGCAACTGTATAAAATGACTTTAGAATGAATTTACTAATAATGAAAGTAATTACATAACAACTTTCAGTAGTTTCTGGGGACAATAAAAATGACACACTTATAAATAGCCGAATAGGTAAAAATGACAATCATATTGGTTAAAGTAAATAAGAGTAACTCCAAGGATTAGAGTAAGGATCTCACAAAAATGTCCACTCATCTCTCTTGAAAGAGGTAGCAGTGTCTATCCTTTACTAGCCTTGAATGCTAAATCAACTGACTTAAACCAAGAAAGATAGAAGATTGGGAATGTTTTAGTGACATACTCTGCCCTACCTCACGCTGGCACCTACGGGGATTTCAAGATCTTATTCTCTTATCCACCACGATTGTTACCGTCATTCTCAACACATGTAAAGGCAATTTCATTTCCCGCAAGCAGAGCTCAAATGTGTATCCAAGAGTATGGAAGAGCATGTAAATCTCTGAATGGAGAATGAAGAGAATAATACTAACTCTATCTTTTATCTCTTTGTGGGAAAGCTAAGAGGAAGATGTTAGAAGAATAAGGAGAGTGGCTTAGTTGGCTCTGTTAGTCTGAGGGAAGAATTCCTTGAGGCTCCTGCATGGTCTAATCCAGGTGACCAGGATAAAGAAGCAGATAGATTTGGCTAAGCAGCAAGATTCGGGCATTTTCCTGGAGCAGATCTGAATATACTACCTTGAAATCAAACGATTGCAATGATTTATTTTCAAGGTATATATGTATAAGGCCTTGTACATCTTAGTTCCCAAGTAACAATTACCATGACCTCTTGAAGGCCACAACTGAACACACACAGACCTGAAGGCCAACATAATTCTTTGCTTATTAACTGCTCAATCAATAATCATTTGCTAAAATGAAATTTTCTGGCCTTAGTTTGCTTGGTATGCCAGGATTAGTAAAGCCTGTTTTAAAAATTTGTGGAAATAAATGAGAATACCCTTTGAAAAACTAAATACTGCATAAATGCAAGATATCCCCCTATTAACCGGAATATGACACTATAACAGTCCTACTGTATGTACATCCCACCAGGCAGTATGCTTGTCAATTCACCAAGCTTCATTAAGAATCTAACCGATGGGCAATGTAAAAAAATTGACATTGAAAGATCTTGGTCTTTGCCCTTTGGCATCCTGCCCTCAGGCCCATGGGATGGCCCTGATATCCCTCTCTCCAAGAGACTACAGGAAATGCTTGTGTGGTCAAACTGGTTCTGCCATTGGTCTCATTCCAACCAAAGCTCATTAGTTTTACTTTTCCCTTTAGATTTGTGGGTTAGAGTTTTATTTGTTGCATAATAGAAGGCACTAGCAGCTTGTATTTTTCTTTACCCCTTGGCAATGAATCAGCAACAGATTCATTACATTTTCTTTATTAAGTGGTACCTCACTGTATGTCCTTAGACTTAGCTGTCATTCTAAACATTAATTTCTCTAATTATAACAACATACTAGCTAAGATAAAATAAAAATGAACTAATATTCTAGCTTCAACTCTAAAAATCTAGACCTGTACTATCCAGTAGGGTACCCTCTACACAAATGGCTGTTGAGTACTTGAAATATGACCAGTCTGAATATGACATGTGCTATAAGTACAAAATGCACATCAGATTCAAAAGTTTTCATACAAAAGGAGAATCTTTTGAATCTCAGTAATTTTTAAAATTATTATGTGCTGAAATGCTAATATTTTTATTATACTGAGTAAAATAAAACATAATTGAAAATCTATGCCAACTGTTTCATTTTTTAGTGTGATAACTAGAAAATTTTAAATTATATTGGTGGCTTACTTCCACTGGACAGCTTTGATCTAGATGCTCAAAGAAACTTTCTAGAGATTTCCATTCCCAATGATTCTGAATGGTCTTGTTAATTTAATTAATTTGAATTCACTCTTACAGACTTGTTTAAAATTGTTTATTATCTGACTCTATAGTTGACAAGAATATAAAAGATAAATTAAATAAAACTAATTAATGATCATTAATTATGTTTAAATGGTACTGACCTTGACCTTCTAAGAGCTTGGGAAGTCCTTTAAACACCTGCATTAGTAGCTTTGTGTCACGCCAAGTGATACCAAGTGCTGAACCACGAATATTCTAATGTTGTTCTTGCCTATAGGTGACTTCCTTGACCTATAGCTCCACTGACCACAATAACCAGAAGTGACATATAACAGCCCATGCACTGATATGTGTGTTGTGCAAATGTCACAGCCCTTTTTTCTCCTCAAAACACCTTTTTTTAAAATTTTATTTTACTTAACTTTACAGCACTGTATTGGTTTTGCCATACATCAAAATGAATCCACCACAGGTATACATGTGTTCCCCATCCTGAATCCTCCTCCCGCCTCCCTCCCCACACCATCCCTCTGGGTCGTCCCAGTGCACCAGCCCCAGGCATCCCGTATCAGGCATCGAACCTGGACTGGTGACTCATTTCAAACATGATATTATACATATTTCAATGCCATTCTCCCAAATCATCCCACCGTCTCCCTCTCCCAGAGTCCAAAAGACTGTTCTATACATCAGTGTCTCCTCTGCTGTCTCGTATACAGGGTTATTGTTACTATCTTTCTAAATTCCATATATATGCGTTAGTATACTGTATTTGTGTTTTTCTTTCTGACTTACAATAGGCTCCAGTTCCATCCACCTTGAAATAAAAGAAATCAGAAAAGTAGATTTGTTCCTAGTACTTGTGATTTATTCTCAAACTCAGTGTTCAATATGTATGTACTGTAATGTATGCATGATGTAAGACCACCTATTCAGATATCAGAGGTACTTTAAAAATGAATGACCACTGTATTTGTGGCCTATAAATTTTTCTTAAAGAAACTAATAGATATAATGAGATGAAAAAGTCTAACATAAAAAAAAAATACTACCACTGTGTCACTAGTTTAATCACTGAGTAGAAAAGCAAGAATCATAAGAAAACAGCTCAACCATGAGAAAATAGCAACATCTTTCTGATTTGGAACATATCCGAACAGCAAAGACTTTATCAAATATTGTTACTGAAATACAACACGTGCCTGATGCACAGTGAGGTCAGTTCAGTTCACTCAGTCATGCCCGACACTTTGTGACCCCATGAACCGCAGCACTCTAGGCCTTCCTGTCCATCACCAACTCCTGGAGTCCACCCAAACCCATGTCCATCGAGTCGGTGATGACATCCAACCATCTCATCCTCTGTCGTCCCCTTCTCCTCCTGCCCTCAATCTTCCCCAGCATCAACATCTTTTCAAATGATGTTCAGCTTTTCAGCTCTTCACATCAGGTGGCCAAACTATTGGAGTTTCAGCTTCAACATCAGTCCTTCCAATGAACACCCAGGACTGATCTCCTTTAGGATGGACTGGTTGATCTCCTTGCAGTCCGAGGGACTCTCAAGAGTCTTCTCCAACACCACAGTTCAAAAGTATCAATTCTTCAGCGCTCAGCTTTCTTTATAGTCCAACTCTCACATCCCAATACTAAAATGTGGGAGTGTGGAACAAACAAAGGTTTCTTGGGGGCCATGCAAAGAGGTAGGTGGCTCAGGTCTTTAAAAACCCCAAACTCCCTGAACACTTTCAGCAAAGCTCTTTTATAGGAAAGGTGAGGCAGAGGTACAGGTAGCTGTTGCAACTTTTAGTGTCAGATCCTTTGTTCTTGAGGTCAGGTCTCAGGCTCCTGTAAACTCCACCAAATGTTATTCTCTGTTCTGACAAGAAACGGCCAGGTCCCAACGCTCACCTGTCACCCTCTGAGGTCCAATCCCAGCTAAGGGGAGGCAGATCTCAGGTGGTGGAACTCTCAGGGCCAGGTCCCCAGATTCTTCCAGCTGTCGCTCCTTCCTGAGTGAGCCAAGTGCCCAGGACCCTACTGGCTCTCAGGCTCCTCAGGCTACCAGGGACCAGCTCCCACAGACTGTGACCCAGGCAGATGGCCACTGCCCTTAGATCACAGAGGCAGAGATATGGAAGAGTTCACCTCCACCTCAAGCCCTTGGCCCAGCAGCCTTGGCGAGAGTTCTGAAACCCTGCAGGACACAGCCCCCAACCTGTTCTCTGGGCCCCCCAACTCACCCATTGGCCCAAGCCCAGGTGAGCTGGTGGGCGCCTGGGAGAAGGCCAGGATCCACCTCTTACTTCACTCTCCACCCGAGGACCACCACGCTGATGACTTCGAATGAACCCACTAACAGTTGCTCATTGACAGTTGTTTGCTTGGGGGAGGGGCCCACTGCAGCACCACCCAATGGCTGTGTAGGACCACTAACCAGTCCCATCACTTCATGGCAAACAGATGGGGAAACAATGGAAACAGAGACTGACTATTTTGGGGGGCTCCAAAATCACTGCAGATGGTGACTGCAGCCATGAAATTAATAAATGCTTCCTTCTTGGCAAGAAAAGTTATGACCAATGTAGATAGCATATTAAAAAGCAGAGACATTACTTTGCCAACAAAGGTCCATCTAGTCAAGGCTATGGTTTTTCCAGTAGTCATGTATGGGTGTGAGAGATAGACTATAAAGAAAACTGAGCACTGAAGAATTGATGCTTTTAAACTGTGGTGTTGGAGAAGACTCTTGAGAGTCCCTTGGACTGCAAGGAGATCAAACCAGTCCATCCTAAAGGAAATCAGTCCTAAATATTCATTGGAAGGACCAATGCTGAAGCTAAAACTCCAATACTTTGGCCACCTGATGTGAGGAACTGACTCTTTTGAAAAGACCCTGATGCTGGGATAGATTGAAGCCAGGAGGAGAAACAGACAGAGGATGAGATGGTTGCATGGCATCACCAACTCAACAGACATGAGTTTGAGTAAGCTCCAGGAGTTGGTGGTGGACAGGGAAGCCTGGTGTGCTGCAGTCCACGGGGTCACAGAGTCTGATACAACCCAGTGACTGAACTGAACTGAACTGACAGTTGCTCACTTGGGGGAGGGGCTGCAGCCCTAACCAATGGCTGAGCAGGACCATTACTGGTCTCAGTGAACACTGCCTAGTAACAGCAGTAAGGAGTAATGCTGAGCACCAACAGCTGTGTGCTAAGGGCTGCCCAAGGCTCAGTTCTGTTACAGAATGACTGAGTCCAGAGGAAGTACAGGTCTAAGATGAGCCACTGGTATTAGGAAATAGAAGGCTGTGGAATAACAGAGCATGAGAGAGAGAAAGAGAGAAGCTGATAAAAAAAAAAAAAAAAAGAATAGCTGCAGTAGGAAAACTGTTCTGTGTAATTTTTCTACGCTTTACTAAGGAAGTGTACTCTATAGCTGTGATAGGATGCTCAAAAAGAAGAAATTTACTTTTCTTCACTACTTAATCTTTAAAGATATCCAAATTTAAAAAAAAAAAAAGAAGGAAATGAAGAGATAACTAAATATGGCTCAACATTTACATACAGAAGCATTTAGTATTATTCTTAGTCCATTTTTAAGCTTCCCATTTTCCAGATAGATAAACCAAAGCATTGAATATAGTCAACTTGCCAAAATTAAAAATAGCCTGTAGAAATAAATTAACTTCCAATTGGTTTTTTAAAACTAATTTCTCAGGCAGTTCTTTCTCCCCACATCCTGACTGTAAAACTGCTGTTCCTAGGACAATATGAATGGCTTTTAAGATATCTAACATGAAGGAAACATTACAGAGTTCACTATATAGATGGTCCCTGAATCAAGTTCAACTTTTAAGACATGGTACCACAGAATCATGCTAAACTCTTTCCCCAAACTGCAACTATTAAATAATAATGATACATCCTTTAAAACACTTTCTAAAATGTATTCAACCACATACTTTTTAAAAATCAAAAGAGATATATCATAGACATTTTCTCTTAGTACTTTTTTTTAATCTGCGTAGTTTGCTACTCTATCAATGTGCCATAGTTTTCTCAATCACCACATCAGTGGCTTTTATTTAGGTTATAAACAATTTTTCATTACTATAAACAATACTATAGTACTATCCTTTGGCTTATCTTCTGTAACTTATATAAGGATTTCAGATGAATAAATTCCTAGAGGTGGGACTTCTGAGTTGGAAATTATTATATTGGGGGATCTCTTTGCAGATACTAGGCCAATTAACATTCTAACCAGAAATAAGAGGGCCCATTTCCCCATACTCTCACCAATTATCTAGAAAATGGGAAGCTTAAAAATGAACTAAGGATAATATTAAATATTTCTATACCAAAAAGTGTTTTAATCACATCTGACAGGAAATCAAGAAAATATCTTGATTTTGACTTCATTTGGATTTTTTTTTTGACAAATCAAAGTTGAGAGTCATCTTTTTCTAAGTTTACCTTTTATTCTCCACCTTCTTGTTTAATTGATCTTTCCTGATGCCATCTATTAAAAAAGAGGATAGCAATAATAAAAATTCTCTGTCTTGAGGCTTATAAGGGTATATTTGAAAACATTCATCGGACTCTAGAAATTGACAAATATAATTCAGCACTGAATATACTATGAATTCCTGCATTTTTCTAACATCTTTGGTTTAGCCTTTCATCAAAGCATAAATCAGTCTTATTCTATATATGTTCCCTAGGAGTAAGAAACATTTTAATTTGGCCTGTATTCACCAAAAATTCAAAACTTTAATATTATCCAATTTAAAATTTTGACTAACTATATGATTTTCTCTTCAAACAATTTCTGTCTTTCATGAACATAGGTTCAAACCCAAAGAGAGATTAGTTTTATAAATTTATACTTCAAAGGGAGACAAACAAAAAAACAAGAGAAGTGCTTCAAGACTGCCATGGAAATTGACATTCCTATGGTGCATCCTAAGGACAACATGTGAGAGCTTTAGTAAAGCCTTTGAAGTTTTAAAATGCATCAAATTAAAAAACCACATCCATTTAGGGAAAAAAAAAAAAAACCTCTTCTGACGTTAATTCTGTCAACATCTCTTGGGGGAAAAAATGGCTTTTTTAAAGATATAAACACAGTCGGGGATAAAGATATTTTCTTTATACAGACTATCTAGAAATCTCACTGTTGGATATTAATGTTAAGATAAAAGTAAAAGCAGATTTCTGCCAGTGGACATAACAGGATAGTGAGCTACAAAGGGAAAATTTTCCAATTACTAGAAACTGTAGTGCTTACAGAGTATCAAGTCTTGAGGATTTGAAGGCAACTTTAAAAGATGGCTAGTTCAACCACTTATCCACCTAAACACTTAAATCTTCTCCATGGGAGATTGGTCAAATGTTCATTCACTCAGTGTTTAAATACATGCAATGATATAGAATGTATTACCTACTTGGTGCAGCCCAACTAACCTCTGGGCAGTCAGGATAATTAGTAAGTCCTTCTTAGTATGTCCTTCTGAAATCTGTTTTCTTAGACTTAATATTTAATGATTCTACTTGCTGTTGTTGTTTCATTGCTCAGTCATGTCCAACTCTTTTGCGACCTTATAGACTGTAGCTCACCAGGTTCCTCTGTCCATGAAATTCCCAGGCAAGAATACTGGAGTGGGTTGTCATTTTCTTCTCCAGGGGATCTTCCCAATCCAGGGACTGAGACTGCATCTCCTGCATTGGCAGGTGAGTTCTTCACCACTGAGCCACCAGGGAAGCCCAACTCTACTTACAAAGTGGCATTAAAGGGAAACTCTTGGCTGGCTAATTCTACATCTATTCCCAACTCCCTCTACCTTTCACCTTCCACCACCAATTCAGTTCAGTCACTCTGACTCTTTGTAACTCCATGGGCTGCAGCACACCAGGCTTCCCTGTCCACTACCAACTCCTGGAGCTTGCTCAAACTCATGTCCACTGAGTTCACCTTCCACAATACAGGTGAAAAAACTATAAAACTCGCTTTTTCTGGTCTCCATTGAAGCTAACGATTGCCAGCTGAACTCAGCTATAGCTAATGAGACATAAGAAAAGTTTACATGGGAGTTCTGGAAACACTTTTTTCATCCATTCCCACTTCTTTCTGCCCTGAGCATAAACTTAATAAGCTATAAATGCTACCTGCAACCAGGAATCACGAACATTGGCCCTCATACTCCTGTACTCCTGAACACTAGCAGCAATCTACCTTCCATGCTGACAGATTTTAACTGAGGGTCTTTGATGCTTACACCTAAAGACAATTCTATTTAGCACACATACCATATGGTCATACTGAAAAGTCAAATACTTGCTCCACTTGATAACACCCTGTATATTAACAGAGAGAAAATATTTAATTAACTGGTTAAGCTCAGCCAGACTGGATATACTTTCACCTTCAGTTGTTAACAATCTAGAATGTATTTTAATATTATAGTAATTTAAAACTACTAGTTAGAATACAGCTAAAAGTAAGAGAATTTAGTAAATGAAAGTTAGAGACATTTGAATTCTGATAGATGACCACTGTAAGCAATTTATCCATTGTTTCTGGTCAATTCCTTCTCTTTTCTATCTTCTCTTTCTATTCTTACCTTACCTTACCTCCAAGTTCACACTAAATTAAGATTTCTAAACTCTGGAAAATCCTGATAGAATGATCCAATTTGCTTTCTCTCTCTCTCTTTTTTTTTTTTTTCAAGTCTATCAGGAATGTTAGTTTTCCGCAAATTACTTGCAGCCATAGCTTAATCCCAAAAAGGACTGAATTTCAGCTTTCCCAAGATCATCGAATTTGAGCCTCAAGTTGCAATGTGGTTTAGAGATACTGATCTGCTATAATCTTTTTAGACTAACAGCAAAATGCCCCAGAAGAAATATGTTCCAAATTTGACCCATTTTTCTAGCTTTATTTAATGCATATTACCAATAATGCTATAAAATAATTAATGTAAGTAGTCTCTTGCAAGAATTAGAAAATGTCCCCCATAATTCACACCCAACTCAATCCTTTATAAGAAAGACTATAATTGTATTATAAAATTTTGATTTTATCAATTCCATTTCTGAATCAGTCACAGGATTGATCATTTATCTCCCATCAACTTCAAAGGAAATTTCTAATGATGACAGTATAGCAGTTAAGAGAATAAACTTTGGCAAAAGTAAGACCTTACTCTTGAATTTGAATCAGTGCCTTATGAACTGATTGATGTGGGGCAAATTACTTAACCCCACTTATACTCATCATCAGTAAAAAGAGAATAATTAAACCTATTTCAGGAGATTCAGGTTCAATCCCTGGGTCAGGAAGATCTCCTGAGGGGAAATGGCAACCCACCCCAATATTCTTGCCTGGAAAATTCCATAGAGGAGACTGACAGGCTACAGTCCATGAAGTCACAAAGAGTTGGACACGACTCAGCATCTGAGTGCACACGTATCTCATAGGTTTATTATGGAGATAAATTTAAGACGTGTGTATGTGGGTGTATATCCCACATGTATACATGGTTTAGCATCATCACTAGAACATAAGTGTTCGATAAATGGTTTGTTGTTGTTATTCCTTAAAAAATTATTGGTATCCTTTGGTATCCTTTAGACCTCCATCACACTACTCTTTTTTGCTATCCTCATTTTTCAACATTCTTTCTTTGGATTTGGTGGAATGATTCAAAATCATGGAATATTTAACATGAGCATATATTGTTTCTGTATTTATATAACTTCATAAAAATCTCTGAACCATTGCCCATCCTTCCAGAGAAATAGAATCTACATGGTTTGGCAAGAGGTTTTAAAAAGTCAGAAACAGTTAAAGGGTAGAGATAGAGCCCCTTAACATTTACAGGTATGCCTAAGTTTGTGTTCTCCCAGGAAAATATCCTGAATCAAGGATTTAAGTACAAATAGCTTATTTGGGAAATACTGGGAATACTACTATGAAAGTAAGAAAGAGGGACAAAGAAAAATGCCTTATCTATCCAACTACCACTGGAGGTGACTTGATCTATATCTCACTGAGGAAACTCTAGGAGCCAGTGCAAAACATACACTTTCAAATTATAGCACTTTGAAGGACCAAGGGAGCTAAAGTATTTACCCCCAACTTTATGCCAGGCTTCCCCGTCTTTCACAAACTCCATGAGATGGTGAAGGGCAGGGAAGCCTGGAGTACTCCACTGGGTCAGAAAGAGTTGGACACAACTGAACAACAGCCTGAGATCATCAGCTGAGGACTGCTCCCAGGAGTTGTTCATTCCCTGGTACTTCTGTCCTGTTCCTCATGCGTCACAGGCATAGCAGCGTTCTGTAGTGCTGGGGGAAAAGAAGCCAGACAGCAAAATGCAAACCCTGAGAGACAAGGCAGGAGGAGCCCACTGAATGATCAGAAGGACAGGAGGAAGGGAGTGCTGATGATGTGTGCTTCGGGGCATCAAACACCAAAACCAGAGGAACAAAAGTAACACCTAGTCATACCTTGCAACAGGATAAATCCCACGAGTAAAAATACTACATGAAAGGAATCTGAGAAGAGGAAATGTGGGATAGTAATGTTGGCAACACAAAAGAAAGTTGGACTTGTGGCTTTGGGGGCGTAGTATATATCTCAGTCCCAAATGATTTTATTTTGGTGCATTCCTACCAAGAAACTCATAGTGTTTTAAGTCCTTTTCTTAGGTATCTGGGCATAACTGAGCCTCTGGGTACATGTCTTTTATTTGACTGGCTATTGTATACAGCAGTGGTCCCCACGGAGAAGGCAATGGCACCCCACTCCAGTACTCTTGCCTGGAAAATCCCATGGACAGAGGAGCCTGGTAGGCTGCAGTCAATGGGATCGCTGGGAGTCGGACACAACTGAGCGACTTCACTTCCACGCATTGGAGAAAGAAATGGCAACCCATTCCAGTGTTCTTGCCTGGAGAGTCCCAGGGACGGGGGAGCCTGGTGGCTGCCGTCTGTGGGGTCGCACAGAGTCGGACACGACTGAAGTGACTTAGCATAGCATAGCATAGTGGTCCCCAACCCATTTTAGCAGCAGGGTCAGGAAGCAACAGTTAGAACTGGACATGGAACAACAGACTGGTTCCAAACAGGAAAAGGAGTACATTAAGGCTGTATATTGTCACCCTGCTTATTTAACTTATATGCAGGGTACATCATGAGAAACGCTGGACTGGAAGAAGCACAAGCTGAATCAAGATTGCCGGGAGAAATATCAATAACCTCAGATATGCAGATGACACCACCCTTATGGCAGAAAGTGAAGAGGAACTCAAAAGCCTCTTGATGAAAGTGAAAGAGGAGAGTGAAAAAGTTGGCTTAAAGCTCAACATTCAGAAAACTAAGATCATGGCGTCTGGTCCCATCACATCATGGGAAATGGTTGGGAAACAGTGGAAACAGTGTCAGACTTTATTTGGAGGGGCTCCAAAATCACTGCAGCTGGTGACTGCAGCCATGAAACTAAAAGATGCTTACTTCTTGGAAGGAAAGTTATGACACCTAGATGGCATCTTCAAAAGCAGAGATATTACTTTGCCAACAAAGGTCTGTCTAGTCAAGGCTATGGTTTTTCCAGTGGTCATGTATGGATGTTAGAGTTGGACTGTGAAGAAAGATGAGCGCCGAAGAATTAATGCTTTTGAAATGTGGTGTTGGAGAAGACTCTTGAGAGTCGCTTGGACTGCAAGGAGATTCATCCAGTCCATCCTAAAGGAAATCAGTCCTGGGTGTTCATTGGAAGGACTGATCCTGAAGCTGAAACTCCAGTACTTTGGCCACCTCATGTGAAGAGTTGACTCATTGGAAAAGACCCTGATGCTGGGAGGGATTGGGGGCAGGAGGAGAAGGGGATGACAGAGGATGAGATGGCTGGATGGCATCACTGACTTGATGCACATGAGTTTGAGTAAACTCCAGGAGTTGGTGATAGACAGGGAGGCCTGGCGTGCTGTGATTCATGGGGTTGCAAAGAGTCAGACACAACTGAGTGACTGAAATGAACTGAATTGAACTGAACTAATTTCATGGAAGACAATTTTTCCACGGATGGGGATGGGGGTGGTTGGGATGGTTTTGTGGTGATTCAAGCATACTTTTCTGTTACTATTTCATTGGATATATAATGAAATAATTACATAATGCAGAATCTGACAGGAAGCAGAGCTCAGGTGGTAATAAGAGTGATGGGGAGCAGCTGTAAACACAGATGAGGCTTCACTCACTAGCCAGGTGCCCACCTCCTACTGTGCAGCCCGGTTCCTCATACGCCACAGACCAATACTTGTGGGTGGCCCAGGGATTGGGGACCCCTGGTATCGAACATATGCTGCTGCTGCTAAGTCGCGTCAGTCGTGTCCGATTCTGTGCGACCCCATAGACGGCAGCCCACCAGGCTCCTCCGTCCCTGGGGTTCTCCAGGCAAAAACACTGGAGTGGGTTGCCATTTCCTTCTCCAATTCATGAAAGTGAAAAGTGAAAGTGAAGTCGCTCAATCATGTCCGACTCCTAGCGACCCCATGGACTGCAGCCCACCAGGCCGCTCCGTCCATGGGATTTTCCAGGCAAAAGTACTGGAGTGGGGTGCCATTCATATAGTACTTCCCAAAGCACTTCCAACCAAACTTTCCAGAGTCTCGAAAGAGGAAGCCATTTTGGAACTCCCTTTGAGAAGTAATCCTCCTTCTCAATAGTTCTAACCTCCACAAGTCCTTTGATGAAACTTGGCTCACTGGCATGGCATTTTCTGCATCTTCCTGGTCGGCAATGCGGAATGTGTTGGGTGCTGTCCTGCTCTATAGTGGAAACCCTGAGAGAGGCCTGGGGCCATGAGGGCTGAGGTCCAGAGTCAAGGTGGAAGCTGACCTAAACTTGTGAGAAAGCTTGCAACACCTTCCTTCTCCTTTCCTGACTTCTTTTGCAAACATGTTTTAAGTACCTACTTTCTTCTCACATCTTTGGCAGAGTTTCAGTGGCTACTAAGCAAGCCAGGAGCTGAAACCCCTAAGGGGTTTCAGCCCTTAGATGGGCTGTCAATCAGCCCACCTGTGCTAAGGAGGTCCAAGCCCTAGATTCTATTCTCACGTCTGGATTGCAATTCATTTTCTAGTGTCTGAATGCCACAATCTATCTGCAACCTATCCCTGCTCCATTCCTCACCAGCTTATCATGGGGGGTGGGTACTGGTGAAACCTCAGTGGGGTCCTTCTCAGACACAAGGGATGTTATTATCATTAGAGGCACTTGTGAAACATTTGCAAAGAGCTATTCAATAGCTTTTGCTGGGCTTCTTGGAAGCATGATTATACTTAGGGAATTTTAAGAACTTATTAGGACATTTTCATGTAAGAATTATGCTTTGCTTTATACAGAAAACTTTTCCTTAGGAGTCATAATAATGATTCCACTAACCTTCCATCTTTTATAACTCCTGTGAATGTGATATGTTGGAATAAAGGTACCTCTGTAGGGGGCAATTCTCACTTCTAAAAAAACGACTGCTGATGAATGTGAAATTATCCTTATAGTTAAGTGTAAAATAGAAACATGTTTAAAAAGCTATGTCAAATTAAGCTGGGGAAACGCTGAAAAGAAAATCAATTAACCAGTATGTTCTAGATCCTTTCCTAAACCATATGATTTCTTTATTTTTTATAGTGGGATTTTTCATCAGAAAACTAGATTTATGAATGAATACCTTTTGGAAATATAACTGAATCTTTATCTCTTTGGGGTATCATTATCCTTGAAATATGACGATAAAGCTGAGAATGGTTTCACCAACAGAAACTCAATTCTACATTGTCCATTCTAATGAAGGAAAACATTGCATGAGTTTTTGAGCACACAAACAACAACAAAAAAATAATTTATAGGAATTTCCAAATGACATGGAAACAAGGTAAAGAGGAAGAGAGGGAAATAAATTAGGACGCTCAACTTTGCCTTCATTATGTCAAGGAAACTAGTGCTATTTAAGAAGGCAAAGACAGTCCCTTCTCAGGGCCTTATTTGACTCACACTGCTTTCTAGATTTACACTGTTAGTGTAAATGGGAAATTCCAAGTAGGTAGAGTACAACAAACTTTTTTAAAAATATATTTCACTAAGCCTTTACCTTTCACTTTACCATAACCTCCAAAACTCCCTCTTATTCATAACCCTGCTCCGATTTAATCCTTCATGTATTCAGTCTGGTCTCTACAGACCTGTGATTTGGAACTCCCATCCAACATTTCCTGCACTCAACCAAACCATTTTATTTGTTATCCCAGAAAACTATTCACTCCATAATTCCACTCTCAAATAGCTTCTCACATTTTCTCTTTATCCAAATCCCATAAGATCCATTCATATGACAACCTCTTCACGAATAAACTGTCATGTTTATTACTTATAAGCAGGAGTGCACTGGTAAATGTTTACTAATTGGATCTCTCTAGAAGAGAGGGAGACACTTGATTAATAGTGTTTGCCAACTTCTGTGGGGTAAATTCTCCTACCAGGACCAATTTCAAAACTTGGAGCTGGAAAGGTGCCCACAACTGGCTCTTGCAAGCTGACAAGAGCTGGCTCCAGCACATTCATTTATTTAATCAGATTAGCTGGCCAAATCTGCACCACTTTGCAACAGTGCGCAAGGTATTGTAGTTTCTTTTTAAAAGAGGTGAGAAACTGTTGTAGAAGCAGCACTGAGCAGAAACAGAACTGGGTTCGTTTGGCTCTGGGCTTCCCAGGTGGCACTAGTGGTAAAGAATATGCCTGCCGATGCAGCAGACTGAGACAGGTTCAATCCCTGGGTCAGAAAGATCCCCTGAAGGAGGGCATGGCAATGCACTCCAGTACTCCTGCCTAGAGAACCGTATGGACAGAGGGCCCTGGCGAGCTACAGTCCATAGGGTCACAAAGAGTCAGACACAGCTGAAGGGACTTAGCACACAGGCACACCCGGGTTCTGGCTCCAGCTCTGCCATTATTTAACTAGATGACACTAAAGGCGCTTAACCACCCTGGGTCTCAGTTTTCTTTTCTGTAAAATAACAAGCACACACTAAATAAACCCCTCCCACTAACAGGTCTATGATTCTATTCCATCCTTCATATGAGCATGTCTTTTATCACTTACCTCAACTGAAATAACTTGAGAAGAAGCTATATCATAACATATATCTTCAATCCACCAAGCACAGTGCCTTGCCTTTAACTGGTGCTTCATAAATAGTTTAAGAAGAACTGATTTTCTTAGGTAACACTGGCGGTAGCCTGGGTATGTGATAAGATAATGGAAAAGAATGAGTTATGAGAAGTACTAGCACAAGGAGGCAAGAATCAAGGATTAATTTGAGGAATAATTTTCTCTATGAATATATATATTTTCCAGGTTGGCAATGGATGGATGGGAAGGGCCATATTTAGTTGCCCACCATGTCTACCCCTTTCTTCCCCTTTAGGGGCCACCTGAAACAAGCACCAAGCTGTCCTCATCTGACAGTGCTTCTTAGTGGAAAATCCCACCCTCCACCATCATCTTTCTACCCTCAATATCACACTAATCTAGGTTTTTAGCATTTTTTGCCATTATCATTTCCCCCTGTCATATATGGGCTTCAATGGCACCCCACTCCAGTACTCCTGCCTGGAAAATCCCATGGACAGAGGAGCCTGGCAGGCTGCAGTCCATGGGGTCGCTAAGAGTCGGACACGACTGAGCGACTTCACTTTCACTTTTCACTTTCATGCATTGGAGAAGGAAATGGCAACCCACTCCAGTGTTCTTGCCTGGGGAATCCCAGGGACAGCAGAGCCTGGTGGGCTGCCGTCTCTGGGGTCGCACAGAGTCGAACACGACTGAAATGACTTAGCAGCAGCAGCAGCGGCTCAGAAGTAAAAATTCTGCCTGCTAATCCAAGATACATAGGTTAGATCACTGGGTTGGGAATATCCCAGAGAAGGGAATATCAACCCACTCCAGTACTCTTGCCTGGAAAATCCACATGGACAGAGAAGCCTGGTGGGCTAAAGTTCATGGGATTGCAAAAGAGTCAGTTACAACTTAGCGACTAAACAACAACAACAACTGTTATATATCTCTGCCAGATTTATCTCAAAGAGAATAGTCTCTTTTGCCAATTTCTTTCCATTTATCTCATAATATTACTTGTGAGCATAAAGAACTTGAACAATGGATGATTAGAGCACTATTATTAATACCTACATAGCAAAGTATATGTATTAAAGTAAAATCGACATTCAACAAAATGATAAATGGGATGGTTCTATTATAAGCTTTGACCAAGACTCCAAAGTTATGACATAATAATGAGATAAGAAGAGCCCAGTGCAGAACTGCTAAGACTACAGAACCACTTGTGTCAGCATCTCCAACCCATAAAAATCTTTGAGTTGGAAGAATTGGAGAAAAATTCTTTGCTGAGTTATATACATGGTTGCTCCAGGGAAGAAAGACAACTTTTTTGCTGTAAGTGGAGTGAGAGTAAATTCAAGGGGATTCTTGGAGACTTTGACAAGTATCTCTCAGAGTTAAGGGGAGTTTAAGTGTTGGCATAAGAAGGTGTGGCTAGACTGGCCTAAAGAAGCAATGAAGAGAGACAGAGAAGACTCAAGTTTTCCATAGACTAGATGTGGGACACACAAGAAGGGGCAAACCAACAGCCATCTTGAAAACACTGCATAGAATATCCAGGTGAATCAAGAGATGGGCAGTCACCACAAGTCTAGGAACAGAGGCCACAGTGTCAAAATCACATGCCTGAAGCATCACTTAACTCACAGGAATTAGCTGCAGTTGAGAGTTCCAGAGGGGGCTCACCCTAAAATACTCCATGAAAGAGTCAGCTCTGAATATCTGGGAAGTCAAATCTGAATCCATCAGTAGGATCTCTCCTACTTCATCCTAATCCAGTTCTGGAGGGGCCAGAAATGGCACACACACACTCTCTCTCTCTTTCTCTCTCTCTCCCTCTCTCCTCTCTCTCTTCCCCCAACCATCTCCCTCCTTTTTTCCACACTTCCAGTTCTTGGTTGGGTCCTTGCTTGGGGTGGGAGAAAACTTAAAGAGGACAAGAAGTTCATATTATTGGATTATAATAAACTGTACTCTTTGAAGTTTTAGAGTTACTGCAAGAATATTACTTATCAGACAGGACCTTAAAGAGTTAGAGTTATCAAAATTTCATCTAAGAACTGAAGGGAAAGCTATTCAACAGAATGTGTAAAAGAAACAATGAGAGAAAAAAATAATGTTGCTTTAGGTGGTTTCTTTCTAGAAAGTACACTATTTTAAAATAAAAGTGGCAGACTTAAAGGAAAAAAGGAGCCTCCAACTCTTAAGCTCGTTAATGTTTCCAAAGCCACTCTGCAACACCTGGAGACCACTGACTTGCCTGCTTCTAACTGAGCTATAAGCACTTACTTTCCAAGAAAAGCAAAAGCTTCTCAAGTGTTTTGTTCCTCTATTCTGTAGAATTACTAGTGTTAAAACTGTGTTTTTCCTACTGTTTTTAATTGCAAGTATACAATGTATTTCTAATCCCCTATAAGTAGGCTAGTCCTAGGATTTCCAACACTACTTACAACATTCCTTAAAGTCCAAAATCAATGGTTGGTACCCAAACCCATTTGGAGACTGTTTTCCTGCAATATGTGCATACTCCAGCAGGGACTGTCCATGTAAGAGTAAAAATAAAATCTTTATTGAAAACAATAACCTCTATGTAGAACTTCTATATGGTTCTCAAGTCTCTCAAAGGATGAGGAAGTTTTCTCTGAAGGTCTGGCATGGGAATAAGAGAAACTCAATATTCTTTCTGTATTAATTTGTCACAGTGTGTATAGTCACATACTCCACATAGAAATGGCACAAGTAGAGACTTCCAGGCTGACTGTCTCTTGGGCTGCCTTCATACCACAAGTTGACAGAGTCAATAAAGATATATTCTAAGAATTACGAACCTGCCCATTATTTTTCTGGGAATAGCAGCCAAAGCCAATAGCAAAAAAATGACCCAATGCTGCCAGAATGGCAAGCATTTTTGACTACATTTCATGCCAATTATTTCTTCTCACATGACAAGTAGGAATTAATTCCCAACCCCTGACCTATATTTCACATATTTGGGTTTCAGACCAAAAGAAACACTTTCTATCACAAAAATGCTACGACAGCCTGCCATACGATGAGGAACCCCTGGGGGCTCCTAGCCAACAAATTTGGATTGAGTCTGCAAAACATTTTTAGGGTAGAAAGGTGAGGTAGGGGAAAGAGAGGGTAACTGTCCTCCCTTTTTGAGAGGTCTTATTTATCGTAGTATCCTCCAGATTCA
Organism: Tragelaphus eurycerus; assembly: GCA_935064755.1. Classification (NCBI taxonomy): domain Eukaryota; kingdom Metazoa; phylum Chordata; class Mammalia; order Artiodactyla; family Bovidae; genus Tragelaphus; species Tragelaphus eurycerus. The sequence continues at coordinate 5,197,891 of CAKXYN010000111.1, read as the reverse complement.
GAGTGGGAGAATGAAATGATAGAAATAGTAACCCAGTATCTACTTATCTCCGTGATATCTCAAGCAGCAGCAGACCTTAGCTGCTTCTCCTCCTTCAAGTACATACTAACCATTTAAGTAAAACCTCCGAAAAAAGATCTCATTCCTGACTACTGCTACTGCTAAGTCACTTCAGTCGTGTCCGACTCTGTGTGACCCCATAGACGGAAGCTCACCAGGCTCCCCTGTCCCTGGGATTCTCCAGGCAAGAACACTGGAGTGGATTGCCATTGCCTTCTGCATTGCGTGAAAGTGAAAAGTGAAAGTGAAGTCGCTGAGTCGTGTCCGACTCTTAGCGACCCCATGGACTGGAGCCTACTAGGCTCCTCTGTCCATGGGATTTTCCAGGCAAAAGTACTGGGGTGGGGTGCCATTGCCTTCCCCGCATTCCTGCCTAAAATAATTCCAAAGAAACAGAACTGGAGGAGAGAAAACTCCAGACAAAAACATTATAGAGTGTGGCTTCTGTGAATGATATATCTTGGCCAAAGGCACTTACCATTGCTGAACAAGGATTTGACTTTGATGGTAAATGCCCACTATAAAAAGTAATATCCTAAAGCATCCACTATCTTCCCAGGGGCAGTTTTTTCAAAGGAAGAGTCTAGTTCTGAGAAGATTCCCAGTATGTTAAACTGAAGGAAATGCAATGAAGATACAGTCCTAACCCTCTAAAGCAGACCCCAAATGCAGACAGTCAGATCACAAATCATTCTCAGATTATGGCCAAGTTCTAGATGGATATCAAGACCCAAAAAGATATAGTTTAATTCTCTGGGGTAAAAAGTCAAGACATAGGGTTTTAAATGAAATCATTTTTGCCTCACAACCATATGAAGTACTTAAATAGTAAGTCAGTGTCAAACTCCATTGTTTCAAACTTCAAAATCTTTTCTGGGCCTAATGAGAGAAGCACGAGGGATGGGACAGGAGGCATGTTGTATTTTTATTCGAAGTAAAGATTCAGTATCTTTCTGTTCTCCCTCAATTTGATTATTCATTCATTTGGAAATATGTACTGAATAATTACTTTATTTCAGGTGCTATGCAAATTATTAGAGTTGGAATTGTGAACCAGATAAACTCCTATCTTCATGAAAAAGCAGAAGAGAGGGGACAGTTGTATTTTGCACAATTTTGAACCAAAGTCCAGGGCCTGCCCTCTGACATGTTTGGTTGACCAACCTTTGTAAAAAACAAGACTTCTCATCTTGGCTGTGCTGCTAACCTAATGTGGAATCTAAAACAAGTCATAAATACTTTTGGCTTTCAATTTGCCATCTATAAAATGGAGACAATGGCACCTGTTTTAACACTCACTATATACGGAGTTAAGACACCAAATTTTATAAAGCACTACATAAATAAATCATTTAATTACAAATACTAGAAAACACCTGTAGTGAAAATAGTTGTTAAGAGTTAGCATTCTACTTGTTAACCAAATTCAAGTCTAACAGTAAATACCTGCTGTCTGAAATGAGAGCCAAAACAGAGAAGTGGTGATTGTAAAACATTTTCACTCTGCATCTTGAGGAACATATGATACTGAATTCTGCACAAGGTTAGAAGCTAGAACATACTGTTTTACAGTTTTATTTGAATTAATCACAAACTATGTAAGAAAAAGAAACACATATTTTTCATCTAATACCTTTTGGAATTACAGAAAAATAAGAGAAATATGACAAATAGGATTTTTAAACATGAATATGATTTTCTTTAATGAACAAATACATTTATTTCAATGTCTCCAGGGAAAGAAGTTAGAGAAATAGCCCAAGATGTCTATCTTTCACGTCTTTTTTCTTTCCCACGCTCTACCCCTCCTTTTCACCAAAGGAAAGGAGCCAAGAATTGTGAGCAGGAGGTTTTTACATTCTCCCATAATTCAAATTTTTTTTTTTTTTTTACTGAAAAGGGGGCAGGTACATCTTAAGCTTTGATCCAGAATGATCACTTTCAGCTTCAGAGAGGATGATAAAAGGCAAATAAATATACAGTGGACAAACATTGGTAGTCACATAGAGAAAATTGTTTCTACATCCAATACATAAATGAGCCAGAATATTCTGAGTGGCTTTACTCTCTATGTGGGCTTCCCAGGTGGTTAGTGGTAAAGAATCCACCTGCCAGTGCAAGAGACATGGGTTCGATCCTTGGTCTGGGAAAATCCCCTGGAGAGGTAAATGGCAAACTACTCCAGTATTCTTGCCTGGAAAAACCCCATGGATAGAGGAGCCTGGCAAGATACAGGCCATAGGGCTGCAAACAGCCGGACATGACTTAGCAACTGAACAACAATTGTTAGGTAGAAAATATATCTTTAACAGAGGATATATGCAAAAAATAACACAGATGGCTCTACTGGGTTCCTTACAGCAGCAAGTGCCTAAGGTTCTTATTTTTAGACAAAGAGGACAATGGGTTTAAACCCATTGTCAAGCAAACACACAAACCTGCCTCTGTGGGAGGAGTCAGTCACTGAAAGTGTAAGCACAAGAAGCATGGGGAGTTCACGGCAGCTCATCAAGATCAGCTGCTCTATCTGTGGGTCCAGGCACACATATGGGAATGCTGCGAGCCTTTAGCAAACACACAACTTTCCTCCCCACCTTTGATGTGGTGGGACCGACTTCACCCAAAAGCATACTTCCCATCAAGCAGAAGGTTATCTTGATATGATATGACTGATCACCTAGTTATTGTAGGCATGACAGGGTAGCTTCAATGAGTAAACATTCTAACACACTCTCTTTTCAGGAAAACATAAACAAGGTAGTGAGGGAAAGTCCCTTATACTTCATGGGGTAAAATTTTAATACCAGCTCCTTGCTGGCAGAAGTAAGAGAAGGGCAGAAACAGCCCCTGAGAAGTAATGGGAAAACCACACACACACACACACACACAAAAAAAGCTCAGAAAATTGCCCATTTGTTGTTATTATTCAATTGCTAAGCTGTGTCCAACTTTTGCAACCCCATGGACTACAGCACCAGGCTTCCCTGTCCTTGACTATCTCCCAGAGTTTGCTTATGTCCATTGAGTCAGTGATGCTATCTAACCATCTCACCCTCTGATGCCCTCTTCGCCTCTGGCCTTCAATCTTTCCCAGAATTTGCCCATTATAGAATGCAATTCTACACACTGGCAGAAGAGCTGCAGAGGAATAAGTTTTCAGTAAAGATTTTCAAAAATTAACAGTATCACTATAAAGACACCATAGAAACACAAGAAGGAGGAAAACATATGACAGTTGGACCATCACTAACTCATAGAAAATGTCTTATAGAAACATCAGCATAAAGAGAAAATACATCTTAACCCAAAACCATCTGATGGCTGAGCTCTAGCTGCCTTGTAAACAGGATCTTTGTCTTTATTTTTCTCCCAGCAGCTGACTGAAATTTTGGTAGTTTAAATGAGCTGGAATTTTTCTACAGATGAAACCTATGTATTTGATGTTTGCATTTCTGAAATCTCTCTTTAGCCATATAAGGCTCTGGTGAACACAAATACAAATAATAAGACACACACATGCACACACTAAACATTGATATATACTTCCCATATCCAGATCTTGGGAGTGGGAACAAAGTCTCTGATAATATAAAGTATAATCCTTCTTGAGGACAATTTGGGAAGGAGCAGTTATAAATATGGCAAAAGTTTGCAAAAATATATTTTTCAGTTGGTATTTCAGCTAGACAACAAGAGAAGTTAAGTTTGATTTACCTGTGCTAGATTTTAAATCTGTTGAATTCACCAATTTACCCTGAGCCCAGAAGAGTGCATGACACATAGCAGGCACTGAAAACATTTTTGTTACACAAACAGTTATCAGCAGACCCACCGTCTAGTTGAAGTTTTTCTTTAGTCATTTGTATTTGTTGTTGTTCAGTCTTTAAAATTGTGTTCAACTCTTTGTGACACCACGGACTGTAGCCTGCCAGGCTCCTCTGTCCATGGGATTTTTTTAGGCAAGAATACTGGAATGGGTTGCCATTTCCTTCTCCAGGGGATCTCCCCAATCCAGGGATCAAACTGGAGTTTCCTGCCTTGGCAGGTGATTCTTTACTGCTCAGCCACCAGGGAAGCCCAATCATTTGTATAAACTAAAATACTTCCTGTTGTAATATTGTTAGTTGTGAGCTAATATAGAAAGAGCACTTAGATTTCATAAGTGTTAGGATTTCACACCCTTCTCTTCCCCAGCAGCAGCCAGGCTTCAGTCAATAATTGCATAGTGATATTTCAAGTCCTCATGTCTTAAGCTAACAAATAAAAGCAGCAGGATAAGAAGAAAATTTATTAAGTATTATTTGAAGAATACTTAAAGGATTGCCTGAAAGTAATTTTCTTTCACCATTTTACCACTGGTGTGATCTGAAATTGCCATTATCAATGTACTTATCGGGCTCAACGCACTTAAATGCTCTGGTAAAACACAAGTGTGTCACAGACATAACCTGAATTTTCTCACACCTTAAATGAAGTTCTATTTAAAAGAGTAATTTATATGTTCCTGGCTTGTATATCCACTCGTGATAGACAGGCCCTCAGGTCTTGAGCAACTCTCTCATTGCTCCAACCCACCCCCTGAAAACTCCTGTTCAGTGTTTCTGGGTCCTTGGAGGTCCTCTCAGATCTGTTCCTAAAGAGTCCTATTCTCCCCGGCTCCTGCAGTGACCTTGGCTGGGTTCACCCCCATTCCTGCAAGTACTTCAGTCCCTAACAGAGCCATCCAGAAACCAGCTCTGTGCCAGGGATGGTATCACAGCAAAGAACCTCGCACTTCCATTTTGATTCCAGGAGACTTCTACAGACTTCTCTCTTTCTTCTCCCTCTCTAATTTCTCTTCAAATCTTAGTTACACCGCCTGTCCTCTCCACACAGCTCACATATGCTTCCAGAAAGCCTGGAGCACAGCTCCAGGTGACCAAATCCATGGTGCAGTCTGACCAGCCCATCCTGACAGCCAAGGCTCTTTGCCAAGAATCCATCCAGCCTATCTCCTTCTCCCAAGACATTCCTCAGTGCTCATGCAAAAGCACTCCTGGCAAGCACAAGACAAGCACTGCCAGACAAGTCTGAATCTCAATATCACTTGAGACCACATCCACACATGAAAAAAAAGAAGTAATAAATATTAAAACAATAACATTAATAAACATCTTCATGAAAAGTTAGATTGCTTTTTCCCATCTTTTTTGAGATGTAATTGACAAATAGAAATTATATATATATATATATAGTTAATGTGATGATTTGATACACATAAACACTGTGAGATGATTACCACAATCAAGCTAATTAACACATTCACATCCTCACATAACTTATTTGTGTGTGTGTTTGTGCATGTGTACGTATGTGGGTATGGTGAGAACATTTAACATCTACTCTCAGACAACTTCAATTGTGCAATACAGTATCGTTAATTATAGTCACCATGCTATATATTAGATCCTCAGAACTTACTCATCTTACAACCGAAAGGTTGTTATAAGATGACCATTTGACCAACATCTTCCCATTCCCCCCACCCTCTGGCAACCACCATTCTAGTCTCTGCTTCTGTGAGTTGGATTTTTTTTTTAATTCCATATATAAGTGAGATGATACAGTATTTATCATTCTGTGTCTGACTTATTTTTACTAAGCATAATGTCCTCCAGATTCTGAGACGAGCTTACCCTGCAACAGACAGCAGATCTCTGAAATACAGGGCAAATAAGATTTGATGAAAGGGGCAAAAGGTAAAGAGACACAAAGGCTCAAAATCTGAGAAGTTGGGGGTCCTGCTGAGAGAGGAAAAATCCCAGGAGTGGGGTGTCTTTGGAACCAATGACCATGGGTAGCCTGAGGATATTGGGGACACCTGGTAGGCTGCAGTCCATGGGGTCATTGGGAGTCGGATACGACTGAGCGACTTCACTTTCACTTTTTACTTTCATGCATTGGAGAAGGAAATGGCAACCCACTCCAGTGTTCTTGTCCGGAGAATCCCAGGGATGGAGGAACCTGGTGGGCTGCCATCTATGGGGTCGCACAGAGTCGGACATGAATGAAGCGACTTAGCAGCAGCAGCAGCAGCAGGTGCAAGGAGCTAAAATGGGAATGGAGGGACACTAGAGATAAACAGTATCAGGTCTCAGAGTTCCTGAGAGTCAGTCTTAGAAACAAATCTTTTCCAATGAAATTCCATGCAAACATTTATTTCACATATTTTTTTTTATCACTTTTCCTTGTAACTGGTGTGGTTCCATTTCTGTATCCAGTCATAACATGAGTCTACATGATACCAACATCCAGCCAATTCAGCCAAAATCAAAACTCCAGTTAACCAGCCAGCTGCTTTCTGTACATGACGCCAAGCAATCAACTGGACTAACTTCTTCCCTGGAATAATGGACAAGACCAGATGTTTTGGCATTACATAAATGTTAAGTGCCAATTGGAAACAGGAGTGTTAGCTGTCATTTTACATAAAATCTTAATATGATCTACCTTGTACTTTTCTCACAACTAGGACACAAACCTAACAAAGATCTAAGATACTCATATACAAACACATGTACACACACAGGCTGAAAATGCTAAGGAGTGAGCATGTGTGTTACAGAACAAGTCAGAGGAATGGGGGGAGTGAACTATTTCACACAATCTCAATTTTCAAACCCTTATTAAATGGGCCCATTTCCTGCCACTTTGTGCTCTTCCCTGCCCCACTCTGCTCTCCATCTCAGGGTTCCACTTTTCCAGGCACGGGTTTTTTGTTTTGTTTCATTTTGCTATTGAGTTGTAGGAGTTCCTTATGTATTTTGGAAATTAACCCCTAATTTGATATATGGTTTGCAAATATTTTCTTCCATCCCACAAGTTGCCTTTTCACTCTGTTGACTGTATCCTTTGCTGTGCAAAAACTTCTTAGACTTTTGTAGTTCCATTTGTCTATTTTCTGCTTTTGTTCCCTGTGTTTTTGGTGTCATGTCCAAACAAATGATTGCCAAAGCCAATGTCATGAAGCTTTCCCCTTGCATTGTCTTCTAGTTTTACAGGTTCAGATCTTACTTTTAAATACTTAATTCATTTTGAGTTTATTTTTATATATGATGTAAGATAAGTCCAATTTCATCCTTTTTCAAGTGAATATCCAATTTTGTCAATATCATGTGTAGAAGAGACTATCCTTTCCTCACTGTATATACTTGGCACCCTTGTTGAAAATTAGTTGAACATATATGCATGGATTTATTTTGGGGCTCTCTACTCTGTTCCACTGATCTATATGTCTGCCTTTATGGGAGAACCACGCTGTGTTTAATTACTGAAACTTGGTATTATGTTTTGAAATTCACGAAGTGTGATGCCTCCAGCTTTGTTCTTCTTCCTCAAGACTGATTTGGCTATTCTGGGTCCTAAGTGATTCCATATGGATCTTAAAATTGTTTTATATATATATATATGCAAAAAAATGTCATTCAGATGTAATAGAACTGGCATTAAATCTGTACATTGCTTTGCAAAGCATGAACATTTTAACAATACTAAGTCCTCCAAATCATGCTTACAGGATATCTTTCTATTTGTGTCTTTTTAAATTTCTTTCATCAGTATTTTATAGTAGTGAGTATATAAGTCTTTCACCTCCCTAATTAAGTTTATCCCTAAGTATTTTATTCTTCTTAGTTGCTATTGCAAAGGGACTATTTTCCTAATTTCCTTTTCAAGCAGCTTGCTGTTAGTGTATAGAAATGCAACTTCTTTGTATATGTTTATTTTTTTCTCAACACTTTATTGAATGTGTCTATCAGTTCTACCAGTTTCTCTAATGCAGTCTTTAGAATTTTATATATATATATATATATATATATATATATATATGTATGAAGGCAATGGCACCCCACCCCAGTACTTTTGCCTGGAAAATCCCATGGATGGAGAAGCCTGGTAGGCTCCAGTCCATGGGGTCGCTAAGAGTCGGACACGACTGAGCGACTTCACTTTCACTTTTCACTTTCATGCATTGGAGAAGGAAATGGCAACCCACTCCAGTGTTCTTGCCTGGAGAATCCCAGGGACAGGGGAGCCTGGTGAGCTTCCGTCTATGGGGTCGCATAGAGTCGGACATGACTGAAGCGACTTAGCAGCAGCAGTAGCAGCATATATGTATGATCGTGTCACTTGCAAACAGGGACAATTTAATTTGTTCCTTTCTGATTTTGATGTTGTTGTCTTTCAGTCATTAAGTCATGTCCAACTCTTTGTGACCCCATGGACTGTAGCCTACCAGATTCCTCTGTCCATGGGATTTCCCAGGCAAGAATACTGAAGTGGGTTGCCATTTCCTTCTCCAGGGGATCTTATTGACCAAAGATCAAACCCGTATCCCCTGCATTGGCTTCTTTACCACTAAGCCATCACCTTTCTGATTTAGATGCTGTTTATTTTTCTTACCTGATTGCCCTTGCTATGACTTCCAGTACTTTGTGGAATAGAAGTGGTGAGAGTGGGTATCCTTGTTTTGTTCATAGTTTCAGGGGAAAAACTTTCAGCTATTCACTATTGAATGCCATGTTAGCTGTGGGCTTTTCATATATGGCCTTTTTAATGATGACGTGATTTCCTTCTATTCCTCGTTTGTTGAGAGTTCTTGTTTTTTAATCATGAAGAGATATTGAACTTGATCAAATATTTTATGCATATATTGAGGTAATCATGTAACTTTTACCTTTTATTCTGTTTCACATTGTTTACCTTTTATTCTATTTCACATTAACTGACTTTATTAAGTTGAAATACTCTTCCATCCCAGAAATAAATTCCACTTGATCATGAGGTTTGAGCTTTTAATTTGCTTTTGAATTAATTTAGGTAGTATTTAGTTGAGGATTCGGGGAAGGCAATGGCACCCCACCCCAGTACTTTTGCCTGTAGAATCCCATGGATGGAGGAGCCTGGTAGGCTCCAGTCCATGGGGTCGCTAGGAGTCGGACACGACTGAGCGACTTCACTTTCACTTTTCACTTTCCTGCATTGGAGAAGGAAATGGCAACCCACTCCAGTGTTCTTGCCTGGAGAATCCCAGGGGCAGGGGAGCCTGGTGAGCTTCCGTCTATGGGGTTGCACAGAGTCGGACACGACTGAAGCGACTTAGCAGCAGCAGCAGCAGCAGCAGTTGAGGATTTTTTCTATATTCATTAGAAGTATAGGCCTGTAGTTTTTTAATGATGTCTTCATCTGACTTTGGTAGCAGAGTAATGCTGGTCTCATAAAGTAATTATTCCCTTTCTTTCAATTTCTGGAAGAGTTTTGAAAGGTATAAATTCTTCTTCAAATGTGTGGTAGAATTCACCAGTGAAGCCACCAAGTCCTAAGCTTTTCTTGGTTGGGAGGTTTTTGACTATTGATTCAATATCCATACTCATTATTGATCTGTTCAGACTTCTGTTTCTTCACGATTCAGTCTTGGTAAGATGCATGTTTCCAGGAATTTATCTATTTCTTCTGGGTTGTTCAGTTTGTTAATGTTCACAAGAGTCTCTTCAGATTTTTATTTCTGTGGCATCAGTTGTAATGTATCCTCTCTCATTTCCAATTTTACTTGAGTCTTCTCTCTTTTTTCCTTAGTCTCTAAATTATCAATTTTGTTTTTCTTTAAAAAACAAAATTTTCTTATTTTCAATAATTTTATATTGCTTTTCTATTCTGTATTCTATTTATTTCTGTTTGAGTCTTTATCATTTCCTTCTTTCTGCTAATTTTAGGATTAGTTCTTTTTTTGCTAGTTCCTTGAGATGTAAAGTAGTTTATTTGAGATCTTTCTTTTTTAATGTAAGCATTTATTACTAATAACTTCCCTTAGTACTGATTTTGCTGCATCCCATAGGCTTTAGTGTGCTGTATTTTCATCAGTCTCAAGGTATTTTCTAATTTCCCTTTTGATTTTTTTCCTTTGACCCACTAGTGGTGGTTCAAGAATATGTTGTTAAATTTCCATTTATTTGTGGATTTTCCAGTTTTTATCTGTTATTGATTTCTAGTTTTATTCCATTTATACCTTTTATTCTAGTTTTATTCCATTTATACCTTTTATTCTAGTTTTATTCCATTTATACCTTTTATTAAAAGGTATTTATGTTGGAGAAGACTCTTGAGAGTCCCTTGGACTGCAAGGAGATCCAACCAGTCCATTCTGAAGGAGATCAGCCCTGGGATTTCTTTGGAAGGAATGATGCTAAAGATGAAACTCCAGTATTTTGGCCACCTCATGCGAAGAGTTGACTCATTGGAGAAGACTCTGATGCTGGGAGGGATTGGGGACAGGAGGAGAAGGGGACGACAGAGGATGAGATGGCTGGATGGCATCACTGACTCGATGGATGTGAGTCTGAGTGACCTCTGGGAGTTGGTGATGGACAGGGAGGCCTGGCGTGCTGCGATTCATGGGGTCACAAAGAGTAGGACACGACTGAGCGACTGATCTGATCTGAATATGATTTTAATCTTCTTAAATTCATTAAGACCTATTTTGTAACCTAACATGAAATATCCTGGAGAATGTTCCATGTATGCATAAGGGGAATGTATATTCTGCTGCCACTGGGTAAAAATGTTCTCCAAGTGTTGATCAGTTCCATTTGGTTTATGCTTATTCAAATCTGCTGTTTCACTGTTTCCTTGATTTTATTTGTCTATCTGCGTTCTCTTGCGTATCATTAAGCTTATTTAAGATGATTATTTTTAATTCTTTGTCAGATAATTTATAGATTTCCATTTCTTTGGAATTGGTTATTGGAGTTTTAGTATTTCCTTTGGTGCTGTCATGTTTGCCTGATTCTTATGATCCACGTAGCTTAGTGTCGGTGTTTATGCATTTGAAGGTGCAAACTCTTTTCCAGTCTTTACAGACTGGTTTTAGCAGATAAAGACCTTCTGTTGGGCCCCTGGGCTGATTGTATTGCCCCTAGAACTGCAGTTCAGTGGGGTTGGAGCCAGGTCACATCACTGCTGCTAGTTCCACAGTAGGGTCCATGCTGTCAGACCTATTAGCCAGGGACTCAGGTGGAATGGGTCCTGTTTGGTCTTTGAGCGTACACGACTGTTCACAGGACCATGTCATTAGGGCTAGCACTAGGACAGGGTCCACTTCGGGGTCTGCAGCTGGATCCACAGGCCTGTTACAAGGTGTGTGGACAACTATACTTCAATTAACTTTTGTACATCAAAAGACACTGTTAAGAATAGGAAAAGACAACTCCAGAAATGAAAGAAAACTGCACATTATACACCTCACATGAGATTTATATCCATAACATAAGAACTCTTGCAACTTAACAATAGAAAGATAAAATAATGTGGACAAAGGAATTGAATAAACATTTTTCCAAAGAAGACATAAAATGGCCAATAAGCACATAAAAAGATGCTTGACATGATTATTCATTAGAGAAATGTGTGTCAAACCGTAATTAGATACCTCTTACAGATACTAGGATGGCTATAATAAAAAAAGACAGACAATAACAAGTATTGGTAAAGATATGGATAAATTTGAACCCTCATACACATTGATAACAGACACATAAAATATTGCAGCTACTTTAGAAAATAGTTTGGCAGTTCCTCAAAAAGTCAAACATAGACTTACCCTCTGATTCAGCAATTCCACTCATACTCCCAAGAAACAAAAATATTCAAAACTTTCACATGAATGCTTATAGAGGAACTATCCATAACAGCCAAAATGTGCAAACAGCACAGAAGTCTATCGACTGATGAAGGGATGCAGTGGTTGTTGTTCAGTCGCCCAGTTGTGTCCGACTCTTTGCAACTCCATGGACCGCAGCATGCCAAGACTCCCTGTCCCTCACCATCTCCCCAAGTTTGCCCAAGTTTCTATTCACTGCATCAGTGATGCCATCTAGTCATCTCACCCTCTGATGCCCTCTTCTCTTTCTGCCCTCAATCTTTTCCAGCATGAGAGATTTTTCCAATGAGTCGTCTGTTTACATCATGAGCAAAATACTGGAGCTTCAGTTTCAGTATCAGTCCTTCCAATGAATATTCAGGATGTGGTATATCCATACAATAGAATATTATTCAGTTATAAAAAGAAATAAATACTAATACATACTACAACATCAATGAACCCTGAAAATATTAAGCTAGGTGAAAGAAGGCAGACATAAAATGACTATATATATGATTAATTTACTTAAAGTGTCCAAAATAGGCAAACTTGTAAATATAAAAAGTAGATTGATAGTTTCCAGGGGTTGTATGGAAGAAGTAATGGAGAGTGACTACTAACAGTAGGTGGTTTGTTTTCAGGGTGATGATAAGGTTCTAAAATTAGTGATGGTTGCACAATTTTGTGTACATCTAATAAACACTGAATTTTGCAGTTTAGGAGGATGAACTTCATGGTATGTGGATTACAGCTCAATAAAAATGCTATCAAATTTTTTTAAAGCCTGCACAAAAGCTTTTAAGTTTAGTTAGGTCCCATTTGTTTACAAATATATCAAAAATTTTATCTGGCACATAAGCTTCTCAAGAAGCTACTGTAAGATATACACCTCTAATAAAAGAGAGTAAACTAAAAAGAAAGAAACATAGGAAACAAGGGACATAATATAAGAAAGAGGAGGCCCGTGAAGGAAAATCCCAGGATGACACTGTGCTATAATAGAGCTAGAGAGCCACTGGGATAAGACTGGAGCAGGTAAAAGGTATCAGGAGAGATTTATCAAAAAGATGAATGTGATAGAACCCTAAAAGGCCTGAAAGTTTTGAGATGATATTTTCAAAATCAGGGAAGAGTTTGGTCTAAGTTAAGAGATAAAATCATAGAAAAATAAAAGAATAAAAACAATAAAACCTGACTTTAGGGAGATCAAAATGTTGTTTGGAAAAAGAAGTGACCATGGTACACTACTTGGCTCATCCATGAGTAACAAATAACATACTCATAAAAATATAAAGGTATAAATACACCTTGATTACTGATCTAATCGGTCATGTGAGGGGCAGGCAGGAACAGAAAAGGACTAAAGTATGGTCAAAGCAAGTAGCTGAAAAGCATTAATCCTCACCCTCCAGAGTGGTAAATCAAAACATAATGCTAAAAATATTTTCCACTTAAAGTCTCTTTCCCTTGACTTTGTAAGTACTCATACTTTCTTTGTGTTCCTATAGTTGGAGCACAATGTTGACCATATTAAAGATGCTAAGGAAAATATTTTATGGTAAGTCATTACCTGATTGTTTATTTGAAGAGGGACAATATACCAATGCTAAAACGTTTGATAGTAACTTTATGTAAAAGGTTCCTCAGAAGCAGTTCTGGAATGAATAAAATATATTTTGAAAGTAGATGTTAAAATCTAGAACTACCTTTTTCAATTCTGCTTATGGTATTCTCTTCACAGAAGAATTACAAAATATATAAGAAAACATAAGCTTTAAATATAATTAAAAGATTGTATCATCTGACCATGTTTTCTGGTGGATAGTCAAAAAAAGAAAAAGAAACAATTCAGTATGAAAGCTACTGAAAATCTCACTATTCTTTTTATTTACAAGCATTTGTTTGTATCAAACACATTTGCATCTTCACCTTTCTTTATATGGAAGCCCAGAATCCAAAACTTTAAGACCATGGAAAGACTGTAGGAGCATAGCCCATGCACTAGAATTCTGAGTGCAATGGCTAGCTGAATCATTCCTGTTTCTCTATCATCAAATCCTCTGAAAAGCCTTAGTTGTTATCTCTCACTGCCCCCCCAGAGCTTTCTAATTTTCTCCTCTTACAAATAAAAAGTCTCCAGAAATGTGAAAGATAAGGTATAAGCCTAATCAAAGGGAGACTGATTACTTTTTTGACATTCTGTAAAAAGAGCAATCGCATCTTAAGCAGCTAAAAAGTTTTATTTATTCATTTTTAAAATAAACCTGTTTATTGGATCATTTGCCTTTAACAACTCCTTTGATTTAGAGAGGCAGATTCATTATAATTGATATATAGAAATTCATGTCAAAGAGAAATATATTAAGAATCATGGTTAAAAATTGGAATTGGCCAATATAAATTTTTTTCTATTAATACTAAGATTTTTCTTTCGCAGAACATTTTAAATATTATTTAACACTAACTTATTGTGACTGGGGATTTGAACCATTTTTTCATGATAGCAAAAGCTGCCACAGAACAGAAAAATCCTCCCAATATACCATTCCATATAACATTGGGAAACCATAACAACTTCTGAAGAAGGAAAGAATTTACATATTATTTTCTAGAAAAATATCTCAAGATGAATAATAATAGGGAGCAATTTTATTTGAAAATTCAAGACACTTTAAAAGATAAATAAAAGAAAATGTTAAGATCATAATCCTTTACAGAGTTTTAAGCTATCACATTCACAGGTACGCACATTTACATCATTTTGAGTGGCATTAATATGCTCATAAAAAGGTAGTACTCTCTTTAAGGGTGATTTAGATACTAAAGTTTGCACTGAATCAAAGCTAGAACAACATACCAAAGTAAAATTCTAAGAGAAGCTGTTTTTAAGCAAGTAGAATTGAAAGGCAATAAGTATTCATCTATTAGGAAGTTAAACATATAAATCTTCTAATGTGAAGTCAGAAGACTAAAGATGCTTTTCATTTACCTATACCAGTGGACACATTATTAAGGAAGTTGGTATATTAGATATACTTTCTGAAACTTCCTCCCAACTGTCTGCCAGAAAGAAAGGTAATGAATGAACTTTTGGACCTCAGTTATTCCATCTAAAATAAGGAAAGCAATACATTTTAAAATTCTAAGACTTGTAGAGACTGTATAAGAGAAGGAATCCACAGTTCATGACATTTTTCCACCATAGTTGTACAGTTTAAAGAACAACCTAATTCAGAGGATCTTTGTGATTATTTTATTTATCATTGCTTGAGAATTACTGGACTACTCATACATGTGCTGGTCTGGCCATTAATTTGTTGGCTATTCTCTTCTATGATAAATTCTGGGGTATTCATTGGTCTTTAATAGCAGTATGTCAACAAATAAGAATCATCTTCCAACTCCATCAGTATATACACAAACACTTTGTCTTCAAACCAAAACGGAGATTAAAAAAGGATGGATTCACAACAACAATCACCTTCTGTGTTAAAAACTGATTAAAAAATCAGACAAAATTTAGGAAACAAAGACTTACAAGCATTAGAGAAGAGGCAGTATAAGACTGTGACCTCAGAGGAAGAAAACATGCCATGGAACTTCAACATTCATCAGCTTACTTCCTGGATGCAGTTCTAAGGCAACAACCCAGAGTCAAGCAGTCTTTCTGAGCTGAAGATGCAGCGATCAGACTTCAGGTAAACCAAGAAAGTTAGAACTTGTGGAACATAATATTTCAGAGAAAGTAGCTGCAAACAAAAGAAGTCCAGAGATCTGCAGTGGGGTCCACTTGAGACTTTGGCTACCCATCTGTGGCATACATCTGCAGAAAAGGGTCACAGTTAGAGAAACAACCACAAGAAAGGAAGAGTCAGAAAAACCCCTATGAGTCACAGAGGGGTCACAGAAATAGTTCATCTCCCCTTAAGCCCTAATGGAACACACACACACACACACACACACACACACACACACAGCATGAAGTAGAATTCTCAGAAGGGTACTGAATGTCAAGGCACAATGTAATCAAATTGCTGAAAAACTAATGATAAAAAGAAAATCTTAAAATTGTGCAAGAAAAATAAGACACTGTGACATATTACCTACAGGGCTTTAAAGAAAAGAATAATACCAGACTCTGAGGCTAAATACATTGGAAGAAGTTGGGGGGTGGGTGGGAAAAGCACTGTATACCTATAGTTCTTGATCAAGGAAAAATAGCTTTCAAAAACAATGAATAAATATATATTTTAAATGAATAAAAGTGAAGAATTGATCACCAACAGATTCACCAATAGAGCAACACTCCAAAAATGGTAAAGGAAGCTTTGTAGGCATACCTAAAATAAAACAAGATAGGAAGTTAAAACTTCACAAAAGACAGAATAAAGCCATAAATGATAAATATGCAGAGGAATGTTAAAGAAAAAAATTCTTACTTTCAAACTATCTGAAAAATATAATTGACTAAGGATCATAAGAGACTACTACAAGCAACTATATGCCAATAAAATGGACAACCTGGAAGAAATGGTCAAATTCTTAGAAAAGTATAACATTCTAAGACTGAACCAGAAAGAAACAAAAAAACATGAACAGAGCAATCCCAAGCACTGAAATCAAAACTGTGATTAAAAATCTTTAAACAAGCAAAAGCCCAGGGCCAGATGGCTTCACAGGTGAATCCTACCAAAAATAGAATGAGCTAACACTTACCCTGATTAAATTTGTCCAGAAAATTGCAGAGGGTAGAAAACTCCCAAACTCATTCTGTGAGGCCACCATCACCCTAATACCAAAACCAAACAAAGAACTACAAAAAAAGAAAACTACAGGCCAGTATCACTAATGAACATAGATGCAAAAATCTTCAACAAAATTCTAGCAAACAAAATCCAACAACACATTAAAAGGATTATACTTCATGATCAAGTGGGCTTTATCCCAGGGATGCAATATATGCAATCAATATATGCAAATCAATTAATGTAATATATCATATTAACAAACTGAAAGATAAAAACCATATGATCATCTCAATAGATGCAGCAAAAGCTTTCAATAAAATTCAACACCCATTTATAATATAAAAAAAAGCTCTCCAGAAAGTAGGTATAGATGGAACCTACCCCAACATAACAAAGTCCATTTGTGACAAAAGTACAGCAAAGGTTATTCTCAATGGGGAAAAACTGAAAGCATTTCTTCTAAGATGAGGAACAATACAAGGGTGCCCAATCTCACCTCTACTATTCAACATAGCTTTGGAAGTCCTAGCCACAGAAGTCAGAGAAGAAAAAGAAATAAAAGAAATCCATATTGGAAAAGAAGTAAAACTCTCACTCTTTGCAGATGACATGATATTATACATAGAAAACCCTAAAGATACTGTCAGAAAATTACCAGAGCTAATCAATGAATTTAGTTAAGTCACGGAATATAAAATTAATACACAGAAACCCCTTGCATTCCTATACATTAACAATGAAAAAAATCAGAAAGAGAAATTAAGGAAAAATATCCCATTCACCACTGCAGCAAAATGAATAAAATACCTACCTAAAGAGACAAAAGACTGGTATGCAGAAAATTGCAAGACACTGATGAAAGAAATCAAAGACAAGACAAACTGATAGAGAGATATACCATGTTCTTGGATTGGAAGCGTTAATATTGTGAAAATAACCATATTACCCAAAGCAATATACAAATTCAATGCAATCTCTATCAAACTACCAATTTTTAACAGAACTAGAACAAAAAATTTTACAATTTTATGGAAACACAAAAGATCCTGAATAGCCAAAGCAATCTTGAAAAAGAAGAATGGAACTGGAGGAATCAACCTTCCTGACTTCAGACTATACTACAAAGCTACAGTCATCGGGACAGTATGGTATTGGCACAAAAACAGAAATATAGACCAATGGAATAAGATAGAAAGCCCAGAAATAAACCTATGCACCATGGTCACCTTATCTTTGACAAAGGAGGCAAGAATATACTATGGAGAAAAGACAGTCTCTTCAATAAGTGGTGCTGGGAACGCTGAACAGCTACCATGTAAAAGAATGAAATTAGAACACTTCCTAACACTGTATGCAAAAATTAACTGTAAATGGATTCAAGAATTAAATGTAAGGCCAGAAACTATAAATATCTTAGAGAAAACATAGGAAGTACATTCTTTGACATAAATCACAGCAAGATCCTCTTTGACCCACTTCCTAGAGTAATGGAAATAAAAACAAAAATAAACAAGTGGGACCTAATTAAATTTAAAAGCTTTGGTGCAGCAAAGGAAACTATAAACAAACTGAAAAGACAGCTCTCAGAATGGGAGAAAATAATTGCAAACGAAGCAACTGACAAAGGATTACCTTCCAATATATATAAGCAGTTCATACAGCTCAGTATCAGAAAAACAAGAAGCCCAGTCAAAAGATGGGCATAAACAAGACATTTCTGCAAGGAAGACATACAGATTGGCCAATAAACACATGAAAAGATGGTCAACATTGCTGATTATTAGAGAAATGCAAATCAAAACTACAATGAGGTGTCACCTCACACCAATGAGAATACCCATCATCAAAAAAAAAAACAAAACCCTACAAACACTAAACGCAGGAGAGGATGTGGAGAAAGGGAACCCTACTGCACTGTTGGTAGGAAAATAAATTGATAAAGCCACCACGGAGAATAGTATGGAGATTCCTTAATGAACTAGAAATAAACTAGAAATAAAACTACCATGCTATGCTATGCTATGCTATGCTAAGTCACTTCAGTCGTGTCCGACTCTGTGTGACCCCACAGATGGCAGCCCACCAGGCTTCCCCATCCCTGGGATTCTCCAGGCAAGAACACTGGAGCGGGTTGCCATTTCCTTCTCCAATGCATGAAAGTGAAAAGAGAAAGGGAAGTCGCTCAGTCACGTCCAACTCTTAGCGACCCCATGGACTGCAGCCTACCAGGCTCCTCCATCCATGGGATTTTCCAGGCAAAAGTACTGGAGTGGGGTGCCATCGCCTTCTCCGAAAACTACCATATGATCCAGCAATCCCACTACTGGGCATATACCCTGAGAAAACCACAATTCAAAAAGACACATGTACCCCAATGTTCACTGAAGCACTATTTACAAAGGCCAGGACATGGAAGCAACCTAGATGTTCACTGATAGATGAATGGACAAAGAAGATGCAGTACATATACATATGTACAAAGGAATACTATTCAGCCACACAAAGGAATTAATCTGAGTTAGTCATAGTAAGGTAGATGAACCTAGAGCCTACTACACAGTGAAGTTAAGTCAGAAAGGGAAAAATAAATAAATAGCATATATTAATGCATATATATGGAATCTAGAAAAATATTACTGATGAACCTATCAACAGGGAAGAAATGGAGATGGAGACATAGAGAATAGACTTGTGGACACAGTGCGGGGAGGAGAGGGTGGGACAAATTGAGAAAGTAGTATTGACAGATAAATACTACCGTGTGTAAAAATAGGCAACTAGTGGGAAGCCACGATATAACACAAGGAGTTCTGCCTGGTGCACTGTGATGACCTAGAAGGGTGGGACAGGAAGGGGAAAGGAGGTTCAGGAGGGAGGTAGTGTGTGTGTGTGTGTGTGTGTGTGTGTGTGTGATATAAATATATATGTAAAACTATGATTGACTCACGTTGTATGGCAGAAACCAACACAAATTGCAAAACAATTATCCTCCAATTAAAATTTTTTTAAATAAAATTGTTACAAACATAAAATAATTATATAAAAAATATATAATTTCCTGCTTAAAGCACAACTGATAATATTATACTTTGGGATTTACAGCAATTGTGGAAGTAAAATATCTGACAACAATAGCACAAAGGATAAAGAGAAGTATACTACTGTTAGGTCCTTATACTACACGTGAAAAGGTACAGTATCATTTGAAAGCAGACTGTGAGAAGTTGAAGGTACATACTGTTAACCCAAAAGAGACTAATACAAAACAAAACAAAGAGGTATAATTCAACCATGTAAATAAAATATAATTATAAAAAATAGTCAATTAATCTCAGTAAAAGGAAGGGCAAAAGGAAAAATGAACAAAGAACAGGTGGGCCAAATAGAAAATAAACAGCACGATGACAAATTCAAATGCAACCATATGAATAATGACAATAGTTTAAGCATTCCAATTAAAAAGCAGAGAATGCCATACTGACCCCCCACAAATGACTGCAAAACTCTTTAAATAAAAGGCATAGATAGCTTAAAAGCAAAAACGATGGACAAACATATAACATGATAATACTAATCCAAAGAAAACTTGAGTGATAATATTAATACGAGACAAAGTATACTTCAGAACAAAAAATATTATCATCAACAAAGAAGGACATTTCACAATGATAGAGGGGTTAATTCATCAAGAGGCTGTAACAATCCTAAATGTGTACATAACTATTAACAGAATTTCAAAATACAAAATGTAAACCTGAAAGGTGACAAACAAAAATTAGTTATAGTTGGAGACTGACATCTCTCAGAAATTAATAAAGATTCAAAAAGTCTGAAGAACACAGAAAATTTGAACAAGGTTATCAACTAACCTGAGCTAAAAAATAAATAAGTAAATAAAACACTATATTCAACAACAGGCTTCCCAGTGGTAAGGAATCCACCTGCCAATGAGGTAGACGCAAGTCACACGGGTTCAATCCCTGGGTCAGGAAGATCCCCTCGAGTAGGAAACGGCAACCCACTCCTGTATTTTTGCCTGGGAAATCCCATGGGCAGAGGAGCCTAGCAGGCTACAGTCCAGGGAGTCACAAAGAGTCAGACATGACTGAACATCCACACACACACTCTCAATAACAGCAGAAAGCACAAACTTTCCAAGCACATGCTGCACATTTGCCAAATTAGATCCTATTCAGGAGTCATAAAGTATCTCAATAAACTTATGAGAATTGAAAAGATATAGAGTATGTTCTCGGAGAAGATGATGGCACCCCTCTCCAGTACTCTTGCCTGGAAAATCCCGTGGACGGAGGAGCCTGGTGGGCTGCCGTCTCTGGGGTCGCACAGAGTCGGACACAACTGAAGCGACTTAGCAGCAGCAGCAGCAGCTCTTATAAGGTCTATGCTGATGATTACCAAGTTTTTCACAATAGATATCACAATTATCTATTATCTATCTCTAACATTAGAGAGTTAGTATTTCAGCAGAGCAGTATAAATCAATTCTTCAGCTGTTTCAATGGACATTTATTGAACACGTACTATGTTTCATGCTTTGGGATCACAGAAATGGATAAAAGAAGGAAATCTATTGAGTATGTATATTCAATATACACCATATTGCTGGATGTCATTGGGTTGTAGTCCTCATGTTCAAAAAGCTTGTAATCTAGTTAGCGTGTGTGTGTGTGCACGTGCACAAGCATGCATGTGTGCAGATGTGCATGTGTAAACCAATCAGAAAGTAACTGAGCCTAGGTTACAATCATGAGCTCCCTTGAGTAGTATTCTATGATGCAGTTTCCTGCTTTCACAGCAGATTAGTGTGAATTACCCAGAGATACGTCTTAAAGGAAATGCCTTGGAGCTGAATCCTGAAAAGCAGGGAGACAGGGCATACCAGCATGTATTAACAGGGTGAGAAAGGCTCAGATGAGAACAAGCATAATCTGCTTAGCTAACAGTAGGTAATGTCAGAAGACAGCTGAAGATAAAACTGACCATGTAAAAGGGGGCAAAAGGGATACAAAATGGGGCATGAAAATTAACTTAAATCCCACATTTTTGTTGAGAATATAGGCTTAGTAGATTTCATCCCCAAATTCTAATTAAATCATTCTGTTTTACTTAGGCAGGAAAAGGGGCATAAGTACAAGAGGAAATTCCCAAAACAATGGAGAAAAGGTTTCAATGATCATTTGATATGCATGTGATTTTCTTGGAATTCAAGAAATATCAATACAAATTAAAACAGAGAAAAAAATTTACCTTATCCAAGATTCTATATATTTTTCTAAAGACAAAAGCTTCTTCAAGCAATGAGCAAGCATGCATCACTGATGCCACCCAACATCATCAAACTGTAAAGAAAACAGGAACCTTATGCCAGAGTAGGATAATCACTGATATCCCCGAGGGCTGGTGAAGGGCCTGCTCTACTCAAATGACAGGTACTAGCTTTCAGCGTGTCCAGGGGATACTCCCACTGCAACAAATGTTTTTAGTGACAGGAACATGCAGTCCAGGAGTACAGCCTTACCCGGCTTTGGTGGCTCAAATCACCTAGTGCAACGTCGCTCTCCTCTCTGGCTCCCTCTAATGGCCCCAAATACCAAGTAAACAACTTCACCATGCTGCTGAGGCTGCTGCTGCTAACTCACTTCAGTCGTGTCCGACTCTGTGCGACCCCAGAGACGGAAGCCCACCAGGCTCCCCTGTCCCTGGGATTCTCCAGGCAAGAACACTGGAGTGGGTTGCCATTTCCTTCTCCAATGCGTGAAAGTGAAAATTGAAAGGGAAGTCGCTCAGTCGTGTCCGACTCTTTGCAACCCCATGGACTACAGCCTACCAGCCTCCTCCATCCATGGGATTTTCCAGGCAAGAGTCCTGGAGTGGGGTGCCATTGCCTTCTCCAGATCTGCATCTAAATTTGGATACAGGTATTAAGTTTGGGTGCTTAGATGAGACTAATTAAGTGCTTTGCAGAAGTGTGAAGTTACCTCTTAAAATGGAAGAAACTAAAAAGAAGGAAATCACTAGTGGTGGTTCTGACCGAACCGCTGCCCCTATTGAAGTTTCGTAAGATCACAGTGGAAGGCACAATCTACCATAAACTGAAGAGTTCTGTGTTAACAGCAGGAATCCAAAACTCATCTCACAACCCCTCCCCCACTAATTCAGCATCTCTTCCAGATTCCAAAATCCTCATGTTGCTATATATCGCCACCTAGCGTCCAAAGGCTGATATTAACATTGTTACTTAGTCGCTGCGCTGTGCTGTGCTGTGATCAACTCATTGGAAAAGACCCCCATGCCAGGAAAAACTGGAGGCAAAAGAAGAAGAGGGTGACAGAGGATAAGATAGTTGGATGGCATCATCAATTCAATGCACATGAGTTTGAGCAAACTTCAGCAGATAGTGAAGGACAAGGAAGCCTGGCGTGCTGCAGTTCACAGGGTTGCAGTTAGCCATGACTTAGCGACTGAACAAAGTTGTGTCCAACTCTTTTGTGACCCCATGGACTGTAGCCCACTGCCGGGAGCCAGCGTGAGGAACTCCGCCCGTGGCAAAGGTCATGAGGAAGGAGGCTCGGCATACGCAAATGTGAGATTGAGCCTCAGGAGTCCCCCTGGAAATTCTTGAGCATCTACCCCCAAAACCAGAGTCTGCCTACTTTACTGCTTTGTGCTCTCACCTACACCTCTGAATTTACCGGGGGCTGTCCCCCACCACCTCTCTCTGAAAAAGAGTTAACTTACAGCTCCAGTTAATAAAGTTCCTGGGCGTGACAAGAGTGTTTCAACCTACAAACTCCTTTGGAAGTCCTCTAGCCTGCCTGAATAGGTTCTTCCGGCCACATGTGATTGTTCACAGCCCCCCAACCATGAGAGGCATGAGATGTTCTAAACTGTCTAAATACAGATTCCTTTGAGCAGTTAAAAGATTGATTAGAAATTGTATTGGTGAAGGATTTTTCACTTATTGGGCCAATGTTTGCTGCTAAGTTTCCATATCCCTTACCTACTGTGTCCCTGGGAGTGTACTGATTAATATAATTGGTGTATAGGAATGTAAGTAATAGCTTTAATGTTTGTAACCTTGGACCCTTGAGTTAATTCTTTTCTTGTTATAGCCCACCACACTTTTGCCCTATAGAAATGCAACTTTAACTCATGCTTTCGGAAGATGGCGCCTGACTTTAGAATAATCACCTTTAGAGAAAAATAAGTTTTCTGAAGAAAGGGTCATAAAATGTTAACAGGCCTCCTGGCCAGAAGATGATGTAAATCACCTAAACTTTTGCATATGATAAGTTTGCAGGAAGAAAGCCTGGCTTACTGCTGACTCTACCCCTTCCCCCATTATCCTCTATGCATAACTTAAGGTATAAAAACTACTTTGGAAAATAAAGTGCAGGCCTTGTTCACCCAAACTTGGTCTCCCCATGTCGTTCCTTCTCTCACCTTCTGGCTGAATTCCCATCTGGAGCATGAAGGCTCGTCAAGCCTACTAATTTTGCCTGGGCTTCTAAGATCAGACCGGGGAGGCCTTAGTGTCTCCTCTCCTTCGGGAGAATGGGAGGATGCCTGCAGCCTACGTAGGTGACGCAAATTATCTGGGAATTTTATTAGCTTTCCACGTAAACCAAGTTATTCAGCCTCTTTTCTCCACTGAATTTTCTCACTGAGCTATCCCTATTTGATCACTCTTTATATCTTTAATTCTATCATATCCTGATCACCGAAGCCGTCTCCCCTTTGAATTCCCTGGATCCACCGGGGCTGGACCCCGGCAGCCCACCAAGCTCCTCTGTCCACAGCTAAGCCCAAAGGTGCCATTTTTCTGCAGTTGTCTTCCCAGGGTTTCCTATTAGATTTGGCTGTTCAGTACATCAGGAATCCTAGGGTGATTCCTCATTCTACCCCAGGGTATACCCGTGAAAGTGTAATTTTGGATTTATTTTATTGAATTAAACCCCATTTTGTATATTATCCTCAAGTACTTTGAATTCCTCAAGATAACTCTTTCTCAACACTTAGCATATACCTCACTCCCCCTTTCCTTCTTATGCTTCTCCTTCACTGGGCCATGGACTCTCTCTATGTAGTCTGTACATTTTAATAGCATCATTTGCTGCATGATTATAATTGGCAAGAGAGGGCTGTATCAGAAATGCATCAGGATTGTTTGTGAGTGGCTTTCATTTTGGCGATTCAGGCTTTCCCTCCTTCTAGTCCCACAACCACACAGTAGGAGAAAGAGATATTAATGAACAATCAAAAATCAAAAGAGTAACAGACTATCACAGAAATGAAAAATAATTCCAAGGATTAATTAAGAGGTCCTATTTCCCTCCAAGCAGTCTTTAGAATATAAGCCCAAGCAAGCCATTTCTAGATAGGAAATATAAACATTTTGAAGATGTGAGCTTTCAGTTAGCAATAACTCTCTGAAACCATTTTTAGACCTACATTTTTTTTGAATCAGACTTTTTCCATATCAGGCAAAACAGAAGGTTCAGGTGTAGAAATATAAACACGGAACAATGTCCTTAGTTTGCTTTGAGTTAAATTTGCCAGACTGCCATGCAATATCTAAGTCCTACTTATACTAACAAATTATGCACTGTTTATCTGAAACTCAAATGTAACCACGAGTCCTATATTTTATCAGTCAACCCTATGTGAAGTAAACCAAAAGATCTAGTTGAGGAAAATAACTAGGCTCTTGGCAGAACCAGAGCCATTTTTATGGAAAAGGTGCTTTGGTGGGGGGTTCAAAGACTAATACCAAAGCAGAGGCCCAATGTTGTAAGCATTCAAATAATATTTTGCATTTATTTAATACTTTAAAATTTATAAAACATTTCATAAATTTTGTATTACCTGGGTCTTCCTCATGACAGCCCTTATGTGGGCATTTTTATGCCTGTTTTAAGGCTCACAGATGTTAAGGCATCATCATGCTGATCCATAAGGACTTTACGAAGAAAACAGAACTTGAATTCAAGTCCCTGAGTATGGTGCAGTGTTCACAAATAAAGACCATGTTCACATGAACAGCACACAAGCCTTTCAATTCCTAAGCTGCAGATAAAAATTAAATATCTGGCAAACCCAGCATAAAAATAACATTGTAACGTAAGGCCAGGAAAAGGCAAAGATATTCTAAATGAGTCACTGAGCTGCCTTATATACTTTGTGGACTCCAGTTTGGCTTTTTAAACCACATATACTCACTTTGCTTCCCCAAGTACATAGAGACATTATTCTTTAGATGTACTTTTATTTGCATGTACCAAAAATTTCTAAATCTCCAAACACTTCTCTTTGTAAGTCATTCATATGTCCTGGAGGTCTTTAATAAAATCACAGTAAAATCCAACTCTGTTTAACTTACAGTTCATTTTCCCTAGACCTATACACTGAAAATTTAGACGTTCTTGTAATAATTCTTTTAGCTGTTAATAATCAGGGCCGTTTTTAAATTGTAGAGTAGCGCCAGCTAGTGTTCACAATGCGTATTGCACGTCTCCCCAGCACAGTTTTATCTTGTACTTGTGGTCCTCAAATTTCAGAGTTCATAAAAAACAAAAGTTCCCTGAAGGGTTAAAACATAGTTTCCTTAGCCTCTTATGGATTCTGATTCTATATATATATGGGATATGTACATTATGCAATGCCCAATGCTACTGTCTCTTTTCTACCTCCTGGTGAATCCATTCAAGAGAACTTTATTATACATATGAATCACTATGGATCTTGTTAAAACACAGATCCTGTGGTAACAATTTTGGGTTGGAGCCAGAGACTCTGCCTTTTTAACAAGCTCCCAGGTAGCATTATACCCTCATTTCAAATCAAAGCATTTCCACTTTCTCTATGTAGCTAGACCACCACAGCCTGAATCCTAAGTTTACAAAATGTGACTTATGGATGCTTCTCACTCAGTGTTTAATCAGATTTTGCTTAAATCTTCTCACTCCTATTCTCTGCTCTGACTTTATGCTTTAAGTCCTAAAATACAGCCACCATCACCTCAAAAAGAAGTAGCTCAGAACAAAACAGGCCAACATCCTGAGTCCCACATAAATCCATGCCTGTTGCTTTGCAGACCAAACCATTTCCTGGTACCAAATAGAGAGGAGGGCCTAGGCAGCATCATCACCCCTGATAAGCCTGTGCACATATATAGGGGAACCACAGCTCCTTACCACATTATCATCTCCCTATGAAGATGGAGTGCAAAGATGATGACAAATGATGATGACAAACAATGATGATGAGGAAGATGATATCAGCTAACATCTACTGCACACTTGCTAAGTGCCAGGCACTGTGCTAAACTCTTTACAGGGACTGTATGTATGTATGTATCATACAATCTCATATCTTCACATGGATTATCTTTACATAGATTATCTCATATACATCATGTATGTCTATGAAATAGATAATATTTTCTCCATTGTAATGATGAGGAGAGAGAGAAGAGCACATAGGCAACTTTTATATTTAATATCACAATTAAAATCCAGTGACAGCATGTATAAATCACATTCAAGCTAAAAAACAAAATATTAAATTGAGGGCTCTTCCTCCCTTATATCCTAGAGACAAATAACATTTACTCATATTCAAAAGCAGAGACCTTACTTTGCCAACAAAGGTTCGTCTAGTCAAGGCTATGGTTTTTCCTGTGGTCATGTATGGATGTGAGAGCTGGACTGTGAAGAAGGCTGAGTGCCAAAGAATTGATGCTTCTGAAGTGTGGTGTTGGAGAAGACTCTTGAGAGTCCCTTGAACTGCAAGGAGATCCAACCAGTCCATTCTGAAGGAGATCAGTCCTGGGATTTCTTTGGAAGGAATGATGCTAAAGCTGAAACTCCAGTACTTTGGCCACCTCATGCAAAGAGTTGACTCATTGGAGAAGACTCTGATGCTGGGAGGGATTGGGGGCAAGAGGAGAAGGAGATGACAGAGGATGAGATGGCTGGATGGCATTACTGACTCAATGGACGTGAGTCTCAGTGAACTCCGGGAATTGGTGATGGACAGGGAGGCCTGGTGTGCTGCAATTCATGGGGTGGCAAAGAGTTGGACACGACTGAGAGACTGATCTGATGTGATCTGTAACATTTCTCTATAACATCCACATATCACTGCCTAGCAATGGATAGCTGGAACATACAAGGGGTTTCCAGGAAAATCTTGAGTTTTTAGAAACGGCCAAAACTATGCCTGTCTTAATGTATCAACACTAAAGAGCTATTGCAGCAGATATGGGCAACTTAAAAATATGTGTTATCAATAGTTGCATTCCATAACCAAATCAAAGAATAAAAACCAAGTGTTCACACATTTTTCTTTTATTCTTACCATTTTTTAATTTCTATCATTATCCTTTTTCACTCATTATCTTCTTGCAACCAGCTAATAGTTCCATGCACCCTTTAAAAAAAATAACACAGAATACTGTCTCTAAACTTCTAATGTGCTTTAGATATGCATGGCTGAGCAGAAAATATTCCCTCCTGTCTCTTTGCTTTTATAATCCTATTGTTTTTACAGAAAGAGTTAGCTGCAATACAACAGTCTTGCCAAGTTGAGCATGCAGTGATGGCTATATATTCCTCGGTTTGTTTATGTATCCTTTGTTATTGAGAATTAGTGGAAGCCATGTAAATTTTCTAAAAAGCTGTGTTTATCAAAAAGTATTACTGCAGGCAGCTGTGAGAAAGAGAGATGAGAAAGAAAACCCCAAGGGTTATATATAGGCTTCTGAATAATCTCATAATCTGGTACTCTGATCAACCATTATAGTTGTACGAAGGCCCTGCTTTGTGTCCGAACAATAAGAACAATCCAAGAGAAAGAGAAAGGAAGAAAGCAAATAGATAAGGGAAAATTGGGATAACAGTTGAGAGACATACTCACCTCTCATTCTTTTCCTCCTTTGTTTTACTGTCATGGAAGACACAGAGATTTTGGAGCCAGAAAAATCCAAGTTTGGAACTCATATTCATCACTGCATGTAGCTGTGTGGCATCAGGCAATTTACTTAGCCTCTCTGAATCAGTTTCCTCGTTTATGCTATGGAGACTCTACTACTCCCCCAGCCCAGTTGTTGGGTAGATAAACTGATAGGATAGAGCCTGGAAACAGACAGAAAGAGGCTGTTACTTTCAGTTATTGTTGTTTAGTCACCAATTCATGTCCAACTCTTCTGTGACCACATGGACTATATAGCCCACCATGCTCCTCTGTCCATGGGATTTCCCAGGCAGTAATACTTAAGTGGGGTGCCATTTCCTTCTCCAGGGGATATTCCCAACCCAGGGATTGATCCCAAGTCTCCTGCACAGCAGCAGATTTTTTACCACTGGGGTATGCTGGCTATGGGGCTTCCCTGGTGCTGGTTTGATCCCTGGGTCTGGAAGATTTCCTGGAGGAAGGGATGGCAACCCACTCCAATATTTTTGCCTGGAGAATCCCATGGACAGAGAAGCCTGGCAGGCTACAATCTACAGGGTCAGAAAGAGACACAACTGAAGCGACTTAGCATACACACATGCTGGCTATTAATGGCCACCACTTCTTCATCTGTTCAGCTTTCAACAAATTATTGATTATCTCGCTATGTCAGGAATACAGTGAACTCTCAGGACTACAGTGAACAAACAGAAAAAGTCTCTACCCTCAAGAGATTGTGTTTTACCCTTTGAATACCCAGTTATCAAAATTCCATTCCTCCCACCCACTACTCCACTTGAACTCCTCTGGCAAAGTCACCATTGCCTTAGTTATCAAATACAATGGGTTGGTTTTGGCCCTCAACACTTTTTTATAGCATCTAGGCCACAGGACTGGAAAAGGTCAGTTTTCATTCCAATCCCAAACAAAGGCAATGCCAAAGAATGCTCAAACCACTGCACAATTGCACTCATCTCACATGCTAGTAATGCTCAAAATTTTCCAAGCCAGGCTTTAGCAATACGTGAACCGTGAACTTCCAGATGTTCAAGCTGGTTTTAGAAAAGGCAGAGGAACCAGAGATCAAATTGCCAACATCTGCTGGATCATGGAAAAAGCAAGAGAATTCCAGGAAAACATCTATTTCTGCTTTATTGACTATGCCAAAGCCTTTGACTGTGTAGATCACAATAAACTGTGGAAAATTCTGAAAGAGATGGGAATACCAGAGCATCTGACTTGCCTCTTGAGAAATCTGTAGGCAGGTCAGGAAGCAAGTTAGAACTGGACATGGAACAACAAACTGGTTCCAAACAGGAAAAGGAGTACATCAAGGCTGTATATTGTCACCCTGCTTATTTAACTTATATGCAGAGTACATCATGAGAAATGCTGGACTGGAAGAAACATAAGCTGGAATCAATATTGTCAGAAGAAATATCAATAACCTCAGATATGCAGGTGACACCACCCTTGTGGCAGAAAGTGAAGAGGAACTCAAAAGCCTCTTGATGAGAGTGAAAGTGGAGAGTGAAAAGATTGGCTTAAAGGTCAACATTCCGAAAACTAAGATCATGGCACTTGGTCCCATCACTTCATGGGAAGTAGTTGGGGAAACAGTGGAAACAGTGTCAGACTTTATTTTGGGGGGCTCCAAAATCACTGCAGATGGTGACTGCAGTCATGAAAATAAAAGACGCTTGCTCCTTGGAAGGAAAGTTATGATTAACCTAGATAGCATATTCAAAAGCAGAGACATTACTTTGCCAACAAAGGTCTGTCTAGTCAAGGCTATGGTTTTACCAGTGGTCACGTATGGATGTGAGAGTTGGACTGTGAAGAAAGCTGAACACCAAAAGTTGATGCTTTTGAAGTGTGGTGTTGGAGAAGACTCTTGAGAGTCCCTTGGACTGCAAGGAGATCCAACCAGTCCATTCTGAAGGAGATCAGTCCTGGGTATTCTTTGGAAGGACTGATGCTAAAGCTGAAACTCCAATACTTTGGCCACCTCATGTAAAGAGTTGACTCATTGGAAAAGACTCTGATCCTGGGAGGGATTGAGGGCAGGAGGAGAAGGGGACAACAGAGGATGAGATGGTTGGATGGCATCAGGTTCCCAGTCTCAAAAAGCTTATATCATCATTCAACCAAAAATCTTGTTATATAACCTGGACTAGTAAGGTGAAATTATCAGGAATGAAAAAAGAATGAGTTGTAAGTAACTAAAATACTCAGCTCACTGGTGTGTGTGTGTGTGTGTGTGTGTGTGTGCTATATGTGTTCAGTTCAGGTCAGTCGCTCAGTCGTGCAGCAGCAATGGAACTAAGAATAAATTCATCTCTGAGGCAGAGAAAAGATAATTTAATAAGAGAGAAAATCAGAACAGCCATGTAGCTGCAGCCAATAAAACGTATCATAATAATGGGAGGGGGCAGGGTGGGGGGCGGGGAGGAAAACAAGAAAACCAGGAAGCAGTTTGGTGAACCTGTTAATTTGTTCAGTCAGTTCAGTTCAGTTCAGTCACTCAGTCGTGTCCGATTCTTTGCGACCTCATGAATCGCAGCATGCCAGGCCTCCCTGTCCATCACCAACTCCCGGAGTTCACCCAAACTCATATGCATCAAGTCGGTGATGCCATCCAGCCATCTCATCCTCTGTTGTCACCTTCTCCCCCTGCCCCCAAGCCCTCCCAGCATCAGGGTCTTTTCCAATGAGTCAACTCTTCACATGAGGTGGTCAAAGTATTGGAGTTTCAGCCTCAGCATCAGTCCTTCCAAAGATGTGTTAGCTACATATTAACTGATTTAATATTCATGAACGATGAGTTGGGCACTATTATTACATTATTCCCATTTTAGAAGAGAGGAAACCAAAAGCATAAAGAGACTAAGTTGCCCAACATGACCTATCAAAAAATATCAGTATTATTCAGCCATTAAAAAGAATACATTTGAATCAGTTCTAATGAGGTGGATGAAACAGGAGCCCATTATACAGAGTGAAGTAAGCCAGAAAGAAAAACACGAATATAGTATACTAACGCATATATATGGAATTTAGAAAGATGGTAACGATAACCCTGTATGAGAGACAGCAAGAGAGACACAGATGTATAAAACAGTCTTTTGGACACTGTGGGAGAGGGAGAGGGGGAGGGTGGGACGATTTGGGAGAATGGCACTGAAACATGTATCAGATCAGTCACTCAGTTGTGTCCAGCTCTTTGTGACCCCATGAATCGCAGCACGCCAGGCCTCCCTGTCCATCACCAACTCCCGGAGTTCACCCAGACTCTCGTTCATCGAGTCAGTGATGCCATCCAGCCATCTCATCCTCTGTCGGCCCCTTCTCCTCTTGCCCTCAATCCCTCCCAGCATCAGAGTCTTCTCCAATGAGTCAACTCTTTGCATGAGGTGGCCAAAGTACTGGAGTTTCAGCTTTAGCATCATTCCTTCCAAAGAAATCCCAGGACTGATCTCCTTCAGAATGGACTGGTTGGATCTCCTTGCAGTCCAAGGGACTCTCAAGAGTCTTCTCCAACACCACACTTCAAAAGCATCAATTCTTCAGCACTCAGCCTTCTTCACAGTCCAACTCTCACATCCATACATGACCACAGGAAAAACCATAGCCTTGACTAGATAAACCTTTGTTGGCAAAGTAATGTCTCTGGTTTTGAATATGCTATCTAGGTTAGTCATAACTTTCCTTCCAAGGAGTAAGTGTCTTTTAATTTCATGGCTGCAGTCACCATCTGCACTGATTTTGGAGCCCAGAAAAATAAAGTCTGACACTGTTTCTACTGTTTCCCCATCTATTTGCCATGAAGTGATGGGACCAGATGCCATGATCTTAGTTTTCTGAATGTTGAACTTTAAGCCAACTTTTTCACTCTCCACTTTCACTTTCATCAAGAGGCTTTTGAGTTCCTCTTCACTTTCTGCCACAAGGGTGGTGTCACCTGCATATCTGAGGTTATTAATATTTCTCCCGACAATCTTGATTACAACTTGTGTTTCTTCCAGATTCTCATGATGTATTCTGCATATAAGTTAAATAAACAGGCTGACAATATACAGCCTTGACGAACTCCTTTTCTTATTTGGAACCAATCTGTTGTTCCATGACCAGTTCTAACTGTTGCTTCCTGACTTGCATACAAATTTCTCAAGAGGCAGATCAGATGGTCTGGTATTCCCATCTCTTTCAGAATTTTCCACAGTTTGTTGTGATCCACACAGTCAAAGGCTTTGGCATAGTCAATAAAGCAGAAATAGATGCTTTTCTGGAACTCTCTTGCTTTTTCCATGATCCAGCGGATGTTGGCAATTTGATCTCTGGTTCCTCTGCCTTTTCTAAAACCAGCTTGAACGTCAGGAAGTTCATGGTTCACATATTGCTAAAGCCTGGCTTGGAAAATTTTGAGCATCACTTTACTAGCATGTGAGATGAGTGCAATTGTGCGGTAGTTTGAGCATTCTTTGGCATTGCCTTTCTTTGGCACTGGAATGAAAAGTGACCTTTTCCAGTCCTGTGGCCACTGCTGAGTTTTCCAAATTTGCTGGCATATTGAGTGCAGCACTTTCACAGCATCATCTTTCAGGATTTGGAATAGCTCAACTGGAATTCCATCACCTCCACTAGCTTTGTTCATAGGGATGCTTTCTAAGGCCTACTGGACTTCACATTCCAGGATGTCTGGCTCTAGGTCAGTGATCACACCATCGTGATTATCTGGGTCGTGAAGATCTTTTTTTGTACGGTTCTTCTGTGTATTCTTGCCACCTCTTCTTAATATCTTCTGCTTCTGTTAGGTCCGTACCATTTCTGTTCTTTATCGAGCCCATCTTTGCATGAAATGTTCCTTTGGTATCTCTGATTTTCTTGAATAGATCCCTAGTCTTTCCCATTCTGTTGTTTTCCTCTATTTCTTTGCATTGATCGCTGAAGAAGGCTTTCTTATCTCTTCTTGCTATTCTTTGGAACTCTGCATTCAGATGTTTATATCTTTCCTTTTCTCCTTTGCTTTTCGCTTCTCTTCTTTTCACAGCTATTTGTAAGGCCTCCCCAGACAGCCATTTTGCTTTTTTGCATTTCTTTTCCATGGGGATGGTCTTGATCCCTGTCTCCTGTACAATGTCATGAACCTCATTCCATAGTTCATCAGGCACTCTATCTATTGGATCTAGGCCCTTAAATCTATTTTTCACTTCCACTGTATAATCATAAGGGATTTGATTTAGGTCATACCTGAATGGTCTAGTGGTTTTCCCTACTTTCTTCAATTTAAGTCTGAATTTGGCTGTAAGGAGTTCATGGTCTGAGCCAGTCAGCTCCTGGTCTTGTTTTTGCTGACTATATAGAGCTTCTCCATCCTTGCCTGCAAAAAATATAATCAATCTGATTTCGATGTTGACCATCTGGTCATGTCCATGTATAGAGTCTTCTCTCATGTTGTTGGTAGAGGGTGTTTGTTATGACTAGTGCATTTTCTTGGCAAAACTCTATTAGTCTTTGCCCTGCTTCATTCTGTATTCCAAGGCCAAACTGGCCTGTTACTCCAGGTATTTCTTGACTTCCTACTTTTGCATTCCAGTTCCCTATAATGAAAAGGACATCTTTTTTGGGGTGTTAGTTCTAAAAGGTCTTGTAGGTCTTCATAGAACTGTTCAACTTCAGCTTCTTCAGCGTTACTGGTTGGGGCATAGACTTGGATTACTGTGACATTGAATGGTTTGCCTTGGAAACAGAGATCATTCTGTCATTTTTGAGATCACATCCAAGTACTGCATTTCGCACTCTTTTATTGACCATGATGGCTACTCCATTTCTTCTAAGAGATTCCTGCCCGCAGGAGTAGATACAATGGTCATCTGAGTTAAATTCACTCATTCCAGTCCATTTGAGTTCGCTGATTCCTAGAATGTCGACATTCACTCTGGCCACATCTTGTTTGACCACTTCCAATTTGCCTTGATTCATGGACCTGACATTCCAGGTTCCTATGCAATATTGCTCTTTACAGCATCGGACCTTGCTTCTATCACCAGACACATCCACAGCTGGGTATTCTTTTTGCTTTGGCTCCATCCCTCCATTCTTTCTGGAGTTATTTCTCCACTGATCTCCAGTAGCATATTGGGCCCCTACTGACCTGGGGAGTTCCTCTTTCAGTATCCTATCATTTTGCCTTTTCATACTGTTCATGGGGTTCTCAAGGCAAGAATACTGAAGCAGTTTGCCATTCCCTTCTCCAGTGGAAACATGTATAATATCATACAAGAAACGAATCGCCAGTACAGGTTCGATGCATGATACTGGATGCTCGGGGCTGGTGCACTGGGATGACCCAGAGGGATGGTAAGGGGAGGGAGGTGGGAGGGGGGTTCAGGATGGGGAACACGTGTACACCCGTGGTGGATTCGTGCTGATGTATGGCAAAACCAATACAATATTATAAGGTAATTAGCCTCCAATTAAAATAAATAAATTTAAATTTTAAAAATTAAAAAAAGTCAGTATGAATAAAGTATGGACTTCAGTTAACTTTTTAAAATACAAATGACAAATTAAAATGATATACTCTTCAGTTCTAATAGAAGTGGTGAACCTATTATACAGAGCCTATTATATAGAATGAAGTCAGAAAGAGAAAAACAAATATCATATATTAATGCAGATATATGGAATCTAGAAAGATGGTACTGATGAAATGATTTGCAGGACAGCAGTGGACACACAGACACAGAGAACAGACTTATGGACAGGACTTAGGGGAGGTGGAGAGGAAGGAGAGGGAGGGATGGATAGACACAGTAACATGGGAACATACATTGCTGCTAAGTCGCTTCAGTCGTGTCCGACTCTGTGCGACCCCATAGACGGCAGCCCACCAGGCTCCCCCCATCCCTGGGATTCTCCAGGCAAGAACACTGAAGTGGGTTGCCATTTCCTTCTCCAATGCATCAAAGTGAAAAGTGAAAGTGAAGTCGCTCAGTCGTGTCCGACTCTTGGCGACCACAAGGACTGCAGCCTACCAAGCTTCTCTGTCCATGGGATTCTCCAAGCAAGAGTACTGGAGTGGGGTGCCATTGCCTTTTCGGAAACATACATTACCATATGTAAAACAGATAGCCAATGGGAATTTGCTATATGACTCAGGGAACTCAAACCTTAGCTTTGTAACAACCTAGAGGGGTGGGATGGGGAAGCAAGTGGGAGGGAGGTTCCAGAAGGAGGAGACATCGGTATACCTATGGCTGATTCATGTTCATGTTTGGTAGAAACCAACACAATACTGTAAAACAATTATCCTTCAATTAAAAATAAATTTTAAAAGTGGCATACTCCTTATAAATACGTCATGGGATATATATTTATTGCGCCTATTAAGTCTGTCACATAAAGGGAAAAAGTGCTCTATTCTCAAAAACAGTTATTTTCGAAATAAAAAAAATAGATACAAAGAACACAAAACTGTACCTCCTTTGAGCAATAAAGTCTTGGGGCAAGAGGAGGCTTTCAAATACATCGGTGAGTTAATGATCGAAATTAAATGAGCGCCGAACGCAGCTCTGGAGCCTTGATCTCCATCCCACAAGTCATTATCCACACCTCATCTTTCCTCCTCGGCGGTGGGCTATCCAATCAAAGGGCGGTGCTGCGTGGGCCTCCCGTGCGCGTGCGCAGCATCAGCTCGAGGATCATTCCCATCCATGCGCTCGAGAGCAACTTCTTCAGTCTGGTCACTGCCAGCGTCAGCGCTAATCCCTCCGCCGTCGCGCCGCCATTTTGAAGACGGGAAGAGTACGGGCTTGGGACAGCTGGAGGCGGCTGTGGCGGCGGCGACTGGTACGGACGGTTTCCGCCCGCGTTAGCCCTTCCAAAATTTGCCCATCTTTGGGCCACAGCTCTCGGTGTTGCCCCTATACTCACAGGGCCCCTGTCGCTGTCCCCGGTCGTCCTGTCAGTCTGTCGTTAGGATCTTTTTCGCTTCCTCAACCTTCATCTTTGCTGGAACCTTTGCTCACAGCTTGTTTAAAACCTTGATCGGTGTTAAAAATACCTACTTGGAGCCTCAGGACTCCATCCTGGTGGACGGCCCTTCTTTCCTCCCCCGGATCTAGTCGGAGTTGTCGTCCGCAGGCACACCGGGCGGGCTGAAAACTGCAAGGCCTCCTGTGGGCAGCGCCTTGTGCCCGGTGGGGGCAGGGGCCGAATTCCTGTCTCCTGGGGTCCGGGGACAGCTTGGACTTTGGTCCTGTTGCGGAAGAAGGGACACCCAGTAGGCGATGGTGGACATTACCCGAGTGATCTGTTGTTAGAGCTTAATCCGTCACCGGCCTGTTTTGTTTTGTCCTTTCCCAGGAATAACTTTACAAAAGGGAAGATAATTTTCGTCCGCCCTTTCCGCCAGAAATGGCCAATGTAAGTAAATTAGTCTCTTAAGCCGTACAGTAATAAATTATTTTGGGAACTCGTTAAGAAATGGAGGGACGGGTTTAATTATAATGGCATTGATGGCATAATGTTTCGTGTACTTAGTGAATCAAAAATGTCAAGGGAAACAAGGGGTGTGAAATTCGGTCAATATGCCTTGAAGGTATTTTGAAAACAAACATATTTCTCAATACTTTGATTTATTTATGCAAATTCCTTTTGAGAAATAAATTCAGTGCCAGCATCCTTTCGGTAATATTAAAAGGCATTATTTTTGTAAATACTTAGAATCTATTTTTAAGCCGGTTTCTGTTTGGGTAGGTAAACTGAAGATTTTGTAGCAGTTTTAGTATAGGAAGTAACCTTACAAATACTACAAAATGAGAGCAAGAGAGATTATTCTCATAGGCCAGAGGTATTTATTCACGGTAACTGTCCAGTAACTACTTAAACGCATCGTGGCATAGGGGTCATAAAACACATGACAACTATTACAGTAAGAGTAGAAACTAATTTTAAAAGTTACACAGAGGTACAATACAGATTGAAAGCTTTGTGGAGAGGGGAAAGTGGGGGTTTGTGTTTATTTAATCAGAGAAGCATTTGAATTTTAAAAGATGGGTGAGATTTCAGAACTGCTGCTGCTACTAAGTCACTTGAGTCGTTTCCGGACTCTGTGTGACCCCATAGACATCAGCCCACCAGGCTCTCCTGCCCCTGGTATTCTCCAGGCAAGAACATTGGAGTGGGTTGCAATTTCCTTCTCCAGTGCATGAAAGTGAAAAGTGAAAGTCAAGTTGCTCAGTTGTGTCCGACTCCTAGCGACCCCATGGACTGCAGCCTACCAGGCTCTTCCATCCATGGGATTTTCCAGGCAAGAGTACTGGAGTGGGGTGCCATTGCCTTACAGGTATATTCAAAGACACCCCCTGCCCACCTCACCCCCCTTCAGAAATCAAGAACTCATTTCTGTCTTCCTGAATGTAAGATGTGTGAAAAAGATGAGTGGGAAATAAGGTTGGATTGTGGATTTGGGATCAAGTAACAAGAGTCTTGGGGCTTTCCAAGTGGCTCAATGGTACAGAATATTCCTTCCAAGCAGGAAATTTGGGTTCCATCCCTGGGTCAGGAAGATCCCTTGGAGTAAAAAATGGCAACCCACTCAAGTATTCTTGCTCGGGAAATCCCACTTACAAGAGGAGCCTGGTGGGCTACAGTCCATGGGGTCACAAAGAGTCAGATGCAACTTAGCAACTAAACCACCAGCAAAGAGTTTTGAATGATAGACTTGGTAATTTGGACTTTATTCTTTAAATTTTGGTGATTTAATTAGAGTTGTGTGTTAGGAAGACTAACATGGTAACAGTTAGCCAGGATTGTATTCCTGTAGTTGAATATGATACATTAAGGTGAATGTGAAGGTGAAGTTGCTCAGCCGCCTCCGACTCCGCGACCCTGTGGACTGTAGCCTACGAGGCTTCTCCATCCATGGGATTCTCCAGGCAAGAATACTGGAGTGGGTTACCATTTCCTTCTCCAGGGGATCTTCCCGACCCAGGGATCGAACCTGGGTCTCCCGTATTGGAGGCAAACGCTTTAACCTCTGAGCCACCAGGGAAGCCCATGATACATTAAGTAATAACCTAATGATGAGACTGTAGGGCCAGGGGAGGATGTTTAAATGTTCAGGTGGACAGAATGCTCTGGAGACAGGACTTGCATTTTGGAGACATCTGAAGGAGGTTCAGTTTATCTGGATCTTGAAGAAAGAGTTGGAATTTGTCCGGCCTAAGAGGAGAAGGAAAAGGGCATTTTAGTGGAAGAAATCTTATGACAGTATAAAAGACAGAAATATGGAAAAGTTGGGTAGATATTTTTGTGTGACTGAAAAGTGGAGTAAGAGAAGGGAAGATAAAAATAGTAAGAAATTCTGTCAGAGAGGTAGAAAGACTAGTCAGAGAACACACAGGTTGGATTTCAGAATACTATCAGATCAGATCAGATCAGTCGCTCAATCCTGTCTGACTCTTTGCGACCCCATGAATCGCAGCACGCCAGGCCTCCCTGTCCATCACCAACTCCTGGAGTTCACCCAGACTCACGTCCATCAAGTCCATGATGCCATCTAGCCATCTCATCCTCTGTCGTCCGCTTCTCCTCTTGCCCCCAATCCCTCCCAGCATCACAGTCTTTTCCAGTGAGTCAACTCTTCGCCTGAGGGGGCCAAAGTACTGGAGTTTCAGCTTTAGCATCATTCTTTCCAAAGAAATCCCAGGACTGATCTCCTTCAGAATGGACTGGTTGGGTCTCCTTGCAGTCCAAGGGACTCTCAAGAGTCTTCTCCAACACCACACTTCAAAAGCATCAATTCTTCGGCACTCAGCCTACTTCACAGTCCAACTCTCACATCCATACATGACTGCAGGAAAAACCATAGCCTTGACTAGATGAACCTTTGTTGGCAAAGTAATGTCTCTGCTTTTGAACATGCTATCTAGGTTAGTTATAACTTTCCTTCCAAGGAGTAAGCGTCTTTTAATTTCATGGCTGCATTCACCATCTACAGTGATTTTGGAGCCCCCAAAAATAAAGTCTGACACTGTTTCCACTGTTTCCCCATCTATTTCCTATGAAGTGATGGGACCAGATGCCGTGATCTTAGTTTTCTGAATGTTGAGCTATAAGCCAACTTTTTCACTCTCCACTTTCACTTTCGTCAAGAGGCTTTTGAGTTCCTCTTCACTTTCTGCCATAAGGGTGGTGTCATCTGCATATCTGAGGTTATTGATATTTCTCCTGGCAATCTTGATTACAACTTGTGTTTCTTCCAGTCCAGCGTTTCTCATGATGTACTCTGCATATAAGTTAAATAAACAGGCTGACAATATACAGCCTTGACGAACTCCTTTTCCTATTTGGAACCAATCTGTTGTTCCATGTCCAGTTCTAACTTGCTTCCAGACCTGCATAAAAATTTCTCAAGAGGCAGATCAGGTGGTCTGGTATTCCCATCTCTTTCAGAATTTTCCACAGTTTGTTGTGATCCACACAGTCAAAGGCTTTGGCATAGTCAATGAAGCAGAAATAGATGCCTTTCTGGAACTCTGTTGCTTTTTCCATGATCCAGCGGATATTGCAATTTGATCTCTGGTTCCTCTGCCTTTTCTAAAACCACCTTGAACATGAGGAAGTTCATGGTTCACATATTGCTGAAGCCTGGCTTGAAGAATTTTGAGCATCACTTTACTAGCAGGTGAGATGAGTGCAATTGTGTGGTAGTTTGAGCATTCTTTGGCATTGCCTTTCTTTGGCATTGGAATGAAAAGTGACCTTTTCCAGTCCTGTGGCCACTGCTGAGTTTTCCAAATTTGCTGGCATATTGAGTGCAGCACTTTCACAGCATCATCTTTCAGGATTTGGAATAGCTCAACTGGAATTCCATCACCTCCACTACCAGCTTTGTTCGTAGTGATGCTTTCTAAGGCCCACTTGACTTCACATTCCAGGATGTCTGGCTCTAGGTCAGTGATCACACCATCGTGATTATCTGGGTCGTGAAGCTCTTTTTTGTACAGTTCTATGTATTCTTGCCATCTCTTCTTAATATCTTCTGCTTCTGTTAGGTCCATACCATTTCTGTCCTTTATCGAGCCCATCTTTGCATGAAATGTTCCTTTGGTATCTCTGATTTTCCTGAAGAGATCTCTAGTCTTTCCCATTCTGTTGTTTTCCTCTATTTCTTTGCATTGATTGCTAAAGAAGGCTTTCTTATCTCTTCTTGCTATTCTTTGGAACTCTGCATTCAGATGCTTATATCTTTCCTTTTCTCCTTTGCTTTTCACTTCTCTTCTTTTCACAGCTATTTGTAAGGCCTCCCCAGACAGCCATTTTGCTTTTTGGCATTTCTTTTCCATGGGGATGGTCTTGATCCCTATCTGCTGTACAGTGTCACAAACCTCATTCCATAGTTCATCATGCACTCTATCTGTCAGATCTAGGCTCTTAAATCTATTTCTCACTTCCACTGTATAATCATAAGGGATTTGATTTAGGTCATACCTGAATGGTCAAAGTAATGCTCAAAATTCTCCAAGCCAGGCTTCAGCAATATGTGAACCGTGCTTCCTGATGTTCAAGCTGGTTTTAGAAAAGGCAGAGGAACCAGAGATCAAATTGCCAACATCCGCTGGATCATGGAAAAAGCAAGGAGTCCGAATCTATTTCTCTTATTGCTTGCACCTTTGACTGGGACACAAACTATGGAAATCTGGGGGAATACAGACACCTGATCTGCCTCTTAATCTGTGGTCAGGAAGCAACAGTTAGAACTGGTCATGGAACAACAGACTGGTTCCAAATAGGAAAGGAGTACGTCAAGGCTGTATATTGTCACCATGTTTATTTAACTTATATGCGAGTACATCAGAGAAGCGGACTGGAAGAAACACAAGGGAATCAATTGCCGGGAGAAAATCAAAACCTAGTATGCAGATGACACCACCCTTATGGCAGAAAGTGAAGGGGGCTAAACCTCTTGATGAAAGTGAAGTGGAGAGGAAAAGGTGGCAGCTCAACATTCAGAGATCATGGCATCTGGTCCCATCACTGCATGGGAAATAGATGGGGAACAGTGGAAACAGTGTCAGCTTGTTTCTGGCTCCGTCACTGCAGATGGTGACTGCAGCCATGAAACGCTACTCCGGAAGGAAAGTATGACAACCTAGATAGCATATTCAAAAGCAGAGACAACTTTGCAACAGTTCGCCAGGCTTCCCTTGGTCATGTGGATGTGGAGCTGACTGTGGAGGCTGAGCGCAGTGATGCTTTGCTGTGGTGTTGGAGAGACTCTTGAGGTCCCTGACTGCAGGACCACAGTCCACTGGGAATCTCCTGGTTTCTTTGGAGGTGTGCTAGCTGACTCAGTATGGCCACCTCTGCGAGAGTTGACTCATTGGAGAAGACTCTGATGCTGGGAGGGATTGAGGGCAGGAGGAGAAGGGGACGACAGAGGATGAGATGGCTGGATGGCATCACTGACTCGATGGATGCGAGTCTGAGTGACCTCCGGAGCTGGTGATGGACAGGGAGGCCTGGCGTGCTGCGGTTCATGGGGTCGCAAGAGTCGGACACGACTGAGCGACTGATCTGATCTGATCTGATCTGAATGGTCTAGTGGTTCTCCCTACTTTCTTCAATTTCAGTCTGAATTTGAAATAAGGAGTTCATGGTCAGAATACTATATGAAAGGGAAAAAGAATGATTCCAAAGTATCAATTGGCTAGACTTTTTCAGCCTCCTGGTAACTAGTTTTCGTACCACCTCTCTAATCCCACTCCTTTCTCTCCACTACTCTTAGTTGTACATTCCTTAAAACATCCTTTATTTTTATCAGTT
Organism: Tragelaphus eurycerus; assembly: GCA_935064755.1. NCBI lineage: Eukaryota > Metazoa > Chordata > Mammalia > Artiodactyla > Bovidae > Tragelaphus > Tragelaphus eurycerus. Next base: position 5,155,603 of record CAKXYN010000111.1, on the reverse strand, counting down.
AACTCACTTCTTCCCTGCCTACAGGTTAAAATTCTGATTTATTATCTTTTTGTAATAGGCCCTTTCCTGTCTGTGTCACAAAGTATAAAGCCTTTTGTAGTTGCTCATAAGTTAAATTTCAAGCCTGTTCTTTACTGCATTACTTTATGTCTACCTTCAGTGAACCTGTTACTCTTTGAAAACGACCTCCATACCTTTCTTCCTGAAAGGCCTTCTTTGAAATGAGTGCCTAAATTTCTGTTTCTTCACAATCCAGTATATCCTCCATGAAACTTTTCCTATGACCTCAAAGATCTCTTAATTGTTCAAATCTTTTAGTAGAATTTCAGAAATGATATGGTATTTGTTCTTACGCATTTTCCACTAATCTAAGAGTAATGCAGTGTTTTTAAATATAAAGGGCCAGGTGGCAAATATTTCAGGCTTTGTAGGCCAGAGTCTCTGAAATAACTCTGCAGTTATGACATGAAAGCAGCCATAGACAATACATAAATGTGTGTGGCAGTGTTACAATAGAACTGTATTCACCAGAACAGACAGAAGGTTACAGCCTGCTACAGTTTGCCAACCCCTGCAGTAAGTTATTCTGACTCAGCTATTTTGATTAAAGTTTATACATGAAAGATGTTCACACATTCATATTGTAACTGACCTGAGTCTAGCAAATGAACAATAGGAGCAGAAAAGGTATCATGAAGATTTGTGCTAAACTGAAGGAAAGTGGACATTGCCATAAAATCAAGAGAAAGATAGCATAGGAGATATCAGTACAATCTAATGACAGTAAAAGAAGAGTGTGAAAATAAGTAGGATTTTTTTTTTCCTAGGAAAGGTTTTGAAAGTTCTTTATTTTGAGAAAGAAGAATCTTACTAGCTGTGCCACTTTTCTAGTGTTGCTGCTGAATGGGGCAACTTTTCAAAGTTCCTGTTCTTTCTGTATGGCACTCTGGATTCTGGCCTTGCTAGGAAAGCCATATATTTTTACCCAAATAACTTAGTACTTGTGTGTGTACATGTGTGTGTTTTTTTTTTTAAATATTTGTGTTTATTTTTAAAATTATAAATGAGTGATGCTCATTCTATGGCAGGTGCTCAATAACAGTAGAATCAATGTTGGTTTTAAAAGATACATTGCAATGTGAGGATTTGCCCGAGACTGTCTGTGTTAGTATAACATTAATAGCCGGAATAATTTTGGGTTTTGTGTCATTATTAGGTGCTCTGTAACAGAGCCAGACTGGTTTCCTACCTCCCAGGATTTTGCTCTTTAGTTAAAAGGGTTGTCAATCCTAGAGCCTTTTCAACCGCAGGATCTTCCGGTTCTGATGAGTCTCATGTGGCCACTGCACCTCCAGATATCTGTAAGTAAAATTTATTTTTGCTTTACTTACAATTGTTTCATAACATTTGTTATGTTTCCTGTAATATTTCTTCTTGAAGTTTTACTCATCTTCTAAAGTTGAGTTTATCCCTTTGAAAGTAAAATCAGAGCTCTGCTTAAATATTTATGCCAAGAAGTTACAATACTTAAAAAAGAAAAAGAATGAATATTAGTTCCTAAAACGTACTTTCTTGAACTTTAGTTTTTTTCTAATGTGTATTCAGACACAGTCTTCCCTGAAACATCTTTTGATCCTATTAAACTGTTACTAGTTCTTCCCACTCTTTGCTGAATTTCCTAAATGTAGCTATCACTTTTTACTAACGAGTGTTTATTAAATCAAAGTCTGCTTTTTGTTATCCACCTTGCACACCACTATATCACGTGAATCATTCTAAAGTACTGTAGGGGGAGGAGCTAAGATGGCGGACGAGTAAGACGGGGAGAATACTTTCTCCTCCACAAATCCATTAAAAGAACATTTGAATGCTGAATAAACTCAATAAAACAACTTCTGAATGCCGGCAGAGGACATCAGGCACTTAGAAAGACAGCTCATTGTCTTCAAAACGAGAAAACGAGCCCTGCGGTAACTCCTTTTGCGGAGAACTGGCGCCGACACCAGCATTTGCTATTGGCAAGTGGGGCCTGGGCTAGGAGGAGCGGCGAGGCCTGCATTGCTTTGAGAAAGGATTTGGCCTGGCTATCTCGGGCACTATCTGAGCGAAATAACCAGACTGTCTGTTATCTACTACATCAAAAGCCAGCCCTAACTTAAGACACCACCAGGACTACCTACGGAACAAAGGGCTGCACAGAGTTGGCTGGCTGCAGGCCGTCCCACTCCGGTGACAGGCAGCCAGGGCCAGAGGTGGGCAATTATAGCCCTAGAGAGACACTGTCTAACGGAACTGTGAGTAGGTTTCTGTGCTGACTCATGCTTCTTGGGGCTCTGGATGGTCAACATCTGCCTGAGAAAGTGCGCTGTTTGTATACCCAGAAAACTGAGCGGCGGAGAGGCGATAAGTCGCAGCACCTGCGCTCGCTGAACATTTCATCACCTGCGCTACTCGGATCTGGGAAGGGCATAAAACGCAGACTCAACCAAGTCTGTGCTTCTGAGGATTATCTGAGTGCCTGAACCTGGCCGGTTTAGATTTGGGTGTTCATCTCCGCCCCCTCTGTAACAAGGCAGAGATCAGATATTGAAAAGACCTGTAAACCGCCTCAATAAAGAGAATTCAACAAACTACCAGAATATAGTAAGGACACTCTAAATTTGGCAATTTTAACAAAATGAAGAGACAAAAGAATACCCAGCAGCTAAAGGAACAGGATAGATGCCCACCAAACCAAACCAAAGAGGAAGAGATAGGGAATCTACCTGATAAAGAATTCCGAATAATGATAGCGAAATTAATTCAAAATCTCGAAATCAAAATAGAATCACAGTTAAAGAGTCTGGAGACAAGGATTGAGAAGATGCAAGAAAGGTTTAACAAGGACCTAGAAGAAATAAAAAAGAGTCAATACATAATGAATAATGCAATAAATGAGATCCAAAACACCCTGGAGGCAACAAATAGTAGAATAACAGAGGCAGAAGATAGGATTAGTGAACTAGAAGATAGAATCCTAGAAATAAATGAATCAGACGAGAAAAAAGAAAAACGTATCAAAAGAAATGAGGACAATTTCAGAAACCTCCAGGATAACATCAAACGCTACAACATTCGAATCATAGGAGTTCCAGAAGAAGAAGATAAAAAGAAAGATCATGAGGAAATACTTGAGGAGATAATAGTTGAAAACTTCCCTAAAATGGAGAAGGAAATAACCACTCAAGTTCAAGAAATCCAGAGAGTCCCTAACAGGATAAACCCAAGGCGAAACACCCCAAGACACATATTAATCAAATTAACAAAGATTAAATATAAAGAACAAATATTAAAAGCAGCAAGGGAAAAACATCAAATAACTCACAAGGGAATTCCCATAAGGGTAACAGCTGATCTTTCAATAGAAACTCTCCAAGCCAGGAGGGAATGGCAAGACGTAATTAAAGTGATGAAGGAAAATAACTTACAGCCTAGATTATTGTATCCAGCAAGGATCTCATTCAAATATGAAGGAGAAATCAAAAGCTTCACAGATAAGCAAAAGTTGAGAGAATTTTGCACTACTAAACCATTTCTCCAACAAAAACTAAAGGACATTCTCTAGAGCAATACAATAATAGTGGGAGACTTTAACACCCCACTCATATAATCTGGCTGTAATAGACAAAGTAAAGAGGAAAACATATTTACTTATGAGCCTCAAAAAATTCAGTTCACTCAGGAGAGTTAAAAAAAAAAAAAAAAAAGACTTATTTGCTCACTCTGTGGAGGTTTATTGACTATTTTGTGGGTTTGGTACCACTTTGGATAGTAGGGAGGAAGAGGTGACAAATGTGATCCTGTCCTAAATAATATATTGTGGTAAAGATAGACTTACCAATACAAAATACCAAGATGTGCCTAAAGATGAGGACACCCAAACTGGACTTTTTGCTTCCTGAACTTTTCATTTCGAGAACAAACCTCCTAATATAAGATGAACTCACCATGATTTTTTTTAAGTGTTCTTTGTGATTAAAAACAGAAAGCCATTAGTTAAGAAATTACATATACTCCTCCCCACCATCACTCCCCTTCTTTTTTCCCATTTCCCTCCCACCCTTATTGATCCTTTCCTTTGTCCATTTTCCCCTGCAAAAAAAAAAAAAATAAAGTACTGTAAATCATGACATTTCCATCATAAGCCTCAAATATCTCCCATTGCTTTCAGTAGCCATTCCTAAACTATCCACAAACTGAAACATTGTTCAAGATCTAAAAAAAAAATTTTTTTTTAAGTTCTGTAACTAGTTAACTTTGAGAAATGCTTTATGCCAAAGTCCTATCTCAGAGGTTTATAAAGCTCACTAAAACACTAAGAGAGGGCTCTTAGAAACTTTACCTAATGATTCTGAAGTGATTCCCCATGGAATCCTTTTTTCATTCAATACATTACTTACAGTGTAATGTCAGTTCACTTGGGCATGCAAAGCCTCCCCTAGTTTTCTTGCCTCAGTTTTCTAACTCCATCTCTGATTATTCCTCAGTTTTCTTGATCTGAAGGCTAAACATGTATCTATCATAAATGAAAGCTCTGTCACTCAGAATAGTTAAGGGTTTGTATTGTGAATATACAGCTTGGCCTCCCTGTCCATGGGTTCTGCATTGTCAGATTCAACCAATCAGAGATTGAAGATATTTGAGGGGGTGGGGAATTCCGGAAAGTTCCAAATAGCAAAACTTGAATTTGCTGTGTGCCAGCAATTATTTATATATCATTTACTTTGTGTTCAGTATTATAGGTAATCTGGAGATGATTTAAAGTATACAGGAGGATGTACATAGGTTACATATATGCACATACAGTTCATTCTTGAATAGCATGGGTTTGAGCTGTGCATATCTGTTTTATACACAGGGTTTTTTTCCAATAATGGCTAACTATGGTACTACACAGTTCTCGGTTCCTTGACTCTGAGGGTGTGGAAATGACTAAACAGAGAACTGACTGTGAATTATACTCAGATTTGTGACTGCAGGGTTTGAACAACTAACTCTTGAGTTGCTCAAAGGTCAGTTGAACTGTACCCTTTTTATATAAGGGCTTGAGCATATGCAGATTTTGATATCCATGAGGATCCAGGAAGCATTGCCCTGTGAATACCTAGGGAGAACTACATAAAGAATTTTTGTAGATCAGTAGGAAAAAAACAACCCAGTAGAAAACCAAATAAAAATTTCAAAATGAGTTTTAACAGGCTATTTCTGCAAGAGAAAACCTAAATGACCAGTAAACATTTGAAAATATGCTCATCAGATCAGATCAGATCAGTCGCTCAGTCGTGTCCGACTCTTTGCGACCCCATGAACCGCAGCACGCCAGGCCTCCCTGTCCATCACCAGCTCCCGGAGGTCACTCAGACTCGCATCCATCGAGTCAGTGATGCCATCCAGCCATCTCATCCTCTGTCGTCCCCTTCTCCTCCTGCCCTCAACCCCTCCCAGCATCAGAGTCTTCTCCAATGAGTCAACTCTTCGCATGAGGTGGCCAAAATACTGGAGTTTCAGCTTTAGCATCATTCCTTCCAAAGAAATTCCAGGATTGATCTCCTTCAGAATGGACTGGTTGGATCTTCTTGCAGTCCAAGGGACTCTCAAGAGTCTTCTCCAACACCACAGTTCAAAAGCATCAATTCTTCGGCGCTCAGCCTTCTTCACAGTCCAGCTCTCACATCCATACATGACCACAGGAAAGACCATAGCCTTGACTAGGCGAACCTTTGTTGGTAAAGTAATGTCTCTGCTTTTGAATATGCTATCTAGGTTGGTCATAACTTTCCTTCCAAGGAGCAAGCGTCTTTTAATTTCATGGCTGCAGTCACCATCTGCAGTGATTTTGGAGCCCAGAAAAACAAAGTCTGACACTGTTTCCACTGTTTCTCCATCTATTTCCCATGCAGTGATGGGACCAGATGCCATGATCTTCGTTTTCTGAATGTTGAGCTTTAAGCCAACCTTTTCACTCTCCACTTTCACTTTCATCAGGAGGCTTTTTAGCCCCTCTTCACTTTCTGCCATAAGAGTCGTGTCATCTGCATATCTGAGGTTATTGATATTTCTCCTGGCAATCTTGATTCCAACTTGTGTTTCTTCCAGTCCAGCATTTCTCATGATGTACTCTGCATATAAGTTAAATAAACATGGTGACAATATGCAGCCTTGACGTACTCCTTTTCCTATTTGGAACCAGTCTGTTGTTCCATGGCGAGTTCTAACTGTTGCTTCCTGACCTGCATACAGATTTCTTAAGAGGCAGATCAGGTGGTCTGGTATTCCCATCTCTTTCAGAATTTTCCATAGTTTATTGTGATCCACACAGTCAAAGGCTTTGGCATAGTCAATAAAGCAGAAATAGATGTTTTTCTGGAACTCTCTTGCTTTTTCCATGATCCAGTGGATGTTGGCAATTTGATCTCTGGTTCTTCTGCCTTTTCTAAAACCAGCTTGAACATCAGGAAGTTCACGGTTCACATATTGCTGAAGCCTGGCTTGGAGAATTTTGAGCATTACTTTACTAGCATGTGAGATGAGTGCAATTGTTCGGTAGTTTGAGCACTCCTTGGCATTGCCTTTCTTTGGGATTGGGATGAAAACTGACCTTTTCCAATCTTGTGGCCACTGCTGAGTTTTCCAAATTTGCTGGCATATTGAGTGTAGCACTTTCACAGCATCATCATTCAGGACTTGGAATAGCTCCACTGGAATTCCATCACCTCCACTAGCTTTGTTCATAGTGATGCTTTCTAAGGCCCATTTGACTTCACTTTCCAAGATGTCTGGCTCTAGGTCAGTGATCACATCATCATGATTATCTAGGTCTTGAAGCTCTTTTTTATACAGTTCTTCTGTGTATTCTTGCCACCTCTTCTTAATATCTTCTGCTTCTGTTAGGTCCACACCATCTCTGTCCTTTATCGTGCCCATCTTTGCATGAAATGTTCCTTTGGTATCTCTGATTTTCTTGAAGAGATCCCTAGTCTTTCCCATTCTGTTGTTTTCCTCTATTTCTTTGCATTGATCGCTGAAGAAGGCTTTCTTATTTCTTCTTGCTATTCTTTGGAACTCTGCATTTAGATGTTTATATCTTTCCTTTTCTCCTTTGCTTTTCGCTTCTCTTCTTTTCACAGCTATTTGTAAGGCCTCCCCAGACAGCCATTTTGCTTTTTTGCATTTCTTTTCCATGGGGATGGTCTTGATCCCTGTCTCCTGTACAATGTGCTCATATCCAATATTAATATTGAGTATTTATTTGAAGACCCAGATCTGAATAATCTATAAAACCCATGTTGTTCAGAACAGCTGGTAAGTTTTAGTTTGTGAACTGACTCCAGTCGATCATTGGTGACTGTCTAGAGCCTTATCACTCTGTGATCTGCAGACCACTATAGCATGGCATGTTACAGCATCAGCATCATCTGGGACTGGTTAGAAATGAATGTTGAGCCCCACTCCAGATCTGATAAATCAAAATCTGCATTTTGAGAAGTTCTCAGATGACTCTTAAATACTTAATAGTTTGAGATGTGCTGGGCTAGAGTGTTTGAGTTGAGAATTATGTGACAGTGTCTGGGTTCAGCAGGGAAAAGTTCCATAATTGATAGGTAATGTCTGTCATAGGTATGGAAGAGAGATGTGGGCATCACATAGGGGCAGCCGTAATGACATGACCATTCTTAGTCACTAAGTTCTGGCAGAGTATTTATAAATACTTTATTGCCAACTAAAGTCTGCAGCCATCCTTTCCTTTCTCCAAACAAAATTCCTACTCTGAGTATTTCTTCATTTGATTTTCTAAGTTACTTTTTTCTGGATCTTTTTTAATTTTTCACATTAGGATTTTTTTTAATTTTATAGGAATAAAGTAATGTGTATTCTTCTGTAAGTATTTAATCCATATTCATGCGTGTAACTGGTAAACAGGGCATTATGTCACATTGGTTGGTACAGAATTTTTTCCAGTCCATTAATGTTTTGTGCCACCAGGTAATAGCAGTTGAATGCCCCTCCCCAAGGGTTACCTGGTGGCTCAGATGTTAAAGAATCTGACTGCAGGGTGGGAGGCCCAAGTTCGATCCCTGAGTCAGGAAGATACCCTAGAGAAGGAACTGGCAACCCACTCCAGTATTCTTGCCTCGAGAATCCCATGACAGTGAAGCCTGGCAGGCTACAAAGAATCAAACATGACTGAGCAATTAACATACACAACGTACCCCAAGGGTAACCACTATTAAGTCTGGTATCTTTACTTTGAAATATTTTTTTTCTGTATTTAAAGCATTATTATAAGCATATAGAATAAATGTCACATATACTGTTCTTGGATTTAGCTTTTTCTTTTAATGTCATTTATCCTGTGAACTTCTTTCACCATATGTAGAGATTTACTAATGACCGTTAAGAATTACATAGTACGGAGGTTCCCTGATGATCTAATGGTTAGGATTCCAGGCTTTCACTGCCATGGTCTGAGTTCAGTTCCTTTTTGGGGAACAGAGATCCCACAAGCCACACAGCGAAGCCAGAAAAAAAAATTACATAGTATGGATTACAATACTTTATTGAATCCGTTCCCTAATAAAGGAATTACCTATGAGTTGGCAGCTGGTTGCTTCAACTAGTGTTTTGGAAATAACATGAAACCAACTAACGTATTCAACCAGTAAAACAAACTTCAAAGATCTGTTGTTTAGGTTAAAAAAAAAAAAAACCTTATTGGAAGAACATTCTTCCACATTCTTTCAGTCTACCAATGCACTTAAGTTGTAAGGAGAAAATGGTTCATTTTGTTGTTCCTCTTCAGGCTCTCGAACTGTTTGGCCTGATGAAACTATGGGACCATTTGGACCTCAGGATCAGAGATTCCAGCTTCCTGGGAACATAGGTTTTGACTGTCACCTCAACGGGACAGCATCACAGAAGAAAAGCCAGGTTCATAAAACTTTGCCTGATGTTCTAGCAGAACCTTTATCGAGTGAAAGACATGAGTTTGTTATGGCACAATATGTGAATGAATTTCAGGTATGTTGTTAATATCATTTATTCTGTTTTCTAATTATTACAGCTATATTTCTGATAACTATGAGCATATTACTTTCATTGAAAAAGTAAAAAAAAATCTAAGTCCAGTATATACAGAAAAAGCATGTATAGTTTTTAAAACCTTGGTATTGTCCTATACATAGTCTTGCTATATAATTTTTCACATTGCAGTCTCTTAGGTAATTAATTCTTCAAAATATCTTTTTTAATATTTATTGTAAACATAATTTCTGTAACTGGAAATTTAGATTTTCTTTTTTTCATTTTTACAAGCAGTAATTATAATATATATATGGACCAAATTCCAACTAGTTTTATATTACTCTATTAGAAACTTAAAAAGTTTTTGAGATCTCTAAAATTCTTAAGATATAGTAAACTAAAAAGTAGGATTTTTAAATAGGTTTTGTAAAAACAATTCCTGAGAGGTTTTTAATGAGTTTTTTAGAACTGGTATTGCATATGAATTCTTTAAATGAGTTTTAAAACTAGTATTACATCCTTGCTCACTCAAATGGGAAGTTACATGCATTTCAGAGTTTGTCAACCCCCCTGATCCTTAGCATTTTTCATATTTCTATGTAGTTTCAGGTGAAGATTTTGATCAAAATGATATTATAAAAAGTAATAACCCCTCACAGTTATGGGTTATATCAGTAACCTAACACTGGGACAAAGTTGACCTCCCCTTTTTGTCAGATAATTCCTTCTCAGTCTTCTTGGCTCCTCCTCTGTCCACCAGTTATATGATATTTCCCAAATGTCTGTTCTTCGTTTTCTCCTTTGACTTGCTCCCTAGTCACTTAAGTCCTCAGCTTTCTCCATAGGCTCTGTCTTCATATTTCCTAACTTACTGTTTCTATTTCTGACATTGCTGGTTCTGTATTACTTGCCAAATATCTTCATCTGGATGTCTCAGAAGTACCAAAATTAGGACTAGTACACATCTAGTACTGAATGAGCCCTTTTTTCTCTCAAAACATGTCTTTATTCCCATGTCAGTAGTATAAGTGACTTAGTCATCCTCGCACTTCCCAAAGGTAAAGATTACAGTGACAACCTTGCTTCCTCTTTTCATCATTCCCTCCTATATAGGACAATTACATTGCTTTCATCTCTGAAAGTAGCCCTTAAATTTGTGTCACTTTAGAAAGTGAAGTCGCTCAGTCGTGTCCGGTAGCCTACCAGGCTCTTCTGTCCATGGGATTTTCCAGGCAAGAGTGCTGGAGTAGATTGCCATTTCCTTCTCCAGGGGATCTTCCCAACCCAGGGATCGAACCGGGTCTCCCGCATTGTAGACAGACACTTTACCATCTGAGCCACCAGGAAAGTTTAGTTCTTCCCTGGTTGTGTCACTTTCAGATCAGATCAGTCGCTCAGTCGAGTCCGACTCTTTGCGACCCCATGAATCGCAGCACACCAGGCCTCCCTGTCCATCACCAACTCCCGGAGGTCACTCAGACTCACATCCATCGAGTCAGTGATGCCATCCAGCCATCTCATCCTCTGTCGTCCCCTTCTCCTCCTGCCCTCAATCCCTCCCAGCATCAGAGTCTTCTCCAATGAGTTAACTCTTTGCATGAGGTGGCCAAAATACTGGAGTTTCAGCTTTAGCATCATTCCTTCCAAAGAAATCCCAGGGCTGATCTCCTTCAGAATGGACTGGTTGGATCTCCTTGCAGTCCAAGGAACTCTCAAGAGTCTTCTCCAACACCACAGTTCAAAAGCATCAATTCTTCGGCGCTCAGCCTTCTTCACAGTCCAGCTCCCACATCCATACATGACCACAGGAAAGACTGTAGCCTTGACTAGGCGAACCTTTGTTGGCAAAGTAATGTCTCTGCTTTTGAATATGCTGTCTAAGTTGGTCATAACTTTCCTTCTAAGGAGTAAAGCGTCTTTTAATTTCATGGCTGCAGTCACCATCTGCAGTGATTTTGGAGCCCCCAAAAATAAAGTCTGACACTGTTTCCCCATCTATTTCCCATGTAGTAATGGGACCAGATGCCATGATCTTCGTTTTCTGAATGTTGAGCTTTAAGCCAACCTTTTCACTCTCCACTTTAACTTTCATCAAGAGGCTTTTTAGTTCCTCTTCACTGTCTGCCATAAGGGTGGTGTCATCTGCATATCTGAGGTTATTGATATTTCTCCCAGCAATCTTGATTCCAACTTGTGTTTCTTCCAGTCTATCGTTTCTCATGATGTACTGTGCATATAAGTTAAATAAACAGGGTGACAATATACAGCCTTGACGTACTCCTTTTCCTATTTGGAACCAGTCTGTTGTTCCATGTCACTTTAGTTCCATGTGTCACTTTAGTTCTCACTAATACTATTAGAGTTCAGCACCTCCTTGTCATACCTCTGTTTTTAGAGGCATTATAGTAGGATGGACTGTGGAGATAGGATAAATCTGTATACAGAGATTAACTCTTATTGATACTTAATTTCATGGCCTTGAGAAAGTTACTTCACCTGAGACTGTTTCTTTATATGTAAAATAAGGATAATTTATTAATATTATTTAATTTAAAATAAAAGTCAAAATTTTGTAATGTGGCATAAATGGATTTCCATAGTTTTGATCCTTTTCTCACCTTCCACGATTTCCTACTCCTTCTACATTCTAATCATAGCATACTTTTCATTTTTTGAAAATTACACTGTGCCTTTGCACTATTATTTCTTGCTAGACTGTTTTTTTTTCCTCTGGGATTCTTAATCTGTATTCTGTCCATTCTTTTATATGTCAGACACATATATTAGTTAACATGTAACTCAAATGTGATTTCAACCTTTTCCTGATTTCTCCCACCAAACAAGTTTCTTCCCCATTTATACCTCCAGAAGACTTCTTTACAACTCTGTAGCACTTTTCATATTGGATTGCATTTATTTGTTCATGCTATTTTTCTTCTACTAACCCTTATATACCTAAGAGTGAAGACTGGATGTTTACCATTGTAGTGTCTGCTTTGGTTATAATGGCTGATGTATAATAGGCACCCATTAAATTTCAGTTGAATAAAAGCCTCTAGGCTTTTCCTGTTGGAGAGATTATATATTTAATCATGTTGTTTTGTAAGTTAGTGTTCTTATGCCCATTTTACAGAACAAAGAAAGGATAATTAGATATAACAAAATATCAAAAGAGGTAACATTATAAGATACAATCATGGCATTTTTAAGTTTTTTAACCAACTTCTATTAAGTCTAGAATATCAGTAGGTATATATTCCTTTTTTTAATTCAAAAATTTTTTTAAATTCTCAAATTACATTCATCACAGAGAAAAGTTTGAATATGTAAGAATACACTGATTATTACCTGATCACCAGCTAGATTAGAATTATTGAAAAAGCTTTCTAGGACAAACAGAATGGGCAGGATATTTTATTTGAACTCCAGATTTTGTTTATCTATATTTCTTATTCCCCTAAAGGGTAATGATGCACCTGTTGAACAAGAAATTAACAGTGCAGAAACTTACTTTGAAAGTGCCAAAGTAGAATGTGCAATCCAAACATGTCCAGAGTTGCTGCGAAGAGGTATGTTATGCTTTATTCATTTTTACACTAGTGTGTGTCAGATTATGTCACTAATTTAAATATATTGAAAAATGTACTCCTTAGGAATTATAATGTTTTGTAACTGAATATTTTAACATGTCGCACTGGAAACGATTGCCTGGCCAAGAAAAAGACGAGCAGATGTCGCCTGACATCTGACTTCATGCTGCCGTTAGATAGGATTAGTAGAATTTTTACTAACTTTTTCCCTAAAGTCATCCTACTCCCTGGTGATTACTGAGAAGAATCTTAATAATAAACTTTTTTTTAAATTCCAAGACTAACAACATATAACCCAAATTACTCTTTGGAATTGTTGGCAGTATATTTTTGGTTCATCCAAAAAGAGCAGAAGTAAACCAAAACTAAATTTATTTCATCCTTTTAAAAAACAATATGCATTTATAAACCTAACTTGGTACCATAATGATTTGACTTAATCATCATTTTTCTAAAGTGTTTTATGCACTGTTTCTTTTCTCAAAAAAAAAAAACAATTTTTTCCTGGAATTTTATTCTTATTTATAGATTTTGAATCACTGTTTCCAGAAGTAGCCACCAACAAGCTAATGATTCTGACTGTAACACAGAAAACTAAGAATGATATGACTGTTTGGAGTGAGGAGGTAGAAAATGAAAGAGAAGTGCTCTTAGAAAAGGTAATTCTTTCAACTGCTGACTGTTTAGTTTTATAATCTTATTTAAACACCAGTGAATACTGTTTTAAAATGATGGCAGTCTTTTCTTACCTTTATTAGTTCTCTCCTAATGTATGTCAGTATTTTAAAAATGTATATGTTTTCTGAAAATAAAAATGCCAGGTTTTTTTTGTTTGTCTGTTTGTTTTAGTATCTTTGAAAAATTTATATTCTACCCAGTACTTCCTCAGTTGTTGTTTTTTTAACTTATGTCTGTCTTAGGAAGTTTGGAAATGCAGTAAACAACAAAAATGTAAGATTAACTCTTCATACCCATCCCTGTCTCCTCTTTTATCCTGTTCTCTCCCTCCATGTCTCTTTCTGTCTCTTAAGCATGTCAAGTAAAAAGTGAAAATTACCTAATCCTTCTTCATAGTGTAAACAGTGTACAGTACAATAATAATATAATAGTTGTACATACCCACATTTCTCCCATCTTTTGCTTTTAACTAGAAAATATGTTTTGACACCTTTCCTTCACATTTCACATAGATTATATTTCATTCTTTGTAAAATCTGTATAATATTAGATTACATGGCAAACCATAAATTTTTTAAATTATTAAAAAATTTTTTAGTGTTTTGTAAGTGGAAAATCAAACTTTTGCTTTTATAGGCAGTGAATATATTTGTACATTTATTTTTATGTGCATATTTACATATTCCTAAATAGGGCCCCCCCCCCTCTATTGCTAAATCAAGGGGTATATTTATTTTAAGTTATAATATATACTGTCAATTTGTCCACCAAAAAGATCATCCTAGTATATAGGCTGTTACTCTTACCTTGGATATTAGCATTATTTTTCATTTTTATCAACCTGAGAAATAAGTGGTAACTTAAAATCTCATATTTAGAAATTATATTAGTTTGATTCCTTTGTATATATGACAAGTTAAAATTAGCTTACTTAACTATAGTTGAAAAAAATTCTCTTTACTAATTTACATGCAGAATAATATTGGGAGTTTTTTAATATTTTCTTTAGTGTTGGATGTATGGTTCTCACAACTTATAAAAATATTGTTTACATACTTAAAGTATTTTATGATAATGACTTCACACTTAAATGTCCCAAATACAGCTTTGCTAATAAATTCCAGGTGGCAATTAAGTCAGGAGCGAGTTATATCTAGTTAACAAAGAAGTTATAGAGAGGCATAAGACATTGTCTCTGATTTTTAGAAGATCTGAATTTGATGAGTTGAAATTTAAATATACAATAACTCAGTAAACATTTTCTGTCTATATATTAAGACCAGGAGTAGTTTATCATCACTATCATTTAGATGCTAGAGAGTTTGCTCTCACATGTACATTGCATTGTAAGTCCTACTTTTTTGATTTGTCTAAGATTCTGAGCCTCATTTGATACTGACCCCAGTATAGATATAACTCAGTTTTCTATAACCAATTTTCAGGTTTTGAAATGGCACTATACTTTTTCTTGTGATTTTTAATTTTATAGTGACTAAAGCTGTTTTATTTTTTGTGGAAAAGAAAACATCTCTTTCTATTTTAGATATGTTGGTGATTATTTTAGGATCACACATGACTTTACTGTCCAAGTAGATATTTTATCTTTTGTGGTTTAAATCTATCCTAGTTTTTTCCAACAGATGTCAGTGTTTCCTACTGATGAGCAGAATAAGATAAAGGTTTAAACTGGTTCTTTCTGTGGTCATTTGGCATTCTTAATCTTTGCAACCATTTAAATACATTGTTTTGTTCACCTTGTAGTTTTTGTGTGTGTCTTATTACATTGATACATAATGACTTTTCTAGACCATATTCAGTTTTCCTGCTTTTTAAGAATTGCGAGGATTAATGAAATACAGCAGTAAGTGCAAATATTACATAGATAACCTGAAGAATACAGTATTTTTAAATTTTTTCATTAGTTTACAAGAGTTTAGGCATATCTTGGAGATATTGCTGGTTCGACTCCATCACAATAAAGCTAATATAGCAATAAAGTGAGTCACATGGATATTTTGGTTTCCCAGTGGATATAAAAGTTATGTTTATGTTATACTGTAGTCTACTAAATGTGTAATAGCATTATGTCTTAAAAAATGCATACCATAATTTTAAAATACTTTGTTGCTAAAAAATGCTAACCATCATCTTAGCCTTCGATGAGTCATAGTAGTAAAACATCAATAAAGGTCAGTGACTGCAGATCATCATAAATATAATAATAGATGAAAAAGTTTGGAATACTGAGAGAATTACAAAAATGTGACACAGAGACATGAAGTGAGCAAGTGTTACTGGAAAAATGTCACCAATAGACTTGCTGGACATAGGGTTGCCACAGGCCTTCAACTTGTAAAACAATATCTGCAAAGTACAATGAAGTCCAAAAAATGAGATACGCCTGTTTTTAGAGAACATAGGTTAGTTTAGGTTGTATATCTATAGGAGAGATCAATAAACTTTTTCTAAGGAGCCAGATGGTAGCTTTTTAGGTTTTTGCTTTGTTTTGTTTTGTTTTGTTTTTTTTTTTAGGTTTTGTAGGTCACAGGCTCTCAACTACTCAGTTTTACCCTTGTATTGTTAAAGAAACCATATGAGGTGAAGTGACGTCTCTCAGTCGAGTCTGACTCTTTGCAACCCCATGGATAGCCCACCAGGCTCCTCCATCCATGGAATTTTCTAGGCAAGAGTACTGGAGTGGGTTGCCATTTCCTTCTCCAGGGGATCTTCCCGACCGAGGGATCAAACCTGGGTCTCCCGCATTGTGGGCAGATGCTTTACCATCTAAGCCACCAGGGAATCTCTAAGAAACCATACACAGTATATAAATGAATAGGCATGGCTTCATTTCAGCAAAACTGTATTTATACAAACAGGCAGCCACTCAGTTTGACGGCCCTCTGACTGTCACTTCCTCACTCCCTTATTTAGAGTATGGCTCATGTGCCTAACTTTAGCTTGGACTTTCAACCAGCTGAATGCCAGAGATGCTCAGTGAGGTCTCATCACTCGAGTGGGCCTGAAATTCGTGTTTCCCAGCGCTGCATGACCCCTGATAACACTATTCAGATGCAGCCTTGCAGCTGGCACTCTGCTAGACCTCAAGGACTCTCACCCTGTGTCTGCACAGCTAAGCATGAGGCTACTGAACCAGGAAAGGCTGTTCTACAGACTGCTTTGGAACCCTGTTGTGCATCACCCTCTTCTCCAGCACCCTGTCCCACGAAGTCCAGATGCTTCAGCAGTCCAGACCTTTTGCTTTCTCTGCCTCAGCTCAGTGACACTGTTACTCTGCCTGGGCTCCACTTCTTTGTCCCACAACAGGAAAGTGTCCTCAGACAGAAGGCTAGAGCGTATATGGGGATCACCTTACTTGTTCCCTTTTCTTGAAGACTACAGTTTTGTGTCTGCCTGTTGTTCAGTGTCTGAAAACAGTTGTGTCATGTTATTTCAGTCATTTTATAGTTTTCAGCAGGTGGCAAGTTTGATAACTGTTACTCTATTATGACTGGAAATGGAATTGTGCCCTTGTTTTTAAACACTTACAGTCTGTCTTTTTTTTTAACATTCTAATCTGGTTCTAATATTTGTTGTCTTTTTCACTGCTTAGAGTTCTGATAAAGCTAGTCTTTGCATCATAGGAGTTAACATCACAGGATTTTGAATAGGTAATGCATGTACATGGTCTGTATTATTTATACACTACATAGAAAAATAGAGAAGTGTATAGTGAAAAGTCGGAGAAGACAATGGCACCCCACTCCAGTACTCTTGCCTGGAAAATCCCATGGACAGAGGAGCCTATTGGGCTGCAATCCATGGGGTCGCCAGGAGTCAGACACGACTGAGCAACTTCACTTTCTTTTCACTTTCATGCATTGGAGAAGGAAATGGCAACCCACTCCAGTGTTCTTGCCTGGAGAATCCCAGGGACGGGAGAGCCTGGTGGGCTGCCGTCTGTGGGGTCGCCCAGAGTCGGACACGACTGAAGTGACTTAGCATAGCATAGCATAGCATAGTGAAAAGTAAGTATGCTGTCCAGCCCTGTACCCAATCTGTCCTTTTATCTTATTTTCATGTGCCTTGTCAGAAATATATCATGACTGTGTGACTGGATAGGTGTATTTTTGAAGGACATACAAACAAGTACTGTTTTTAAAAAACTTCAATTCAAATTAATGAATGGTTCAGATCTTTTCATTATGAATATTATGTTTTCCCTTTCTTACCTTATTTTGAAGTTTCCATAGTGATATAAAATAGCAACTGTAGTTTATAATCCTTGACAAATTTGGGAGTTAATAGCACAAAAGTGATTAGACATAGTTCCTAGAATAAATAAGTTAGAAGAAAAAATGTACAATTTAGACTTAAAAAAAATGAAAGTGTTACATTAACCATTAATCATTTAGACTGGTGAAAATAATCTTAAGACTATAAGTCCTAATTTATCATTAGTTTTAATTTTTTATTAATCTTGTGTTCTCTATTTGAGGCAAAAGATATTTATTTTAAAAATTTACTGAAAAATAAAACAGTCTGTAGTGATGCTATCTTGAGCATATTATTTGTGTCTTTTTCTATGCAGTTCATCAGCGGTGCTAAGGAAATTTGCTATGCCCTCCGAGCTGAAGGCTATTGGGCTGACTTTATTGACCCATCATCTGGTTTGGCAGTGAGTAATTAAATACATTTTGAAAGCCAGATTATGTAATTTGAAGTAGGAATTATTTTTCTATAATTATAGCCTAGGTAAAAATAAATCATTTAGGACTTCTTGAAAACCTCACAATTTTATGCACAGAAGTACCAAGAATCAATTGAATTCACAACTTTGAGGGACCTCTTGTCACTCCTGGTTAAAGTTCTCCATCACTTTAGATTTTTTTATTAAAAATAATTTCAAATTTTATTTTTTCCATCCTTACTAATAGAAGTTATTTGAATTACATTGAATTACAGTGCTTACTGTTAGTTAAAAATCAGCATTCAGTAGTTTCATTAAGGAAGAAAATTATTTTTAGAATTAAGAAAATTTGGATGGTAAAGAAATATTTAAAAGTAACTTTTTGAAAATTAACATTTATAAAGCTATACTTAAAAAAAATAGTGAGCCACTATTGTCACATTTTAAATTCTGTGTATGTCTTTCAGTTCCAAATAGTAATAAATTTTATTTTAATCTTAAGATAGAAATATATATTGTTTCTTCTTGAAGTTAAGATTTCATGAGTACTAGAAATGGAAAACACCCTGGGCTATAGTTTTCTTATCTTAAAAATTACAAAGGTGAACCATAGATGATTGCCTAAGACTTACTTCATCTCTAAAGGTCATGTGAAGTTGCACATTTGGTTCTAGATAACATGCAGTCTGCTAGATCATGCATTTCACATTTCCAGAATACACAGATATTGAGAGGAGAGGTTTTAGGGCAGTTAGGTGTTACATGTGATCCTTTTATTTCTTATTTGACCTTTTAAATATTTGCAGTATTTATACAGATCTCTGTTCATGTTTATATAAAAATTATTACTCCGTTATCTTTCTTGTTAATAAAAATATGACATCATTTTTTATTTCTTCCAGTTTTTGGACCATATACAAACAACACTCTTTTTGAGACAGATGAACGCTATCGACATTTAGGATTCTCTGTTGATGATCTTGGCTGCTGTAAAGTGATTCGTCACAGTCTCTGGGGTACCCATGTGGTTGTAGGGAGTATCTTCACTAATGCTACACCAGACAGCCATATTATGAAGAAATTAAGTGGAAACTAGCAGTAGGGTCAGTTAATTTGATCTTCTGCTTGTCTGTAACATTTGGGATGATCCACAAGCATTGTCAAGGCTTCCTACTCCCTTGTAGGTATTTATTTCAACGTTCTGGATTTACAGTATTGGCAAGTGGTTTGTAATTTTTAAATTTCAAATACTCATCATTAAATACATGTTGAGCACATCCACATTGTACAAAATGTGATAATTAACATGTAACCAGGGTATGATCTCATATTGTTACTTCTCTCCTTAATTGGAAAAACCTCACTTTTAATTATACCTCTCCAAAAATAAATCATACATTTGGCTATGATCATATGTGTTTTTTTTTATTGCAGTCTTTTAAAAATACAGTTCTTAAAGTTTTTTTCTTTTTTTAAATAAATGCAGTTGAGAATTCTGGATTCAGTGTAGATTTAACTTTTTAAAAATTTTTTTTCTTTATTACTTGTCAAGTGTCCTGGTACTAGTCTGAGTATTACTTTGAAATGTATGTGCAGAAAAAGAATGAGAATAATACTACATGTTTACATATAAAAGAATTTGAATCTCAATTTATCTAATAGTAAAAAGTAATTCTTAACTCCTTGGTGAGACAGATAAGTCTTTTATTCTCAGATAAAACTATATGACTCAGCTGCTAAGTCTATTTCTCTAATTTTAACAACAGATAGAAACTGCAGTAGTTTACAGAAATGCCTCATGGGGGACAGAACTTGTTTTTACAACATTTTAAACTCAGAATTGGAGAAGCCAATGGCACCCCACTCCAGTACTCTTACCTGAAAAGTCCCATGGACAGAGGAGCCTGGAAAGCTGTAGTCCATGGGGTCGCTGAGAGTTGGACATGACTGAGTGACTTCACTTTCACTTTTCACTTTCATGCATTGGAGAAGGAAATAGCAACCCACTCCAGTGTTCTTGCCTGGAGAATCCCAGGCATGGGGAGCCTGGTGGGCTGCCATCTATGGGGTCGCACAGAGTCAGACACAACTGAAGTGATGTAGTAGTAGTAAACTCAGAATTATCTTTGATTTGTCTTGTCAATAGAAATAGAGATAAATCTCAGGAAAACAAGTAACTTCTGCCAAATGAATTATTTGAAATGGATTTTTCTGTATTTTTTAATTAAATGCCTGTTTTAAATAAACACATAAAGCTGACCAACTTTAGTTTATAACTTCATTTAAAATTATTTGCTTAATTAATATGTAGCCTGATAATGAGTATTGCTTACGATTCACAGAGTAAGACCTATAGTGTTCTCATTCTAACGAATGAGAAGATAAAGTAGTGAGTGACTCCCATAGTGTTTTGGAAAAAAAAAAAAAAACTTTGTTAAGTATAAATGCTCAATAAATTTTCATCTATGTAAGGAGGACCTAGATCAATACAGAACATTATTGGCACCTCAGAGGCTCATCCTATTCCCTTTCAGGCACTTCCTCCCCTTACTTAGCCCTCGTACAAGCAACCACTATCCTGATTTCGTACAGTATAAGTTGATTTTCTGTTTTGATGCTTAATATATATATGAAGTCATATATACCGTGTTCACTCTGGCTTCCTTCACTGAGCAATGTGAGATTCCTCCTTACTGTGCATAATTATAGATTGCCTGTTTGCATAGCATTTGTCTTCTCAGTGAATTGGGACAGTTTTGCCCCCAAGGGAAATTTGGCAATGTTGAGATAGTTCTTGATTGTTACAGCTTGCAATGGGTGAGTGCTATAGGCATCCAGTAGGTACAGGCCATGCTATGCTATGCTATGCTATGCTATGCTATGCTATGCTATGCTAAGTCACTTCAGTCGTGTCCGACTCTGTGCGACCCCACAGATGGCAGCCCACCAGGCTCCCCCGTCCCTAGGATTCTCCAGGCAAGAACACTGGAGTGGGTTGCCATTTCCTTCTCCAATGCATGAAAGTGAAAAGAAAGTGAAGTTGCTCAGTCGTGTCTGACTCTTAGTGACCCCATGGACTGCAGCCCACCAGGCTCCTCCATCCATGGGATTTTCCAGGCAAGAGTACTGGAGTGGGGTGCCATTGCCTTCTCCGGGTACAGGCCATGCTGCTGCTGCTGCTGCTAAGTCGCTTCATTCGTGTCCGACTCTGTGCGACCCCATAGACGGAAGCTCACCAGGCTCCCCTGTCCCTGGGATTCTCCAGGCAAGAACACTGGAGTGGGTTGCCATTTCCTTCTCCAATGCATGAAAGTGAAAAATGAAAGTGAAGTCGCTCAGTTGTGTCCTACTCTTAGCAACCCCACGGACTGGAGCCTACCAGGCTCCCCCGCCCATGGGATTTTCTAGGCAAAAGTATTGGAGTAGGGTGCCATTGCCTTCCCCGGGGTACAGGCCATAGATGTTCCTAAATACCCTACAATGCAAAGGACATCTCCCACAAAAAGAATTCTTTGGTCCACTGCTTTTCACCACTCATTTCATTGTGCATATTGCTTATTCAGGCATTTCTGACCTTGCACCATTCTTTAAGCCATGTTCCTTGAAATTTCACCCTCTGCTTTAACAGTTTTGAAATGCCGTCTACTGGTTGAAGAGCATACTTCCTATCGATGGCTATGGCTGTGTACTGGATTATATCGGGTGTAGGGTAAAGAGTGGTGGGGCTCCTTTTCTCATCTTGATTTGTAACAGGATTTGCAAAAACAAAACTTTTAAGAAGCAGTAACTGCCAGTTAAAAATTTATTTTCCTTGAAATGTTTTAAGCAGATTTAGGTTTGGGATATATAATCCAAGGGATTCTTACTAATCCTAGTAGAAAATAGTTTAACTTTCATGTACTGCAATAAGAAAATATTGCAGGTTATCAGTTTTATCACATTTGTTTGATTAGGACCCCTTAAAGGAAGAACTGGTAAAATGTATTGTCTTAAACAGAAGTTTGCTACCTTTTAAAGACTGAGCCATTGAAATTGATTTTAGACCTATCACTGAAAACATGTTTTTGTTGTAAATTTGCATTTTGAGAAGAATTTATAGAAGATAAATGCTGAAAGGGGTCTTTCAGATCACCTGACCCACATCTATCCTTTTATAATAGAATGAAAAACAGGAACATTTATCAGATTACACAAGCTAGTGTTAAGACCCAGTGCTGGAATTTGGCTGTGACTTACATACATACATATAGAGAGACTCTTCATACTCACTATCAAGAAGTTTATTAAGCAATTAAAAATAGAGAGTTGCAGAATTTGACTTCAGGTTAACTAATACTGCTGCCACATTTCATAGATAAACTTCTGAGTTCACTTCCTTGAACTCTGCATGCTCTGAATTTCTTTGAAAATTTACTGAAATGTATCTAAAAATTCAATTACAGGTCTTAAACTTCACATAGTACTACTCTTAACTTCAGGTTTAAAACTCATTTCTTGGGCTTCTGTCACTTGTACCATCAATATAATCCTTACATTTGAACAAAGTTCTGCTTTTAGTTCCAGACTCTACTTCCTCTTCTTAGGGCTGGTTCTCTTGTTCGAAAGCAGAATTTATCTACTTCAGCGCTGTTGACATTTTGAACCAGATAATTGTTTGTCCTGGGAGATGTCCATGTGTGTTACAGGATGTTCATCAGCGTCCTTGGCTTCCATCTTCTACATGCCAGTACCAACCCCTGGTCATGACAAAAATATCTCTAAAAGTGGCCAAGTTTCCCCTAAGAAGCCAAATATTTATCTGAAAAAAATTTAACCAACATATCCTTTATTATATGTGACAGTATCCTATCCGCAGTTGAGAACCACTGATTGAATATACCTACTACTCAGCAGTCCTCAACTTCAGCTTTACATTTGAATCAGGTGGGAGTGTGTTTAAATACTGATGATTTGACCCCCACACTCACAGATTGTTCTGTTCGTGTGGAGAGGCTTGAGCATCATCATTTTTTAAAAGTTTCCCAGATGACTCAGATGTACAGTCAAGATTCAAACCGTAAGTCTGTTTTGAAAACAATAGAGATTAAAGAAGCATTTAAAGAAATAATAGCAGGATATGATCATGGATTTAATGCATTAAGGAGATACAGGAAACAAAAAATGAAGTCTCTAATGTTCTGCGTTAAGAGTGACCTGATTGGGTTCAAATTCAAGGATTCTTCCTCTACTGAAGCTTTGCTAATTGCTCCACCCTGTCTTTCCCTTCCTTTGTTGAGCCCTTGGTTTATACCATGCCATTTTGGATTTACTACTTGTTCTTTTCTATTTTTTGTTGTCTTCTTCCCATACTTGAAAAGTAGGCATCCAGTTCCCTAAAACACCACACTAAAAATGCAGTACTGATCTTCATTCTTATAACTACCCAGGATAAAAAAAGTATTCTTTCCCCTCCTTTTTTTGTGTCAGTAGGATATATGAGAGTCATAATTTAGTTTTTCAGAAGATTCAAATTCAGGCTTTGAGCATTTGCCCTCTGATCATATTGGAAGCTGCTGCTGCTGCTGCTGCTAAGTCGCTTCAGTCGTGTCCGACTCTGTGCGACCCCATAGACGGAAGCTCACCAGGCTCCCCGTCCCTGGGATTCTCCAGGCAAGAACACTGGAGTGGGTTGCCATTTCCTTCTCCAATGCATGAAAGTAAAAAGTGAAAGTGAAGTCGCTCAGTCGTGTCCAACTCTTAGCGACCCCACGGACTGGAGCCTACCAGGCTCCTCCGTCCATGGGATTTTCCAGGCAAAAGTACTGGGGTGGGGTGCCATTGCCTTCCCCGATATTGGAAGCTATAATCACTTAATGTTGCTACTATAAAGCTACAGTAATTAACAAAGTGATACTGACACAAGGATGGACAAACCAATGAAGAGGAAGAAAAGTCCAAGAAATCGACTTGCGGCGTGTTAGTGGTCACTTGATTTATGACAAAGGTGACACTGTGGTACAGTAAGAAAAGAATGATCTTTTCAGTACATATTGCTGGGTCAATTGTATATTATATAGGAAAAGAATGCATTTTTTGCTTCTACCATACACTATACAAAAATCACTTCCAAATGAGTTGCAAATCTAAATGTGAAAGATTAGACAAAGTTTTAGGGGAAAAGAGACCTTTGTCACTTTGCAGTAGGTAAGGATTTTGTTTGTTTGTTTTTTAATTTTATTTTTATTTTATTTAACTTTACAATATTGTATTGGTTTTGCCATGTATCAAAATGAATCTGCCACAGGTATACATGTGTTCCCCATCCTGAACCCTCCTCCCTCCCCATACCATCCCTCTGGGTCTTCCAGTGCACCAGCCCCAGGCATCTGGTATCAGGCATTGAACTTGGACTGGCGACTCGTTTCATATATGATATTATACTTATTTCAATGCCATTCTCCCAAATCATCCCACCCTCTCCCTCTCCCAGAGTCCAAAAGACTGTTCTATACATCAGTGTCTCTTTTGCTGTCTCGTATACAGGGTTATTGTTACCATCTTTCTAAATTCCATATATATGCGTTAGTATACTGTATTGGTGTTTTCTTTCTGGCTTACTTCACTCTATAAAAAACAGGACACAACATGACCATACAAGGGAAGAAAACATATTAGGATTAAGAACTTTTTAGTTCGTCAAAAGACATCACCTTAAAGGAGAAGGCAACCAACAGAATTAAAGATATGTGTATATATATATATCTTCATCAATCCAGATACATATATCCAACAGGAGATTTGTTTCCAAAATATATATAAAGAACATGTAAAATCCTCAAAAAACCCAACAGAAAAAAGACAGACATCTACAAAGAAAGCAATTTCAAGTGACTAATAAACATGAAAAGGTGCTCTGCTTCATTAATCCTCAGAAATGCAAATTAAATCCACAACATCACATCCCTGCAGGTCTTCAGAATGGCTAAAATTAAGATATCAAGTCGCAAAGATGCAGTGTAATTACAACTTATTATTGATGGAAAATGTAATATAAACACTTCAGAAAACTACTTGATTCTAAAGCTTAACTTAGCTTATCTGCTGCTGCTAAGTCACTTCAATCGTGTCCGACTCTGTGCAACCCCATAGATGGCAGCCCACCAGGCTCCCCTGTCCCTGGGATTCTCCAGACAAGAACACTGGACTGGGTTGCCATTTCCCTCTCCAATTCGTGAAAAGTGAAAGTGAAGCCGCTCAATTGTGTCCGACTCTTAGCGAGCCCATGGACTGCAGCCTACCAGGCTCTTATCTGGGACCTAGAAATTCCTCTCTGAGGTATAGATCCAACAGAAATGCATACATCTGTTCACCAAAAGACATACTCATGAAAGTCTATACCAGCGCCATATATAATGACCAGAAGTAGGACACTGCCCAGTATCACTGAAAGGGATATATCTATTGTGGTGCACTTACAAAGTGAGATGCTGTATAATAATGAAAATGAATGGTTTATGACTACTGGCAACAAAGTGATGACACTAATAAGGATGAAAGAAGCCAGACTGTACTGTATAATTCCACTAATATGAAGTATAAAAGCAACACTACTGCTGGAAGTCAGAGTGATTCCCTCCCCTTGTAAGGGGAGGCGTAATGACTGAAAGGAAGGAAAAGGAGACTTCTGGGGTATTGGTGGTGTTCTTTTTTTTTTTTTTTTTTAATTTGAGTACAGACTGCATGGGTGGTTTAATTGTACAAATTCATACAGATAAGTGCACTTTTTTGTATGCATATTTTACTTCAAAAGTTTTTTTAAAACACTACCAAATCCACTTATAAGATACTAGTAAAACCTGTTTCAAAGATAACTGATACCATAAAAAGACCCTGAAAATTGAATCTACTTTTAAAGAAGAAATTAGAATTTATAGTTAACTCAGAGAAACTCTGAAACAAAATTATGGCTTTTCTTTTTAAATATTTAAGTATAATTTCAACTGTATGTTAATCTCTAGATTAAATGAAGAACCAAGTTTTCAAGCATTTCACTTTTCTTACACCTTTATATTAGACATTTTATACTTTTTATAACGTGATCAGTTTTGCCAAGAGCCTAAAGAATTTTCCAAGAATGTCTTAATCCTTGGATAGTTAATCATTCTCTTTTAGAGTTCCTAACATTCCGTCAACCTTGTAGATTGTCTCTTTATTAATTGATCTAACAATTGTTTCATCATATTTGATTATTTCATGAAATGTTTCATTTTTGTCATACTTAAAATTTTATTGTAGTGTATTTACATGAAATGCCATAGTCATTAAATTTGGTTTTTTAAAATGAAAACATACAGATAAGGTTGCGATTCTGCTTTGATCTTATTGTCTTATATAAAAAGAAGCTCTAATTGCTTTAACTTTGTTTTGTGTAAGATTAAGTTACAACTTCTTGCCCATTCTAGTCTAAGGGAACAATATTCCTGTATTTTAAGTAAACAGCAATTTAATGATACAAAAATAGGCACTGAGCTTTTTAAACACTGTTTTGTACTTACAATCTAGGCCATTCTGCTATAAATTGAATTTTCAGTAGTTTTTGAATAGTAAAAAGCCATGCTTATTACAAACCGTGAAAAAGTTCCTACCAAAGTTTGAGTTTTGTTACTGGAAGAATGCTTCAGCATAGCACATTACTAAACACAGATGTTCAGTAATAGATATTGTAAAATAAATGCTAACCAATTTAATAATGGTTCAGAACAGTAATTCAGATTTCATGGGATCAAATTGGAACTTTGTGTCCATTTTCACTGAAAAACCTTGGACAGAGGTTTTACCCAATTAGTTTCATATTAATTCAGGCTGTTTTGCAATTTCTGTGCAATAGGGACAGTGTGCTAAATGAATATACAATGCCTACCTCCCAAATATTGCATGGTACTTACTTATACTAAAACGTTACTTGCTTTTTTTTTTTTTTTTTTTTGAAAATCGATTTTACCTGAGTCCTGTATTTTATTCTACGTGAATGACAACACTGCTATCAAACACTACAAATTTTTAATGGTGAGACTGTAGAGGAATTTTAATAGAATTACAAACTAAATTTTTTAAACATACAAACACTCTTATAGAAAAAGAGTACAAGCTTTGAGCACCCTGGAGAATCAGCACTTGCAAGGTTAAACCTCCATGACTTGTCATCATTTTTCAATTTCAGGTTTTTACCTTTGAATGTTCATGGTGCTGTTCACTGACTGCTTATTTCTCCTATTCATTTTAAAACTGTGACTAAGTTTGATCCTTAATACTGGAATCAACAATATTTTGTGGAAGAATTTTATTCTCCACAGTTATATTCAATAATAGAAGGCTTGAGATCCATTTGTAATTTGCTTACAGAGCATGTGATTCCGTTTACCCTTAGTTAAAGTTATTTTAAATAATACAAATTCCGTCTCTAATGTCACACAATCTTAATTGTAAATTACTGGGTTTGGATCAGTTCAAACTGAGTTAAATCACCAGTAGGGTCAAAAGAAAGACTTAGTTCTGGCACTGAGTAAACAAGCTGGAAAAGAGAAGGGGAAACCATATTTATTGCAGTGTAACTCGGTTATAGTAATAACGATTTATCCTGTACTAAGCCCGGGTGCATTAAAATACCTTTGCAGAGTCAAGGGGTCACTCACGGGAGGTAAATTAACTCAACTGGGACACTGGAGTACGAATTAGTGACCTGGAAGAAGCAATTAATCTCAAATGGATGAGCACTTGGCTCTTAGATTTATTCTCCATTTATAATTCCCTTGTCACTCAGCTGGTAAAGAATCTGCCTGCAATGTCGGAGACCTAGGCTTGATCCCTGGGTTGGGAAGAACCCCTGGAGAAGGGAAAGGCTACCCACTCCAGTATTCTGGCCTTGAGATAGTCCATGGGATCACAAAGAATCAGACATGACTAAGCAACTTTCACTCACGTAACTCCCTTAGAATCAAATGTAGATCAACACACAGTGTATTAATACTTTTATGCAAATAAGCCCAAAACTCTACACTGATTCAAGATGATTATGTCTCCAAGTGGCAAAAAATCGTTTTAGCATATTGGAAAAAAAAACTGAAAGTTGGTCAAGGAATCTACAATGGTGATACAACTAGTATTAAAATTGAGAGTATAGGAAGTTTTATGGATTTTGTTTTGGAAGTTTTGTTTATAGCAGTTGACACAGATGCTGGGCAGCAAATTAGAATATGGCAATAAAGTAAAAAGACAAGATACACTCAGAACTCCTGGCCTGCTTCTCAGACTAATCCTGTTTTCCATTTTAAAATTAAAATTTGTTTTCACTGACAAGTTAAAGACTCTGTAGAATAAAGCCACTTTTCTGACATTAGGATTATTATGAAGGATAACTGAAAAAGCACTGAAGTTAATACATTTCATGTTAGATGTAAAAATTAACTTAATTACAGTCATTTCTGATAGTAGATCTCTATTGTTGGTCCTTGATGGTGTGATTCCAACCAGCAGAAGAAGCTATTGGATGTCCAGAGTTGCCTTTAGCTGTGGGCCTTTCCACTGTGTGCTTGCGTTTCATAGCACAGAGTGAGCTAATGTAATAATGAGTGTCCTTTTACATAGATCCCTACATGCACATACATGCACCTTGTGGACAAAACAACTTCTAAGAGCAAAATAGCTATATATTTGAGGTATGCTTGTCTAATTTAAAATGTTACGTTAAAATGTATCCACAATGTGAATATCTCACATGGGTAAGAACCCTGATTTTGTCCCTGAGACTTCACCAACATTATTCAACCCTCTGTGGATAGACATTTAAAATGATAGGCTTGCAGTGATACAATTTGGACAATAGGTGTCGCCATCTGATTACCTAGAATTCCTCAAATTTGCGACTTCTAGTTTTGCAAAGCCGGAGAAGGCAATGGCACCCCACTCTAGTACTTCTGCCTGGAAAATCCCACGGACAGAGGAGCCTGGTAGGCTGCAGTCCATGGGGTCGCTAAGAGTCTGACATGACTGAGCGACTTCACTTTCTCTTTTCACTTTCATGCATTGGAGAAGGAAATGGCAACCCACTCCAGTGTTCTTGCCTGGAGAATCCCAGGGACGGGGAAGCCTGGTGGGCTGCCGTCTATGGGGTCACACAGAGTCGGACACGACTGAAGTGACTTAGCATAGCATAGCAGTTTTGCAGCCGGAGAAGGCATGGCACCCCACTCTAGTACTTATGCCTGGAAAATCCTACAGACCGAGGAGCCTGGTAGGCTGCAGTCCACGGGATCGCTGAGGTTGGACATGACTGGCGCTTCACTTTCACTTTTCACTTTCATGCATTGGAGAAGGAAATGGCAACCCACTCCAGTGTTCTTGCCTGGAGAATCCCAGGGACGGGGGAGCCTGGCGGGCTGCCGTCTATGGGGTCCCACAGAGTCGGACATGACTGAAGTGACTTAGCAGCAGCAGCAGCCCAAATAGTCGGCAGCCCACCAGGCCCACCAGGCTCCCCCGCCCCTGGGACTTTCCAGGCAAGAGTGCTGGAGTGGGTTGCCATTTCCTTCTCCAATGCATGAAAGTGAAAAGTGAAAGTGAAGTCACTCAGTCGTGTCTGACTCTTAGTGACCCCATGGACTGCAGCCTACCAGGCTCCTCTGTCCATGGGATTTTCCAGGCAAGAGTGCTGGAGTGGGGTGCCATTGCCTTCTCCGTTTATTTGGGCAGTTCTGCTTAATTTATCATATCAGAGATGCTAGGAATGGTAAGAAGTTCTGTCTGTCACTGATGCTAGAGGGAAAGACCAATATCTTTGACATAATAAAATACTATATTTGCTCAGTAATGTCTATATTTTATAACCATACACCTATGGCTATAAGCAAGTAAACTTTATTGTTGAAGTTCCTTATTCAGCAATGTTATAAATCTGAAACTCCTGTTTTTTCCACTGACTCTTTTTTTTTTTTTTGAGCATGTAAGATTTCTTAGGAGAGTAACTCATGTTATAGTGAAATGGGCAGGGGAAATAGAGAGGACTGCTAATTTAATCTTGAACAGTGATTTCAAGCAGTCAATTATACATGAGATGTATTTATTAAAATACTTAGGTTACAGCAAGCAAGCCCTTTGCTAGTTACTTTAGTCATTATTTGTGTCACTATATAAATATGAAAATAATTGAGTAGTTTTAAAATTTTATAATTCACTGAATATTTCCCAAAAACCCATACCTTTTCTTTGCTTTTACTTAATCATCCTCCCCATACATGTGCACTCTGGATTAGTAAACTTTGACTTTTTATTCTGTTGCCCTTTATGTCTGCTCCAATTCATAGCGCTTATGGCGTGTCTAGAGTCTTCGGAGGAGACAAAATTTGAGCTGACCCAAGAGTGCAGGTAGGATTTGAAGAGTGAGAAGAGGATATTCAGGCCCCACAAATGTTGTGAAGAAGAGCACATATAGCACTGAGTGGACCAGTTTGCCTGTAGCTTCTTTGACCTGCAAAGCAGAGAAATGAGGTTAAAAAAAATAGGCTGGGGCTGGATTGAAAGGATTTTCTGTCCCAGAGTAAGGAATTTGCATTATATACTGAGCAATAAACACAAAGTTTTTTGAGTAGGAGAATAATTCTGTTAAATCAACACAAACAGATAGATCTGGTGGGATAGGGAATGAATTGTAGGAGAGACGTAACTGGCAACAGGAAGACTACTGTTGTGATCGGGAAAACCTAAATAAAGATGGCGGCTTTTGAAAATGAGATAAATATTCCAAAAGAAGTACCAAAAGCAGTTTGAGGCTAACTGCTCCCTTGACCTTGCTCTCACCTTGTTCCCACATGTAGCAACCCAAATAAAGACTGTAATTTTCAGCCTGAAGGATGGAGAATCAGAGTAGTAATAACCACCACCGTTTCCATGGTGCTTATTATGTGCCCAGCACTTGTCTAAGTGCTTTACACATAATAATTCATTTAATCTTCTTAACAACCCCATGAAATAAATATTATTTCCACTGCACAGATGGGAAACTTGAAGCCGTGGAAAGAGAGCTTAGATGATATATCATTTTCTCATGTTTGATATTTGATGGCAATTTGATATTTTATCATGTGTCATTTTCATTTCTATTTGTTTCTAGGAAATCCCCAGACTTTGGTGGTTCAGACTGTAAAGAATCTGCCTGCAATGCAGGAGAATCGGGTTCAATACCTGGGTTGGGAAGATCCCCTGGAGAAGGGAAAGGCACCCCACTCCAGTATTCTTGCCTGGAGAATTCCATGGACAGGGGAGTCTAGAGGTACAGTACGTGGGGTTGCAAAGAGTTGGACATAACTGAGCAACCAACACTTTCACTAGGAAATCAAGTGGCTTATAATATTTTCATGCTCATTTTAAAAGTTCCAACCAGGTTTGGCTTCTGAAATTCTCAGCATTACAACATGCCATGAAATATCATTGAGTTCAGATATCCAGACACTTATTAGGAAATCAAAGAGCTTTATAGAATCATTGCTATTAAGTAATAGGCTTTGGAAGAGACCTGAGTTAGGATTTGGATCTTAGTTCTGCCACTTAGAAGTTTTCCAACCATGAACAAGTTACTTTCTGTCTCTGATCAGATCAGATCAGTCGCTCAGTCGTGTCCGACTCTTTGCGACCCCATGAACCGCAGCACGCCAGGCCTCCCTGTCCATCACCAGCTCCCGGAGGTCACTCGGACTCGCATCCATCGAGTCAGTGATGCCATCCAGCCATCTCATCCTCTGTCCCCTTCTCCTCCTGCCCTCAATCCCTCCCAGCATCAGAGTCTTCTCCAATGAGTCAACTCTTCTCATGAGGTGGCCAAAATACTGGAGTTTCAGCTTTAGCATCATTCCTTCTAAAGAAACTCTGATAACACCTATCTAATGGGAAGATTGTGTGGTTTAGGAGAAATGATGTATTTAAATCATTTGTTACCATTCCCTAAGGAAAAGGTCAGCAAATTTTAGCTGCTATTATTATCTAATCGCTGTGTGCAAATTTTGTGAACATCTAAATAATAAAAATTACCCCCCAAATGAATTTCCCTAGAAGTATAAAGCCACTTCAAAAGGAGGTGTGCTTGGCAGAACACTTTAGCACTTAATCTAACCACAACTTTGGAGAAGGAAAAATAAAACCATCACAAACAATTCATAACATCCAAAGCAAATAAAAGGACTACTCCCACTAGCTGTTAATACACAGATAATGTGTTAACTTAGGTAACCATAGAATTCACTGCTTTAGATTTAATCAGTCATTACATGCCCAGGGAAATCTGTCAGAAACTTTTTATTGGCATTTTAAATCATTTCCCTTTAGTTAGATGAGCAGTACCTCAAAACCCAACACATAAACACCAGATCCAACAGAATTCTGTCTCAAAATTTAGATACATACATATATACACTGTAAGATAAAAAAAATAGAGATGTTTAAACTGTCAATATTTATAATGATGGATGCAATATGTTTGCAGAGCCAAGTTTTAAAAAGTTCTACCCTGGCACAAAAAGTTTCCTATGCACATATTTTTCTAAGTCATTATAAAGTTCAAACTGTGTGATAATTCTATTTATAAGTCAGTAAGGCATTAGAATTAACAATTTTTTTACACAGACATTAATCTGTTGAAATTTAGATAAGTATCTTATTTAATATTCACAAAAACAGTATGGGGTAGATGATGGTATCTCCGAGTCATGAGGAAGAAATTGAAACTCAGAAAAAAAAGAAATATTTAGAGTCACAAAACTTTTAAGTAATGGATTAGGATCCCAACCTCAGGACTTGTTTATATGAAAGCCCCAATTTTTCACACTGGATTACCTTGTGAAAATAATTGGTCAAGCTTCTCACTTTTGGAAATAGCTATTGAATACTTTACTGGAAAGAAGGGCTCTTGATTATGCAAAAGTGATTTAAATATCATTTAAAGTGATTTTGAAAAGTGATTATTTTTAGATACTTAGAAGTCATAAATGGGAAGACTTGATGGTACAGGATTATATGGCAGGTGGTTCAGAGTATGGTCTACTGCCTTTGTAAACTAAAAGATCAAGATGCTTTTGAGCTCTGGTTTTAGAAAAAGAGCACTATTTTTAGACTGACTACAAAACTTAGATGAAATTAAAACTCTTAATATTGCAGTCCCCATAATGACTCATGAATAAAGTGGAATATCTTTACTCATATATAATTCATATATTCTTCAGTATAAGCACCTGCTTGTAAGATTTAGTGAAGAATATTGTAAATACCTTAACAAGAACTTTGCTATTTATAAAATGATCACAGGGATTAATTAGAAAACAATATTCTAAAAGTAGTCTTAACAGGTATAAATGACCATGGTTGTCCTCAATAAAAAGGATTACAGACCTTTACTTGCATGTGCGTGCTCAGCCGCTTCAGTCATGTCCAACTCTTTGTGATCCTGTGGACTGTAGCTTGCCAAGCTCCTTTGTCCATGGGATTCTCCAGGCAAAAATACTGGAGTAGGTTGCCATGCCCTCCTCCAGGGGACCTTCCCGACCCACATATGCGTATGCCCACACATATGCAAACATGAACAGGTTTGTTTTATTCCTGACATTATTTTATTAAAATATCTAATTAATATTCTGATGCCTACCATATTTTTTCTTAACTGTTACAATTCTATCTATATTTTTATGATAGCTAGTATTCAAACTAGAAATATAAAGTTTGGAAGCAGAAACTCTATTGTTCTAAATTAGATATTCATTGCTAAATTAAGGACATTTGTTTCAGGGAGTCTTAACCTTTTTTCATGCTATGGGTCACTTTTTAAAATAAAGCTTTTAAATGCTTCAAGTACAAACACTATTAAAAATCTGTTATTTTGAAATACATTTATAAAAATGTTTTTTAACTTGTGATAGAATATATGTGCTTTTATTAATGCTTTAAATTACAAGATTTAGCAGCAGGTCTAATAGATACTGTAATTTTGAATTAGTGATGACTATAAATAGTATTCTGAGATATTTGAAGCAACTATAATGTGATAGGAAAAGATCTGTGTTTTGTATCTGTGACAAGAGAGCTTCTAATAATACTTAATTTGTTACCTATATTCATAATGAAAAGAAATGCTAAATTTCAGTTAAATATTACTGAAAATAAAAATATTATTTTTCTAACTAAATTTATTCTACACATGGACCCCGCATTAAGAAAGCCTGTAACTAATCTGTTTTTTTTTAAAAGGTCTGTATCAGCAATTATTACTTACTGATATTTCATGCTTTGGGGGGTCCTATGATAATACTTAGAGTATTTAAAGTACACTAAACTGCCATAGGGGTTTCCCTGGTGGATCAGTGGTAAAGATCTCACTTTCCAAGTAGGAGACTTGGATTAGATCCCTGGGTCAGAAAGACCCCCTGGAGAAGAAAATGGCAACCCACTCTAGTATTCTTGCTGGAGAAATCCCATGGACAGGGGGCTACCATCAATGAGGTTGCAAAAGAGTCAAATGCAACTTAGCAACTAAAAAAACATTACAAACACCTATGACAAATTGAGCTAATATGTATTTTGGAGTCTAACACAGTGGAAGTCTTATTTCTCAGTCATATAACACTAAGTCAGAGGGCCTTGATGCTGTCTAAATTCTGCTGATTGAAGGGGAAGAGTAGGGAGGGAGCCTGCCAGCTTCCTAAACAGCTTTGGAGCAGAGGCGGCACACATTCCCATCACTCACTTTCCCCTGGCAAGGATTAGTCATGTGGCCTCATCTGGGCACCATTTCTTAGTAACAGCACTGTACAGTGGAATGGGAAACTCAAAATTTGGGGTGGACAATTAGCTGAATCCACCAAAATTGTGTTTTTACTTAGGGCTTCTGTACACTATGCTTTGGGACAGTTTTCCTATTATTATAACATTCTTCACATTCCTAAGGGGAATGTTTCAGTTTCAATAGGATTGTGTTTCTCAATTGTTGAGCAGAGTGGGGGGAAAGGCAAATAACCCAACAAACCAACAGCTCTTGCTCTGTGAAAGGAAGCACCTAAGCTGCAAACCTTGTTGTTGCTGGTGGTGTTTAGTCGCTCAGTTGTGTCTGACTCTTTGTGACCCCTTGCAATGTAGCCTGCCAGACTCCTCTGTCCTTGGGATTTCCCAGGCAAGAATACTGGACGGGTTGCCACTTCCTTCTCCAGGGGATCTTCCCAACCCAGGAATCAAACCCTTGTCTTCTGTTCTGCAGGCAGATTCTTTACTACTGAGCCACCAGGGAAGCCCTAAGCTGCAAAACCAGGAGTCATCTTTGAAGTGTCTTTCTCTTTCCTCCTCAAAGGTAATCTGCTAGTGACCGCTTCCTATTTACTTTACATCCTAAATACCACTTACATCCAGGACTGCCCCTGCCACCATCTCACTTAAGAGCCTCATAAATTCTGCAGCAGCCTCCTGATTGAACCTTCTGCCTGCAGTTTTGTCTGTCTCCCAAGGCCATTTGGTCTTCCCTCAGTTGGTAAAGAATCCACCTGCAATGTGGGAGACCTGTGTTAGATCCCTGGGTTGGTAAGATCCCCTGGAGAAGGGAAAGGCTGCCCATTCCAGTATTCTGGCCTGCAGAATTCACTGGACTGTGTAGTCCATGGGGTCACAAAGAGTCAGAGACTACTGAGCTACTTTCACTTCACTTCAAGGCCATTTTACCAATATTCTCCAACTTTTAAGATTTCACAGCACTGTGAATGAAAAAGTTGAACACACACCTCAATACATGCACATTGATTTATTTATAAGATGTCTACTTATTCTTTCACTGTTGTGGGTATCATACAATGGCATGATGTAGAAAGATTACAACAAATATAAACAGAATTTCTAAAATTATCTTCCCTATGCCATGGACTATTTGATACACAAGAATAATCACGTTATGAGTTTGTGTCTGTCAGGGTAAGGGACACTACAACAATTACAGGCCTAAGGGACTTAACATGAGAATTTTCAACTTACTTGAAGGAGGGAGAAGCAAGAAAGTGAAGATTGGTCTCCAAGGGCAGGTAGGTGAAGAATTAGAGAAAAAGTCACCACTTCAACTTGAAGCAGAAAAGCTGGAGTTCGTAGAAGTCTGGGAAGCAATAGGTGTGATCACAGAAGAGGACCAGGAAATGGGAACTCCTGGGGAGGTCCGTGGAAACTCTGTGGGACCACCCCTGTGACCTCTGCAGCTTTCAAGTATATTGACTTGTGCTTCACCTTGACCTGTTAAATCACCACAGCTTCCTCTCATCAGAAACTAATGCATAACTACTGAGAAGGCGATTAAGGGAAATCCGTTCCACAGCCTTAGGAGAGACTAGACATGTGGTGCCAGCTGACAATAACTAAGCCAACTCAGAGACTAAAACTGTAGTCTGGATTCAGAATGATTTTTCTAGAATGCACCCGATTTTGTCTCACTCAAAATCTTCCTATTGCTTTCTTTTGCCTCTGGTGGTAGTAGGTTTAGCCCTGCAAACTTCTATTTGCATACTTACATAGGAACATAAAGAGGTCAAATATAATTCTTATATTTAGCCTTGGATGAGCAGTGGGAGAGTGTTGAAATCTCTTCTATTCCCTCGTAATCCTGTACGGAGCCCCTTAGCAGAGGAACTTCAGCACTCCACAGAACCTCCTTAGAAACCAGCACCCTAAATGGTGACATCCGTTCTATCCTCCTGAACTATAACAAAACCGAGCCACTGGGTTTGTAGTAGTTTGTTACAACAGCAATAGGAAAAAATACACCTCCCTCCCAACCAAAAAAAAAAAAATATTTAATAAGAGAAAAAAACTTTAAACTTATTCTGGTAGAGAAATACATCAACAAAAGAAATCAATGCGGCATGGTATGAACTAGCAGCAGTCACTTCAGGGACCATCTGAAATTTTCATTTATTAAAAAGAAGGCAAGATAATTCAGACACTTAGATACTTTCTGAAGCACTCACTTTCATCTTCCTGGTCTCAGAAGACGTATTTGTTTGAACATAATATATTGGTACAGCGTACAGTTGTATTAACGCATTACCAACATGTATTTTTTGTTGTTGTCTAGCAGTATTAGACGCAGAAGGCGATGACACCCCACTCCAGTACTCTTGCCTGGAAAATCCCATGGGCAGAGGAGCCTGGTAGGCTGCAGTCCATTGGGTCATGAAGAGTCGGACACGACTGAGGGACTTCACTTTCACTTTTCACTTTCATGCATTGGAGAAGGAAATGGCAACCCACTCCAGTGTTCTTGCCTGGAGAATCCCAGGGACGGGGGAGCCTGGTGGGCTGCCGTCTATGGGGTCACACAGATTAGGACACGACTGATGTGACTTAGCAGCAGCAGCAGCAGTATTAGAAATGATTCCTACTAATAACTTATCCTGGCTGTAGAAACAAGTAACTTTAGGAACTATGAAAATAATGAAATTAAAGGGACTATTTGAGAATCCCAGGGACAGCGGAGTCTGGTGGGCTGCCATCTATGGGGTTGCACAGAGTCGGACATGACTGGAGCGTCTTAGCAGCAGTCATCCCGTTCAATTTAGAGATAGGTGACTGAGTTCCAGAAAGAAAGTGACATGTCCCAAGTTACATAGCTTTTAGCAGAATGGGAAGTAAAATACAACTCCCACTGTACTCTGGGCCAGTGTCACTGGCAGATGGAGCTAGGGAGGACATAGGACTCTGGAGAGGGTCGGGTCCAGCCTAGGGACCCTACCCAAGCGTAGGACTTCGGATTTAATCCAAGTTCAAGAGGAAACCATAAGTCAGATGTATATTCTTAAATGCTTAAATTTAACATAATATGAATACATCAATTCACAAATATATAGTAGCATGAATATATAAATTCAGTCTTGTAGAAATACAAGAGTGAAAGTAAAGAGACCAGCTGTAAGATCTTCATAGAAATTGAGGAAAGAGATGACAGTGACTTGGACAAGGGTGATAGCGAGGTCCTAAAGAGAGATGGAGGATTTGGGATCTTCTGTGGAACCATAATCAGTAGAATCTGCTGATAGGTTGGCATGTGGGTAAAAAGAGGAGAAGAATCAAAGATTGTTTGATTTTGGTTTAATGGTTCCATAAGCTGAGTTCTATTGTATCCTCTTAAGTTCGACCAATCAATTAAAAATCAATAACCCTTTTTTTTTTTA
This sequence comes from Tragelaphus eurycerus, assembly GCA_935064755.1. Lineage (NCBI taxonomy): Eukaryota > Metazoa > Chordata > Mammalia > Artiodactyla > Bovidae > Tragelaphus > Tragelaphus eurycerus. Next base: position 5,117,378 of record CAKXYN010000111.1, on the reverse strand, counting down.
ATCCCTGAGTCAGTCCTTAAGTATTCACTTATGTGTGAAGCACTGTGCTAGAACAATGAGGGTTTGCATTGTGCCAGTTCACTTATATGTGGATATTTTTGAATAGTAGATACCTCATATATGGAGAAGGCAATGGCACCCCACTCCAGTAATCTTGCCTGGAAAATCCCATGGACAGAGGAGCCTGAAAGGCTGCAGTCCATGGGGTCGCTGAGGGTTGGACACGACTGAGCGACTTCACTTTCACTTTCCACTTTAATGCATTGGAGAAGGCAGTGGCAACCCACTCCAGTGTTCTTGCCTGGAGAATCCCAGGGATGGGGGAGCCTGGTGGGCTGCCATCTATGGGGTCGCACAGAGTTGGACAGGACTGAAGTGACTCAGCAGCAGCAGCAGCATACATGGAGGGCTAACTGTAAGTTATACTTGTATTTTCAACTTCACTCCCATGTTGGTCAAGGGTCAGCTGTAGCTCTGAACTTCTTCTTATGTAGCTTGTAACTAAGGGAAGGGCTAGCTGGGGGAGGTGTTGGATAAGAGGAGTTCAAAGACACATCCGTGAGGGAAGGCAGGATAGGATTCTTTGTGAGAGGATTACTAATAAAGTTCTACAAGAGTGTGAGATTATTTCTTACTGGACTAAGGGAGGGAAAAAGGTATAATGGATGAAGTATTATTTGACATAAGTCTTTTAGGAGTGAGGGATGATGATCCAGCGAGAAGAAACTGTGCTCTCCAAGACAAAGCAGTGGGGAAATTCAAAGCATGTCCAAAGACAAGAATAGAAATTTGGTTTTGATTGAGTGATTGATTCAGTCACTCAACATTTATTTTTTGAAAACAGTATAGGCTAGGTAGCACGTTACCAGCAGGTGATTCAAAGATGTTTGAAATACGCTACTTTCCTTCATGAGGTTTAGTGCCTGATAAGTGGTGAATAAATTCAATGGATGCATGGGGAAGAGATATGAAAACAAATATTTATATATTTTTTTTATTCATTCAGTACACATTTCTCAGGTACCTACTATGTGCATTGTTCTAGCACTTCCACACTGTTCTGGGACTTATATCCAAGTGCAAATAGGTGTGCTCATGGAAATCCTAGAAAAGGATTAATACAATTCATATTTTTTAATTAATTTTTATGGGAGTATAGTTGATTTACACTGTTGTGTTAGTTTCTGCTATACAGCAAAGTGGATCAGTTATATATAAACATACAAATGAACTTATTTACAAAACATAATAGAATCATAGATGTAGAAAACAAACTTATGATTACCAATGGGAAAGGGGGAGGAGGGATAAATTGGGAGATTGGGATTGACATATACATACTACTATATGTTAAAATAAACTAGATAACTAATAAGAACCTACCATATAGCACGGGGAACTCTACGCAATATTCTGTAATATAGGAAAAGAATCTGAAAAAAGGTCCACATGGTTTTAATCGGGGATGTGGTTGAAATTGTTAAGGAAAGACTTTATAAATAAGTCAACTTTTACACTAGAGTAGTTGGAATCCAGACCAAATTATTAGGAAAGGACCACACGATGGAGGGTGTTGGGAAGTCACCGAGGGATTTTTTGACCACAATGTGGTCAAAAGTGACAAAATTGAAGGTTTATTTTAATTAAAGAGCTTTATCTTATTCATTTGATCCAGATAGAACTAAGATAAGGAGAAAGGGGGAAAGGAGAAGTTTCAAAAGACTCAGAAGTTCCACTCATACAAATATAATCAAAAGAATAGAAAAGCATGTTCAAGATTCATACCGATGTTATGGTAAAAACCATGACAATATTGTAAAGTAATTATCCTTCAATTAAAAATAAAATAAAATTTAAAACAAAGAAAAGCATGTCCACACAAAAATCTATACAGGAATATTTACAGCAGCTCATTCATTACAGCCTAAATTGGAAAAAATTCAAATATATATCACCTGCTGAATGGATAAAGAAAGATGCTATATCTGTATAATGGAATATTAATCAGCTGTAAAAAGGAATAAAACACTAGTTCACGCTACAACATGAATGAACCTTGAAACCATTATGTGAAATGAAAGAAGCCAGACACAAAAAAGTATATGTTGTATGATCCTACATATTTTAAGTGTCTAGAATGGCTAATTCCACAGAGACAGTCAATTAGTGGTTTTCAGGGAAGGGGGAAGGGAATGGTGGGGAGTGTCTATCAATGGTTTTAAGGTTTCTTTTGCAGGTGATGAAATTGTTGTAAAATCAGATAGAAGTGAAGACTGCCCAACTCTGTGAATATAGTAAAACCCCACTGAATTACACGTTTTAAAAGGGTAGCTTTGTACATTTTTATTTTATTATTGGAGCATAGTTGATTAACAATATTGTGTCAGTTTCAGGTGTACGCTGAAGTGATTCAGTTATACATACATATGCATCTATCCTTTTTCGAAGTCTTTTCCCATTTATTATAGAATATTGAGCAGAGTTCCTTGTGCTATGTCCAGCAGGTCCTTGTTGGTTATCTGTTTTAAATATAGTAGCATAAACATGTCAATCCCAAACTCCCGATCTATCCCTCCCAAACATTTAGCTGTTTTATAAATATTTGTTGTTTTAAGAGCTCATTCACAACTTAAAAGCGGTGTATTGGGGTACTGTCTACACAGAAATGACTGTTGGAAAACTTGGAGTGGTTAAATGCTCTGAGTGAGAAAAGAGGGGAGGTCAAGTCCAAGATAAAATCTTGAGAAATGTTATGGGAAAGCAGCAAGGGAGAGAACAGAATTCCAGGAAGAAAAACTATTTGGAAAAAGGCCTGAAGAAAGAAGGAGGCTGAAATAATGTGAGCAGCTGGAATAGAAGGCCAGCACAGCAGAGTACAGAAGCAAATGAGGCGAAAGACAAGACTGGAGGCATTTTTAGAGGTGAGTAGGCAGGGTTAAGGATGCATGGTCCTTAAGCTAAAGAGCAGTATGAAACTCATAAACAGGAAAAGTCGGAATTAGATTTGTATTTTTAAAAGATCACTCTAGCTGTAGTGTGAGGTGTGATTTGGAGAGGGTTCAATCAAAATAACACTGTTGGAAGATGAAAACTTGGACAAGGATAGTGATCATATAGGTGGAGACTTGAGAGAGATTTCAGAGATGAAATGGTAAGTGGGTGATGCTTGAAAATGGATGGTTGGTGAGGATTGAATGTGGCTGGTGAGGGAGAGGCAGATGCCAAAGAATATGCCTTTTTTTCTGGCTTCCTTTTATTGGATGGTGGTGCCTTTGAATGGAATAGAAAAGAAACCCATTGTGAGGGAATTAATGGTGTTTGTCAAAATCCAACCAGAGCTATTGAGAAGAAAGTTGTGTGAGTAAGACTGCTGCCTAATAGGTAGCTCTGAGCTGAAGATAATAACCTGGGAGTTATTATCATGTAGACAGTCATTAAGTCAGGGAGTGAATGAGATTGATTAGAAAGAGAATGAGAAGCCAACAGAATCAGTCTGAAACTATAGACTAATGACCACAATGAACTTGAAGAACACCAACATTTAGTGCTCATCTTGAGTTGATTGAGCCACTGTAAGAGAAGGAGAGAGAGAAGGACTGGTTGGAAAAAAGAAGGAACACCAGGATAATCCTCTATCATGAACACCAAGGAAAGAGAGTGTTTCAAAGAGAAAGGGGTAATCAGCAAGGATAGATGGTTTAGATGTTGCTGAGAGATCAGTAAGGATAAAGACTAAAAAATGTTGGTTGTGAAAATTTGATATAATTCCAGAGTGAAAATATATCACAAGTAGATGACATTACAAAACCCAAATCTGGACACAACCTTTGAATGAGGAGATGTGACCGATGCTGACTGTTGTTGAATGTGGCTTATGACTGTTCAAAGGAGTTCCTGGTGATTAGGGAACTGAGACCTGGTGGCCTTCCAAGTGGCTTCAGTAATCAGACATGATGCAACCATGTGGAGGTGTTTGCGAGGTGCAGTTTTCAAACCCACATTCCCCTGGGTTCTCCCTCTCCAGAACCTCCGCCCAGAGAAGCCCAGGAGTGTGGAAACAAATGGGGGAATTCCCCATCATTTTTCGTAGTCCCTGAAATCAAATCAGGAAAACACTCACATTTGAGTTACCAAATCTTTAGTAATACAAAAATGTATGTATTTCTTAAATAGTAAGTGCATCCTTCCCTCTTTCACACATCCCAGTCCCACCTCCAGCACCGAATAAGCTCATGTTCTAGCTCCTGTTTGCTGAAGATGTAACTGGTCAGTTTTGGAGCAGGAGCGGGTAGGCGGTTATCCAATGAGCTGTACAGAAGTACTGACAATGTAAATTACAGCATTGTCCAATCATTTTTGTAAAATTTTCATAATCCAATAATGACTTTAGTATTGATGGCTATCAGTGAGGTAGGATGGCAATTTTCTGTTATTTAAGGTAATTCAACCCAAGCAGAACATAAACATTATAAAAATTTACACTTTCAACTAGATCTATTTTACATGCATTTGAAAGCTCGCTGTATTTAATCACTTTTTATTACATAAGCTAATGATGTGGATAATGTTGTTGACTTTTTATTCATCTCTTAATGGGTAGTTTCAGAGCTAAACCACCTTAAGTGCCCTCCTACAGGGCGGCTAAATGATAAGATCAAAATCGTATAGGAAGATGACAAATCGTTCATCAAGAACCACAACTCTAAATTACAGGGAAGGTAAAATGGAGCTGAAAGGTCTTTATAGAATCTCTTGCAATTGCTCAAGAAATAGTAAAGTATATTTCTGTTTGACTGCATTCAGCTTAAAAGTATACAGTGGATAAAATCTAAGCTAGCTCACTAAACTTGTTTTTCCAATTAGTATAATAACAAAGTTTGGCTTCTGGGTTGTGTGTGCTTTTCAAGATAATCTGCGGTCAGACCTTACTTTTTCAGGGGCTATAATTTTGTTATCATATTTTTGGATGATATAGGCCCTCTGCTTCTTTCCCTCTTTTACTTCTCTCCCTTTGTTGGTGGTGACTATTTTCAAGATCTGTCATCCCTTGTTAGTAATTCTGCTTGGCAAGGGAGCAGAGAAAGGAGCTGCAACATAATTCCACTCATTTCGCCTCTTTGCTAGCAGCAATGGTAGAAGATTTATTACAGGAAGAGGTTGAAAGTATTGGTTGAAATAAAGTTCAAGGAATATGGTGTATTTCAATTACTTGTACTCTCTATCTGTTCTTTAGACAAACAAGCCAGTCTTGGACATGCAGTCAGTTGTTCAAGTCTAACTATATCTCAAGTGCAGGGTGTCCACATACCCTGCTTCTCCCCCTACCTGTTCTGTCTCCCCAACTTTGTTAGCAGCCCTATGTGTTTCTAACTCTACGTGAAGAGAGACAGCACAAGAAAAGCCCAGCTGCGCCTTGCACTCACATCATCTAAGAAGAGTAAGAAGGTGCAGCCTTGGAAACACAATCCTTAGGGTTGGCTTAGAACCACCTGGGGATCTTGTTAAAAGGCAGATGCACAGTAGGTTTGGATTGTAGCCTGAGGTTCTGCATTTTGTTCTTTCTTTTTTTTTCTTTTACAGAGGACAACTTTATTGATTATTTATTAATGATGTAGCTATAACCAATTCTATTTTTAGTGTTACACAATTAAAAAAGGAAACTTGTAACATGTAGAAATTTAGAAATCATTGAGATAGTCAAGGCATATATCACAAAAGTTCGCTAAGTTCAGTAACAAATGGTGACATGAATGGGGTCATATGTCTTCCACAATAGAGTCAATTTTTAAACCCATACACTAAAAAGAAAAATTACCAGTATTCTCATGATTATTATTATATTATTTGTGTTAGTGCCATATAATATTGTTGAGATGCAGAAGCGATAAGCAAAGAACTTGTAGCTAAGATAACAAGGCCTTAAATTTGTTAACTTTCTCTTTGGCTTCCTCCCTGTCTAAGTAGAAAGATATATTCTACCAAATCTTCTGAAAAGCCAAAACTTGATATATCTTCTTTGAAAACACTGAGGTTCTGAATTTCTCATAAGCTCCCATGAAAATTCCATTGCTGCTTGTCTAGGAACCCAGACATTTTGAGTAGAAACAGCCTAGAAACCCTGTGGTAGACCTTAATAAGCAATAACTAAGAACTTATTACTTACATAGAGTTTGGGGTATAGATAATAAAATAAAGATCTTCCAGGGTATATTTTTGTTTAAATACAGAAAGAGATATTTGTTCAATTGCTCAGTTGTGTCCGACTCTTTGCGACCCCATGGATGGCACCAGGCTTCCCTGTTCTTCTCCATCTTCCGGAGCTTGCTCAAGCTCATCTCTATTGAGTCGGTGATGCCATTCGACCATCTCATCCTCTATCATCCCCTTCCCCTCCTGCCTTCAATCCTTCCCAGCATCAGGGTCTCTTCTAATGAGTTGGCTCATCTCAGCAGTGGGCCAAAGTATGGGAGCTTCAGCATCGGTCCTTCCAGTGAATATTCTGGGTTGAGAAAGATATATTTTGCTATAAATCAGTGTTTCAAACATGGTTCCTTTTTTTAAAAAGAATTTATTGTGATCAGAACACTTAACATGAGATCTACTCTCTGAACACGTTTAAGTGTATAATCCAGTATTGCTAACCATAGATATCATGTTGTAAAGCTAATCTCCAGAATTCTCTTATCTAGCATAACTAAACGTACACCTGTTGACCAGTAACTCCCTGCTTCTCCCTCACCAAGCCCCTGGAAGCTACAATGCCACTCTGATTCTGAGTCTGACTATGTTAGTTACATTATATAAGTGGAATCATGCAGTATTTGTCTTTTCTGACTGGCTTATTTCATTTAGCATAAAGTCCTCAGGGTTTGTCCATGTTGTCACATATTGCAGAATTTCCTTTTGTCTTAAACAAAAAAAAAAGGCTGAATAGTATTTCATTGTGTGTTTATATTACTCCTAGCTTCATCTATGGGAAGGAAAGTGTTGGCACATGCATCTAATACCCACACTTTTCCAAGGGGGCTCCCCAGAGGACTAACTTCTGTCTTGCCAGTACTGGAGCTCTGATGGGTGCTGCTGCTGCTGCTGCTGCTAAGTCGCTTCAGTCATGTCCGACTCTGTGCAACCCCATAGACGGCAGCCCACTAGGCTCTCCCGTCCCTGGGATTCTCCAGGCAAGAACACTGGAGTGGGTTGCCATTTCCTTCTCCAATGCATGAAAGTGAAGTCGCTCAGTCATGTCCGACCCTCAGTGACCCCCTGGACTGCAGCCCACCTGGCTCCTCCGCCCATGGGATTTTCCAGGCAAGAGTACTGGAGTGGGCTTCAGTGGACTGCCATTGCCTTCCCCCTGATGGGTGCAGCACAGTCTAGTTGCCTGGGGAAAAGGAGATGGCAGCTTGAGCTAGTAGGTGACTTAGCTCAGAGCAAGCGGATGAAAAGTCTTAGCTCTCTGCTTCCCCTTGAGAGGTAAAGGGTGAAATCAAACATGTTTTCTTAAAAGCAGTAAAACTCCTTTCTCAAAAGAAATATTTCATAAAACTTCACTATGTAAAACAGTAAAGCGGTTGCATGAAGGACAGATCCCCTAAACCCTACCCACTTAGCCTTCCTTTCGGTTTCCCTCAGCCAGAAACATCTCAGTGGAACTGTAGTTTCCAAAGGGCATACTTACAAAACCATTGCTCTAGGCTCCAGTTTATATCTCTCGGCCAGTGCCACACAGTAGTGTTCATTCATTCATTCAACACATATTTATCGAATGCCTACTGTGTGCCAGGCACATGGTGGGGCTTTACATTCTAATGGGAAAGACCAACAATAAACAGCAAACAAAATGAATAAATAAGTTACATAATATATTAGAAGGAGATACGAGCTACAGAAGAAAGTGGAGAGCTGGGTGAGGTATATAAGGATCCTGGTGTAGGTTGGGGCAGGTGTAGGTTGCGGCAGGCACAGCTGTAAATAGGGCGATCAGAGAGGGCCTCATGCATGTATGTGTGTTCAGTCAGGTCTGACTCTCTGCCACCCCATGGACTATAACCTTCTAGGCTCCTCTGTCCATGGGATTTCCCAGGCAAGAATATTGGAGTGGGTTGTCATTTCCTACTCCAGGGGATCTTCCCGACCCAGAGATTGAACCTGAATCTCCTGCATTGGCAGGTGGGTTCTTTACCACTGGCGTCCCATGGGAAGCAGAGAGGGCTTCAAGGAGAGGCAAAGACTTGAAGGTAACCCAATGCTACAAGGACGGTATCATGAACTCACAGTAAAAGGTTGGTTCTGAGAGCCACCCTATGTGAGGTTGACTTGTCTAAAGGCAATCCGTGATGGGTAGTTTATCCTGCAGGTCCCTGAGCCTGGCCAGCATCGATCAGGTCACAGGGAGGCACAAAGCCACACACTGTTTTATACCCTGCCGTCTTGCAAAGATCCGTCAAAATTTTGGAGTCAGTATCAGTTATTCATGTATTCACTTCTCAAACATGTTTTAATCATTCACCATCTTAGGGACCTTGTACCAGGTACCAGGCTATAGATGCCAGAGGGGCATGTGCATGAAATAGCAGTCCCCAAACGGTGTGCTAAGTGCAAGATAAAGCTATGCACCTGGATAATGAGAACTCAAGAGCATCAACCCAGGTCTGGGGTTAACCTGGACATGAAGGATGAGCAGGATTTCAGTGATGATGGCCTGCCTCCCTCTCAACAAACCCACTTGCTACATAATGGCCCTCCGCAAGTCTGAAACCCTTTATAAATATCAGGTTTTGGTTCGTGGATTTTTTTTTAAATCATTGCTAATTGAAGTAAATTGTTACCTTCAAATATTCTTGGACTCTGCATTAGTGAGATGCTTTTCTTCATTTATAGAGTAATTTATTTTGCTATACATTCATTGTTCATGACACTTCATCATGCTGAAATGCATTTTCTTGATTGTCTGTGGAGTTACCCAGGGATAATAAATGTGTTGCTACATTTTGTGGACTGAATAATATCCTGCGTAAACGAGCAATAGAGAGAGGGCAGACAGAGGGGTGGAGAGGAAAAGACACACAGGTGCACAAAGAGAAAGGCAGAGAACAAGCAGAAATAAGCCCCGCAGTGGGAGAGGAAAAGCACATTTATCCACATGGCATAGCACCCAAGCGATGCTTCTGTTCAAGTGATACAGCTTTTCTCATGCCAGGAAGACCCAGGGGTCGGCCTGCTGGCGGTCACTGTTGACACCTTTGTCCTGAGACAAGGTGCCCTAAAGAGGAACTTGAATGCATCACACAATCTCCCAACACCAGGGATTTGTGCATTGTGGGGACCAGACTTTTCAACTGAGAGATCAAAGAGGAGATATCTGAACGGAAACTGGATTTGAAAGGATGTCGCCAGAGCTGTACAGAGGCAGGCTGATTCCTTTATCCTCCCAGTCCTGCCCTGGCCCTTCCAGGATGCCATGTAGACCTCCCCTGGCTGTGATCCTTTGGCATCGGGTGTGTGGGCTCCTGGGAGGCTCATGTGCATTTTTCTGCTTGAAGAAACAGTCACACGTTGTCCCCAGGGACCAGCTCTCTGGCACAAAAGCTTGGAGTGATTGGGAGGGGGAGGGTTCCTGGTGCCTCCTGTTTCCCTTTTATCCACCTCCTTCCTTCCTTCCCAACTCAGCTCTCTCCTCTAGAAAGACACAGCAACCAAAAATAGCTAGTGCACTTACTCTCAATCTTCTGAACATTAATCAATTGCCACCCCACCTCCACCCCCCAGGCAGGGGAATTTCCATCACCATTATTCCTGGGACTCTCTTGTGACATAGATGGTCACACAGACACTTTCTGACTGGCCCCACCCCTTCGTTATCATAGATGTCTTTTTAGCTGGGAGGTCATCAATCACAGGACTCTCCCTTGCTTCTCCGAGCAGGCAGCCCAAGCCAGGAATGCTGAGAGAAGCAGTCGCTGGTTTTCAAGTCCAGATTTACTTTAAGTACTTGCTTTTATAAAAGAATAAGCAGAGTGGGCACAGGGGCACAAAGAGATGTTGTATCATCTCTTTCTGATGGTGACCTCAAAGGACAATTTGCAGAAAGGTACACTTTGGAGAAGTTTCCCCAGCTTAATTACATTTTAGCAGCGGTCTCATAAGATAACCCTCCAACATCCCATTGCTTCCCTTAACCTTTTTTTTTGTTTAGTTGCTAAATCCTGTCTGACTTTTTGGAACCCCATGGACTGTAGCCTGCCAGGCTCCTCTGTCCATGGGATTTTCCAGACAAGAACACTGGAGTGGGTTTCCATTTCCTCCTCCACAGGATCTCCCCAACCCAGGGATCGAACCCACTTCTCCTGCATTTCAGACAGATTCTTCACCACTGAGCCACTGGGGAATTAGTGCTATATTACCCATGGATTTATTTATTACATTTCCACTAATTTTTTCATGTTCTGCTGCTTTAGGAAAGAGCTTTACTATTATGTAAAGTACTTCTTTTTTTGTGTGAGCGTGCTAAATTTGTCTCTTTAATCCTTGCTTCCGGTATTTGTTTAATATATCTGTGTTCCATACCATATAAGAATTGATTCATGTATGCATTTATTTAATAAATATTTATTGAGCACTCTCTCATAATGACTAAAAAGTTCCACTTTCTTTTGTTGTAGTTTACCTTCACATACATATTCTAGACAATTTTTCTCCTTGCTTATCTACTGGTTCTTACCTGTACATCCCCGGCAGCATCGTCTTTCTCACTGATTGGCAGCCAGCACCTTCCACTGGTATCAGATCAGATCCGCCGCTCAGTCGTGTCCGACTCTTTGCGACCCCATGAATCGCAGCACACCAGGCCTCCCTGTCCATCACCAACTCCCGGAGTTCACTCAGACTCACATCCATCGAGTCCGTGATGTCATCCAGCCATCTCATCCTCTGTCGTCCCCTTCTCCTCCTGCCCCCAATCCCTCCCAGCATCAGAGTCTTTTCCAGTGAGTCAGCTCTTCACATGAGGTGGCCAAAGTACTGGAGTTTCAACTTTAGCATCATTCCTTCCAAAGAAATCCCAGGGCTGATCTCCTTCAGAATGGACTGGTTGGGTCTCCTTGCAGTCCAAGGGACTCTCAAGAGTCTTCTCCAGTTCAAAAGCATCAATTCTTCGGCGCTCAGCCTTCTTCACAGTCCAATTCTCACATCCATACATGACCACAGGAAAACCATAGCCTTGACTAGGCGAACCTTTGTTGGCAAAGTAATGTCTCTGCTTTTGAATATGCTATCTAGGTTGGTCATAACTTTCCTTTCTATATTTTGATGCAAAGATAAGATAATTCTGTATGTTTCATTTCCACTGCCCATGCTAACAAGGGCCTATATTTTCTTGGTCTTTCATTGCAACTATACCTGTTTACTTAATAGTCTCACTATTTGTTGTTGGAATTGTTCCAAATTAATGCCTGTGTGTTTAGGTCTACCTGAAACAATCCTTTGGATACTTTTCCCCCAGTGCCACAACCTTCCCCTTACTCAAACTGAAAGTGTTAGTCTCTCAGTTTTGTCCAACTCTTCACAACCCCATGGACTGTAGCCTGCCAGATTCCTCTGTCCATGGAATTTTCCAGGCAAGAATACTGAAGTGGTTTGCATTCCCTTCTCCCAGGGATCTTCCCGACCCAGGGATTGAACCGAGGTCTCCTGCATTGCAGGCAGATTCTTCACTGTCTGAGCCACCAGGGACGTCCACTCAAACTGAATTGCATTTCACATTTTACAAATCTTGTGCAAAGCCTAGAAAGATCTCACTGATTAGCATCTTACTGTCTGGAAGATTTAATCCTATTCTGCCACCTAAGTTCCGATCAACTCAAAAAGCTGCTAAACCTTATAGTTCTTTACTTACCTAGTAAGTATCACATCAAATAAAAACAGCCTGGACCAATAATTTTTCAGCCCCATCAGTGAGTTATGATTGTAGAGAACAAAGAGAGCTATGTCATCATTAAGCTCACAAATAATTTACCAGCCTCACTGAAGCCCTTACATAAAAGATTTCTCACTACTGAACATTCTCTTTACATTTTACACCTTCTTTGCCTGTATTCTTTATATTTCTATCAAAACCATTGATTAAAAAAAAATAGTAGAGATGTAAATAGCTACCCAGATGTAAGCCAAATCCTTGATAAGCAAAGCAGCTGAAGGTTACAATTTTTTTTTTTTGGATGGTTTGTGTGTGAAAGGAGACTGCTAACTGGCCACCAAAATCCATTTTCCCCTTTACTGAGGGAACACACCTCAACTTCTTTTACAGTATCCCTTCTTGTTCAGAAGAGCCATCTGTCTGTGTGCTAGCTAACTTCTACTGCAGTGAGCCATTGCATATTTGGTCTGCTTCTTCCCTCAACTTAGTCTAAGCTGACATGTAAGAGGAATTCTCTCCCTTAGAGTCAAGCCTCTCTCAGCCAACAGGGATGATTTTCCTACTCTAATAAACAGATGTCCCGACTGCCAAGTCATGAGGAGAATTCTTGGAAGGAAAGGATACAGCTATTTACTGTTGCCAGCCTTCAGAGTCAGAGAGTGAAAGATACAGCAAAGAGTTTGATGTGAATCCTAGTGGCTAAATCTCCTGTGGATGTTTCCGTGTATCTAATTCATTAATTTTTTTTCCCCTCACAAGACCGTTTCTGTCATGGTTTCTATGATGTAAACAGCTTCTGCTAAAGGATAAACACCCAGAAAGTCAAGGCTGAAAGTCTGTGAGTTTTGATAAATGAACAGAGTCATGTAACCACCATCACAATATTCAAGATATAGAACTTTTTTGTCTCTCCAAAAATTTTCCCCTTAGTCTTTGTAACCAGCTCACCCTGAATCCTCAGCCTCTTGTAGCCACTAATCTGTTTTCTCTAGAATCTCATATAAATGGAAACATAGAGCACATACATCTGTTTTTGGATGTGGTTTCTTTCATTAAGATACAGCACGTAAACTTCACTCACCTTGTTGCAACTATCGGCAATGCATTCCTTTTCTTATTGCTGAATCACATCCCATGGTATATCCATTCCCCGGTGAGGGACATTTGGGTTGTTTGCAGTTTTTGACTACTATGAATAAAACCATAGTAAACGTTCATGTGGCTTCCCAGGTGGGTCAGTTGTAGAGTCTACCTGCCTAAACCAGGAGACACGAGTTAGATCCCTGAGTCAGGAAAATCCCCTGGAGAAGGAAATAGCAGTCTACTCCAGTATTGTTGCCTGGGAAATCCCATGCACAGAGGAGCCTGCTGTTGCTGCTGCTGCTGCTGCTGCTGCTGCTAAGTCTCTTCAGTCGTGTCTGACTCTTAGCGACCCCATGGACTGTAGCCTACCAGGCTCCTCCATCCATGGGGTTTTCCAGGCAAGAGTACTGGAGTGGGGTGCCATTGCCTTCTCCAACAGAGGAGCCTGGAGGCCTACAATCCATGGGGTCGAAAAAGAGTCAGACAAGACTTAGCGACTAAACAACAACAAACATTCACGTGAGAGTTTTGTGTGAGTGGAGGTTTCTTATCCCTTGGGTAAATAAGGAGTGGGATTGCTGGGTTGTGTGGGAAGTGTGTATTTAACTTTACAAGAAATTGTCAAAATATTTTGCTGCTGCTGCTAAGTCGCTTCAATCGTGTCCGACTCTGTGCGACCCCATAGACAGAAGCTCACCAGGCTCCCCTGTCCCTGGGATTCTCCAGGCAAGAACACTGGAGTGGGCTGCCATTTCCTTCTCCAATGCATGAAAGCGAAAAGTGAAAGTGAAGCCGCTCAGTCGTGTCCGACTCTTAGCGACCCCATGGACTGCAGCCCACCAGGATCCTCCATCCATGGGATTTTCCAGGCAAAAGTACTGGGGTGGGGGTGCCATTTGTGACTATTCCATTTTATACTTCCACCAGAGTTCTAGCATTCTAAACAATATAGCCATTCTAATACAGAGTGCCATGAATTATTTTTCAACCTCTTCTAGCACATCGTATGAATTATTTTTTACCTCTTCTAGAACATCGTATACCGAAAGACTTTGAAGATATTGAGGGTTCAGTTCCAGACCACTGTGATAAAGCAAACATTGTAATAAAATGTTACACGAATTTTTTGCTTTCCCACTACACACAAAAGTATATTAAACCTATGCTACAGTCTATTTAATGTACAATAGCATTATGTCTGAAAAAAACAGTGTACATTCCTTAGTTTAAAATATTTTATTGCTAGAAAATATTACCCATCATCTGAGCCTTTTGCAAGTAGTAGGAGTAACATCTGCAGAAGCCAATGGCAACCCACTCCAGTACTTTTCCCTGGGAAATCCCATGGATGGAGGAGCCTGGTAGGCTACAGTCTATGGGGTCGAGAAGAGTAGGACAGGGCTGGGCGACTTCACTTTCACTTTTCACTTTCATGCATTGGAGAAGGAAATGGCAACCCACTCCAGTGTTCTTGCCTGGAGAATCCCAGGGATGGGGGAGCCTGGTGGACTGCCATCTATGGGGTCGCACAGAGTCGGACACGACTGACATGACTCAGCAGCAGCAGCAGGAGTAACATCAAAGATCACTGTCACCATAACAGATAAAACAATTAAAAAGTTTGAAATATTGCAAGAATTATTAAAGTGTCACAAAGACACAAAATGAGCAAAGGCTGTTAGAAAAATGGCACAAAAAGAATTGTCTGACCCAGGTGGTTACCACAAACCTTTAATGTGTAAAAATGCAATATTTGCAAAGCACAATAAAACAAAGTGAATAAAACAAGGTATGCTTGCAAATGGAATCACTTGTTGGGCTTCTTTTGCTTAGCAGAATGTATGCAAATTCATTCATGTCAGTACACGTACCAGTAGTTATTTCTAATTCTTTTACTGCTGAATAGTATTCCATTGTACGGCTAGATCTCTTCTGTTTATGCATTCAGCTGTTAATGGGCATTTGGATTGTTTCCAGTTTGGGTCTATCATGAGTAAATCTGTTACGAATATTCTTTTTACTGTCTTTTTATGAACATACGCTAACCTTCTCTTGGATATATCCTTATGAATGAAACTGCAGAGTAGGAGTATTTAACTTTATTAGAAACTCCTGTATCCAATTTTATATTGTTTTTCTTAAAGAAAATCCTTGAAATGGTGTAAGCTTCAAATCCAATAAAGCTGAATGTGTCCTGCAAACAAGATTTCAATCAAGAGGCCAAAGTCACAACAGATCCTCTCCCAGGGAGTGAAGTCAGGATGCACATGGTAGCTCTAAGAGCCATCATTCCCTCTATCACAGCCTTCTCCTGGCAGCCACAGTCAGCTCTCTAAGTAGCACAGAAGCTCAGACCTGGGTGGGCACTTGGAACATGGGCCCTCGAGTCAGCACGTTTGTACGTCCTGAGGGAAGACACAATTGCTCGGATAACTAGGCCCTTGATCGCTCTTAGCTAACTCTCAGTCAATAGGATATGGCAAGAAGTAGACCTTTGTTTGGGGCTATGATTTATCTAGATCATCGTGCCGGTTCTCCTACTTGATGGGCATTTATAGAGATGCCTGACAAGGCATTAAGATGTTATTTGTGACCCAAGTTCACTCAACTGCCAGGAAATCCAGTGCCCTTCTGTCCATGGCAGGCAGGAGGCCCTCAGCAAGGAGTTGGGTTGAAGGGCCCACCTGTGCTAGCGAACCTATCCCCTCTGACCTCAACTAGAGGCTCCCTGCACCTGCTAGATAGCAAACACATCCTCATTCCTGAGTACTCAGTCACTCAGTCGTGTCTGACTCTTTGCAGCCCGATGGACTGTAGCCTGCTAGACTCCTCTACTCATGGCTGCTGCTGCTGCTGCTAAGTCGCTTCAGTCGTGTCCGACTCTGTGCGACCCCATAGACGGCAGCCCACCAGGCTCCGCCATCCCTGGGATTCTCCAGGCAAGAACACCAGACTGGGTTGCCATTTCCTTCTCCAGTGCATGAAAGTGAAAAGTGAAAGTGAAGTTGCTCAGTCGTGTCCGACTCTTAGCGACCCCATGGACTGCAGCCCACCAGGCTCCTCCATCCATGGGATTTTCTAGGCAAGAGTACTGGAGTGGGGTGCCATTGCCTTCTCCGGAGTGGGGTGCTATTTCCTCCTCCAGGGATCCTCCCAACCCAGGGGTGGAACCTGCGTCTCTCATGTCTCCTGCATTGGCAGGTGGATTCTTTACCACTAGTGCCACCTGGGAAGCCCTCCATCCCTAGCCATGGTCTAATGCATAGCTCAGCTTGTTTCCCAGCTTTTCTGGATCACATTGCATGTGGTTTATTTCAGAAAATGACCCAGTGATGAAAGACGTGGCGTTCAGCCCTGGTTATTCTACCCACTTCGCACAAAGAGAATGCTCCCCCACGTTGCACTCCGAAGAGCGCGGCTCTCAGGCCTGAGTATAATGGTCTGATTAACCCGCCGGGGGCTCGCACAGGTTGTAGCCAGTGCAGATTTACCTGGGCACTAGTCTTTCAGCTAATCCTATCAAAGGCTGTAGGCTGGGGAGTGGGATGAGATGACAAATCCAAACATATTTACACAGATGTCTTGTTTAGCCCTGCACACAGCCAGGACTGCGTTTGCATCTTGTAACAGAATCAGAGTGATCACAGGCCAACTCTCTTAGAAACCTAAAACCAGGATATTGAGCAAGAGAGAAAATGGGAGAGAAAGAAAACGGATGGAGATTAAGATTTAAAAAAAAAAAAAAAGCTCCAGGGGAAGCAGCTTCCGACAGCAAACAGCTGAGAGCAGCATGTTTGTGTTCAGCCTATGTGGTTATTTTCTGATTAGACGGGGTTGTCTGTCTAATCAGATTTTCTGCTTCCCTGTTATCTGTCTTATTAGGCTCTTTCTACATGTGCAGCTTCGGGTTCCCATCTAGCAGTCCCAAGATGATTCAAAGTAATGACCAACAAAGGCACTTCATGTGGGATGGTATTTATTAGGTTTATTCCAAGTCAGGCCTCTCTGACTCCACCTATGTAAGAGAATAAATATTCCTTTTCTTGCTTGTAAGTCTCATGAGGAGTTCAGTTTTCATACAAATCTAATGATGAAATGGGCTTCCCCTGTGGTTCAGTGGTAAAGAATCCGCCTGCCAATGCAGAAGACGTGGGTTCAATCCCTGGGTGGGGAAGATCCCTTGGAAGAGGAAATGGCACCCTACTTCATATTCCTACCTGGGAAATTCCATCGACTGAGAAAGCTGTTACCCTGCAATCCACGGGGGTCACAAAAGTGTCAGACACAGCTCAACGATTAAACAACAACAACAAACAATGAAAATAGCTTCTCCATTAATCAGAGAAGATCCTCTGGGTAGAACCTGATCTCTTCGGATTCCTTCAACATAAATCAATGTTACTCGAGACCTACTAAGGGCCAAGCACCAGGCAGGCAGTGGGGGTGTAGAGTGATGGGCAGAATGCACACAGCATGCAACGATTAGTGTTCATAGTATGGGGCACACGGGAGAAAAGGGCTTTCTTTCACTGCAAAGAGCGTGAATGGAAGAGAGACAGGTAATTTTTGTACTGTCCTTGCTCTATCAGTGGCAGAGTAACATGAAGAAAAATGTTATTTTTTTCCCCTAACAGCCAAGCAAGTATTCCCACCTGCCCAACACATAGAACAGAACGCCCTTGTGAAGTATTTACGTAAGCAGCTTTTGAAGAAAATTAAAATGACAAAAGGTCTTCCTACAATCTTTCAATACTTTTAAACTTGACAATTTGAGACCATAAGAATGACGGGAACAATCTGTAAAAATAGTACTTTAAAGAAAATGTATTAAAGTCTCAGATAACTGCATTACATGTCGTACACAAAGTAATCTTATTTCAGATTCTGTGATGAGCAAAAATAGCTATTTAGCAGAGAAGGCAAATACTGCCCTATGGCTAAGAAGAATTGAGCTCCATGTCAAATGTGAGAAGAAAATTCAACTTCTCTTTAAATGCCATCTACTGAGGGTTTCCAGCAAGCCTTCAGCTATTTTCCAATCGCACATTGCCCAAGGAATTTTGATGATCAAGGGTATGTTAAAGTGTTTAGAGATCTTTCTGAGACGGATGATCTCAAACATCTCACTTGTACAAAAGGCATTTATTACTAAGTCAAAATTTCTCGTGATTTGAAAATTCTGTTTACTTGTGAGTTCTTATTTCAGAATCTACGCGTCAGGCACGGAGATTTGCCTTAGGTCTAGTGTTTATGATGGTGGAGACCATGTTTGTTTCAAGTTGAATAGGAACAGGGCCAGTAGAGATGGCCAAGTGGGAGTCAGCCTTCTGGGGAATGGCAGGAAATCCGTGTAGACCAAGTGTGAATCCTATAACAGAAGGAAGGGAGGCCCCTGAAGCTAGCTTTCTGTTCTGGAATTTACACAGCACCTGAGTTCAGAGCACTGTGCAAACTGATACAAAGTGAGCCCCAGTGTCCCAGTGTGCAGAAATGGGAACTGGAGGCGGGAGAGGAGGTGAGAGTTGGGACGCAAGGAAGACTGGGTCCTAGATGCACCCGTGTTGACTAAATCCTGCTCTCAACACTTAATCTTTTTGCCTCCATGGCACTCAAAGTGGCCTTCCAACCCATGCTTTCTCTTTTTTTAAGGAATTAAAAAAAAAAAATTGTGATGAGATATGCGTGCGTGGGTGCTCAGTCGCTTCAGTCATGTCTGACTCTTTGCTACCCCATGGACTGTAGCCCACCAGGCTCCTCTCTCCATGGGATTCTCCAGGCAAGAATGCTGGACTGGGTTGCCATGCCCTCCTCCAGGGAATCTGCCTAACCCAGGGATTGAACCCGCGTCTCCTGCAGCTCCTGCATAGCAGATGGACTCTTTACCACTGAGCCACTGGGGAAGCCCATAACATCAGACTTAGCATCTTATCATTTTAAATGTCCAGTTCAGTGGCACTGCTACTGTTAAGTCACTTCAGTCATGTCTGACTCTGTGCGACCCCATAGACGGCAGCCCACCAGGCTTCCCCATCCCTGGGATTCTCCAGGTAAGAACACTGGAGTGGGTTGCCATTTCCTTCTCCAATGCATGAAAGTGAAAAGTGAAAATGAAGTCACTCAGTCGTGTCCAACTCTTCGTGATCCCATGGACGGCAGCCCACCAGGCTACTCCGTCCATGGGATTTTCCAGGCAAGAGTACTGGAGTTGGGTGCCATTGCCTTCTCCACATTTCAACCTAATGAAGATCTTTTGTGATCCTGATTTTGTCAATGTTTGTTTGCCATTCTTCCCAGCTCCAGGTCACATGCAGATTAATGAATGTGTCTTCTATATCTTTATCCAAGGGTTTTTTTTTTTTTTTTAATTAAATATGAATACAACAGTGTTAAAGTTAGAGACTTATGAAAAGGCACTAAAGAGTGTCCTTCAGAGTAACATCTATCTGTTAATTAGCATCTTTTGAATACAATTGTTCAATTCATCTATTTAAATGTACCTCATTTTTCTTCCGTTTTGTCCCCAGGCCTATCTTACAACTTGGCTGCTCTGTATGTATCACATTTCTCATTTGTGTTCATTTAATAACCATGACAACCTGAAAAAAGAGAAAAGATTCATTTGACATTACCTCTTCAATGATATTTATTAATCACCAGATTCCTCCCATGTGTAAGTTCTCTCTTGTTGTTGTTAAGTCGTGTCCAGCTCTTTGCAACCCCATGGACTTGTAGGCCTCCAGGCTCCTCTGTCCATGGGATTCTTCAGGCAAGAATACTGGAGTGGGTTGCCGTTTCTTTCTCCAGAGGATCTTCCCAATCCAGGCAGTGAACCCTTATCTCCTCCATTGCAGGCGTATCTTTACTACTGAGCCACCAGGGACGCCTCTAAGCTCTCCCTACCATCCTGTTGATAAGTAATCCTAGAATCTTACTTAGAATCATATTTCCAAGTAAGTGTAGGGAGGAAAATGCCTCATCCTCTTCATTTTGAGAACCAGTATTCCACTTGCCCATCACCAGCCTTTCAACAACTCTCCTTCTCTCCATAATTTCCTCATTGGAGAAACAATCCGTTTCTGAGAATCTCAGGATTCATTGAAAGCTCGTGAAATGAATCTTACCCTCCCTCATGTTAGGGTTATTTGTGTAACATCTTACTCCCTCCACCCCCACCCTCAAGATCTTCAAACTTGATTATGAACTCCTTGGCAACAAGGGATGGTGCTTATTTTTCTTGTCCCTGCCGTGCCTTGCACTGTATATTTGAAGGTTTGAATTGAACTGAATCACACAAAGGAAGAAACTTAGTTTGATCTATGCAGTCTCAAAATCATTGTCTTGGTCAAATTGGATTCTTTTCATCTATCTTAACATCTAATTTGTGCATAGCTGAATTAGTCTTGCAATTAATCTGATGTGGTTTTCCATCTACTTCTGAAGACAGTAAATTCATTTTCCTGATCTGGTGATTTTTAACCATATAGTCACAGCCCACTCACACAGAAAAATAAAACAGCAGATTAAATAGCAAACTAATAGAATGATGAATGGAATGATCCCTAAACACAAAGGCTTTTACATATAATCTATAGTTTTTGCCAAGTCATTTGTTCAGTTTTGATCTAACACCCTTTTGTTAAAGTGATAATAATAGTCACAAATTTGTGAGTGCTTCCTAGGGGTGAAGAGGTTAACTGAGACAGATTAATGTGATGGTTAAGCTTGTGGGGCTTGGTTTGAGTCCTGGATATGTTGTTGTTGTTTAGTCACTAAATCATGTCCAAACCTTTGCAGCCCTGTGGACTGTAGCTCACCAGGCTCCACTGTTTATGGGCTTTTCCAAACAAGAATACTGAAGTGGGTTGCCATTTCCTTCTCCAGGGGATCTTCCTGACCCAGAGATCAAACCTGCATCTCTTGTGTTGTAACCATTACTATTTGTGTGACTTTAAGCCAATTAATTCAACTGTAGAACAAAGTATAATAAAGGTTAGTTATACCATCATTATTTTAAAATGTATTATCTCATTTAATCCTCACAACAACCTTGTCAGCCACTATTATTTTCTCCTGCTTTACAAATTTGCTAGGTACTAGCTGCTGGATGATGTAGGATTCATAGAAATGGTCATATCAGAATCAGTCAAGGTCTTGCCCCCAAGGACTTCACAACTAAGAAAAGACTGAATTTTGAATAATTAACTATAATCAAAGAGCAGAATCATATATTTGCTATAGCAACATGAATGCAAAATGTGGGTGAGCACAGAGGGTTTAATAGCCAACTTTACGTAAGAGAGATTCTGCCCTTGGGTGTCTCTTCAACTCCCTTTTCACCTCTCTCAGCCTGGCTAACTCTGCCACACTGGTTTTCTTTCATTCCTTGAACAAATCATGCTCTTTGCTGTGACAGAGCCTTTGAAGCTCCTTTTTCCTCTACCTGGATGTTCTTTCCTCCACCTCACCTGACCACTCTCATAGGACTGTCATCCTTTGAATCTCACCTTAAAAGTCCATGCCCACTTAAGAAACTTAGTTTGATCTATGCAGTCTCAAAATCATTGTCTTGGTCAAATTGGATTCTTTTCATCTATCTTAACATCTAATTTGTGCATAGCTGAATTAGTCTTGCAGTTAATCTGCAAGGTATTCTCTCTCTTCATTCATATCCTTTCTCAGTCCTTCAATGGATTCCTTCATATACTTATATATTTATACTTCATAACTTATCAGATATTTTATTTCCATACTTGTTTTTATCAGTCTCTGCCTTTGACAAAGAAAAGCCCCCTTGGGAGTCATCTTTTCCCTCTACACCATTGCATTCCCAGGACCTAACAAACAGTAAATATTCTTTACATATTTGTTGAGAGACTTGATGACTATACTGCTGGATGACTTGGGTAGGATTTTCAAAAGCTAAACTTCATTTCTCCTCACTCCCCAAAACAAATTTTAAAGGTATACAGAAAAGAGTAGGCTTTCATTGGATAGATAGTCAAATCTGATCATAATAGATTCCTTATCTTCCAACATCAACATTGAGTGTGAATATTGAACTGAATAAACAGGTCACTGTTTCCTTTTTTGTGTTACTTGTTATCTAAATGGTCACATTTCCTTGTGTTTACAAAGTGCCTTTTGTTTTTTCATTGTTTCAGTTCCTATTTTGCAGGTGTCTCATCCCAGAGTTTTTATGATGTTTAGTAAATTCCCACATGCAGATAACATTATCTTCCAAGAATCAGGGAATCGCCTTCTCCTGGAATTAGTGGCTACAGAACTGGCTTGATGGTGAAGCTGGGAACCCTCTTCTGACAGTTACATGCCCCCTCCACCCCTTCAATACCACTGGGGAGGAAAGAGAAAGGCAGGTAGCAAGAGGTTGAAAGCTCCCAGCTTGTTTCTGCCAAGACACATCAGTTTCAGGTCATGTTTCTGCAGCGCACGTGTCATGGAGCGAGCATAAGCTGTCAGCATGGAGAACAGAGAAGTTCCTTTGACAGATCCCACGTCTACATTCCAAACCCATTACAACAGGAGAACTGGTTCCCCTCCAATGAGCTGCCCCCTCCCTTAACTGGACCCCCAGCTGCAGAAAGGCACCCATGGCTGGAGAGCCACGTCATGAGGCCTGGAAGAGCTGCATCTCTAGTTGTCATATGTATTTACAGGGCAGAGCTGCTATATTCATAGCTGGGGGTAGGGGTGAGGAGGGACAAGCAGGCAGAAACACAGCCTGTCTCTATAGAAAGGGCTGCCTGTCATTTCACATTCTCACCAAATGTGTTCCAGTCATATCTAGAATCATAAAAAAGCGAGATTCAGTTTAACTTTCTTTTAGTGTAAACCTCACACTTCCAAAAGTAGCTTTCAAGAAATGACTAAATAAACACTATAATGAAAATTATAAACTCTGCCTAATTACTCATTACCTTTGCATTCTAGTTTCCAGATACAAGAGGGCTGGGGAGGAAGGCAAAAAAATATTCATTGACTGGGGTTACACATTTTGAAATAATGGGAGAGAGGAAGTTCCATTTGACAACAGAATGTGGTTTGAAGACAACCCCCCGCCCCCACTGCATTTCTCTCCCAACTTTCCACTAAATCTCATAAAACCCAGAAATAGATGTAAACTTTTTACACTGGCTAGAGCTAGTACTAATAGTCAAGCTATTGCCAGAATCGAGGAGAGAATTTCCATGAACTACAAAAATGGTGGAATTGGATTGAGAAACACATTCTGTGGTCTTCTAATTCTTCATCTCTAGAAAGAGAGCAAATCTCAACAACCTTCTACCACCCTCCCTGTTGTCCCTGGCCCAGCAGGTAAAAGCTGAATCACCCAGAGATACGGGGAACTGTCTCTGCACCACGCAGGTGGTGGAGACAGATGGGTTGGCGTGGACTGATGATGCTGATGGCAGGATGTGAGTGTGTGAAGGCAATAAGAGCATTGCATACTGGAAGAGGTACATTTCCACCTATTCTGGATGTTCTGAGTGTCAGAGCATCTTGCCACAGTCCAGTTGAGCCAACTGGATGAAAATGTGTGGGATATGAGGAGCTGATCTTGGAGCTATGCATAAAATCCTTCAAAGGCAAAATCATTCATTCATTCAGCCAGTGTTTACTGAGTACCTACTATGTGTCAGACGTGTCTTGGCACTGGGTAAACAATTGGCTTTCAAGGAGCTTACTTGCAAAGTGGGAAATAAAATAAATAAAAAACAAATGTTGTTACTCAACAGCAAAGGCTATGAAGAAAGTTATAGCTGAATAAGAAGGTAGAGATGGGAGTGTAGGAAGGCCTGAGGAGGAAGTCCTCCTGAGGACTTGAAAGTGAGATAGGAAGCCAGTGTGAAGGGTAGGGGAAAGCTTTCTTGAGATCAACAAAATTAAAAATGTACTTTCCTTTTTACAACACAGATTCTCATTGCATTTTAACTCAGTAGAGAAATTAGGATGTTTCATAGTACAAAGAGCATTTATTAATGTGGGTGATATCATAGCACTTGACTGCTGGGGGGTAAACTCCAGTCAATCTGAAGAATTTATTAGTGACAGGAATGGGTAAGCTACTGTTGCCAGCCTGATCAGATGTCTGTCTACCTTTATAAATAAAGTTTCTTTGGAAAAACATTAGGCCCATAAAGCCTAAAATGCTTACTATCTGGCTCTTTACAGGAAATGTATGCTGAATCTTGTTATAAAAGATAAAGAAAAAATTTGAGGAATAATGGACCTGAAGACAAGAGCTGGAAGCTAGGTTCCAAGTGGAGGTGCCAGCCTGAAGGAGGAAGGGAGACATTTTCCATATGTCACTAGAGTGAAGGCAGATAGGATATACAAACACGGGACATCAGCAAATCTGGAGATGGTTTACCAGGTCGTTTTCCTCTGAGTATTTCTATTTCTTCCATGAAGAAAAGAAGCAACATCGTCCACATGGAGCGTGGAGAGGAAAGAGTGCTGGATCTGCAGATATGAGAAATGAATTCAAAAAAACCAGAGGGACCAGAGGTGAGAAGGGACGTATCCAATCATTTAACAGAGTGTATTTGCAGAGTTCTTCCCTCATTTGAGAATTTGCAAATTAAATAGAATTTGCAAATTAAATAAAATTAACATGGGACTTTCAATCACTGAGGATCAGGAGAAAAGAAATATCCTCACCAAGGCTTCAAAAAGGAAATAGCTACAAACCGATAATTTATTATAGGATATACTAATTTCTAGCAAAATTTAAAACACGATTTCAATGGCCGAGCAACTGCATTTTCAGGTAAGTACCTTAGTGAAATGTGTAAACATAAACAAATAGATAAATAAACCTCATACAAAGGCTTTTATTGCAGTCCTTCTAGTCAGAGCCAAAAATTGAAGCCAACCTATACGTTCACAGCAGTGGTATAGCCAAAACAACTTTGGTATGTTTACATGATGGGCTTCGTTCATATAAAAGTGACCTTGAAAACACAATGTTGAGAAATATTCAAGTTGCAGAAGATTATTTATAGTCCAGTCAATCATTTACGTAAAATTTACACACTCATAAAATAATGTGTTGTTTATTAATCTACATTTAGAAAACATAAAGACAAGGACTGGGATCACAAAATTCATGACCGCAGTTAACTGTGAAGAGAAGAATAAGGAGAAATTGTGTTGAGGTAAAGATTTGTAGAAGACTTTAACTTTATGATAATAAAGTTAAATGTGACACAGATAAAATATGACATAATATTAATATTTATTAATTCTAGGTAGGCAGGTGCATGGGTATCTTATTATCTTTTTGAAAAACGTTTTGGTTAAATTATTTTTCAAAATAAAAATGAATTATGAAAGTTTATAAGTATTTTTGAAAACACTAAAACTGGAGTTGAGTTTTTTTTTTAAGACTGTAACAGGGCACAGCCACCCATAAGCTCAGCACGAGGACTTCCCCGGCAGTCCAGAGGTTAGTACCTTGCACTTTCACTTCTGGGGGCCCCGGTTCAATAGCTAGTTGGGTAACTAAGATCCCCAATGCTGCTCAAAACCTTAGCACTGATGGTAGGTGGGCAGGGAGGCACATTGGCCCTTCACCATTTCACTCCATCTCCTCGACATCTGCAGCTGGAAGCCCCATCACCTGTCTATCTCCACCTCACCTTTCATTTCTCACCTTTCAGGACCTCTTTTCCTACTTTGCACGAGTGAGTTCTACTCCCCTCCATTGCACTTGACAAGCTGTCTGTGTGTTCCGCCTTGCTGCAGTTAGCACTCTAGAACAACTTCCCATTTACTTGTTTGTGCCCACTCTGGCATCGCTGACTCCTTAGGGAGAGGCTGTGTGAAACCATCAAGAGTTCTCCAGCTGGCACAGTTCCCAGCCCTGACTACATGGTTCCTACATTTTTGATGATTTTGTAGATTTTGGGTCCAGACTGGTGCTGTAGGGGGCTCTCTGCTGGCAGAGGACAGAATAAAGGTGCTGAAGGCCTGAAGATGCCAAAGGGAAATAATCCAGGCAAATTGTCTACTAAAAATCTTTTGCCTGGAGTTGGATTTGCATTTCAGAATCATTGATGTCTGAAGCTGATCTTCATTTAAAAAAAAAAAAAAAATGTAAACTCAATTTTTTAAAACCAGCTGATCTTCAGGCTTGCTTTTCCTCTTTGTTGTATCTAAACATATTTGTAGGGAAAGTTGGCTCAGAAATCATTCAAAATTGGATTTTTCTTTTATAGTTTCCACTCAAAATCTCCTATGTTTTCCACATAAAGTAGCCAAGCCTCAGCCCTACAGAAAACATCCTATAGATATTTTCCTATTTTGCCATCTTGTCCAATTTTGGAAAATGTTGGAACCACATCAGACCCACCCATTGTAAGTAATGGGGAAAAGATTGATGGGGAAAACCACTCTTCCACACTCCTGTCAAGCTTGACCTTAACTCATTTCTAGTTTTAAAATTATAACTTATAGTGATGCCCTCAGCTTGAAAACTACCAGTCAGAACATGTTAAAAGGCATGAGCTCAGGGCCTTCCCTGGTGGTTCAGTGATTAAGACTCGGCACCCCACCCCAGTACTTTTGCCTGGAAAATCCCATGGACAGGGGAGCCTGGTAGGCTCCAGTCCATGGGGTCGCTAAGAGTCGGACACGACTGAGCGACTTAACTTTCACTTTTCACTTTCATGCATTGAAGAAGGAAATGGCAACCCACTCCAGTATTCTTGCCTGGAGAATCCCAGGGATGGGGGAGCCTGGTGAGCTTCCATCTATGGGGTCGCACAGAGTCGGACACGACTGAAGCGACTTAGCAGCAGCAGCTCCCGTTGCAGGGGCTGCAGTTTCAATCCTTGGCAGGGGAACTAGAACCCGGAGGGCCATGAACTCTGTTCTAATTTTTGAGTAACGCGATGTTGTTTCCAGGACCCAGACCAACAGCTGAGTCTGCGACCGTGTAGTAGGTGGTGTCGTCCTTCCTGAGTGTTCACCGTCCCTCCCTACACTCCGCCTGCCCTGTCCATGACTTGGAGCCCCCATGGAGGAGAGCCCTGCCCTCCCCCATGGGCAGCAGCTTGGCCAGGGAACATGAGTGGAGGCAAAAGGTGCCAATCCCCAAAGAAAGTTCCAAGAGGCATTGATCTTTCCTCTAGCCAGCTTGTTCACCTTTCCTGCCTCCAAGAGAACAGCGTATTACAGAAAGAGGCTGCCCTTTTAGCCTGAATTCCAGAATAAGGAAAATCCAGGGAGCTAACTTGCAGCTCATACATAATGTGAGCAAGGAGAAAAACCAAACAAAATGAAACAAAAACCCTTTGTTTGTGAAGCCACTAAGATTTTAGGGTTGTTGGTTACCTTGTCATAACCTATTAAAAGATGACAGATGGTGAATTTAAAGTTAGAATAAATTAAAAATATGTCCCCATGCAGTAAGTACCAGGTCAAACTCCTCTCTGCTACCAACAGCAAGGGCTCTGTAGAAGGTGAGCGGGAATTTTGCTATAGCTGGGCCTCTTTTTGAAGTCTAGCTGCAGCACATATTCTCTTTCTGGTACACAAGTTGACAAGTAGCCTCTTGTTTATTGTTTGTTTTTTTTTTTTTTTTTTTTTTTTTTCAATCCATCTCAAAGGTCCAGAATTTTCTGAGTCTGGAACCAGCTCCAGGATCCCCCTAACTTCTAGGCAACTCTTTAACATTTCTAGCCTGGTTGCGAATCACCATTGCTGTTTGACCTGAGCAGATTATTTCCTGTCTTCTCTGTATCACTGGTTGGAGAAACCAGAATTTCCCAAATTAGAGTAATTTTTTTCCTATTGATTTTGCCATTAGTGACCTGCAGTGGTCTCTCCCGGAAAATAGAAAGATTTTCATTAAATATTTCTTGAATGTGGGTATAGCCCAGAGCCTGCCTGTGGCTATCCTGTTGTTTAGGAGCAAGACCAGAGTATCATAGTTACAGAGAGGAAAAAGGCTGAGCTTCATGGAAACATGATTCTTGGTAGGGGTGATTTTCCAGAGGAAACAGAAGATGACTAGGGACGACAATACAAATGCTGGATACAATACAATACAATAAAGTAAACCCTGAAACTGTGAAATGAGCGGTAGCCATTTAATTTTAGTAGAATCAGTGCATTGTTTTATTCAGCACACATAGGAACATTCTGTTTATCAAAATAGCTTTCTCAATACCAAACATGCATATCCTGCTGAGAATTCGACGTATTACCCTTACTTCCAATTATCATAGGTCCACATTTTAAAGTAGGAACAGAAATACATGACTACAATGATTGCTTTTAATCTTTAGAACCTTAGTTAATATTATTGGAATATTAGTGACAAACAGCATCTCAGCTTCTTTAGAAGAAATTCTTCTTTAGGTAGGATGTGCCCTTTTACAGTATATCATCTGCCTTTGGCATGAACTCTCTTTTTGGTTTCTCCCACCCAAATTCTTTGTCTCCTTTTTCCTCCTTTCTTCTTTCCTTTCCTTCTCTCTTGTTCCCCACCCTTGCTCTAAACAGCTTTACCCCTTTTTTGCCTGGTGTCTATTTCCCATTTTCACCATCCACCTGATGACCTTAACCCTGGGAGGGACTGTATCGCAGCAGGAGGGTGAACTGAACTTAGAGTCGAGGGGGTTAGGGCCGAGTCCTGGTGCTGAGTCCACAGTCCCATGTACTGTGTGACGTGGGGTAAGTGACATAACTTCGCTGTGTGTCCATGACCTCATCCATAACATGAACTGAGGAAACGATTCAGGACAGACGGAGTAGTCCAAGTGCTGAGCGATGCTGAGAAGTTGGGTAAGGAGGAGACTGGGGCATGACACCAGGTTGAGTGGCTTATTCCTCATTGGTGGGTTCAGCGAATTCACTGTGGGCTCAGAAGACAGATGCGAATGTGCTGAGGAATGAGTGGGTAACAGGGAAATGAAGACAATGAGCATCACCATCTTTCAAGAAGATTGGCTTGTGGGACACAGTGAAGAGAGAGGGGGTAGCTGCAGGGGGAAGAAGGGTCCAAGTCAACTCTGCTTTGCATTGCTTTTATGATATTGAGTGTGGACGGGAGAGACACAATGAAGTGGAAGAACCTGAAGATGGGGGCTGGGGAGTGGTCTATTCAGTGAGGTCCTTGAGGATCCTGTGCACAGACGGGGGATTAACCCTGTCCACAACACGTAATGGGAGGGACAGAGACCATCATTGTGGACAGAATGAGGTGCCTGGTTTGGTGGCAGTAAGTTGAGGTGTTCCCTATTGATCATTTTTCTTTTTCATGTAAAGTAGGAGGAGAATCTCACCTGTGGAGGATGAGTGGAAAGCTGGAGGTTTGAAGAGAGTAAATATTTTGTGAAGTTCTCCAGCAGAGAGTGCCTGCGAGTTCCAAGATACAGATAAAGCACAGTGTTGGAGGAAGCTGAGAGTTGAGGTGTCTCTACAGCCTGGTCCTGGTAAGGCAAGGACCTCTAGGTCAAGATCTTTGTACCAGATGAAAATAAACATCTCTAATCCTCCCTGCCTATGTCTTAGGTCTGTTGCTCTATAACTCAGTTTAGATGAATTACTTCTTCCTTGTGGGCTAGGTTGATATCACTGGACAGAATCAGCTGGTGGAAGATAACCCTCCAACTCCTATGCATAAACTTGGCCAAGATTGGGCTTTTTCAGAGGCATAACATCCACAGGGAATACTGTATAGGCAAGGTCCTTTTGTATATATGTCTCTTCTGTGTCCCATATGTGCCAGATACTAAGAAAAGAGCTGAGAATGAAAAGGAGATATTACCCATTTCCATGGAGTTTACAGTATAGTAATAACTAATTAAATAATTATAAGTGAGCAAAGTATCATAAGGGAGTTGAGTTCTGTAGCAATCAGTGGGCTTCCCAGGTGGCACTAGTGGTAAAGAATCCGCCTGCCAATACAGGAGCCTCAGGAGATGCAGGCCCGATTCATGGGTTGGGAAGATCCTCTGGAGAAGGGAATGGCAACCCTCTCCAGTATTCTTGACTGGAGAATCCCACGGACAGAGGAACCAGGCAAGCTACAGTCCTTGGGGTCGCAGAGTCAGACACGACGGAAACCACTGAGCATGCGCGCATGCATGGCAATCAGTAGAAAGAGGGCTCCACTTTATGTTAGAGGTGAATATGTTATCGAAACGTATGTTTGTGGGGTCCGGCTGCTCACCATTCAAAAACTAATAAACAGGCGAAGTTGGTGGAAAGGAAAGTTTGCTTTATTTCAGTAACTACAAAACGAGGGGTGGCAGACATCTGTCCAAAGGTTGATTCCCCTGCACTGACAACCAGTGAGGGAAAGAGCTTTTATATACAAAAGTGTGTGGGGTGCGGGGCAGGGGGAGAGAACTACATGCAGAAACAGCGCAGTCATCTCTAACAGTCATCTTCATATTTGTCATCAGTGATCTGACCATCTTTGTTGTTTTAGATACAGTAGGCTCCAATCCGTGGGGTCGCTAAGAGTCGGACACGACTGAGCGACTTCACTTTGACTTTTCACTTTCATACTTGGGAAGGAAATGGCAACCCACTCAGTGTTCTTGCCTGGAGAATCCCAGGGACAGGGGAGCCTGGTGAGCTTCCATCTATGGGGTCGCACAGAGTCGGACACGACTGTAGCGACTTAGCAGCAGCAGCAGCAATCTCAGTTCCAGGGCTTCCCTCATAGCTCAGTTGGTAAAAAATCTGCCTGCAATGCAAGAGACCTGGGTTCGATTCCTGGGGTCAGGAAGATCTCCCAGAGAAGGAAATGGCAACCCACTCCAGTATTCTAGCCTGGAGAATCCATGGACAGAAGAGCCTGGCAAGCTACAGTCCATGGGGTTGCAAGAGTTGGACATGACTCAGTGACTAAACCACCACGAAACTCCAGTTCCAGAGAGATTGGCATCTTTCTGAGGCCAATTCTTGGAATTGTGGCAGCTCACATCCTGGGTACAGTCTGGTCATCATGTAATTAACTTTTCCACCTGGTATTTTATTTTATTATCTATAAGGATATGGCTCTGAATATTATCTCTAGCTCCTGAGAAAGAACTAAAGGTCCTTGACTATGCTTAATGACTACAGTATTATTGTTTAGTCTCCTTTGACAGTTTTCCTTTATTTCCCCATTTCTTGCTTCTCTGATTAAACTTATTCTTTGACTAAAGTTTTTCACAGACAAAAGGCAGGCAGAGGTCATGGTGGAGGGGCAAGGATCATAAGGCCCTGCTGTTTCAAGAGAAGATGCCAGGGATGCATCTAAGACATGAAAAATGAGTAGGTGAAAAGAGTTAGCTGGTAGGGAGGGGTGAGCATCAAAGGGTCATGGACATTACATCTTAAGAAAGGTATGAGGTCAATCTTGGGAGAGGTTGGTAATTAGCTGTAAGTGACTCTAACTTGGAAGGTTTTGGGTGCCAATAGACTGGTCATGTGGAGAAGGAAATGGCACCCCGCTCCAGTACTCTCGCCTGGAAAATCCCATGGACAGAGGAGCCTGGTAGGCTGCAGCCCATGGGGTCACTAAGAGACACGACTGAGCGACTTCACTTTCACTTTTCACTTTCATGCATTGGAGAAGGAAATGGCAACCCACTCTAGTGTTCTTGCTTAGAGAATCCCAGGGACGGGGGAGCCTGGTGGGCTGCTGTCTATGGGGTCGCACAGAGTCGGTCACAACTGAAGTGACTTAGCAGCAGCAGCAGACTGGTCATGATTTCTTTTTCCAGACTCACCTTCACTAAGGCTGCTGCTGTGATTATGGATTATCCCTGATGGATGTTTAGCCTTTCAAGTCCTTTAGCTAATGGCTGCCTGTTAGTTACCTGGGGCACAAGGACTCCAGACCAGCTACATCAGAATCACTCCATGTGGAGCCTGGCCATTATTTAGAAAGCTTCCAGGTGATGCTAATGTGGAGCCGGCAATGAGGCCCACCCCCCCACCCCCCAGCTCCCCACCCCCACTCTCCCACCCCCCTTATCCCCCCCCACCTCCCCACCCCCTCTGCCATGGTGAGATGTGGGTACACTGGTGCCAACCTTCAGGACAGCCAACCGCAGGTCTCAGAATTAGGGCAGAAGCATTTGCATCCCTCAGCTCCACCCTCTTCCTTCAAATG
Source organism: Tragelaphus eurycerus (assembly GCA_935064755.1). Taxonomy (NCBI): domain Eukaryota; kingdom Metazoa; phylum Chordata; class Mammalia; order Artiodactyla; family Bovidae; genus Tragelaphus; species Tragelaphus eurycerus. The sequence continues at coordinate 5,085,243 of CAKXYN010000111.1, read as the reverse complement.
CCTCAGGGAATTCCTGCTTCCACCAGGTCTGAGAAATTGAATTCTTGCATGCGTTTGAGTCTGAACAGGCTCCTGCTTCTTCCTTTGGTGACATTTGCATGCATCTCAGTAATTTGGGCCTCATATCCTTATCTAGTTCGTTTACAGGTACTCCACCCGTCCATCCACCTACCCTCCTTGCCGAGGCCTTTGTGGCTGTTCTGGCCAGCGGGGCAGCAGGCAGTGTGTTCTCAGCTGCTCTCTCAATGATGCTCCCCCACTGCTCACAGCATTGGAAGAATTTTGTGTCTGCAGAGATCTACAATCATTCATTCAATCTGCTCTCTTGAGCCTTCCAAACTTTGCCCTGTTCTTTCCACTTTAAATACCAGGGATAAAGTGCCCCAGGTACCAGGCTACACATATCAAAGTAGAAGTGTCCATGCTCGTGCTCAAAAGAAGCATTTCCCAGCTAAGTCGAATGTTCACCTCTGTGTACCAAAGGGTGAGGTCATCTGAGAATTTGAGGCAGTATTTGTCTACCCTATTTGCTCAGTGGGTAGGACTTCTGAACCAGGTACCGGGGGACCCTAGTGCAAATCAGATTCCTTGTAGTCCACCTAGGTGGCTTGAACGTCCTGAGGTGGGTGAGCAGCAAGAATTCCCTGTCCCCTTCTCAGAAAATGAAAATGATGGGAGGCCAGCTAATTGGACTAGATGCTCATGTTGGCTAGTCTCAACACATTCAACTCTAACCTTGCCTAAACACTACCATTAGGCTTTTCTCCCAGACTTCTCATACTCCAAATAGACCTTCTAGTAAATGACCGGCTTTCAGGACAGAGATTTGGGAGGACAGAGACCTTCCTGGGAGGTCTGATTGCACACTGTGTGTTGATCTTGGCTGTCTTGCATGGAGAAGGGTGCGCCTCTACATGGTACACTTGGTATTTAGGTCACACACACGCAGGGGCATTAATTAAATATGATAATAAAGCTAGGGATGGGCCCAATTCTTTACGCACTGAGAAAGACTTTGAAGGTAGGGATACTCCCAAGTCTGAATGTTTCCTGGGGCCAAGCGTGAGTCATGAGTGAGCCCAAATGTGTTCTCTCTGGACCTTTTCACCCAGATACCTCAATGCAAAGCACCTTAAGCATGACCCCTGTCCTCAAACAACTCGTCTTCACACAACACCACTGTGTGATACAGCCCCTCGTTGCTCACTCAGGCCTGTGTTATTATTGCTGGGAGAGGCTGGGGTCAAGGCAAAGCTAAAGTGATGGGCAGCTGGGAAGCTGGACCAGTAGCCTTGGGCCCGTGAACACCAGGGAGCAGGCAGATAGGGTGTGGGGAAGGCAAAGCTCTGGGTGCAGACTCCCCATGACCCAGATAGTGACGTTCCTCTCTAGAGAGATTAGAGGCCAGACAGTAAGTCGCTTTTGAATGCTTCTTAAAAGATGAATGGATGTGTTGAAAGTATGACTTATTTTTAGCCCTTCTGTTTTTGCATCATGGCTATTTCTGACAGTACTTTTTCCATTTTGCCTAGCTTCAACAGTTTCTTGTCACATTTCCCCACGTTCACAGAATGATCCTGTCCCTTTCATAGGAGGACTTCAGTGGAGGCCTCAATTCCTGGCCTGAATGTGGCTTTGGAAGCTGGTTTTTGACACTTGATGTGCTGAAAACCCTGATAAAACTGTTTCTGAATAAGTGATTATCTCTAATTTATAAAAATAATCCTACATTTTAGGCCATGATTCTGAAAATGATTATTCCCACTGAACATTTTTTCTTCTCAAGTGAGAATGAACAGTCTATGTTTCCATCAGGTTAGCTTGCTTTTTTGGTTAAAATTTGCTCCCTCTAAATTTATTCTCAGCCTTTCCCTAGCTTGGTAATCCTAGTGGCCCTGGCCATCTCATAGCTGAATGAAGGAAGAAGAGACCTCTAAAAGCTGTTCTCCATTACCTATGTCTTACTTTGAGCAGCAAAGAAGGAACATTTTGATGAGTTTATCTTTTCTCTAACTCAAGCACAAGTAATACAGGTTTCTCAGAGACTAATGGTCTGGGTTCTTTGGGGTTCTTTTCCCCTCCTGTATACAAAGAAGTGGGCTTCCCTGAAGGCTTAGACTGTAAAGAATCTGCCTGCAATGTGGGAGACCTGGGTTCAATATTTGGGTCAGGAAGATGCCCTGTAGGAGGGCAGGGCAACCCACTCCAGTATTCTTGTTTGGAGAATCCCATGGACAGAGGAGCCTGGCTCACTATATTCCCCAGGGTTGCCAAGAGTTGGACACGATTGAGCAACTAACACTTATACAATAAAGGGGGTGGATTAGATGTTTTCTAAGTTTCCAGTCATCTCTAACTTTGTAACCTGAGAGATGGCTTTTTAGTAAAAGTGCCAGATAAAGGCAGAGCTGTCACCCATGCCATCCTGGTGACAAGTGTGTGTGGAAGACAGTCCTGGATCAGGAGCAAAGTCCTTGTGGTAGAAACTACCAGTTGGACCCCTCTTAGCTACTCTAAAGTCTTAGCTGTAAAAAGCTGTAAGTGAGGTCATGTTGACTAACTGAAGCAATGATTTGTTGGAAGTGCTTTGACAATAAACTAAAATACAAAGAATCAGGAGTTGCTATTAAGAGAATAGCAAAAAAGGCTCTTTCAGAAACCATTTCTCAGCTTTTGAATTTTAGGTCTCTAGTCAGCTTAAAATATAACTGTATAGAGATTCCTCCTCCCACCAACTGTCCCCCATCCAATTTCAACAACTGCAATGAATTAAAATTTGCAAAAGGAAATAGCAAAACAATAGTAATTTGCTAATAGGAAAAGCCATGATTCTAAAATGAGCTATGGAGAGTAACCCCTGAAAATGAAGCTTGACTTGAAAGTCACTTTGTAAATCTGCCTTGGTTTTGTAATACCAAGTTGTAAGTTAGAAATTTCTATGTTCAAAAAATTCAGAGACCTGTTTTTCAACAGATTCCAGTGAAGAACACACCAGGCTGAAGTCATACTGGCTCATGTTCATGCTTTAGTCCTGCTCCCGAGTTGCTACACAAGCTTAGAAAATTGGCTGAATCTCTTAAGATCAAGTTCTCCCAGTCACAATGTGGACTGATAGCAGACGCTCAGAGTTTTCACACATTTCACTCTAGTATGAAAGTTAAAGGTAATTTATTTTAAAATATTTGTGAAAGCCCTTTTGGTATTTCAGATAAAAGTTACCATAATGCAGCTAAGATACCACATCTAGCTTTACATACCTGATACGCCCTGAACATTATTTGTAAATAAAATCTTATAAATGTGTTCGGAAGGGGATATAAAAGGCCTTTATAAAGCAAAGGATCCTTTTTGGAACTCCAAATTGGGTTACCACGTAAATCTGTTTTCAAAACCAGATTTTCTATAAAAGCACAGTCTACCTACAGCACTGTTAACCTTAAACACACAGAGCCTTTCACAGAGGTTAGTAATAAGAGCTATGTTCATGTAAGTGTGACACCTTAATAAGCACCAACCACATCACCAATCCAGAGCCTAATAGAAAATCTCTAACTTTGGGGAAAACATGTATTTTCCTGGAAATTTCAAAATAAAGGGTGCTAAAGAATAACCAGGAATCATAAATGAGCTGGAGTTTTTCAAGGTCATTTTCAATGTCTATCATTTTACTAAAAAAAAATGCAATAAAAGTGTTGCATAGCTAAAAATGACATTTTTACTATTTAAATATTTGTTTCCTGTTGCAGAAGATACTGTCAAGGGAAAATGTTCCCTATTGCATCATCACTAATATCATCGACCCCCCTAAAAAAAATAAAATTTGAAAATAAAGAGTTAATGGGATAGCACTTAAATATATAGATACACACACACACACCTTTTTCTATTTCCTGATTTAACAAAAAAATGGTCTAGGGAAACTGCACATCTGATTGAAGGGTCTGGTAATCTTTCCTTCTTTGATTTTCTGCAGCACTTACTGTCTGTATGAAACATTTGGCATGGGTGAATTGTCTTGTGTCTTTTCATGCATGTATTTCTTATCTATACAACTAAGTGAGCCCCTGGAAGGAAGTTCCCTTCAACACTGAGCCCAGTCAATGCCTTGTACGTAACTCCGGTGCCTTAGTCATTGATTGGCATGTGCATTGCAGGGAGGAGCCTGGTGAGATACACTTAAAATCTTTATTCATTGATTTACAATATGTACAATATTTACAAAATTTAGGCATTAAATCCCATATTGATGTGAATGCTATGGAAGTCTAAAAATAAATAAATGGCATGTAGGTTCATATACACATCGTGGCTCTTTGCACTTCATCACCAACTGCAGGATTTAATGAGATTTAAGGTGGTAGAAAATTCAGATGGATGACTGGTCCTGGACCTTCCACATAAATAGCCCTTTCTTGGCTCCTCGAGGCTGGGGTTGGTGAGTAAACTACTTTCTTTGCAGAGAGTGAAATACCAGCCATTCTATAGGCACATGGGTGCACAAAGCCACACCCATGTGGAGTTTGCAGTGACTCCTTGGGTGGCAGGTAAGTTTGCACCATTGCGGACCCGGTCCCTCCACACCAGTTAGGGAGGCTTTGGAGAGGCGCCTTCTTACGAAGAACCAAGATTTGGACTTCATCTCTTATTCTAATCACATGCAGTACATGGAAGGTGTCAGTGGAGAGTGACCCATGCATGAAAATGTATTTGTAGGTATATACAACATCAAATTGTCATTGTTTTATGCCATCTTCAGATGTAGGATCAACCTGTCTCCTCTTTGACAGCAAAAGGAATGAATGAAGAAGCTATACCTCACCCCTCAAAGAAGAAACACTGTCTGGGGTCACACACAAATGACATCCTGGAGAAGCAGGACTAAACCAATTCCACATATAAGATGAAAAAATACCCATGATGTTAGGCATGGAAGTTTTCCTACGGGTGGCAATTCTACCTTCCCTTCCTCTTCCATCCTGCCTCATCCCACATAACCTAAACCAGAAGGAAAAGCTTCTTAGAGTCTCAGTACCTTCATCTGTCAAGTGTAAATACCAGTAACATTCCTTACAGGGTTCTCACAGGGCTTATATGACCCAGCTCATGTAAAGTGCTTAGCCTAGTGTCTGGCACCTAAGAGGTGCTTAGTAAATGTCTTTCTTTCTCTCCCTCTACTTCCCCTACCCCAACTGTAAGCAACATAGTGATAAGCCTACCAAACTCAGAATTAAGGGCATTTGATGCAATTAAAATGATTTTATATCAGAGTTTCTGATGTCAGTTCCCATTTGGTCCCTTTGGGGGTGAGGGGTATCTCATTTTATGAGTCCAAGATCTCTTCCTGTGCAGGGCAGATGGCTCTCAACAACTGTCCTCCTAATCAGTAATGATTCCACTGAAGTCCATGCAAAGATATGCCCTAACCCTGCTGAGAAACTCATACCAGTGATGGTCACCACCTGAATACTTCTCGGACAGCACCACTGAGGAAACCATGAGCAAAAACCTTGAGGCCAACACGTTACTCTTTTTCATAAGTTTTTTCAACACTGGTGCAAGTATTATAGATAACTTTCAACAAACATATATTACAAGCTCTACCACCGTTGAAAAATAGGCATTCTGATTTGATTGTTTTGTTCAGAATAAAGAATCTTTTACAATATATCTTAGTTTCTAGTTAGGCCATACAAAAATAAATATTATATAAGTGATTCATAAGGAAGAAGAAAAAACTGTAACTTGAGGTGCCAAAAATATAGAAGGATGGTGAAAGTTTTACCATTTACTTCAAAAGCAATCATCTGAAACCAAGAAAAACTTCTCTCTGGGTTTTTGTACTATTCTCATCATGACCCTACTGGCCCACTTGCTTCTCATCCTGGGATATTACGACTTCTTTCCCTATCAATCTGGAGACAACATAATGCAGAAACTTCTCCCTGAAGTCATGGGGGATTTGGAAGAGAAAGAACAAAGGAGGCTCTTGGGCAGTGTAAATTGCAGATGAAAGGTTTGGCAGAGACACTGACTGGGCACTCACAAACGAATTAATTCCACACATCTTCCTTTCATTCTGAAATCCTTTCTCTGTCTCGATTAGCCATGCCTGAATAGAAGCTCACGCTTGGAGGAAATAAGCCCATCTTGCTGTCAGCCACTTTGGATACCTATTTGTCCAAGTAGAATCCAGAATTTCATGGAGCAAAATTAGGTGCCAGTCAAGGCTAATCTCACCAATTATATGAAGGGATAAACAACCACCTTATGAATGCTAATTCAATAAAGTTGGGAAAAATCCCTTTCCAGCCACCTCTCCTCTCATACAAAAAACCTTATGATTGCCTTTTTTTAATCCCATGCAGAAAAAAAGGCGGTATGATTCCTATCACTGGGAGAAGAATATTGGGACAATTAAATTGGACAAACTGCTTACTATTTTTCTAGGGACTTAGATCAGAATTGCCAAGGAAATTGTCCATTCATTTGGGAATCAAAGTTTTTAAAACTCTAAAGCTATAAGTGAATTCATGGTCAGACCACCTAAATCAGTGGTCATTGACCTTTCTCCTGAAGAACACAGATCTATATGTGTCCATATAACATATTGGGGCCTCCCAGGTGGCACTAGTGGTAAACAATCCACCTGCCAATGCACGAGACAAGAGACTCAGGTTCAATCCCTGGGTTGCAAAGATCCCCTGGAGTAGGAAATGGCACCCCACTCCAGTATTCTTGCCTAGCAAACTCCATGGACAGAAGAGCCTGGTGGGTTATAGTCCATGGGGTCACAAAGCGTCAGACACGACGGAGCGACTGAGCACACACAACATCTCAGAGGGTCCCAGGACTTCTGTGGTTCGTGCATGTATTGCAAATTAAGAGCCCCAGATCTCAGTAAACAAAAAACTATGTTTTGGAGGGAAAACAAATGCTTATGGCATAGAATTCAGGCGTTGTTTGGGGGCAGGCTGCTTTGATGAGGTCTTGAAATGACTACATTGAAGCAATGCTTGTTCGTTGTGGTAAGTAGAAGTGCTTGGCTGTGAAGACATCCGGAGTGCTGTGTTTTCACATATGTGACTATTGTCAGGCCAATGCCTCATGCATGACTATGGATCCTCAAGGCCCCCAGGGATTGCTACTACAGGGTGCCTCTGAGCTGCTATAATGTGAGTCCCAACCACACCCACAAGCAGGACACGATCATGGACATGCAGTGTGGGTGCCCATTCGTCTGATTTATGGGTGATGTTGTAGCAAACGTGGCATCAGTTTCATTTCGGGGGAGTGGCAAGTTACAGATATTTCCTTCACAACAGGAAGTGCAGACCTGAAAGAAAGGAACAGAAAAAGAAGGGGGATGAGGAGCTGGCAGATGAAGGGGGCAGAGAGTTTTGAAGGAATTGGCTCCCTCACAGCAAGACTCAAGTGAAAATTACCTGTTCTACAAAGGAAACACCAACTCTGTGTTTAAGTGGGTGGGATGAAGTTTCACCTGGAAGCGTTGGGATCAAAATAAAACCTCCTGCCCATATGTAAAGACTAAACTTCTAGGGATATGCGTTCTGTTTTTCACATCCTACCAAGTGGTTCTTATGGGTTTCCCTGGTGGCTCAGATGGTAATAGAATCTGTGTGCAATGCAGGAAACCTGGGTTCAGTCCTGGTGGGGAAGATCTCCTGGAGAAGGGAATGGCAACCCACTCCATTATTTTAGCCTGGAAAATTCCATGGACTGAGGAGCCTGGCAAGCTATAGTCCACGGGATTGCAAAGAGTCGGACACAACTGAGCACAACATGTGGCTATTATACCATTTTACAGCCTTCCAAGGTCTCAGCTATTCCATCTGTGAAATGGGAATTGTAAAACTTATGTTTGTCAGAGAGGCTCTCTGACTACTTGAGGAAGCTGTTAAGATAGTAATTAATTTGCCACATTTTCACAGTGAAAGTGAAATGCCTACAACCTAGTTAATTTAAATTTATTTAACTTTCATTAGAACTGTCTACATAATTATCTCCACTCCCATGGGTAAGTTAAAATTTGAAGGGCTTTCATTTATGCAGTTACTCCTGCTTTATACTGCTTTCCTCATGCAGCATAAGAAAAAAACCCCCAAAGATTATTGACAGAAATTATTTTAGGCCATGGCTCCCAACGTACAGTAATCTCAGCTTCAACTGAGACGTTACTAGAAATGCAAAATGTCAAACTTCACCCAAAATTTAGCAATTTAGAACCTGCATTTGAACAAGATCCCCAAGTGATTCATATGCACAGTAATGTTTGAAAAACTCTTTGATGTTTAGTATCTTACACAGTTGTTATCTTGCAGAGATCTGAGTTTGGTCATAGGTGACATGGACTAGGGAGACATGATGCTGATGAGAGAAACCAAAGGTCAGAAGTGAGTTTGGATTCTGTCTGTCACTAGTTTACCTGAGTACACGAATCACTTCTCTGACCTACAGCTTCCTTCTTGGTAATGTGTCACCATAATATCTGAAAGCCAAGCTTAGCTTGGAGTGGGGTAGGGGGGTCTGGTCAAGTAAAACCCTTGGGTTTATGTTTCATATTTCAATTATTATTTATGACCATAATTTCTCAATAAACCAAAAAAAAAAAATTGAATTCCTAGTGTATTTCACACATCACTTGAAAACTGAGTGTTGTCTTAGGAGAAAGAAGCCCCCGCTAATAGTGAGAGTGGGGGCTGCCTCCAGCCACCAGGAAGGTGGCCCAATGGGGAGAAGAGGGCAGCCTCCAAGGTCAAGGGCATACAAGACATGTACAGCCAGCTTGGAATGAATGGCGGGAGAGTCAGGGGTATTCCCCACTCTGATCCTGAGTCTGGCTGCCCTTCTCTGAGTCTTGCCATTTTCCTTCAAGGCTGCCTTTGAAGTCTGTTCTACACTGAGTGCTTCAGTCCAGGGACCAGATGGAGTTTAAGGAAAGTAAACCCACAGGAAACCTGTCACCGGCTCAAATGACTCAGGAGCCAACGTGTTAGTGTTAGTCACTCAATCATGTCTGACACTTTGTGACCCCAGGAGCCAGCAGATAACTTCCAAATCAATGTCCCAATAAAGATATGAGCTCCACTTTACAGAAAGTTATCGACGCTAAATCGCCTTGTCCATCCTCAGTTGAATGTACTTTAATAATTTTCAATACTTTCCTGGTGTTGTGTTTACATAATTTATATTGGTTTACATAATTTATACTGGTTATCCTACACCCTGATATAATTTCTTATTCTTTTAGCACCAACATGAAAGGAATCATCTTTTCATAATGGTATGAAGACAGGCAAAAGTCAGCCTACATGGGGGAGTAGGCTCATGGAGCTCATGAGCCCTAGTGGGCATCTGGAGAGGAGGAAGCCTGACTATGGTGTCCCGTCATTTGCTTGGTTGCCAGACCTTGTGGCCTTCATGCTCGGAGTCTCTGCAGCCAGTGGACAAGCAGTCTTCCAGTGGAACACAGCGCTTGGTGACAGAGATGCTGTTTCCCGTGACTTCCATGGTGTGCTGAGTGTAGCAGTATCTAGTCTCTGTCAACAGGGAAAACAGGTTTTAATTGAGATAGGAAACATTAGCCCAACCTAGATGAAAATGAAACAGGAGTGTGGACACTAAGATCTAATGGCACCCTGAACATACACTGTGTTAAGTTGATATCCAATCCCAAGATCTCCTCGGAGAGATCCACTTTGCTGTGATAGAAGGAGACATTCTGAGTAACACTGCTCTCTACCCATAAAATCCTCATAAACCAAGACCCTGTGGTATCACTCGTTGTCTTCCAACAAATTTTGCCCTGCCAAATTTTGCCACGGTACTGATTTTTATTCTTAGGGCACGAGGTTTGGAGGAATGATTTAGGATGTGGGAATCATATAATTTTCAGGAAGACGAAGGGGTGAAAAGTCCAAAGAAACCAAAGTTAAAAGAAAAAAAGTGAGACAGGTAATGAAGATCTTCAAGGAAAGAAAAGACTATAGCAGAGACTGGTGTGTGTGTGTGTGTGTGTGTGTGTGTGTGTGTCCATCCAAGTGTGTGTATAAGTGTCCTTATGTGTGTGCCCATATACAAGATTGGGAAACAGCTATTCCCAAGTATGACAGAATGATTAAAAACAGATTCATTGTATCTGGAAAAAATGACTTCAACCAAAAGAAAGAACTTCTAGCCTATGAGCATAGTTGAATCCTACAATTCATGACAGGAGAAAACTAATCCAGCAGTAAGAGTCATCTCTCCCCAGGGTGATTTCAGTTTCTTTCCAAAAAGGCAGATGGATACCATGAAGTGAGTTTTCAGAGTCCCTCTAAGCTTAGGAGTCTGAAAACTTGAGCCTTTCTCCAAAATTCCATGGAGAATTTTTTAACTTGCAATTTAAAGAATAAAGAAAAATGACTTTGTCAATGTAATTCTTTAAGGCCTTTAGGCAGTGTTCAGCTTTCTAAGCCTGGGATTTAGGAGAATGTTCCTGCTTCACTGTCAGATTGGAAAAAATAATAATAACTCTTAAGAAATGTCACCGAGCTGTTTTTCATCCATATCTTGGACCCAACTTTGCATGCTTTATACATTTTGGATATTTAGTGGCTAAAATAGAATTATGACCTTCTGTGATATTATTTATTAGGCAATAAAAATTCCCCTCACCAAAGTACTAAAGTCAAGAGAAGAAAGCTCAGGAATTTTAGGCCCAGAGAATGAGCTAATACCACACTGACATATTCTGGGGGGTCATGAAAATCAGGGGTTTAATATTCTTCCCAGACACCCTCACCCAACAGACTCTGAGCGGCCTGATTGAGTCTTGCTAAGGTTAAAAACGTGTCCAACATCGGTGTGGGTACCTGTATTGAGTCTGTGTCAATGCCCTCCCCCAAGGGCTGTTCTCACACTGCACCCAACCAGAATTTCATCATTTGGGACCAAGTCAGGGAAGTTCCTAGTCCCAGGTCAGGGAAGCTCAGGATCGGGGCTCTTTGCAGTAAGTAAAAGTAAGGTCACCCTATAAGCTCACAAGAATATTTGAAAGTTTTGCACCTGGCGATGGTTCTCTCAAAGTTCTAAAATATTTTAAAATTGAAATGGTTGCTTTTCTGATGAAGAGGAAGTGGCATGATTTTTTACTTATTTTTTAAGCCTTTAGCAGTGTTTAACAAATGGAAGCCAGTGCCCTGAGAGGTTTACCGCATCTTCCAAAGAGGACTGGCTTACTTTAGTACCAGACTTGGATGTTTATGGCCATGTTAATAGATGTCTTTCTCAGCCCCCACCCCAACTTTTAGACATTCAAGAAAGCAATAAAAACAGGAATGTTCTTATCTTCTGTCTCTTCTTCCCGCAGACAACCAGGAACAGCTGCCGGAGGTTTTATTGCTCCAAATGTAAATCTGAGCAGATAAGATCATACATTTATAGACTAAGTAAATCATTACATGGTTTCAGTTTGGGAAACTAGGTTTTGTCCCTCAAGTATCGAATTATCTTGTTTTAAGGAAGCCTTCAAATAACAATGGGTAAACTTCATATTACTACTTTTTGTTAATATTTTTATATCTATAACAAACTCTTTTAATTTATTAGCTGGAATAATTAAATGAAAGTAGAGACAATTGATGAACCTGTTTGGTTTTTTTTTTTCAGGACAATATGCAAAAGCCCAATATGTAATAAGCCAACTCTTGCCATTCTGTGGGGAAAATGGTGATCAGAGATGAGACTGGTTAAGAATTTTTTTCTTACACGTCAACAAGTCCAATCCATAAAACAAAGATACATTGAGAACACCCCATTACTTGCAGCCATAGAGACTTCATATCTGAGGTGTGAATCCCTTGGAAATATCCATTCTTAAAACACAAAATCCAAGGTGAATTGTGAAATGTCTATATGCAGGTCAGGAAGCAACAGTTAGAACTGGGCATGGAACAACAGACTGGTTCCAAATAGGAAAAGGAGTAGTGACACTCCTAGTAGTGTCACTCCTAGACACTACTCCTAGTAGTGTCTCATAGTGTCACTCTGTGTATTTAACTTGTATGCAGTGTACATCATGAGAAATGCTGGGCTGGAGGAAGCACAAGCTGGAATCAAGATTGCTGGGAAAAATATCAATAACCTCAGATATGTCGACGACACCACCCTCATGGCAGAAAGAGAAGAGGAACTAAAAAGCCTCTTGATGAAAGTGAAAGAGGAGAGTGAAAAAGTTGGCTTAAAGCTCAACATTCAGAAAACGAAGATCATGGCATCTGGTCCCATCACTTCATGGGAAATAGATGGGGAAAGAGTGGAAACAGTGTCAGACTTTATTTGGGGGGCTCCAAAATCACTGCAGATGGTGACTGCAGCTATGAAATTAAAAGACGCTTACTCCTTGGAAAGGAAAGTTATGACCAACCTAGATAGCTTATTCAAAAGCAGAGACATTACTTTGCCAACAAAGGTCCATCTAGTCAAGGCTATGGTTTTTCCAGTGGTCATGTATGGATGTGAGAGTTGGACTGTGAAGAAAGCTGAGCGCCGAAGAATTGATGCTTTTGAACTGTGGTATTGGATAAGACTCTTGAGAGTCCCTTGGACTGCAAGGAGATCCAACCAGTCCATTCTGAAGGAGATCAGCCCTGGGACTTCTTTGGAAGGAATGATGCTAAAGCTGAAACTCCAGTACTTTGGCCACTTCATGCAAAGAGTTGTCTCATTGGAAAAGACTCTGATGCTGCGAGGGACTGGGAGCAGGAGAAGGGGACGACAGAGGATGAGATGGCTGGATGGCATCACTGACTCAATGGATGTGAGTCTGAGTGAACTCCAGGAGTTGGTGATGGACAGGGAGGCCTGGCGTGCTGCAATTCATGGGGTTACAAAGAGTTAGACACGACTGAGCGACTGAACTGAACTGAATGTGGGAAAGGATTTGGGAGTTAAATAAGTGTTGGAAATGCTCAAAGTTGAACAGCTTTTTTTAGTGGAAAACTTATGAAAGCCTTGAATTTATATTGCGATCTCCAAGGAGGGAGGGCAGGGCAAGCAGGCAGAATTTCCCAAGCAGAACTAGGTGGACCACATGTGACTTATCACTGGATGGTAGGATTGATAAAAATTCAGCCCCGGAGCCCTGCTCTCTATGCATTTTGAATAATCCTTGGGTTAGTAATGAGGTTATATGAGAATCAAGCCTGCTGATAACTTCACAGTAAAAGGATTTCAAAGACTTTTATCTAAAAGATAAAAGATGGATTTGAATTTCTACCAGGTTAGTTTCAGCCTCTAAAATCTCATATTCCACAACTGCATGGAATTCCCAGAGGTGGTGAAACAAAAGTCTTTTACTATGATACTCACAGGCATTCACCTAAAATCAGAACTGGGTAAGAGAGCTGGATCAACTACTGGAAAACACAAAAAATAATTTTTATGAAATTCACATACGCACAGTCTCTTACAGTAGCATAAAGTTGGGTTATGTATTTTAGTACACTCTGCCAATCCATTTCTTTAGTTTTACATTTAATGTAACTATTTATATGTAGCACTTAATTCTGCCATTTTAATTTTTATTTTCTGTTTGTTCTGCTTTGTGTTTGTTTGTTTTGTCTATTTTCTTTTTCCTCCATTCCTGTGAACATTTTCTAGAATTCCATTTTTATTTTTCTACAGTGTTTTTGGATGTATCTCTTTTTATAGCTTTTTTTTTTTTTTTTAAGTGGTTGCTGAGGTTATGGCATCCCACTCCAGTACTCTTGCCTGGAAAATCCCATGGACAGAGGAGCCTGGTAGGCTGCAGTCCATGGGGTCACTGGGAGTCGGACACGACTGAGTGACTTCACTTTCACTTTTCACTTTCATGAATTGGAGAAGGAAATGGCAACCCACTCCAGTGTTCTTGCCTGGAGAATCCCAGGGACGGGGGAGCCTGGTGGGCTGCCGTCTCTGGGGTTGCACAGAGTCAGACACAACTGAAGCGACTTAGCAGCAGCAGCAGCAGCAGCAGGTATTGTTACACACATAACTTATCACAGTCTGCTGGCATCATTTTATCAGCTCAAGTGAAGCATAGCAATCTTCCCTCTGTTCATGTCTTATTACCCTCTCTTGTTTGTAATATAATTGTCTTCAATAATCCCTTACATACATTTAGAACCACATTAGACAGCACTACAAATTTTGCTTCAACCATCAAACATAATTTAGAAAACTCAAGAGTAGAAGGATGGTCATATTGTACTATCAAAGACATATTTTCGCTTACCATGTTTTTTCTTCCTTTCTGATATTCCAAGTTTCCTTCTTTCATCATTTTACTTCTGTATAGAGAACTTACTTTGGCCATTCCTTTAGAGTAGGTCTGCTGGTGAGAAGGTTTCTTTCTTTCATCTGCTGCTGCTGCTGCTAAGTCGCTTCTGTCGTGTCCACTGAGAATGTCTTATTTCCCCTGTCTTTCCCAAACAAAATTTTCTCTGCATATGGGAGTTTGCATTATTTCTTTTCTAATGCCTGAAAAATGTTGTGCCATTTCCTTCCATCCTCAATGGTTTCTGATGAGAACTTTTGTCAAATAATTTTTCTCTGACAAGGTGTTTTTTCTCTCTTCATCTTTCAGTATTTTTCTTTGTTTTTAGTTTCAGAAGTTTGACTGTTAACGTGTCTTTGTGTAGATTCTTTAGTTTTATCCTCTTCAGGGTTCACGCAAGTTTTCAAATCTGTAGGATTTCATCTTTAGCTAAATTTGGAAAGTTTCATCCATAATTTCTTTGAGTACTTTTTTCAGCTCTGCCCTTTTTCTACCTTTCTGAGACTCCAATGACACACTGCTAAATCTTTTGTTATACTCCCGCAGATCCCTGAGGCTCTGTTTTGGGAGGGAATTTTTTTTTTTTTTCCTCTCTTTTGTTCAGAATTTGGTAATTTCTATTTTTCTATCTTCCAGTTCACTGATTCTTTCCTCTCTTTCTTCCATTCTACTGATGAGCTCATCCACGCTGTTTTAATTTCAGCTACAGTATTAACCGTTTTGAAATTTCCATTTGGTTCTTCTTTATATTTTATATATTTTTTTTGGTCTGAGATTTTATTTCTCATTTGTTTCAAGTGTGTTTGTATTTGTTCATTGAAACATTTTTGCTATGGTTACTTTAAAACTGTATTAGCTAATTCAAACATCTTTGTAGCTATCTCATTGCTTAGTTCAGTTCAGTTGCTCAGTCGTGTCGGACCCTGTGACCCCATAGACTGCAGCACACCAGACTTCCCTGTCCATCACCAATTTGGGGAGCTTACTCAAATTCATGTCCATCACATCAGTGATGCTATCCAACCATCTCATCCTCTGTTGTCCCCTTTTCCTCCCACCTTCAATCTCTCCTATCATCACGGTCTCTTCCAATGAGTCATTTTTTCTCATCAGGTGGCCCAAGTGTTGAAGTTTCAGCTTCAGTATCAGTCCTTCCAATGAATATTCAGGACTGATTTCCTTTAGGACTGACTGGTTGGATCTCCTTGCAGTCCAAGGGACTCTCAAGAGTCTTCTCCAACACCACAGTTCAAAAGCATCAATTCTTCGGCACTCAGCTTTCCTTATAGTTCAACTCTCACATCCATACATGACTACTGGAAAAACCATAGCTTTGACTAGACAAACTTTTGTTGGTAAAGTAATGTCTCTGCTTTTTAATATGCTATCTAGGTTGGTCATAGCTTTTCTTCCAAGGACCAAGTGTCTTAATTTCATGGCTGCAGTCACCATCTGCAGAGATTTTGGAGCCCAATAAAATAAAGTCTCTCACTGTTTTCAGTGTTCCCCATCTATTTGCCATGAAGTGATGGGACTAGATGTTAGTATCTATTAATTGTCATTTTTCATTTTGTTTGAGATCTTCCTGGTATGACAAGTGATTTTTTTATTGAAACCTAGATATTTTGGTATTATAACATTTCAGATCTTATTTAAACCTTCTGTTTTAGCTAACTTCCTCTGACTCAGTCCCAGTAGGGGGAGGGGGTCTGCAGCCTCATTACTGCTGGGTAGCAGTCAAGTCCAGGCTCCCTACTGTCTCCTTTCACAACTGAGAGTGCTCTCCTCATTACTTCTGGGTGGGATTCCCAGCTCCCCACTAGGTCTCCTATGACACCTTCTTGGCTAAGAGTGGTAGGAGCACCTTGTTAATGATTCCCACATGGCCTCAACTGACGCCACTCTTCTAATGGGAGTCTGGCCTGTTACCACACACTCCCTGGTGGAGTCCTGACTCTCCACTTGGCCTCCTCTCGCACACTCCCAACAGGGATTGGGGGGAGGAACAACGCCATTACTGTTGGATAAGGGCAGAAGTCCAGGTCCCAGACATGGTCTGTACTGACACCATGTGGGAGGCCTCATTACCAGCCAGGGGGAATCTCAGGGGAGGCTAGTACGTCTCATTATAGCCTGTTCATGGTGGAAGTCTAAGCCTTGGTTACCATGGGGGTGGTGGTAACCTACAATTGTTTTCTGTGCTATTCGGCTGGAGTGGTTATTGTCTAGATTTCTGTTCTTTCTAGGCTGCCTCCTTCTTGGTCCTTTGGCTACAGAGAGATAACTTTTGTTGGAGCTTATTATTTTGGTGCCTGTGGTATTTCCAGGTTTCCAGCTTTGTCATCTCCAAATCTGGAATGTATAGGACAAAAACAAAACCCAGAGAACTCACCTCCTTGGGTCATGAGGACCTTAGCTAATCTGCTTTTTTCTCTCTTTCAGGTCTTCCTTTTCACCAATATATATAATGTTCAGGAATTTAGTTGTACTTAGCAGGAGGAATAGAAAAGTACGTCTGCTCTGTCTTTCCAAAAATCCTCAACATTTTTGACATTTTGAGTCAGCTAGTTCTGGCTTGGGAGACTAACTTGTACAATGTAGTATATTTATCAGCATCTGTGGCCTCTTCTTCCGAGATGCCAGTAGCACCCCCAACTGTGACGACCAAAAAGATTTCCATACATTAGTAAATGTCCTCTGAGGGGCAAAACCATTCTCAGTTAAGATAAACTATTCAAGATTATAATCTTCTTGAGATTAAGGTTCATTCTTGAGTATGTTGGCATTCCTCATCTCCACTCCAATATACAGCACAGGACCTTGCATAATATAACAGGTGCTTAATGTATTAAGAATATAGGTGGATGGGTGGTCTCTTCAACTCAAGGTTGAACCAAATCAACTCTTTAACTTAGTTCTATGATATCTATAACATCTCTTCCATTTCTGTAGTTTGAGTGATCTCTTCAAATTTGAAAGTGAAGTAATACTATATTTCAATCAGAAGCACAACCTTCACATAGTATGACTGTTTTGGGAAATCGCTTGCCAGGATTTACTAAATCTAAACTTATGCATATCTTAGGAATCAGTAATTCCACCCTTAGATATACATTCAACAAAAAAGATAAGTACTAGAATGTTCATGGAAAAATTATTTATACAAAAAAACTGGAAACTACAAAAATGCCCATTGGTAGAATGAATAAATAAGTTATGGCATATATTCACACAGCAATGAGAATGAATTTCCTAGAAGTAGACCTAACAAAATGAATTAATCTCCCATAATATTGAGTGAAAGAACTCAGATACAAGATGGTATATACTGTATGATTCCACTCCTATTAAAAGACCTGATAAGAAACAAAACTAATCTATGCTATTGGAAATCAGGAGGATAATTTCCTTAGTTTTCTAGGGCTGCCATAGTAAAGTAGCACAGTCTGGGGATCTTAAACCACAGAAATTTATTTTCTCACAGGTCTAGAGGCTAGAAGTCCAACATCAAGATGTCTGCAAGGTTAATTTCTTCTGAGGCCTCTTCACCTTTCTTATAGATGATCACCTTCTCTCTATATCTTTACATGGTCTTCCATTTGCATGTTTGTGCCCTAATCTCTTCTTACAAGGACACTAGTCATATTGGGTTAGAACCTACCCAATGACATCTTCAAATACAGTTTCATTTGGGGGTACTGGAATGAATTTGTGGATGGCACAATTCAGCCCATAACAGGGCCCTTGGTGGTAGGGACAGTGACTGAAATCAGACATGCTAGAACGTACTGGGGTGTGGAATACGGTCAATTTCTTAATCTGGGTGCCACGCACATGTTAAGATCAGTTTGTAAAAATTCATCATGCTGGTCACTATTCTGTATGGATATCTCAATTTTAAGTTCCGTTAAATGAAAGTGAAAGAAAAAACGAATCCACGATGAAGGAAAATAGACTTACAAGAAAGATGAACTACAAATGAGTTGCAGATAAGCTGAATTATTTAAGGCATACCCTAATTAGAAATGTTCACATGCTCTCCTCTGGTGTCCAGGAATCTGATTAATCTCGTGGCCTTCCTAGTCCTATCAACTGCTATCCACAGGCCTGTAAAAAATACTGTTTTCTTTTCCCAAGTAAGACATGTCTCAAGGCAGAAAGGAAAAGTAAATAAGTACTTTTCAACAAGATTGAGTCATAACTGCTCTCCTTTACCCTGCAGTCAGCATCTCTTGAAGAAACTACTAAACAGTTACTTCTCTCTTTTTTAAAAACACCATCCACAGTTCTTAAGGACAAGTGACACTCTTCAGGAATCTCTGCTTTAAAGCAAATCCCTGAAACTCAGAGCAATGTGTTTATCTCCAACAAAGACTAAGAAGGTGACTGAAAAGGATGCAATGTGAGTGAGGATAAATAGAACTTTATGGTGGACAGTAGTTAAAATCAAAGTGAAATGCAAAAGCATCAGATCGATGCTTCCTATCTGAGGCAATTCTGTTAACAGAAAATATTTTGACAAAAACACTGAGTTGGAGTAGGTCAGATGCTCTCAGTTCAGTTCAGTCACTCAATTCAGTTCAGAATTGTGTCCGATTCTTTGCGACCCCATGGAATGCAGCACACCAGGCTTCCCTGTCCATCACCAACTCCCGGGGCTTACTCAAATCCATGTCCATAGAGTTCGTGATACCATCCAACCATTTCATCTTCTGTCCTCCCCTTTTCTTTCCTCCTGCCTTCAATATTTCCCAGCATCAGGGTCTTTTCTAATGAATCAATTCTTCGTATCAGGTGGCCAAAGTATTGGAATTTCAGCTTCAGCATCAGTCCTTCCAATGAATCTTCAGGGTTATTTCCTTTAGAATTGACTGGTTTGATGTCCTTGCAGTCCAAGGGATTCTGAAAGGTCTTCTCCAACAACACAGTTCAAAAGCATCAATTCTTCGGAGCTCAGCTTTCTTTATAGTCCAACTCTCACATCCATACATGACAACTGGAAAAACCATAGCTTTGACTAGACAGACCTTTGTTGGTAAAGTAATGTCTCTGCCTTTTAATATAGTCTTAGTTTTCTGAATGTTGAGTTTTAAGCCAACTTTTTCACTCTCCTCTTTCGCTTTCATCAAGAGGCTCTTTAGTTCTTCTTCACTTTCTGACAGAAGGGTGGTATCATCTGCATATCTGAGGTTATTGATATTTCTCCTGGCAATCTTGATTCCAGCTTGTGTTTCTTCCAGTCCAGCATTTCTCATGATGTACTCTGCATATAAGTTAAATAAGCAGGGTGACAGTATACAGCCTTGACGTACTCCTTTCACAATTTGGAATCAGTCCATTGTTTCATGTCCAGTTCTAACTGTTGCTTCTTGACCTGCATACAGATGTCTCAGGAGGCAGGTCAGGTGGCCTGGTATTCCCATCTCTTTCAGAATTTTCCAGTTTGTTGTGATCCACACAGTCAAAGGCTTTGGCGTAGTTAATGAAGCAAAAGTAGATGTGTTTCTGGAACTCTATTGCTTTTTTGATGATCCACCGGATGTTGGCAATTTGATCTCTGGTTCCTTTGCCTTTTCTAAATCCAGCTTGAACATTTGGAATTTCACAGTTCACGGTTCACATACTGTTGAAACCTGGCTTGGAGAATTTTGAGCATTACTTTGCTAGTGTGTGAGATGAGTGTAATTGTGCGGTAGTTTGAGCATTCTTTGGCATTGCCTTTCTTTGGGATTGGAATGAGACCTGACCTTTTCCAGTCCTGTGGCCACTGCTGAGTTTTCCAAATTTGCTGGCATATTGAGTGCAGCACTTTCACTGCATCATCTTTCAGGATTTGAAATAGCTCAACTGGAATTCCATCACCTCCACTAGCTTTGTTCATAGTGATGCTTCCAAAGGCCCACTTGACTTCGCATTCCAGGATGTCTGGCTCTAGGTGAGTGATCACACCATCATGGTTATCTGGGTCATGAAGATCTTTTTTTGTATAGTTCTTCTGTGTATTCTTGCCACCTCTTCTTAATATCTTCTGCTTCTGTTAGGTCCATACTATTTCTGTCCTTTATTGTGCCCATCTTTGCATGAAATGTTCCCTTGGTGTCTCTAATTTTCTTGAAGAGATCTCTAGTCCTTCCCATTCTATTGTTTTCCTCTATTTCTTTGCATTGATTGCTGAGTAAGGCTTTCTTATTTCTTCTTTCTTTTCTTTGGAACTCTGCATTCAAATGGGTATATCTTTCCTTTTCTCCTTTGCCTTTTGCTTCTCTTCTATTCATAGCTGTTTGTAAGGCCTCCTCAGACAAGCATTTTGCCTTTTTGTATTTCTTTTTCTTGGGGATGGTCTTGATCACTGCCCCCTTGCACTTTGTCACAAATCTCCGTCCAGAGTTCTTAAGTGATTCTGTCTATCAGATCTAATCCCTTGAATCTATTTGTCACTTCCATTGTATAATCATAAGGGATTTGATATAGGTCATACCTGAGTGGTCTAGTTGTTTTCCCTACTTTCTTCAATTTAAGTCTGAATTTTGCAATAAGGAGTTCATGATCTGAGCCATAGTCAGCTCCCAGTCTTGTTTTTGCTGATTGTATAGAAAACGAAGATCATGGCATCTGGTCCCATCACTGCATGGGAAATAGATGGGGAAACAGTGGAAACAGTGTCAGACTTTATTTTTCTGGGCTCCAAAATCACTGCAGATGGTGACTGCAGTCATGAAATTAAAAGACGCTTACTCCTTGGAAGGAAAGTTATGACCAACCTAGATAGCATATTCAAAAGCAGAGACATTACTTTACCAACAAAGGTTCGCCTAGTCAAGGCTATGGTCTTTCCTGTGGTCATGTATGGATGTGAGAGCTGGACTGTGAGGAAGGCTGAGCGCCGAAGAATTGATGCTTTTGAAGTGTGGTGTTGGAGAAGACTCTTGAGAGTCCCTTGGACTGCAAGAAGATCCAACCAGTCCATTCTGAAGGAGATCAATCCTGGAATTTCTTTAGAAGGAATGATGCTAAAGCTGAAACTCCAGGATTTTGGCCACCTCATGAGAAGAGTTGACTCATTGGAGAAGACTCTGATGCTGGGAGGGATTGAGGGCAGGAGGAGAAGGGGACGACAGAGGATGAGATGGCTGGATGGCATCACTGACTCTATGGACATGAATTTGAGTGACCTCCGGGAGCTGGTGATGGACAGGGAGGCCTGGCGTGCTGCGGTTCATGGGGTCGCAAAGAATCGGACACGACTGAGCAACTGATCTGATCTGATCTCCATCTTTGGCTACAAAGAATATAATCAATCTGATTTTCGGTTTGACCTCAGATGTTCTAAGGGTACAAAAAAAAAAATCTTGCTTAGGCTGATAGCAGAACTTTTGGTTAAAAAGTTGCTGGAAAGTTCTAACTGAAGAGTGATTTTGAGAATTCCAATGCCACCTGAGATGAACCAAGAAATGGTAGCATAAAACTAAAATAGCTGGATAATATTAGAACAACAACCGAAATCTTGTGAAAGCATAGGTGAGCTACCAAGGCAGAGAGGATTTGATGAGTAAGATACCAGCTAAACCAACAATGCATTAAGCTTCACCTGACACTCTATACCTATTCTGCCCTCGAGACATTTGCTAATACACAGGTGAAGAGGCTGAGAAGCCAGGCAGAAAACCCTGCTGGGAGATGGAGAAGCTAAGCAGAGCCTTTGTCTTAATTGGGAGGCACAAACAGGAGTGCAGAAGGAGCCGGGCAGCCAGGCTACAAGGGAGTACAGAGGAGGGAGGCTGACAGTCTTGGTATAGAATTATAGGTTGGCAGTTATGTACCCCCAGTACTTTAGGAAATGTCATTCCATCCACTTCTAGCTTCTATTGTTTCTGTCCACATTAAGTGTTGGCAACGTTGTGCAGCAACTGGCACTCTCACACATTGCTGGAGAGGCTGAAATTGGCAAGTGACTCTGGAAACTATTAGGTAAAATCCAGTAAAGCCAAAGCATGAGTACCATGTGCCCAGCAACCCCATCTCCTGGGATAGACCTGGTGGAAATGCATATACAGGTGCACCAAAAGACACATGCAAAAATGCTGTGCACGGAAGCAGTCCAGATGCCTACCAACAGTGGAATGGACGGGTTTTAGTATATTCATATAACAATCTACTGTGCTTCTGTGAGAAAGAATGACTGCTGCTCACAAAAACACAGATGGATTTCACATATAGAAGGTGAGAAAGAAAGGAGGACATTCTGTATGGTTCCATTTATATAAAACTGCACAACACTCACAACTGTATTACCTGTGGGAGATGGACAGCAATGACTGGGGATCCTCAGTGGCCTTCTGGGCTACTGTGACTTAACACTGCATAGATACATTGCATGATCATGCTGTGAAAATTCAACAAACTGCACTTATGGTCTACGCACTTTCCAGAATGTATGTTAAACTTTAATTCTTAAAAGTTTGTTTTTAAAACAAGAATAGAAATGCAGACATATAGAAGAGATGTGTGGACACAAAGGGGCAAGGGGAGGGTGAGATGAATTGGGAGATTAGGTCTGACATAAATACACTGTCATGTGTAAAATAGATAGCAAGTGGGAAGCTGTTTCATAGCACAGGGAGCTCAGCTTGGTGCTCTGTAATGACCTACAGGGGGAGGATGGGGAATGGGAGGGAGGCTCAAGAGGGAACCTATCTGTATACATGTAGCCGATATATTTCATTGTACATAAGACACTAACACAACATTGCAAAGTAATTATCCTGCAATAAAAAAAAAAAGGTTTTTTTAAAAAAGTTTAAAAGGATGAAATCTAAGAATTTCTTTTAGCAATATGACAAGATAGATCACCTGAACACTACCTCATTACACAGCAGCCAGAGGTGTTGGATAACAGATAACCAATACCTTTTGTAAATGTACAAATGAACTCTCCAGGAAGCTAGGGAAACCCCAGGGGCCAACACTGGGGAAAGCAATGATTTCTTTACTCTGGTGGGAGACCGGAGGGCTAAGAGATAAAAGATAAGAAGATGCAAAGCCTTGGGTCCTCACAGGGTGTAAAGGTACAGACTCCTGCATAAGCGTAGGAACCCTGAAGGGCTATGTCCTATGAATAAGATTGTCTGAAAGAGAAAAAAAAAAAATCCACCGTTAAGTAAACAGAAAGACTGTCTGTCGAGCCCAGGCTCGATCTGAAAAAGTTGACCATAAGGAAGACTTTCCTGAAAATCTGTAACTGTGGGGCTTGTCTTCAGTTGAGCTGGGGATCACATTTGTATTCCCTGTTTAAACGAGATACCAGATACAGAAAGAGCTGCCAAGGGACATGCTCAGATTTTTCTTTACTTTCCCAGAAAGACAGTGAGCAACAGAGAAGCTGGAATGAAAAGCGTCAGTTCAGTTCAGTTCAGTCGCTCAATCGTGTCCGACTCTTTGCGACCCTATGAATCGCAGCACGCCAGGCCTCCCTGTCCATCACCAACTCCCGGAGTTCACTGAGACTCACATTCATCGAGTCAGTGATGCCATCCAGCCATCTCATCCTCTTCTCCTCCTGCCCCCGATCCCTCCCAGCATCAGAGCCTTCTCCAATGAGTCAACTCTTCACATGAGGTGGCCAAAGTACTGGAGTTTCAGCTTTAGCATCATTCCTTCCAAAGAAATCCCAGGGCTGATCTCCTTCAGAATGGACTGGTTGGATCTCCTTGCAGTCCAAGGGACTCTCAAGAGTCTCAACACCACAGTTCAAAGCATCAATTCTTCAGCACTCAGCTTTCTTCACAGTCCAACTCTCACTTCCATACATCACCACTGGAAAAAACAGAGCCTTGACCAGATGGACATTTGTTGGCAAAATAATGTCTCTGCTTTTGAATATGCTATCTAGGTTGGTCATAACTTTCCTTCCAAGGAGTAAGCATCTTTTAATTTCATGGCTGCAGTCACCATGTGCAGTGATTTTGGAGCCCACAAAAATAAAGTCTGACACTGTTTCCACTGTTTTCCCATCTATTTCCCACGAAGTGACGGGACCAGATGCCATGATCCTCATTTTCATTGAGCTTTAAGCCTTACCTAGAGCCAGACATCCTGGAATGTGAAGTCAAGTGGGCCTTAGAAAGCATCACTACGAACAAAGCCAGTGGAGGTGATGGAATTCCAGTGGAGCTATTCCAAGTCCTGAAAGACCATGCTGTGAAAGTGCTGCCAGCAAATTTGGAAAATTCAGCAGTGGCCACAGGACTGGAAAAGGTCAGTTTTCATTCCAATCTCAAAGAAAGGCAATGCCAAAGAATGCTCAAACTACCGCACAATTGCACTCATCTTACATGCTAGTAAAGTGATGCTCAAAATTTTCCAAGCCAGGCTTCAGCAATATGTGAACCATGAACTTCCTGATGTGCAAGCTGGTTTTAGAAAAGGCAGAGGAACCAGAGATCAAATTGCCAACATCAGCTGGATCATGGAAAAAGCAAGAGAGTTCCAGAAAAACATCTATTTCTGCTTTATTGACTATGCCAAAGCCTTTGACTGTGTGGATCACAATAAACTGTAGAAAATTCTGAAAGAGATGGGAATACCAGACCACGTGATCTGCCTCTTGAGAAATTTGTATGCAGGTCAGGAAGCAACAGTTAGAACTGGACATGGAACAACAGACTGGTTCCAAATAGGAAAAGGAGTACGTCAAGGCTCTATATTGTCACTCTGCTTATTTAACTTATATGCAGAGTACATCATGAGAAACACTGGACTGGAAGAAACACAAGCTGGAATCAAGATTGCTGGGAGAAATATCAGTAACCTCAGATATGCAGATGACACCACCCTTATGGCAGAAAGTGAAGAGGAACTAAAAAGCCTCTTGATGAAATGAAAAGGATATGTCCTTCTATCTCAAAATTCTGGCCAGACTTTATATCAGCAGAAATTTCCAAGGAAGATTTTGCCATCAAGGGAGGCACCTGCACTTTATAATTAAGAAGGAACATAAAATCCTTAGCGGCTTAGGTATCTTCCACAAAATAAGCCTTTTAAAAACCTGCAATGTTTTTGACTTGATATTTAATTCTACAAACTCTTAATAAACACTTAAGACAGTCCCTGTCTCAAGGAGATTTTAATCTCTCAGCACAGAGAAAAGTCACAGGCAAACACACGTGCCTCTGAGCACAGAATGCTCAACTCTTGTTTGCCTTCACCAGTTTCTTCAGTCGGTCCCTCACATGATTTCCAGATTCTTTCCCATTCTGGTTCCTAGAGATAAGAAAGTTACATAGATTTCTAATGAGCAGTTGATGAAATTAAGGATGTTGCAAAGGAAGTGCTCAGGGACTAAAGCAAGCTGAGGGGTGAACAATGGCAGTCCATGATGGAGGCTGTCCTAAATTCTCATGTCTTGGGAAGGAACATGGTCCCATGAATCTGTAAGTGCCAAAGGCAGTAACAATGCAATGGAGGAGAAAGCACTTTTATAACACACATTTCAAAAGTCAGAATGAGAGGAACTTGAAATCCAATCAATCTCCTAAGCAATCTGGGATGTAAGTTTATTCCATAGCGATAAAATTTAATATTTACATAAACTGGGTTTTTTCCCACTTTCAGCCAGTTATTTTCATATCAGGTATTAATCAAAACCTAGTTAAATAGATCACAAAATAAGCCAACAGTAAACAAGGAATGTCTCAGAAGAAACTACTGAGCTGTCCTCACCATGCCTGTTGGTAGTCCTATAGCTATTTAAGTCAAACTAATAAATGGGTGGAAAATGTAGATTTAAAGAGTAGTTTTCAGTAGACACATTTTACATTTTGGTGGTGCTAGTGGTAAAGGACCCACCTGCCAATGCAGGAGATGTAAAAAGACTCAGGTTCGATCCCTGGGTCAGGAAGATCCCCTGGAGGAGGGCATGGCAACCCACTCCAGTATTCTTGCCTGGAGAATCCCATGGACAGAGGAGCCTGGTGGGCTAGTCTATAGGGTTGCAAAGGGTCAGACACGAGTGAAGTGACTTATCATGCACTAGTAATGATGGCATTATTTTCATTCTCAGAAAAATCTGGAGCAAACCCAGAAGAAAGGTCGATGGCTCATGGGAATCATGGCTGCACAAGAAAGAAACTTTTCTCAGGTTACCGCTCCAGTCCTCACTCCTTACCTGATGCTCAAGACCCCACAAAACAGCATGGCTCCTCTATTCTGCTCCTACCATTCCCCAGCACATTCTGCTATACCCAGTTCAGGTCTTTTAGGGTCGGCTGAGCCCACAAGGGCGTACCCCAAGCCTCTGCTCTGAGTGACTTCCTGGAAGACACGCCCCCTTCACTCTTCCTCCTCCTTCTTGCTCACCTGTCGGGCTACAGCCATCTCCCCAGCCCATAACACTCTCAGTGGTCACCTCAGCCCCCCAACTGCAATTCTTCCCCTTCAACCCCCACAGCATTTAATGCCATGCTGCCTTTGGCATTAGCCTTTGTCCTGCTATTTTTGACATTTGATATGTTCAGATTGTATCTCCTTGGCTAAACTGCCGGCTCCTTGAAAGAAGAAACCTGATTCCTATCTTTCACCATAAAATCCCCCAAAGGGTTTGGCATAAGTGGTTCTGTGTCATGAACCTCAGGGCATCACTTTCCATTTAATCCTATACATTTCAGGATGAAAAAGGGAGGAGGAGAAATTGTGTAAAGACCTGTGCTTTATCCAGGTATCTGCACTTTAGGATAGATTTTGACCTTGAAAGAAAGCATGAAGATGGAACTTTCTTGTGTCCGGAGAGGAATTCAAGCAGAGTACTAGCGCTCCCTGTCTTCCCTTCGTGTCAGGAATAAACCTGTACACCTCCTGACTCAGACAGGGCCTCTGTGAAATACAGCCCACAGCCCGAGAGCACCAGTTCACAAGCCCTCCTTTTCCCCTGCATCGTCTCTGCCAGCGTGATCCTGAGAGAAGCACTGTCGGGTTTCCCATACAGTATCTCTGACCAGTGCCAGTAGTTTCAAAAGCTCATCTGCCAGCTTTGTCCCAGCAGGAACCAGCCCAAAGGTTATTGGCTACACAAGCAAATCATCCTGTTTGTGTCCAGAGTCACTGTTTACAGTGATTCTCCAATTTTGCTGCCTATTCAAACTACTGGGGAAGCTTTCAAAAATTCATATGCCTGGCTGCATCCATACCGTCTAAATAAGAATCTCTGGGAATGGGCCTAGGCATCAGTGTTTTCCCCTGTGATTTCAATGTGCCGCCAAGTTTGAGAAGCTGTGCTTTAACCAGGTCCATCAGCAACCCACCCAAATTCACTCTGGAGTATAATATTTGAAAATACTGCTGATTCTGGAATGAATGCCTGATTGCAGAAGGCAGTGCAGACAGGACTTCTCTTTGATTACTTGGCTGACCAGATACCTAGCTTGTGATTAAGCTCACCTTCAGTGTTTCCATATTTTCTTCTTCCCTGTGGTCTTTTGAAACTCAACTAACATCAAAGTAAACAAGAATCTAGAAATGACAATACCACATTTTGCTCTCTGAGTAGGGAGAGGGGCTCCCCGTGGTTCTTGTGCCTGACTGTTCATTAGAATCACCTGGGATATTTATCACACAGATGCATGGCCCTAACCTCAGAGATGTTGGCTCAGTTGGTCTAGAGCTGTGGTTCTGAATGTCCGATCTCCAGAACAACAGCTTTTATAACACTGTGGATTGCTTTAGAAATGCAAACTCTCAGGCGCCATCTCAGATCTACTGAATCAGAAACTAGGAAGGAGGGGGAGGTGGACGTAGGGGCCAAAATCTGTATTTTAATAAGCGCTCCAGGGAATGATGGTCTTGATGAAGTTTGAGAACCACTGGTCCAGGAAGGACTGAGGTCCAGATGATTTTGAAAAGACCCATAGGTATTTCTGCTGGGCAGTCTGGGTAGAGACTCCTGTATCACATAAATAGCACTGGCTTAGGGAGATAACACCTGCCCTTCACTGCAATTTCCATGCTCTCCTGATGTCCAGTCCTCCAGGAGAAACAGCGTGTCTTCCACCAGGGTGAATATAAGAGCTCTTGCATTACATTGAAAAAATAGCTGGTTTGGTGTTGGTATATTCAGTCATTTTAACAAGTGAATTAGATCAGCAGGGAAGTCCATCTTACTATATGCTCAAACATTTGTCAATAAAATACCCCATCCGTATCATCTCCCCATCAAATGAACTGTCTTTCCTTCAAACCTAAAAGAGCCAGTTAACAGTGACTCCATGTAAAAATATAACCATCTTATTTGATTCAATAGGATATAAGAGACCTGAATATGAAACATCTATTTCATTTTGAAACAGGCCTTTGAGTCAAAATTTCACGCTTCCATAGGGCATCCATCTCATCCTTCAAAGAGAACTTAATAGTTTAATAAGCTCAGGGTTTTTATTTGTGCGATGATGACACTTAGAATTCTAGCTTTCATGCAGTCTCAGGATAGAAGCCTCTGGCAAGATATGTAATAAATGGGATCTTTATATGAACAGCAATTCATATTTTTACTTAAAGGAAGTTCCTATGCAATGACTAATGCTTCCAAGAGTGGATTACAGGCTGGTTTTTCTCTTCTTGTCCAGCATTTCTTGGGCCTTGGGGTAAAAGAAGTATCACTTACCTCTTTTGGAGCTCCAACGGTGCTTCATAAGAAAGGGGATAAGCCTACAGATCAGTTTATAGCTCTGACAGTGGTTGGTGATAAGTTACTGATGTGGCATAAAAGATGTACTAATTGCCTTAGACAAGAGAAGTTGAGACTGCAAGCATGCCTTTCTCATACATGCATCACACACAGTCAACAAGGCGTTGCACTCGTGGACAGCTCTGGGCAGTCCGATGTGCCTCCTGAGAGTTTACCTCGAGGGCAGTAGATGTCGGGAGCCCATCGGTTGCACTCATAATTGTCTGCTGCCTTTTCGCAGGTGAAGCACTTAAATCCACCAGGATATGGTGTGGCTACAAAAAAAATCAAGAGAGAAGATTAATTTTTTAGATTGAGCATAAAAGCCTACATGGTGAAGTGAGAGGTTTTTATTTTTAAATTTTATTTGTATTTCTTATTTTCTTTTATTAAATATAACATTAAAGGATTATTAGATCACAGAGGATTTTCAAAGAGTCTGAAAGTGTTAACTGGCAACTAGCCCTAGATTTGAGAATTTGTAAAATGCTGGACAAAACATAAAAAACAGCAATGTAACAGTGTGGAGCCTGTAGTTTTAGGCGTTATATAGAAATGCACATAGGAATTTTTTAAATTATTTTTTTAAAAGGATTATCAAAATAGCCTGACAGTTTCTTAAAAAACTAAACTTGCAACTATCATATGACTCAGCAACTGCACTCCTGGGCATCAATCCCTGAGAAATGAAAATGTACATTCACACAAAAACCTGTACACAAGTGTTCACAGCAACTGTCTTTGTAACATTGCCAAACTGGAAACAACCCAGATGTCCTTCGATGGGTGAAGGTTAAACAAACGGCAGTACATCCATACCATGGAACACTAGTCAGCAATAATAATGAATATTAATATAGTCAACAACCTGGGTGAATTTCTAGGAAATTATCCTGACCGAAAGAAGTCAACCCCCAAAGGTTATATACTGTATGATTCTGTTTATGTAACATTCCATTTATGTAACATTTTTTACATGAGAAAAGTTTAGAAGTGGAGAAAAGATTAGTGGTGGCTAGGAGGCTGGGGATGAGAGTGGTAGGAGAGAGGGGGTCAGAGGGACATGGTGTGAATGAGGCCAACAGAAGGAATCTTTGTGCTACTGAAATTGTCTAGTGTCTAGACTTGGTGGTGGATCCACAAACCTACATGTGATAAAATTATGTATAACTACACAAAAACATTCATGCAAAAATACACAAATGAACCTGAGTAAAATGTGGGAAGTCTGAATAAAACCGGTGGATTAATGTATTAGCATCAATAACCTGGTTGTACTATTATTCTACAGCTTTTTAAAATGTCACCATTGGGGTAAACTGGGTAAGGTACACATGGACTCTCTACATATAATTTCTTATAAGTACTGCTGTAGCTATAATAATCTCAGTAAAAATATCGATTAACAAAGGGCACTCTAGATTTCCTATCATTGACTTTTATATGTCAACTTAAGTAGGCATATTAACATGGCAAATATAAATACTAGGCTCAATCATTAAAACTTTATTGATGTTTGATCATTTCTTATCAACATCATTTCTTTAGCTCAATCTAAAATTTTTATCGGGCTGGACATGACATAATTAAGCATCCTGGGGGATAGTAAGTGTCAGCTAAGAGAATAGTCTTTGTCGCTAAAATACATGCTGCCTGTGCAGAGGTGACCCTCCTAACAAGGCCTGGGAGCCCACAGCCAATGTCAGGGGCAGCGTGCTGAAGGCATGGTGGGGGTGTGGATGCACTGTGGAATCCTAGCTCCAGCCTCAGGGATTCATGATTCCAGGAAGCTCTTCCTAGCCATCCCCTCCATTCCCCATTCCTGAGCTGCCTCTTCCTTCTGACGGGGCTGTCCTCCAGTACGTGTATTCTTTGCCTTGCACTTGTGTTCAGGTGGGATACACCCATGAGAGTCGGGCTCTTAGACTGCACCACACACTAAGAGTCTCCTTGGCATTTAAGGAAGAGGATCCACAAGGACTGTCAGGAGAGGCTGTCTGTCCTATTCCCTGATGTATTTTCATTTGCTGCTTAGTTCTAATCATTTGCTTGCTTTGTTGCTTAGAGTTTTGCCTTTCATAGACAGAACTTGTGTGTGTGTGTGTGTGTGTGTGTGTGTGTCTGTTCTAATTTGTAAAACTACCTGGCCTCTTTGAAAGCTGCAAACACGCAAACACTTCATCTGCAGCAGCCAACTGTTCTTCCTCGCAGATGGCTGAGCCTGCATGTCCCACTGGCGGAAATAATCATCTCAGGGTAAATTGCTTTGCCCACATGGAACCAATTAAGTATGTTATCAAAAATAAATGAAGGAGGAGGCAGCAGCTTAAGGCCAGAATTATGGGCCAGATATAACTTTGATTTTCACCTTGCCTAGAATAGCTGCCCATCTTGCTTGCAGTATTTCACAGAGCTGACTCTGACAATATCCAATAAGCTAACATGATCAAAAGTTATAAACTATCTAAAAAAGACAGATAACTGGAACATTTAACAGGCCCATTTGAGAGTTCTATGTTCCTCCTAGTGACTGGCAACTCAAGTTCATAAGCAGAATGATTCTGAGAGCATGGGTTGTCTTAAAAAATGAGGAATGGAAGGCAGCCTAGCCATAGCCATCCAACCACTGCATACCCAGAGAGAAAATTTCACTCTGGTTAAACATGCTCTCCCTATCATGTAATTATAATAAAGCAGAAGTCAATTGTTTTGTAAAACTACATATAGAAAATTTTTCTATCTTTATATCCTACTGCCTAGATAGGTGGGTTACACTCAAGTTAAAAGATTCTGGTTTAGGTAAGTATACACCTAAAGAATTTAAAATAGATTCTCATATTCCAAAAGGCATTCAATATTCTTACAGACATTTTAACTAGATTATTTTTATAAATACCATCATTAAAATCCATACAATGTATTTTAGGAAATTATCCTGATCGGATACATTAAATATAGTTTTGCTAGCTACTTTAAGGTATTCAATGTATAAAAAAATGTAATGGGTAAAATTTTGTAAGATTTGAAGTAGAATTATTAAAGAAGGAGTTTTGAAAAAAAAGATGTAGATTATTTGTCAAAGAAGAGCATTTCTCAAAAAATGATCATATTCACCAAGGTTTATGACTGCCAAGTTAACCATAATACTTCAGCTTGCATGATTAATTCACTAGAGTACCCAATTTTATCTGTCTGTCACAGCAGCCAGTAAGATTTTTAGCTGGAATGCTGGATTAGTTATTACTGGAAACTTTCCCATCAAAGAGATAAATTAAGAACTTTGAAAAAAGACTGATGATCCAGCCATTCCAAAAATAAACTTATTCAGAGTCTAGCACTAGCAAGTTGTAGTGTCCCCAAATTTGGATTAATAGAGTCTTAAAATTATCTTTTGCAAGACTAGTGACAATATTAAACACTGCCATTTCTTATACGAGTAGGCTTAGACTCTGAAATTAACTCAGAGTATATAAAACTTTAAACAGGAATATGAGCTAAAATACTAGGATAGCAACAGACGCTCTGTTTAAAACCATTTATCTCTGAAAGTGTTTGACAATTAACCAAAGGATCTCATTTTTGATGAGCTTGATTTTTGAATCCACAACTTCATATCTGTGTGCATTCTCAACAATGATAGTCTAACATTTACTTCTAGGAACTTGTATTTATATACCTTGGCAGGTAGCAGTGACAAGTAAATAATCAAATCCTTTTCGGTAACAAATCTCTGAAAACAGACTCAGCTTTCAGTCAATAATTACAGCACAATGCTATGTAATGGTTAAATTCCCCATCCTGGAAATATTTAGCTAAAAAGCAAGGTCTACAGATGAACAATTATCTCCACTAACTTGCTAACTGATACTGCATCTGATAAAAAAGTTTTGTTTTCTTTTTTTTTTTTTTTTTTTAAAAAGGGACAGAAAGAGGTTCCTAAGAGATGTGCTATTTTCTTCTGTGTTACTTCAAAGCATTACAAAGCAAGTAGGGTTTCAAATTGTTGTGGCCCCAGCTGCGAATGAATCTAATTTGGCTCTTGATCACAGAGTTAATAAGCTTAGTACTCTGTATTTCAGGGCATAAGTCCTTGGTCCCTCAAGAGAAGGTGATTGTAAAGAAAAAAAGAAAAGCCAAAGTGCCCAGTTACTCCCTGTAATATAATCTGTCCATTAACTTTCCTGGTCAGCCATAGTTCAACCAACCATAATTCATTTGTAAGGCATCAGAAAAGATTTCGTCTTTGTTTCCATTTCTTGGAAATTTTGCCTGGATACAGGCCTTAAGTTACCAAAACCACAGTGAGAAAAGAGTCTTGTTTTAAAACGTATACTGATGTGTAATGTATCCAAACTTTTATTTTTCATTCTTGCTAAATTAATTACCATTGGTTTTAGAAACTGGATGCAAACACAAAATTTCTAGAAATCTCATAAACTGACCTTATCCGGCCATGAAGCAACAACATGTTGTCAGTATAATTTAATACCATGAATATATTCCTGATAGAAATGCATTTGCTGGGACCTTTCTAAACAGTCTTCATACTCCCTAAAATTTCCCAGGCAAGCATACTGGAGTGGGTAGCTATTCCCTTCTCCAGGGGATCTTCCCAACCCAGGGATTGAACCCCCGTCTCTGTCATTGTAGTCAGATTCTTTACCTCTGAGCCACTAGGGAAGCCCTCTTGTAAAGTAGAATTATGGTAAATTTTAACTGCCTCACTATCTGGGAGTAAACAAGGCACCTGCAGAGACAGAACTCTTTGGTCCACATGATTAAGAAAAGCTACAGAATATGCAACCAGAGGATTTCTCTGGAAAGGTTTCTATTACAAGGACAGAAAAGAGGCCAAGAACAGGCTGAAGTCACTTAGGATGTTAAATTCTGCTATTATGTATGAGGTCTAACAACCAAATAAGTAGCTCCATGTCTCTTAAAATGAACACCTGCTTTAAAGGTTTTTATTAGGCTTGTGGTACTTTAATTATGGGCTGGGAAGAAATCCATCATATTTCACATGAAAAAGAAAAAACATATAAATGATGAAAAAGAATGTTATTGAGGACGGTGCCTTAAGTTTGAAAGCCATTAAGTTTATTTCTTTTAAAGGCTTAGAAACTTCAAAGATTATAGGGAACCATAGAGCAAAGGAGATTAGTCATGGGAGGCTGAACTTTGCCAACCCAGGTTTCAGCCCCACACCTTGCTATCTCTGAGAGCTGTTTGGGGTCTTGGAGAAAAGAGTTCGTGTTTGTCTGGTGTAGAAACGTGTCTTCTCACATCTTGAGCATCACTGTATTTCTCCTTGGGCAGGTTCTGAGCAGTATCTAATATTAATGGCATCGGGCTCACTCACTGACCCCAGGAAAGCTATCTGTGCCTCCATCTACAAAGGGAGGTGATTATATTAATAATTCAAAATCAAAATAATCCCACACTTCCCTCATCTATTTTTTATTATCTATGTTCTACAGAAACCTGCTTATTTGTGGAGAGAGAGCTTTATATAAATTCAGTCTACTAGATGCCACTCAAGGGCAGACGGCTATGACCATTTAAAAAAATCCAAGTGTAAAAACAAGCAAACATACACCAAAAACTTCTGAAATAGTTCAGAGAAATGTGAAGTTAACTCTGCTTTAAAGTGTGCAGAATAAACCAAGTTCTGGCCAAGTGGGAAACATGGACAGGAACTTGAATCCAGCATGAACTTATATTCCTCATGACCAGTTATGGAGACTCTGAAAGAGAACTTAGCCCAGACCTGTGGGTGAATCAACATACAATGTAGCTTATGAACGACTGCCTCTGCCCTTCTCCATATTCCAAAATCATATCAGAAAACTCCATCACTTCTTTCTGTATCAGTCAGTTCAGTCACTCAGTCGTGTCTGACTCTGTGACCCCATGGACTTCAGCATGCCAGACTTCCCTGTCCATCACCAACTCCCAGAGCCCACTCACTCATGTCCATAGTGTCCGTGATGCCATCCAACTATCTCATCCTCTGTCGTCCCCTTCTCCTCCTGCCTTCAATCTTTCCAAGCATCAGGGTCTTTCCCAGTGAGTCAGTTGTTCTCATCAGGTGGCCGAAGAATTGGAGTTTCAGCTTTAGTATCAGTCCTTCCAATGGATATTCAGGACTGATTTCCTTTAGGATTGACAGGCTGGATCTCCCTGCAGTCCAAGGGACTCTCAAGAGTCTTCTCCAACAACAGAGTTCAAAAGCATCAGTTCTTCAGTGCTCAGCTTTCCTTATACTCCAACTCTCATATCCATCCACGACCATCGGAAAAAACATATCTTTGACTAGACAGATCTTTGTTAGTAAAGTAATGTCTCTGCTTTTTAATATGCTGTCGAGGTTGGTCATAACTTTTCTTCCAAGGAGTAAGCGTCTTTTAATTTCATGGCTGCAGTCACCCTCTGCAGTGATTTTGGAACCCCCCAAAAATAAAGTCTCTTACTGTTTTCATTGTTTCCCCATCTATTTGCCATGAAGTGATGGGACCAAATGCCACAATCTTAGTTTTCTTAATGTTGAGTTTTAAGCCAACTCTTTCACTCTCCTCTTTCACTTTCATCAAGAGGCATTTTAGTTCTTCACTTTCTGACAGAAGGGTGGTATCATCTGCGTATCTGAGGTTATTGATATTTCTCCTAGCAATCTTGATTCCAAGCTTGTGCTTCATCCAGCCCAGCATTTCTCATGATGTACTCTGCATATAAGTTAAATAAGCAGGGTGACAATATACAGCCTTGACATATTCCTTTTCCTATTTGGAACCAGTCTGTTGTTCCATGTCCAGTTCTAACTTGCTTCTTGACCTGCATACAGATTTCTCAGGAGGCAGGTCAAATGGCCTTGTATTCCCATCTATTGAAGAATTTTCCACAGTTTGTTGTGATCCACATAGTCAAAGGCTTTGGCATAGTCAGTGAAGCAAAAGTAGATGTTTTTCTAGAACTCTATTGCTTTTTTGATGATCCAGTAGATGTTGGCAATTTGATCTCTGGTTCCTCTGCCTTTTCTAAATCCAGCTTGAACATTTGGAAGTTCACAGTTCACATACTGTTGAAATCTGGCTTGGAGAATTTTAAGCACTATTTTATTAGAGTGTGAGATGAGTGCAACTGTGCAGTTGTTTAAACACTCTTTTACATTGCCCCTTCTTAGGGACTGGAATGAAAACTGACTTTTTCTAGTCCTGTGGCCACTGCTGAGTTTTCCAGATATGCTGGCATATTGAGTGCAGCACTTTCACAGCATCATCTTTCAGGATTTGAAATAGCTCCACTGGAATTCCATCACCTCCACTAGCTTTGTTCATAGTGATGCTTCCTGATGCCCACTTGACTTCACTTTCCAGGATGTCTGGCTCTAGGTCAGTGATCACACCATCATGGTTATCTGGGTCATGAAGATATTTTCGTATAGTTTCTCTGTGTATTCTTGCCACCTCTTCTTAATATCTTCTACTTCATTTAGGTTTCTGTCCTTTATTGTACCCGTCTTTGCATGAAATGTTCCCTTGGTATCTCTAATTTTCTTGAAGAGATCTCTAGTCTTTACCATTCTATTGTTTTCTTCTATTTCTTTTCATTGATTGCTGAGGAAGGCTTTCTTATATATCCTTGCTATTCTTTGGAACTGTGCATTCAAATAGGTATATCTTTTCTTTTCTCCTTTGCCCTTAGCTTCTCTTCTTTTGTCAGCTATTTGTAAGGCCTCCTCAGACAACCATTTTGCCTTTTTGCATTTCTTTCTGTATAGTGAGCTCTTTTTAATAAGGCCATGGCTCTATTCAATTAACACAGGTCAGGTCAGTTCAGTTCAGTCTCTCAGTCATGTCCGACTCTTTGGAAACCTACAGACTGCAGCATGCCAGGCCTCCCTGTCCATCACCAACTCCCAGAGTCTACTCAAACTCGTGTCCATTGAAGTTGATGATGCCTTCCAACCATCTCATCCTCTGTCATTTCCTCCTCCTGCCTTCAATCTTTCCCTGCATCAGAGTCTTTTCGAATGAGTCAGTTCTTCGCATCAGGTAGCCAAAGTATTGGATTTTTAGCTTCAGCAGCAGTCCTACCAATGAACATTCAGGACTGATTTCCTTTAGGGTGGACTGGTTGGATCTCCTTGCAGCCCAGGGGACTCTCAAGAGTCTTCTCCAACACCACAGTTCAAAAGCATCAAGTAACATAGGTCACCTGAGTGGAAATTTTCCACCAGTTTCTAAACAACACAGATGGTTGCCCCTCCTGTGCTATTCAAAGGTCATCCTTCAAAGATCCCATTCTGAAATGGACTTTCCAAATATGGTCCCATTTGGGACTTCCTTGGTAGCCTAGTTCAGGGGACACAGGTTTGATCTTTGGTCTGGGAAGATCCCACATGGTGTGGAGCAACTGAGCCCAAGAGCCATAACAACTGAGCCCCTGTTCCTAGAGCCACTGCAAAAAAAAAAAGCCCAAGTTACAACGAAGAGTACCTCTCCTTTGTCACAACTAGAGAAAACCTACACACAGCAACAAAGACCCAACACAGCCAAAAATAAACAAATAAACAGAGGTCCACCCAACACCAGCACTGACACATCATACCACTGAGGAAGAAGCAGTGGGTGTGTTTGTCTGGTTCTTGATCACTTAAATCAACCCCTTTTAATTTTCCTTCCCACTCTGTGTGTATAATCACAGCTTCAGAGAAGGCCAGGCATGGGTCTGTTATGAGGCCTAGTGACTTCTGAGTCTGTCACTGAAGCAGACAAAGAATCCCACAGAAGCTTTAAGTCCTGGCAATGAAACATAAGAGATGGGAACCTAGGCTTTTTTTTTTGTCTCACCGACTCCAATTAAAAGAAGCATGGCTGTGACCCCATGAACTGTAGCCCGTCAAACTCCTCCATCCATGGAATTCTCCAGGCAAGAATACTGGAATGGGTGGTTATTCCCTTCTCCAGGAAATCTTCCTGAGCCAGGGATTGAACCAGGGTCTCCTGCATTGCAGGCAACTTCTTTACCATCTGAGCCACTAGGGAAGCTCTTGGAGAAAATAACACAATGCAATCCTAGAAAACAGAAAAACTACCAAAGTACTCTCTTGTCATGAATGTTACTAAAATACACTGCCTTGCAAAAACAAGCAGCCAGATAAGCTTTCCACTCAATTAACTAGTAGGCATCAGTCTATACTGGTGAGAACAATAAATCTAAAGAAACTACTAGCTGCCAATCAAAAATACATTTGGAGTTAAAAAAATTAGTGATGTATATTTAGCATTCTCAGTTTACTATCTGAGTCAATCACAGTAGCATAAATAATGAGCATCTGATTTCATGTTATGTATGTGCCTAGTACTTTACAAATATTATTTCTAGTCCACAATATAATACTATAGGGTAAACACCATTCTAACCATGCTAGAAATGTAGAGATCAAACTTTAAAAGCGTCTCCTCATATTTACTGAGCATTTACTATAGCTCACGGGCTTCCCAGGTGGCACTAGTGGTAAAGAGCCTGCCTGCTAATGCAGGAGACGCAAGAGACATGGGTTCAATCCCTGTTGGGAAGGTCCACTGGAGGGGAAATGGCAACCCACTCCAGTATTCTTGGCAGGAGAATCCCATGGACAGAGGAGCCTGGTGGGCTACCATCCACAGGGCTGCACAGAGTCAGACATGACTGAAGCGACTCCGCACACATACATGGCTCACAGTGCTCAGTGCTTTGTGTGTGTGTTCTTTTACTTACTCTTCACAAAGTTAGAGAATTTATTTCAAGTCAGAAGGCTATGAAGTAGCTGGCTGCGGTGCTCACCCAAGGTCAGGTAGAGTCCAAGCTCCTGTGCATTGCTTGAACCATCTCTCATTTAATCAGAACATGAAGACATTAAATATTTTAACTATGTGACATCAAAGGAGTCCAAGTGACTGCCTCTACCTTGCAGACTGCAAGTTCCTCCAAAGCAAGGACTATGGTTAGTTTGCCTCTATATCTCTCATGCCTATCACATCACAACGCCTGACACACAGTGCATGCTCAAAAAGTTTGTCAAACAGAACATTTGAAAAGAGTGATACACCTTGAGGCAAATGCTAAAAGGTCAGCCCACAGACTAAATACCCGCCTCTCACATCACCAGTATTCTTGCCTGGAGAATTCCATGGACAGAGGAGCCTGGCTGGCTACTGCCCAGGGGTCACAAAGAGTCAGACAAGACTGAGCAACTAACACACACTCACCACCACACTGGCAATCCAGTAGAGGGTCAAGCAAATATAAAAGATGAGATAAATACAGAGATGGTGGCCAACAGAGGAAGCTAAGCTGTCGTGTTCTCCAAAGTGCGATTCTTAGAATATAGGCAGCAGCAGAATCACCTGAATTCTTGCTGAAAGCAAAAATCCATGGGGACCGCCCCAGATACATGCAGTCAGACACTCTGGGGAAGGGACCTGGGACACACATTATTCTGCACTCCGAAGATAACTCTTAAACACAGGAAACTGAAAGCGATAGGCTATAGGAAGTGGTGAGAGGCAATTATGCTGAAACTGAGAATTAGATGCACAGACAGGAAGGCCAGCTATTATCTTGCTTATAAAGGCCTGATCTTTTACCAACACCATCCTCTGGGACTCAGTCATTTACTTTGATAACTGACTGAGACCTGGCAGAGTCAGAGAAGAGGGTTCAGAATCAGAGCCATGGTGCAGGGAACAGAGCAAACAAGCCTAATATTTTACTTAAACACTCTGTAAAAGGGGGAGGTAAACACACAGAGCATATTTTGGTAGCATGCACATGTGTGCATACTCAGTCGCTAAGTCATGTCTGACTCTTTCACGACCCCATGGACTCTAGCGCACCAGGCTCCTCTGTTCATGGGATTTCCCCGGCAAGAATTCTGGAGTGGGTTGCTATTTCCTCCTCCAGGGGATATTCCTGACCCAAGGATCAAAACCTGCCTCTCTTGTATCTCCTGCATCTCTTGCATTAGCAGGCAGGTTCTTTACCACAAGAGCCACCTGGGAAGCCAAGCACTCCCAACAATTAAGTCACCAGGTTTTCCCCACATGGAAGGCTGCCTACTCCTGGCCAGTTTTCAGCTTTCAAATCTTATTTGAAATCAGGTGACATTTCTGCAGTGAAGAGAAGGGAGTCTTACTTGAAGGGTGGAGGTAGATAATGTCTTTCACGGTGAAGTCCCGGGACTGGGCAGCTTTCAGACAGTCAGCCAGCAGACTGAGAAGCAGGAGCCAGGCCAGGGCAGGGCCAGCTTCCATGGCAGACCGAGGCTTCACTCATCCAGGGGACCGGGGAGCGGGAATTCGGGACGATGAAAGAGGATTTGCACCTGAAATATGAAGCCAGAGTCATCTCAGTGTCTAAATGGGGGAAGCCACGGAGATTTGGCCCAGCTTCTGCTGGCAGGATGAGCTGGGGAGAAACAGGGAGCCCAGGGCACAAGGATTTGGGTAGACAGGGAGAGAAACTTTATAGACTGTAATTTTAGAGCACTTAGAAAATTTCAACCCAAATCCATTCTTAATTAGGTTGCTAAAGCTCCACTGCTAGCAGTCCCTTCTAATATCCAGCAGAGATGATATCAAGAGAGATTGAATTTTAATGAAATCCAGCTATTTTTGCCAGGAGGCCAGGGGATGGCTGCCAGAATAGACAATAAATAAGTCAGGCACAGAAGCTCAGAAGCATTTCTTTGATAACAGCGAACGCCAGGGATGAGAGTACAGCCGTACTGGGTCATGCTGCCCATACAAACCTGTACAGACTAGACTTTGAGATTAGAGGAGAAAAAGATACGTTAGGTAAATTGGCCTCTCCAATGAACCAAACTGTGTCTTTATAGCTCGAAATCTCCTTCACACAACTAACATTATTGGCTGCCTACTGTTGAAGTCCTTAGTATGTTATAGCTGATTCTCCTTATAACCCTATGAGATAGGCACCATTACCATCCCACTGTGAGGTAACAAGTCCAGCAAATATGTAGAGGAGTTGATTTAAACCCAGGCAGTCTGGTAAAGAACCTACGTGCAAATGCAGGAGACATAAGATACCTAGATTCGATCCCTAGGTCAGAAAGATTCCCTGGAGGAAGGCGTGGCAACCCACTCCAGTATTCACGCTGGGAACATCCCATGGACAGGAGAGCCTGGTGGGTTACAGTCCACAGGGTCGCAAAGAGCTGGACATGACTGAGCGACTGAGCACACACCCAGTCTGGCCATTGAGACCACAATTAAAGTTAGGTGATACTGTGTTCTTCCAAAGACTGATTCACGGTGTATAACAAAACCTGAAGAAATGAGATCAACGTGTCACTGTAACACTAAGCTATCATCATTCTATCCTTTATTTGGACTCTAATCTTTTCCATTAAATTGATAGCAATAAAATCTTTACTTACATACTTAGAATACCATCATTTGAGCACCCATGCAATGGGTCAAGTTAGATATTCACGTTATTTTAACCTGGCTAAAAAATAATTTGGACATTTTGTTCACAAATTCTGATACAAATATTCAATGACATTTTAAAAACAGCATAACAAAACAATCCTATTCTGCCAAAACAAACAGAAAACAAAAGTAAATATATTACAAATCAAAATCAATAGAGAAAATCAATATGGATTAATCAGATATTAGAACACAGTACAGAGTAATATTAATCAAAACAGAATGAGAGAAAGCATACAAATGAATTCAGAAAATAGAACACTCTAGGGAGCTCAGACATAGAACTATTTCATAGTACAAGCAATTTTTCAAAATCACAGAATAGAAAATATTAAATAATAGTATGATAACTTTATTAAAAACTGTGAAAAAGATTAACTGACACCAAACAATGCATGATACACTCAAATTAACTCCAAATGGATTGGTGTGTCATTTTGTTTTAAATAGATGAATTGCTAGAAAATGGAGTAGAACCCTTATCACC
This sequence comes from Tragelaphus eurycerus, assembly GCA_935064755.1. NCBI lineage: Eukaryota > Metazoa > Chordata > Mammalia > Artiodactyla > Bovidae > Tragelaphus > Tragelaphus eurycerus. The sequence goes on along the minus strand of CAKXYN010000111.1, from coordinate 5,043,232 downwards.
ATGTAACAGCCTGATGATGCCAGCCTTGCCAATTTCACACTCACTACACCCTCTTCCATTTATAATTTGGTTCCCCCAAACAAGGACACTGAATTTTAACATACAATATAGTGTTTCTGGGGAGAAGGCAATGGCACCCCACTCCAGTACTCCTGCATGGACAATCCCATGGACGGAGGAGCCTGGTAGGCTGCAGTCCATGGGGTCGCTGAGGGTCGGACGCGACTGAGAGACTTCACTTTCACTTTCCCCCAAACAGGTTTGCATTCAGAAAGGGAAGGAGAGGGTCATTCACTTCATAATTTGACTGTCAGGCACTGTGCTAGGCACTTGGTTAAATACGTGATGAGAAAACAAGTATCAAGATCTCTTTCCCTTCCTGAGTGACAGACACAAACGTACTTCATCTTAAACGGGAGTAAGAATACTTCCGTGTACGTCCACTAGGTCGAGTGAGGCAGCATCTGAGGGACAGATTCGCACAGCGCCCCCTGGACCCCCAGGAGGACTCGCACTGACACCAGTCTCACAATTTGGGCTCAGTTCGAGAGGGATGGTGAGGAAAGCTTTCTGGTTTTATTTTGAATAATTTAACATTAAACAACAACGAGTTGCCAATCTTAAGTTCTTTTTAATCTGAAACTTGATGTCAACACATACCAGACACTGCAAGTGGCTCATTTTCATTAAAGCACCTTTCAACCACAGTATTCCTTCCAGTTATTGATTTAAATTGCCTCCCTCTGCACAGTCCTTGCATAAGCATCAAGCATTATTTAATGTCATCGGAAATTAACCTTACTTCAACCTCTTTGGCATGGCTACCCAGCCAAGAACCTTCATTTCACAGCTTGCGTTGATCATGCATGAGTAACACATAGAGGGGAAGAGAAACCTGAATTTGAAACCTTACTCCAGTACTCTCTTGCTGTGCAACCTTAAGCGAGTCACTTAACAACTCTGTGCTCCAGTTTCCTCATCTGCAAAATGAGGATAATACTACCAACCTTAAAACTGTACTATGCTGGCTCAGTGATAAGGAATCTGCCTGCCAGTGCAGGAGACATGGTTTGGTCACTGATCCAGGAAGATTCCCACATGCCATTCCCACAGCAACTAAGCCCTTGCACCACAACTAATGAGCCTGTGCTCTAGAGCCTGGGAGCCCCAACTGCTGAGTCCACGTGCTGCAACTATTGAAGCCCATGCTCTTTAGAATCCCTGTTTCACATCAAGAGAAGCCACTGCAGTGAGAAACGAGAGCACCGCAACTAGAGAGTAGCCCCCACTCCCTGCAGCTAGAGAAAAGCCCATGCGTCAACAAAGACCCAGCACAGTGAAAAATAAATAAATAAATAAAATTTTATTAAAAAGTGTACTACAAGTTGTCCTTAGAGAACAGACTTGGGTTTGCCAAGGGGGAGGGAGTCCTGGGAGGGGTGGAGTGGGATGCTGGGGTTAGCAGACGTAAACTATTATATATAGAAAGGATAGAACAGCGAGAACGGGAGGAACAAACCCAAGACAATGAGGGTAAAGGAAAAGGAATAGGAGGGAGAAATAGACAGAGGTAAGATGAAGCTAGAAAGTATAAAGCAATGTGATCCTATGTTACTATGCTGCTCACCACTTCATAACAAGCCACAAAGAGATGATTCCAAGGAGCAGCTGCACTCAGTGTGGTCCATGGAGGAAGAAAGGAAGGAGAGTTTATCTGCCTGGTGCCATTCTGTCTCTTGTCTCCCACTGATCAAGATTCACTCCACAAAGCACTCACTCCTCGACATTTCAGCAGTCAGAGTGGAGGGTCAACCCCATGTGGATGCGCCTCTGACCAAGAAAGAGAAAGAAGGCACCAGCCACAGGAATCTAAGATAACACTCAAGGCTTGTCCCTAGTGCACGTGCTATTAATCCTTGTAAATGCCACAAGCTTTTGCTTCAGGATTTGTTATTTTTATTTAAAATTTTTTCTATTGAGATGAAATTCATATCACATAAGATTCATCATTTAAAAACAATACAATTTAGTGGGGGCTCTTAGTATGTTCATAGTATTGGGCAACCATCATCTAGTCTAGAATGTTTCCATCACCCCTGAAAGAAATCCTGCACCCATTAGCAGTCATTCCCACTTCTCTCCTCTCCCCACTCTCTGGCAACTACTAAGCTACTTTCTATCACTATGGATTTGCTTATTGGGAACATTTCATGTAAATGGAATCATACAAGATATAGTCTTTTGTATCTGGCTTCTTTCACCTAGTATAATGTTTTCAAGGTTCATCCATGTTGTAATATGAATCAGTACATGATTCGTTTTATTCACTAAATAACATTTCACTGTTATACCACTCACCATTTGATAGACATTTGGGTGGTTTCCACTTCTGGTCTATTTGTGACTAATGCTATTATTAACATTCATGTACATTTTTTGTATAAACATATGTTTTTATTTTTCTTGGATATATACTTAGGAATGGAATTGCTAGATCTTATGGTAACTATGTTTACCCTTTTGAGGAACTGCCAAATGGTTTTCACTATGACTACACTATTTTACATTCCCATCAGTAAAATTTCTCTGCTTCTCACTAACATTTACTTTCACCAAAACATTTTGTTACAGCCACCTTAGAGAGTGTAAAGTGCACTGTGGCTTTGAGTTCCATTTCCCAAATGACTACTGAGTTGAACATATTTTCATGTGCTTACTAGTCATTTGTATATCTTCTTTGGAGTAATATTTATTCAAACACTTCACACACTTTAAATTGAGTTATCTTTTTATTGCTGAGTTATAAGAGTTCTTTCTATAGGGTAGACTCTGGACCCTTTTCAGATATATGATTTGCAACTGTTTTCTCCTTTGCTCTGTGCTGACTTTTCACTTTCTTGATGACATATTTTGATAAGCGAAAGTTTTAAATTTTGATGAAGACTACACATGGCTTTCTATAAACAGAGATTGTGTTCCCTTACACAAGTCAAGCACAACACAGTGCAACACACAAAAAGATGTGCATGCAATGCACAGTAAAAGAGCTCATCTACTTTATAGTAGCCAGAGCTATTTTTCCATCTTTTTTTCCATGAGAAAACAGGATGGGCAGGACTACCTATTAATATCACCAGCTGCTTACATTCTGCAATAAATCATGAAGCACCACTCACTCTATTAGTATTTTCTAGGAGATGAAAAGTGAAAGATGAGCGGCAGGCATTCACATTTCGTCTAACTACTACTGAAATATGGGCTCTGCTGACAGGGATGTATCTTTTCTACTCAGATTCTCAGTAGTTTATGGAGCTCTAATCCCTGAACCCCACAAATACCATGCTGGACATACTCATTGATATGAACGGTCATTTCTAGGACTTTGATGCTTTTCCCTAGAGTCCACTGTGTCTTTGGAATGTTCTAGAGATTTAGAAAAGATGTTGCATTTCCCTTTTGTGCAATGCTATTTGAATATGAGCTGAGGATTCGTCCCTGACTACAGCTCTCTTATGAAGAAGTACACTCTCATTTTCACAGCTCTGTGACCTTTCATTGGTTATTTATGAGCTTTTGCAAATCTAATACCATTCTGACAGATTTAATTTGTGCTCTAAATTACCTTTGCATGAGTTACTCAACTGCTGGGTTTATTCCAATAGATTACTTGCTACATTCTGAAACAGAAAAAAAAAAATTAGTTCAAGATCTATTAGACTTCCTGGGGGAGAAAGTTGAGAAGAGTGACATTCTGATTTTTACTCCATGGTACTAGATGGTATAAAGGAGGATTTCTAACTCTAATCAGAGAGTCAAAGCAACAGAACAGAGATCAAACTTTACAAATCTACATCCTAATTGCTATTTCGTATAGAATCCATAAGAGAAGATTACTTCTTATTCCTTAAACTGATCACTGGATAACAATGAAGCACTTCTGGAAGTTACAGATATATTAAGTAAGTACTAAGTGACATGCCTCAATACTAAGTCAATATATAAGCAATTGTAAAGTAGAGAACTAACCCAAATATAAATATTTTTCAATGCTACTCATATTAAAATCTGAACTGCCTTAATACAAGAACAAAATGGAATTCTAAAACCTGAAAGATCATTACAATTCTTGATTCAATTGTTAATATATATAGATTAGGCTTGGTGCCTTAATGATCTGAAAAAGTTAGTCCAACTCCCAAAAATATAAGTTAAAGGTATGATGTTACAAAACTAAGTCCACTTAAATATTATAATTCTGACCATAGTACCTGTCTCACAACCTGAGGGCTGCCCATAATATGTGGTGGTTTTAAAACATGTCTGCAAACCTGTTGACAGGTCACTGTTACAGTGGGATCTGCTTCTCCCCTTGATTCTGGGCCAAACTTCCTGACCAGTTGACCAGAGTGTGGTGGAAATGACACCATTCAACTTTCAAAGTTGGATCATAAAGGTGATTCAGCTTCCAGCCAGTGCTCTGAAACACTCATGGTGAAGCTGCACAAGCAGTCTGGGTACTTTGGGTGAGATGTTGTGAGAAAGCTCAAGTCGTCCAAACAGAGCAACTGAGAGTTCATGAGGAGAGAGAGCTGCCCACTGGTCCCTAGCTGCTCCAGCTCCCTCTCCTCCCCTCTACCCCAGTTCCAACCACTGTCCGATTGCCACTGCATGGAGACTCCAAGTGAGAACTGCCCAGCCAAGCCCTTCCCATATTCCTGACCCACAGGAACCATGAGATAAATGAAATAATGGTTACTGCTTTATGCCACCAGGTTTTGGGTGGTTTATCATGCAGAAATAGATGTCTGGAACATAAGGAACTGGAGCAGGAGATCTAATTAGGAACTGCAGTTCTGCTCAAGAAGATAGTCCTGCTTTTCATACTGGTTGGCAGGCACAAAAATCCAAATCAAACAAGCTGTAGCCCAAATTGCAGGAAAGGGGTAAGGGGCAGAATTTTACTGTCTCACTTGACTGTCCAGCTCGGACACAGCTGGACTTTAATCCCATTATCAGAAATTTCCATCCCTCTGAGAGGACTTCTGCTTTGTCCTCTCCCTTGCCTTTATTCTCACTCAGGTTTTCTCAAACTGTAACCACCAGCAGTTTCAGAAGCATTTCCAGGGAGGCCCTTCCCCATCTGTTCCAGGCAAAGCCTGGAAAAGGAGTGAGCTTCATCCTTCGACCTTAACTGGCCAGGGCTGGGTGACTAGCACATCACTGAGACGAACACGTAGCATCAACTTCATGGAAATGACGTGGATATATTGGTTTCCCACAGGAAAATCTAGGTGTTGTTACCTGAAGAAGAAAACCAGATGCTGGGCTAGCAGAATTATACCAATGTCCACTACAACAAATAACACAGACTTCTAAGTAACTTCATTAGCCTAGAAGTGCAAAATACAATGAATGGAAGCTCACATGAACATTTTGGTAAATACCAGAAGGTGGAGAGGTTACCTACTGACATGATTTACTTCTGTAAAAATGGAATATTACTCCATTACAACTTTCAAATCAAATATAAGGTTTAAACAGTGAAGACAGTTCACATGGGTGTATGGAATCAGTTTTGCCCTACACTTTCCCCTTCTGAATGGAATGGCTCCTCGATTCACACACACCATGTGTTGCTATTGGCAAGCACAATGTTCTTTCATGAGCCATGCTACAGGACATTGTTAATCAGCCCTCTCTGAAAAAGAAGCCCCCAAGAAGTAAAACTCAGGAGGATGTGTATGTCCTATTCTTCCCCATGTGGAAGAACATGGGGAAGGAGGGAGAAGAAGAGAATGAAGCTTGCTGGCCAAGAGAAACAGAGGAGAGATAGAGAAAAAAGCCAAGCTCTGTACAACTCTCACTTTTTGATCAATTTTTAACTCTTCCTTTGGATGCTTCAGTTTCCATCCAATAAATACCACTTTGCCCAAGCTAGTTTGAAGTGGCTTTCTGTCCCTTGAAATCAGGAGCTCTGACCAACTCAAGAGTCTTCCAAAAGGGTCCAGCCACCAGGTTATATTTTCCTTTGCAACAAATATACACTTTATCAACTAAAACATACACTTATCAACTAAAAGGTTAGAGTTGATTTTTTAAATGTCAATAATAGAGAACTATCTCTTTCAGACTTCACAGATACTGATGTTTCATTTCCATAGCTTAAAGGGTGATAGATGTTCACATATTCCCAATTTAAATTGAGGATCTATTTGCATAAAAATCAATGCTTTGAAGAAATGTGTATTTCTTTTTCAGGAACCCCTTGGCAAGAGCTTGAGTTATAGGGAAAAGCTGCCTTTCTATTTTGCCCTAAGCTGATTTAGAGGTCAATTGCATCAAAAATGCTTCAATTCTTGAAGGCTAAACGATGCTGGCCAAATATGTCTAGCAGTACGTTCATGTTTCTAAAAGATGCTGTATTAAGTCTCTTCTGCTTGTTGGCCATATGCTTGCTTGCTTCCTCTATCAATTTGAGGTACTAGAGAACTGACAAGATGATTGTGAAGTACACACAGTCATAGTGGATACAGTCAAAGAACTCTCCAGGCAAGAATGGGGCACTGGGTACATTTCAGCTAGTCTGCCAATTTTTTATTTACTTAGAAAGGAGTAGCAATTAGAAGACACTTTTGCTTTTGTGTTTTTCACTAAATGTTTCTCTATGTTTAAAAATGTCATGTTTACATTTTATTTTTTCTAGAAATTTTCATCTTAGAAACCTTCCAAAAATGTGAAAGTTCAAAATATTCTCAGAAACAATACGACAGTTATAGGGACTTCCCTGGTGGTCCAGTGGCTAAGACTGCACACTCCCAATGCACGGAGTCCGGGTTCAATCCCTACTTAGGGAACTAGAGCCCATATGCCACAACTAAAGATCCTGTATGTCATAACTAAGACCTTGTGCAGCCACATAAATAAATAAATATTTTTCAAAAGAAAGAAACTATATTATAGCTATAAGCGGATTTAATTGCAAATGCATTTGCTCTTGGGTTCAAAATAGCCCAGTTCCACATCCAACATTTAGATCAAAGAAGAGTCACCTTGGTTCTATATAGAGGCAGTCTTCTTTGTATTTGGAGTAGTATGTTAATCTTACGAAGATCATGGCATCTGGTCCCATCACTACATGGGAAATAGATGGAGAAACAGTGGAAACAGTGTCAGACTTTATTTTTCTGGGCTCCAAAATCACTGGAGATGGTGACTGCAGCCATGAAATTAAAAGACGCTTACTCCTTGGAAGGAAGGTTATGACCAACCTAGATAGCATATTCAAAAGCAGAGACATCACTTTGCCAACAAAGGTTCGCCTAGTCAAGGCTATGGTCTTTCCTGTGGTCATGTATGGATGTGAGAGTTGGACTGTGAAGAAGGCTGAGCGCCGAAGAATTGATGCTTTTGAACTGTGGTGTTGGAGAAGACTCTTGAGAGTCCCTTGGACTGCAAGGAGATCCAACCGGTCCATTCTGAAGGAGATCAGACCTGGGATTTCTTTGGAGGGAATGATGCTCAAGCTGAAACTCCAGTATTTTGGCCACCTCATGCGAAGAGTTGACTCATTGGAGAAGACTCTGATGCTGGGAGGGATTGAGGGCAGGAGGAGAAGGGGACGACAGAGGATGAGATGGCTGGATGGCATCACTGACTCGATGACTGTGAGTCTGAGTGACCTCCGAGAGCTGGTGATGGATAGGGAGGCCTGGCGTGCTGCGGTTCATGGGGTCGCAAAGAGTCGGACACGACTGAGCGACGGATCTGATCTGATCTGATCTGATGTTAATCTTTCCCCTGATAATTTAGAGTGTTTCCAAAACTTCCCTAATAATCAGTTATAAAGCTGACACTGCCTACTGTGAATCCACGGGGGAGTTCTGCAGTGTTTGAAGCACGTTTTACTGGCAGAGACCACTGCGTGGTGTTTGGGGCCACTCTGTTTTGCTTTCAGAGACCTGGTGTGAGGATTCCTTCCGAGACCTTGAGGCCTATTAATTCTTCATGTCACCTCTCCCAGGTGGCTGTGGCCACTACCATGCTCACCCACATTAAGTGCTCTCTGCCTCTCTCACCTCCTCTTACACATCAGAAAGCCGGATGTAAACAAATGACCCTACAGCTCTAACCTCTTCATGAAATATTCCTTCTATTGCTTTAAGATTGACTAAAGTTTGGCTCACAGAAAAAAAAAAAAAAAAAAAACACTTTCTCGGAAACTTCTGGTGGAAGGTGCACATCTACCCAAGCTCCAGGGATCCTGGGGCAGGAGGGAGCCAACATTCCTCTCCCTTCTACTGCATCCTACAAAACATTGCTCTTCCTCTTCAATTGATATTCCTCCTCATCTCAAAAGCTAAACCAGCTGCCTTTGTGGCTGTTGTGAAGTGGCTGCAGAATATTAAGGGTATAGCCCACCATCAACCATTAATAGCATTCAGCGTAATCTTGATTTTCATCCAAGATTCAGAAGAATCAACCAATCTTAAATCTTATTCCCTGTCTTGCATGGAATAGAGTTTTGCCTAGGGTTCCAGGAATCCTAATCAAGCTTTTGTCAAAAAAGGCCTTGAAGACTGTTTCCATTTAGCCATGGAGAACTCAAGTTCAAGAAGACTGTGTAACTGCTAGTTTGATAGGTGTGGAGAGCCCTTTCAGGATTTCTTACAGTGTAGGAAAGACAGCCTTCCTCTCTCTTCTTGTGAGAAAAATGGAAAAAAAAAATCAAATAGCCAACATCGAAACAATGGCTTATGTAAAAACACTATGGCTATACTTTTTTCAAATCACTGGGTTCTTTGCAGCTAATTATAGACAGCCCCACCCCCACAGTTTATAGTGGTTCAACTTAATGATTTTTCAATTTCACAATGGTGCAAAAGCAGTAAGCAATCAGTAGAATCCATTTTTAATTCTGATCTTTTCCCAGGTTGGTGATTGATTGATGGGGCTGGTGATGCACAATACAATCCATCCTGATGCTGGGCAGCAGTTTCAGTTCCCATCAGCCATGCCATCATGAGGGTAAAAAACTGAAACAACAGTCATTCCATTAATATATCCTTACAACCATTCTGTTTTCCGCTTTGAGTACAGTATTCAAAAAATTCTACAAGCTATTCAACACTTTATTGTAAACTTGTTGTTGAGTCGCTAAGTTGTGTCCAACTCTTTTGTGACCCCATGGACTGCAACCCACCAGGCTCCTCTGACCATGGGATTCTCCAGGCAAGAATACTGGAGTGGGTTGCCATCTCCTTTTCCAGGGGATCTTTTCAACCCAGGGATAGAACCCACATCTCCTGCTTGGGCAGGCAGATTCTTTATCACTGTGCCACCAGGGAAGCCCTTCATATAAAATAGGCTTTGTGTTGGATAATTTTGCCTTAATTGTAGGCTAATGCAAGTGTTCTGCTTAAGGCAGGTTGGGCTCAGCTATCATAGTCCATAGGTTGGGTGTAGTAAATGCATTTTTGACTTCAGGATATTTTAAATTATTATAGGTTTTTCAGGACCTAACCCCATCATAAGTCAAGGAAGACATGTACTAAATCTTACCCCATGATTCTCATTTAATAAGTAGTATGTTTTTAAAAACAAAATTATCCATGCATTCATCCTCCAAGTTTCTGATAACCCATACCTTGAGTAACACCCAGTATGTCTCTCTCCCGATGACTCAAAGATCATCAGTTTTGGTTTTGTGAAAGGGTATTGGGGTCTGCTATAACTCAGAGTCCAAACTACAACTTGACTTTTTAAGAACACTTTACAGAGTAACACAGTCATTGTGAGGAAGGAATGATTTCCTCACTCTGGGTTTGAAGGCAAAGGAATGTATCAAATGACTCTAACTCTGTATCATCGAGGTAGCATTCTTCCTCTATAACACTCCATCTTCATTTATAAGTCTCCATAAATAATGGTTATTAAAGAAGTCTACTACTGTAGCAGAACAGATTCTAATAAGATTTTACATAGTATTCATTCAGACAGAAAAGGATATGGGAATTATTAATAAAAGAAAATTATCCTTGGTAACAGAAAATTTTTTGTTTTTGCATCTAAATTAATTTTCTTCATACTGAAAAAAATTACTGAGTAGCTTCTTGTGTATAAGGAAATGCAGCTATCTAGACAGACTCTGCTCCCTGACTGCTGACACTGAATTCAGCCATGTGAGAGTGAGTTTCCACCCCCTTCTCCCTTATTACTGTTTTCCTATTTCTATTCCCATTCATTCCCCTTGTTTTGTATTTCACTTGTTAACTCATTCATTCATTCACCATCCTCCACCATTGTTCACTCATTCATTCACCATCTACCATAGTTACCTAAGTGGCTGTATGTAACGTTTCCTGTTACACTTGTTATTGTTAATATTTGTGTATTGTTAATACACAAAATTTTCAACTCTATTAGTAAAAATTAATGCAATTCTTAAAAAGTCTTTTAAAAAAGACAGATGATGCATCTTTGAGTCATTTAGTCAAGAGTGATCACGGTGTTATGTTAACCTTCTTTCCTTACAACTAAGGCTATGTGTTTGTAAGATGCCAAGCAGAGGAGACAGGTAACACAATCATTGCACCACCCCTCCATAGCCCCTCTGGGCAGGAGGTCATAACACACTGAACAATGAAATCCAATAAGAGGTCCATATTCCTTCCTATGGAAGCAGCTTAACTGGAAAAGGGAAGAAAGGAAGAAATGGAGACAGGTATGACACATTTCACTTTATAAAGATCCAGTTAATCTCTAGGTTCATATGAACAATAATATAAGTATACTGGTAATAATAGGGCACTGGAACTAAAGGGATTGGAGAAAACAAAAGATGCTAAAATTCCCAAGTGTCATAGCCAGAGGTGAACTCATCCTGCAGTGAAGGGTAAACCTCAGTGTCCCTACTGCATGGGCCCCTGCCAAGAGTCCTTCCTAGATTTAGGATTGCAATTCATGTATTCTATTCCTTAAGGAGAGCTCTTTGCTAAAAACCTGGCTCAGCTAGCGTAATGCTAAGTCAAAAACTTTTACTACTCCTAATAATATTCTTGCATTTTCCCTGAGGGAATTAGGTTAATGAATAAAAATACATGCTGTCATTCCACTCTCATGGAAAGGAAAAAAAGAAAATGAAAAAGAAGGAACAGAGGCAGGCTCCCTCAAAACTAGGAAAGTGATATCAGAGCTGGAAAAAGCAATCAACCAACCAAGTAACTCCAACCTTCTGCCGGTGCTCCAACACTTGTGTGTGCCTGTGCTAAGTCACTTCAGTGTGTCCAATTCTTTGTGACCCCATGGACTGTAGCCCAACAGGCTCCTCTGTCCATGAGATTCTCCATGCAAGAATACTGGAATGGGTTGCCATTTCCTACTCCAGGTGATCTTCCTGACCCAGAGATCGAACCCATGTCTCTTGTGTCTCCTGCAGGAGGTGCAGAAGCACTGGAACTGGAACGGAGGCCAGTCTAAGGGCAACCACCCAGCCACAGTCAGCAGGGGCGTGCAGGGCTGACCGGGCACTGGGCAACAGAGCAGAGAGCATGCTGAGTGTGTGGAGTGCCAGTTGCAGAGCCAGGAAGACCCCAGACCTCTCTACTTACTTCCTAGGATTGTTCTGAGGACAAATAATGCCTGGACAGACTGTGGAGCAGTTGCTGAGGGCACAGGTTCTGGAGCCAGCCCAGGTTAGGATGCTGACTCTGCTCCTGAATGTTGATTGACCATAGGCAGGTTTCTTAACCTCTCTGTACCTCAGTTTCCTCATCTGCAAAATGGGGGAAATCATACTGCCCATGTCATAGGGCTCTTATGAGGACTAAAGGAGATGATACACATAAAGCACTCTGAACCATGCCTGCTGGCTAATATAAGTCTCAAAATCATCCTCTAGTGGCCTAGCAAGGCATCCAGTTTCTCCTTTGAGTCAACATTCTGGTTCAGAACTGTCGGATCTCCTGTCCAGAAGGGAGGTATGAAAGCTCTTCAAAAAGGCACCTATGCAATGTTGTACTCTATCAGGAGAATTCAAAAGCCTGGGTTGCTTGTCAGATTTGCTAGCTGATCCTGAACTATGATCCACATCCTGCCATGAGGATAAAGACATGGGGCAGGTGAATTAAATGAAGCAGACTAGGGAAGGGCTAGGGCAGGATTTCTCAAATTTGAAAAATGCTTCCTCCTTCAAACACAAAAAAAGATTTATAGACAGAACCTCTCCTACCCCAACTGTCAACTAATTAATCCTTATTATAGTAATTATACTGCTACTCACATATAAACAGAAGACTGGTTTTATGTTCTTTAAAGCCCACGTCATAGCTTTAAAGCTAAACAAAAAGTACCAGTATAAATAAAATCACATTCAAATTAAATGACAGTTAAATAAAACAGAAAATAACATATATTGAGCACTTATGTTGAACATTATGCAACTGCCACTATTCCATCATTCTGCCCTACAAAGATGGAAATTTCTTATCTGTAATACCCACAACACCGTGAAGTAGATATTATTATTTTCCAACTGAAGCACCAAGAAATAAGGACACACATTTTCAAATCTTCTTCAGATTTGGCAGGTGCCCGAAGACTCATCTGCAGACACTGGGAAGCCTTGAGCTAGGAGGCACACAGCTCACCAGGGATGGGGTGATGGAGAAGAGCCGGGCCCAGAAAAGACCTGGGGCAAACTGCAGTGAGGACTCAAAGGATACCAAATCAGGGACATCTCCCGCTGGTGGCGAGGGGCCACCGAAGACCACTTCCACTTGGTGGCCTTTGTCTTTGATCTGGGGCGGGGGTAGAGGGCTTGGCTTGTCCCCCCAGGAGACAGGCGCTGGCCCTCCTTGGGGATCAACAGTTAAGGTGGATACACGGAGACAGGAAGAGCCAGAGAAAGGATAATAGGAGAAAGTGTAAGTAAGAGGGAGAAGGGAGAGGTCAAAAAAGGTTTCCAAATTTGCTACACTTTAGTATCATCCAGGATCTTTATAAACCAGGCGTCCCCAACCTCCGGGATCTAATGCCTAATGATCGAGGTGGACCTGATACAATAATAGAAATAAAGTGCACAATAAATGTAAGGCACTTGAATCATCCCCAAACCACACCCCTGTCCTCGTCCATGAAAAAACTGTCTTCCACGAAACAAGTCCCTAGTGCAAGAAAGGTTGGGTACCACTGTCTAAACTAAACTACTGATGCTGATTCTCACCCTCTTATTGTTGTTGAGTCACTAAGTTGTGTCTGACTCTTTTGTGATCCCATGGACTGCAGCCCACCAGGCTCCTCTGTTCATGGGATTTCCCAGGCAAGAATATTGGAGTGGGTTGCCATTTCCTTCTCCAAGGACCCTCTCCACCCAGGGATCAAATCCATGTCTCTTGTACTGGCAGATGGATTTTTTTTTATTACTGAGTCACCCGGGAAGCCCTTCTCACCCGCTAGGATATCATTGGTATGGAGTGTAAATTTGGTATTGAGATTATAAAAATCCTCCAGGTGTTTCTAACTTGCAGCAAAATTTGAGAAACTTTATTACACTTCTTGCAAGTTGCTGGTAGAAGGAAATAGCCTTGAAACATGTTCTGTTCATCCACGGGTACCAGCAAACCACGCCAAAAAGTTCCCCACGGTACTCAGTTACAGAACTATTAAGCAGTCCAACATAATCACTGTGATTTATTCTCCTAGGTCCCCTCTCTCATTCCTTCCTGGGCTCCTCAGAGCACTGGGGATAGGAAGTGGGCAGGACATGACTTATAAAATGACCACAGCTTCCCATCTGACCTCTTTACTGCTCTGGTTCCAAAGCTGCCAAGCTTCTCTTGGCTTCCTTGGAAATCACTTCTAGAAAGTAATTTTCACTCTCTTGATGAAGGGATTGTCTCCTGTTGCCCTTGAAATGCTCCGGGGTAAAGTGCATGCTACAGTTCCAACTTAGCACACTTAAGTTTTTACGACAATAAAACAGACAATGTCTCAAGGCCTCTCCTAAGACCAAAATCCTCTCACAACCATTCCTCCAAAGGCAGCCGGAGAGATGTGAATTTTTGAGAAGGAAACACATATGCCAACATTTTCAGAGGCAGCTTGGAGTGATGGAGAGAGAATGGCTTTTGCACAAGGCAAACCTCAGGTCAAAGTCTGGCTCTGCTGCAAAGAGCCGTGTGAACTTGAACAAGAAAACTGCCCTGCGGTTCAGCCTCTCATCTGCTGCTGCTACTGCTAAGTCACTTCAGTCGTGTCTGACTCTGTGCGACCCCATAGACGGCAGCCCGCCAGGCTCTGCCATCCCTGGGATTCTCCAGACAAGAACACTGGAGTGGGTTGCCATTTCCTTCTCCAATGCATGAAAGTGAAAGGTGAAAGTGAAGTCGCTCAGTCGTGTCCAACTCTTAGCGACCCCATGGACTGCAGCCTACCAGGCTCCTCCATCCATGGGATTTTCCAGGCAAGAGTACTGGAGTGGGGTGCCATTGCCTTCTCCGCCTCTCATCTGCACTAACACCAAAATGCCTTCAACTCATCAGGACCCCTGCTGCTGCTGCTGCTGCTGCTATAAGTCACCTCAGTTGCCTCCAACTCTGTGCGACCCCATAGACGGCAGCCCACCAGGCTCCCCCATCCCTGGGACTTTCCAGGCAAGAGTACTGGAGTGGGGTGCCATTGCCTTCTCTGATCAGGACCTCAGGCCCTGACATTTCTACTGAACGACTATGATCTTGAGGTAAAGGCTTGATTATCAAGTGGCTCCCATCTCTTTGGTGGTGGCAAATTTTCTATCTTCTCTGATTTTCTAGTCACTTGTTCTGATATGATTCATAGAAAGGAAGCAGGACTGAGAATAAGACAAAAGGGAACAAATACAAGTAACCTAGTTGGGAAGAAACAGAAAGAGGAGTAATACATTCATCGTAATTTCACTCTGTAGGTGTTAGTCACTCTCAATTGTGTCTGACTCTTTGCAACCTGCTGGACTGTAGCTTGCCAGGCTCCTCTGTCCATGGAATTCTCCAGGCAAAAATACTGCAGTGGGTTGCCATTCCCTTCTCCAAGGAATCTTCCTGACCCAGGGATCGAGTCCGGATCTCTTGCATTCCAGGCAGATTCTTAACCATCTGAGCCACCAGGGAAGCCCAGAGTGAAAACAACATAGTTCCAATATCTAAAGCAAACAATTTATGCAGTTGCATTGTATTTTGCCAGGTCTTTACTATGGATGGAAAAACAAAACCAAGCATATATTGTAGAGAATTATCCTACAAGAAGCAAAGGAACTGGAGCAAAGATGTTAAAAGGATTTTACATGAGATGTCAGGTTCTTCCAATTCCTGTTTTCATTATAGTGATCTGAAACTTCTAGCCAGCCTGTCTGTGCAAAGGAGTCTAAAAGTAGTAACAGTATATGCTCCAACCATTCTCTGTGCATAAGCAAAACTTATGGTCTAAGTCACCCTGCCAGACACAGGTTCCTGCAATGATGGAAGTGCTGTACACTGGGGCTGTCCCACTCAGGAGTTACTAGCCATGTCTGCCTATGGAGCAACTGAAATGTGTGACAGAGGAAGTTCATTTTAATGTATTTGTTACTGAAACTAAATAGCCACATGTGGACAGTGGCTATATTACTAGAGGGTGGAATTCTAACTTAGCGATAAATAAATGAAAACCAGTGACTGAAGTTGTGACCTCAGAACCAATTAGGGCCAGGGTAAAGCAGAACGATGATTACCCAGCTGGGTACCTTTACTACAGTGTTAATCACATCAAATTAAAAAACATAGCACAGCTGCTTCTATGTAGGCACTTCTGGCCTTATCATTGGTGCCGGGGTCAAAGGGATAAAAAGGACATAACAAAGCCCTAAGGGTCCTATTTTCAGGAGTGCCACAAAGTCTACTTCCTCCTGCATTTCACTTTTAGCTGATGGCTGAAAATATTAGCTTCTTATGTGACAAGACGTCCATTACTTTATGGGGTATTTTTTAATCCCAATTCTTATAGATGAGGAAACTTAGGAAGAAAAGTCAATGGCTTCAAGGTCACCTGGGTAGAAAGTATGGGAGTGGACACTGGATTTCATGCAATCTGGCTTCATACACCATGCCTGAAGAGCCATCAGTAATTTAGAAGTTAGAGTAAATAAAAGAACTACCTTTGAGAGGAGGCTGGCTTGCTCTACGTATCTTGGACATACTAAGACTGTGCCTTTTCAGAAAAAAGGGGTCATTTCAGCTTTAAGAAGGAAACACGGGAACACTGCACACAGAATGAGGAGGGCAAAGAGGCAGAAGTAAACGTGGAAACAAGGGGCCCCAGGAGACACTTTGCCATTTTCCCCAAGCCTTCTCTGAATCTACTGATTTCTTTCTGAGTAACTAATGTCAATGGCAAGATTGTGGATGAGTTGTGAAAAATAGCACAAGTCCTGAGAGAATTTGAGGAAGTATTTCTATTGGTGACAGCTGGTCTCTAATCCAGCTTGCTTCAAATATAAAATTTTATCCTTATGACTCAAAATGTAGGTAATTTTAAGGGACTATCTTCCCCTCCTTCAATCCTCCATTATTATCCATTTTAAAGGCTTCCAGATTTTTGTATTCAAAATAGTGTTGTGAGTAATATCCTTGCTGCTACATCACATGGTATATTCCCTATTATTTTCTTAGAATAAACTCTGAGACGTAGAAAATAAAGGAAATAAAAGGACTTTGGCTTACACTGGGCGGACCAGGAAGAAGGCTAGCTGAGGGTTTCCCTTCCCTGGAATTGTATCACAAAGTGATGAGGTAAGTACTTCCTAGGAACCTCTCTTTTCCTCTGCCTGCATGCGGTGCTTCATAACCCCATGCTACCACAGGCTGTACTGACCTCACCAAACAGGTGACTAATTCATTGTTTTATTAAAAAAAAATTTACTGAGGAGCTAGTATGCACTAAGCCCTGTGCTAAATATGGAGGTTCAGATTCGATGGAGAGTCAGTCCTTATCCTCATGCAAATCATAACAAAGCAGAAGAGACAGAAATGTAAAGGTACATGGTATATTATTTGAGGATAAGTAGATTTTTATTAGGGCTTCCTTGGTGGTTCAGACAATAAAGAATGCACCTGCAATGCAGGAGACCTGGGTTCGATCCCTGGGTTGGAAAGATCCCCTGGAGGAGGACATGGCAACCCACTCCACTACTCTTGCTTGGAGAATCCCTACGGACAGTGGAGCCTGGTGGGCTACAGTCCATAGGGTCACAAAGAGTCGGACACGACTGAGTGACTAAGCGCAGCACAGATTTAAACAACACATTTATTCCCTACTTAAAGGCAAACATCTCTTTCTTTTTTCAGTTGTGTATTTCTATTTTAAGGTGAACATCTTGATTTCTATACACTGAGAAAACCAGAATTGAAAGAGACACCTGTACCCCAATGTTCATAGCAGCACTGTTTGCAATAGCCAGAACGTGGAAGCAACCTAGATGTCCATCCACAGATGAATGGATAAGCAAGCTGTGGTACATATACACAATGGAATATTACTCAGCCATTAAAAAGAATACATTTGAATCAGTTCTAAGGAGGTGGATGGAACTGGAGCCTATTATACAGAGTGAAGTAAGCCAGAAACAAAAACACAAATACAGTATACTAACGCATATATATGGAATTTAGAAAGATGGTAAAAAATAACCCTATTTACGAGACAACAAAAGAGACACTGATGTATAGACCAGACTTTTGGACTCTGGGACCAGGAGAGGGTGAGATGATTGGGGAGAATAGCATTGAAATATGTATAATATTATATCTGAAATGTATTAATTGTTCAAACTAAACACTATCATGTTACAATTTGTTCATACTAGATGTTTGTAATGTTTCTGATAATCAATAAAAGAGATTCTTGATTAAAAAAAAATAAAATAAAGTAAAAAAATTAAAAAAAAAAAAAAAAGAAAAACAAAACAAAAATTATTCCAAAAATGCCTTAAATTATAACCTGGCTATTTGAAAGATTTTAATGCATGAGACATCTTTTTACTATAAAATTGTAGAAAGTAAATATGGATGTAGGAAATACAGATCATGAGCATTTAAAAAATTAATACATATTTATTAATATGTATTTACATAAATATAAATACATAGCGCTTTAATAAAAGTCACATCAAAATTGCACCTCATTCCCATACTCTGAGATTTCTTTTTGAATATGGTCAAAAAGATTCAAAAATTGTATCAGTTTTGAATACTGGCCAAAAGCACAAATTAACTTGGGAGAAGAAAACAAAGTATAATAAAATTTTCTTAGCTGAACACCTACTCTACCAAAGTTCTATTGCTTATGAAATCCTATTGCTAGTGATATAAATTCATAAAGATACACAAATACAACACCAGCTCTTTCTAGGGAAATTTGGTCACAGAGTTTCTGATTGCTGAATGCCCATCTATACATTATAAACAACTGACCGTGGCTTGACCCTGTCTCTGACTCATGCACTTCTGCACTAATCAGGTGTAAACGTGTTCCCACTATGCTGTAAGGTATGGGTCGGATGGGGCCCAGAGTTACCATAGACTTGTCAGTTGTTCCTAACACCTCTTTCCTCGTCCCCCTAAAGCCCACAGTCACAGTGCAAATTCAGTTTCCTGGTACCATTCCAGCCCCACAAAGCACGTATGTGAACTTCACTTTCCTAACAACCCTGGCCAACACTTTAATACACATAAACTGAAATTGCTCCGTGCCAGAGTACTGGGAGAATCTTAACAACCGGATTAAAAGGCCAATCAATTGGTAAACTCCCAGGGGAAGCCCTAATGCCAGGGAATAGATTAACTGGTAACTGATTTCAAGAACAAATGTAAAGTGCAAATCTCAGAGAGATGAGGTAGGCAAGGAGAATCAAATAAACAGGATCAGAACCTCTGAAAGAATTTGGGCCATAGAAACCGGGATCTGGTAAGTCTCTAACAATGCAGAAAGATGATATTCTTTTTTTCTAATTCCTTTTTATTTTTCTAATCAAGTTTCATTTTTCTTTACACATGGCAAAATTTGGGCTGCTTCTTCTCTTCATCTGTTTTCCTGCATTATATTGTGATAAGTGAAGAGCTGGAAGAAAATGTGTCCAAAAATTCACAAAATGAACCTCCTCTTCCCCCTACCCTAGTTTCACTGGTGCAAGAAAAGGCTGTGTGGCAAGGGTGTCAGGTTCAGGGTTCCTGAGTACTGAAGGACCCATCTGGGCAGCCCTAAATATTCTCAATTTGCCTTGTGTTTGGATAAAAACTGTTGGATGATGCTTAACAATATGCTAATCCTTTATAAAGTCAGGGTGAAGGGAAAGGCAAGCCATAGGAGAGATTTTCTGAGATGAGTGTGACATTCTCAAAAACAACAGAAATGCAGAGAAAATCAAAAATAACATAAACCTAGCAAAATATTGTAACTGTGATTGGTCTTAAAGTTCAGTTCTGGGCTTCCTGACTCAAACAGAGGTCTGGGGAGTAAAATGAGTTAATGATTTTGAAAGAAGCCCATTTCACTGGCACATGATTCACAAATAGAAATTCTCCTGAAATATTTATTCTCTATCTTTCATTTTCATTCCCACCACAAAAGACAGTTTGGATCCTAATATGAGATGACTTTTCTTATAATCTTTTAGCTTAAAGAAAAGAAAGTGAAAGTGTTAAGTTAGTCATGCCGACTCTTTGCAATCCTATAGACTGTAGCCCACCAGGCTTCTCTGTCCCTGGGATTCTCCAGGCAAGAATACTGGAGTGGGTAGCCATTCCCTTCTAGAGGGGATCTTCCTGATGCAGGGATCGAATCCAGGTCTCCCACACTGCCGGCAAATTCTTTTCTGTCTGAACCACCAGGGAAGTAGTTGACAAAGTATTTTGGCCCACAGTGATGGCGTCCACAATGAAATATGAAATACTTATTTCCTGTTAACTGGAAAGGAGAGCACAGATAGTACCTGCATGCAAAACCTCTCTTGGACACTGTATTCACACAGTATACTATCAGACAAAAAAGTATACTGTTAGAGAAACAGACTCAGGGAGTCTAAAGCAGAACTAGAAAAAACAAACAAATCCAGGTATGAAAACTTTAGGATTAGGTCATGAAAAACATGAATGAACATCAACTCTAAATAGCACTCCATAAAAAAAGAAAATTTGTAAATAAATCACTTTAGAGTGACCAAGCTTATCAGTTAACAAAGGTGAATCAAACAATGATTCAAAGAAATATAATTTGGTCACCATAAAATTGGCAAAAACACTTTGCTTGATAATATACCATGTTAGAGAATGTGTGGGAAAAGAGACTAATTCATTTGAGAAGTAAATTCATTTCTTTTTTTTGGAAGGTAATTAAGCAGTATCTATCTATCTATCAGACTCAAACTACCACACAATTGCACTCATCTCACATGCTAGTAACTGCTACTGCTAAGTCACTTCAGTCGTGTCCGACTCTGTGTGACCCCATAGACGGCAGCCCACCAGGCTCACCTGTCCCTGGGATTCTCCAGGCAAGAACACTGGAGTGGGTTGCCATTTCCTTCTCCAATGCATGAAAGTGAAAAGTGAAAGTGAAGTCGCTCAGTCGAATGCTCAAAATTCTCCAAGCCAGGCTTCAGCAATATGTGAACCGTGAACTTCCTGATGTTCAAGCTGGTTTTAGAAAAGGCAGAGGAACCAGAGATCAAATTGCCAACATCCGCTGGATCATCGAAAAAGCAAGAGAGTTCCAGAAAAACATCTATTTCTGCTTTATTGACTATGCCAAAGCCTTTGACTGTGTGGATCACAAGAAATTGTGGAAAATTCTGAAAGAGATGGGAATACCAGACCACGTGATCTGCCTCTTGAGAAATTTGTATGCAAGTCAGGAAGCAACAGTTAGAACTGGACATGGAACAACAGACTGGTTCCAAATAGGAAAAGGAGTATGTCAAGGCTGTATATTGTCACCCTGCTTATTTAACTTATATGCAGAGTACATCATGAGAAACGCTGGACTGGAAGAAACACAAGCTGGAATCAAGATTGCCGGAAGAAATATCAATAACAATATCAATATCAATATCAAATATCAATAAACCTCAGATATGCAAATGACACCACCCTTATGGCAGAAAGTGAAGAGGAACTCAAAAGCCTCTTGATGAAAGTGAAAGTGGAGAGTGAAAAAGTTGGCTTAAAGTTCAACATTCAGAAAATGAAGATCATGGCATCTGGTCCCATCACTTCATGGGAAATAGATGGGGAAATAGTGGAAACAGTGTCAGACTTTATTTCTGGGGGCTCCAAAATCACTGCAGATGGTGACTGCAGCCATGAAATTAAAAGACGCTTACTCCTTGGAAGGAAAGTTATGACCAACCTAGATAGCATATTCAAAAGCAGAGACATTACTTTGCCAACAAAGGTTCATCTAGTCTAGGCTATGGTTTTTCCTGTGGTCATGTATGGATGTGAGAGTTGGACTGTGAAGAAGGCTGAGCACCGAAGAATTGATGCTTTTGAACTGTGGTGTTGGAGAAGACTCTTGAGAGTCCCTTGGACTGCAAGAAGATCCAACCGGTCCATTCTGAAGGAGATCAGCCCTGGGATTTCTTTGGAAGGAATGATGCTAAAGCTGAAACTCCAATTCTTTGGCAACCTCATGCAAAGAGTTGACTCACTGGAGAAGACTCTGATGCTGGGAGGGATTGGGGGCAGGAGGAGAAGGGGACGACAGAGGATGAGATGGCTGGATGGCATCACTGACTCGATGGACGTGAGTCTGGGTGACCTCCGGGAGTTGGTGATGGACAGGGAGGCCTGGCGTGCTGTGATTCATGGGGTCGCAAAGAGTAGGACACGACTGAGCGACTGATCTGATCTATCAATTTTTTTTAATGTGCATACTCTTCAACCCCAAAATTCCATTTCTGAGAATCCACCTAGCAGCTGTATTTTAAATCTGTGCCAAGATATCATAGGTGAGAATGTTCATGATAATCTAAATGTTCAGTAATAGAAGGTAGGTTTATAAGTTAAAGTGCAACCTTGTCAAGGAATATTGTATAGATTTTAAAGAGAGAAGATCCATAAGATATAAAGAAAAAAAAAGATGGAGATGAGACTGTTCACTAAGGTCCTTGTGATAATGTGATTTGTAATAAGAAATATACATCTGTTCTTCACCCCCATCTCTACACAGAGCTCCTTAGACCCTCAGAATTTTCCAGGCAAAAGTATGGGGTGGGGTGCCATTGCCTTCCCAGCCCGAAGCAGTAAAAGGGGTCTTTTGTTATGCTAATGGAGCAGGCTGTCACATCTAAGGATGTCAGCTGGTTGCCAAGAGAACTAACCATCTGATTGGAGGATTGGGACTCCCTCAACCCCTGGGGGGTAAAAGGGCTGCAGGCTGAGTCACGTGAAATGGCCAATGAATCAATCAATTATGCCTAGGCAATAAAGCCTCTTGAACAACTTAAAAGGATGAGTTTAAAGAGCTTCAAGGTTCGTGCTGGGAGAGTGGCAGGCCTGGAGGTGGCATGGAAGCCCCTGCTTTTCCCCATCCCATTCTTTGCCCTAGGCATCTCTTCTTTGGGGTTGTTCCTGACTTAAACACTTTTATAATAAACCAGTATTCTGGTAAGTAAGATGTTTATTTGAATTCTGTGAGCCACTCTAGTTCGAGACGAGATAATCTTGTAGAACTGAGCCCTTAACCTGTAGGATCTGATGCTATCTACAGGTACACAGTGTTAGAAGCGAGTTGAATCACAGGATATCCACCTGGTGTCAGAGCATTGCTTGTTGGTGTGGGGAAACACCCACCCTCTGCATATACTCTATAACTGGTGACCAGAACTTTTAGTGCTTTTTAAAAGGAAAATGCATAAACACATAGATGTATGTGGGCCCTATAAACTTTATTTTCTATAGAAATAAACTTTAGGGGCTTCCCTGGTGGTCCAGTGGTTAAAACTTTGCCCTTTCAATGCAGGGGGTGCAGGTTCGATCCCTGGTTGTGGAACTGAGAGCCCACAGGCAGCATGGCCAAAAACAAAAAAAAGAAACAGCCTTTCTTTTCTAAAAGATACCCAAGAGATTGTTAATGATTACTTTTGAGGAAATGGCCTTTACATGGGGAGTGAGGGCACTTTTTACTTTTGCGAACTAAAAACTGTCACCTGTCATCTGGTTCTACAAGAATGAAATCATTAGCCACCAGCAGTCACTGACCTTCAACACACCCTAAAAACAGTACAGGGCAGAGATCAGGAATAAGGTACCCTGTGTACTGGGAAAAACTGGCAGGACAGGCCTTCCAATAGATATTTTCTGAAAATTTTATGAGCCCAATTTCTTACATCTTCCAATAGCTAGAAAAGATCATTAACCAAGACATCTGTTCCTCTTGGCTAGCAGTGACTTGCTGCCAAAATATGTGCTTGATTTCATGTACACTTTTCACTAAAATTGTATGTATACTGACCTCCCCCCTACTTTTTTGGAGCAGTTCCTCAGAGCTATCTGAGAGGTTATCTCCTTGGCTATAGTCCTGATTTGGTCCCATTAAAAAACTTAACTCACAATTCTCATGTTGTGCATTTTTTTCAGCTGACACTTGCATTTTATATCTTTCTATAGTGTTTATGTTTTCGTACCATGTATAAGTATCCAAGGGCATGCATGGTGCTTTCTGCAGGATATGTTTAATTCCATGCTAGCGTCTCTTACTATCCAGTACATTCCTTAGTCAAACACCTCACCTGTCAATTGCTGAGTGAGTCAATTTATTTCAAATTATATCCTACTCACACTCCCAACCCACTTACTAACAAAATGGATGTGGGGAGGCCTATCATAACAGACAATATACAGCCTTGATGTACTCCTTTTCCTATTTGGAAACAGTCTGTTGTTCCATGTCCAGTTCTAATTGTTGCTTCCTGACCTGCATACAAATTTCCTAAGAGGCAGATGAGATGGTCCAAGCCTCTTGATGAAAGTGAAAGTGGAGAATGAAAAAGTTGGCTTAAAGCTCAACATTCAGAAAACAAAGATCATGGCATCTGGTCCCATCACTCATGGGAAATAGATGGGGAAATAGTGGAAACAGTGTCAGACTTTAATTTTTTGGGCTCCAAAATCACTGCAGATGGTGACTGCAGCCATGAAATTAAAAGATGCTTACTCCTTGGAAGGAAAGTTATGACCAACCTAGATAGCATATTCAAAAGCAGAGACATTCCTTTGCCAACAAAGGTTCATCTAGTCAAGGCTATGGTTTTTCCTGTGGTCATGTATGGATGTGAGAGTTGGATTGTGAAGAAGGCTGAGCACCGAAGAATTGATGCTTTTGAACTGTGGTGTTGGAGAAGACTCTTGAGAGTCCCTTGGACTGCAAGGAGATCCAACCAGTCC
Organism: Tragelaphus eurycerus; assembly: GCA_935064755.1. NCBI lineage: Eukaryota > Metazoa > Chordata > Mammalia > Artiodactyla > Bovidae > Tragelaphus > Tragelaphus eurycerus. Next base: position 5,018,786 of record CAKXYN010000111.1, on the reverse strand, counting down.
ATTCTGAAGGAGATCAGCCCTGGGATTTCTTTGGAAGGAATGAGGCTAAAGCTGAAACTCCAGTACTTTGGCCACCTCATGCAAAGAGTTGACTCATTGGAAAAGACTCTGATGCTGGGAGGGATTGGGGGCAGGAGGAGAAGGGGATGACAGAGGATGAGATGGCTGGATGGCATCACTGACTCGATGGACGTGAGTCTGGATGACCTCCGGGAGTTGGTGATGGACAGGGAGGCCTGGCGTGAACAATTCATGGGGTCGCAAAGAGTAGGACACAACTGAGCGAGTGATCTGATCTGATCATAACAGACTCTTGGTAAGACATTTAAATATAGAAGGAAATAAAATTCATGGAAAGGAAAGGGAAATAAAAAGCCCAGACAAATGTACTGACTATGATTGAGCAACTATCACAGTTCCAAGTTTCCCAGAGGAAAAGGCAAAAATGGAAACACAGTGGGTGATATCATTCTCCTTGTCTGGGAGATTTCCTGCCCATCTATCAAAGGAGACATTTCTACCTGGTGCTGAATTCTAAGAGACATGATACAAGACACTTTGAAAACATCTTGATTTTATGACCTTCGGTTCTCAGATTTGACCCTGCATCAGAATCACCCAGATGGCTCTTCACACACAGATTGCAGGGTCCCAGTCTCAGAGTTTATGACTGAGTAGGTTCAGGGTAGGGCCTGAGACTCTGTGTTCCTTACTGGTTCTAGGTGATAGTAGATGCTGCTGTTCAGGGACCACAGATGTAACACTGAGATCTTAGACCAATCATTCATTCATTAATGTTTAAGGGTTAATGACTTCATTGGTAGTTCTACTGACAATCTGGAGATAATCCTTATATAAGCAATGCAAGACAACTTTGAAATGTAACCCAGTGAAAGTAATTTTAAAGCTACTGAGGCCCAAATATATGGTTTCTTACGACCTAATCAGAAAACAAAGATGGAACATGGGAACAGCCATAGATATAAATGTATTACCTATACCTTGGCCCTTCTTAATACAAATGTATTCCACATCACTCGATTCTGATAGGGTTGGTCAGACAGAGCTGATAATGCAAATTCATGAACTACTGACTCACATTAACAATAGTTTCATTTTACCCACACAGGAGGATGATCTCCTGCCAAGATCTAAAATATATTATAATTCAATTCCAAAATCAAGAATCAATGACCTTTAGACAATCTGTGCCCTGTTGTTGTTTTTTTTTTTCTTATTGACAAGGGGAATGGAGGATTAACTATACTAGGAATTAACATAGAATCCTTCTCCTGAAGAGATAAGAGTTCAATATACTTTTCAGGTAAGTAACCTCATTTGTCTTCCAAATCCCTGGGCAGGGAAGGAAGAGAGGAGAGGGAGACTGTACCTTCCTCATATCATGGGAATTCTGTTTGAGACCACAGTCTCTAATCCCTACTTAGTTCATGGTTGTCAAAGCACTTGGTGTCACAGGAAATAAGTGGTGTATTTAATAACCACACCCAGATACAGATCACACATCCACACAAATACCCACACATGATAGAACCAACAAACAGTATGTTTAACAAGATTTTAAAAATACCCAACAGTATTTTAAATAGACTTCATTTATAAATATACTTCAAAAAGAAGGAAAAAAAGTGTTTTTAAAAAGCCAAGAGTACTCCGAGATCCCTGCATTTGAGTAAGTTTAACTTGTCATCAAAAGTTCCATTCAAGAAACTGTAATTAAGCACCTACTATGAGTCAAGCACTGTTTTAGGAGCTGGGAATTAAAGTTGTACACAAAACCTACTCTGATGTGTAATGAGGAGGTATTCATGTAAAACTAGTTCTAGATGATATGGCTTAAGTTACCCGTTATCTTAACAGTATGGCTAAAAGGTGCCATCAGTACTCAAAGACTGGCCATGAAGCCCCTCTTGAGGCTCCCAGGGGCTTCCTGGAGGAGAAGACACAGACAGAACCCTGCACATGAGTGGGAAACAGCTGGAATGAAGACAGAGGGGACAGTGAGGAATCCTGGGGCTGGGCTGCTGGATGTGTATCCAAAATCCAATCATTCCTTATGTGTTACAAATAAAATTTTAGTTTTGTTCAGGGTGGCATCTAGCCTGATTCAAAATACACTTGCTGGAATTCCTTATAGCTAGGGTGACCACGTGCCACACTCCTGCCTAATGAGGTAGAAGTGGAAGTCACAGGAAGGCTTCTGAGAAAGCCTTTGGCTCATATTTGGCTTTTGCTTTGCTTTCTTTGGGATTCCCCGGTAGCTCAAAGAGTAAGAATCTGCCTGCAATGTGGGAGACCTGGGTTTGATTCCTGGGTTGAGAAGATCCCTTAGAGAAGGAAATGACAACCCACTCCAGTATTCTTACCTGGAGAATTCCATGGACAAAGGAGCCTGGCTGGCTACAGTTCATGGGGTTGCAAAAAGTCAGACACAACTGAACATCTTTCACATTTCCTTCTTTGCCCATTACCTTTCTTGCTGCCTGAAATACAGATGAGAGGCCCAATGTGGGGCCATTATTTGGGGGAGCAAAAAGAGTGGAAAAATGGAACGAGCCTGGTCACTCCAAGCAGACTACCTACTTCTGGTCTCCTTGGTATTAAAAAAAGCAAATCCTGGCTGAGTTAAGGTCCTGCAGTGAGGATGCACCCAGCTGTATGGAAACAGAAACTCACCTCATACAGGTAGACAGCACTATTATACATTAGTATTATCTTATTTTATTTGTTTGCATATTCTGGGGAAAACTCCAAATCTTAGCACAAACCTTAACATCCAAAAGCAGACTCTGAATCCCTCACTTTTATCAAAACATGAAATGAAGACTATCCTGACACTTTTTAAAACTACTGTGATAATTAAGTGCAAACACTATTAACTATGTTAGCAGAAAGTTTAAATATGATATTTAATCATGAGCTAATAAAATAACAAGTTACAGTGGCTAGTTAAATTTACAGTTTCCTCTAAAAATGTTCACATGAATACATAATCTCAGAGTTTAAACAAGATTTGTTCCTTTCATCCTACAGAAAGAGAATTATGAACTATCTCCTCTCACACACATACACACAGAGCCACCTTCTGCCATTCTTATGCTAAAGATATGACATGTTGTCCTTAACATAAACAAAGGACAATCTTCCCAAACTGGAAAATTAGAGCCTAATAATAGAAAGGCAAATCTTCCCAAGAAAAGGCAGTTGGCATATCATAGTCATGCAAATAATAAGAAAATTCAGAGAAACAGAAGCAGATGGGTGAGAAGCAAAAACTGAAGAAATCATACAGGAAAATTTCCCTACTTTTCAAATAGACTTCAGTTGACAGGTTGAAAGAGTTTCCCCAGCTCCAAGTTAAGAATACTTATAAATGACATATCAGTGCAAACTCTGATACATGCTAGAAGAGAGAAAAGCTATTGCTTTTGTTTATTTTATAATAAATCATCATATTCTCTTCTTAATTCTATCTAGCTTTTTTAATACAGTCTCCTGGATTTTCTAAAAATAATTATCAGCTCAAAGAGGAAATCTCACCTTTTCTTCTTCAATATTTACTCCTTTCTTTTCTTATATTTTCTAGAACCTCCAAAGTGAAAGTGAAAGTCACTCAGTTGTGTCCAACTCATTGCAACCCCATGGACTATACAGTCCATGGAATTCGCCAGGCCAGAATATTGGAGTGGGTAGCATTATCCCTTCTCCAGGGGATCTTCCCAACTCAGCTCTCCTGCATTGCAGGGCCATAAAGGAAACCAGAACCTCCAAAAGTCTGTTAAAAATTGTTAGTGAAAAGTGAAAATGAAAGTTGCTCAGTCATGTCCGACTCTTTGCAACCCCATGGACTATACAACCCATGTAATTCTCCAGGCCAGAACACTGGAGTAGGTAGCTGTTCCCTTCTCCAGGGAATCTTCCCAACTCAGGGATTGAACCCAGGTCTCCTGCATTGCAGGCAGATTTTTTACTAGCTGAGCCACAAGGGAAGCCCAACAATTGGTAGTAGCTTTCTTATTTCTCATTTTAGTGAAAAATCTTGAAATCATCTAGACAAAACCAAGTTACTGGCATCAGATTTCATCTGCACACTATTGAGAGGGAAAAAAGATTTGATTCCCAGAATTTTATACTGACAAAAGATATTCAGCTCTAATAGTACAGGGAAATATTGAAGGTAATTTGATAACAACAACAATAGTATTGTTGAATTAATACTTACATAGCACTTATTTGGTTCCAGGTTCAGTTTTAAGCATTTCATTTATCATCATAGTTTGTCTACGTAGGTGGCTGCCATTAATTCCTTCCCTCCCTCTCCATTCAAGCTATTCCTCCAACTCAAGGTGGAGTCTAGCCTCTCATCTCACAGAATCTGGTAGAAGTGTTGTTGTATCAGTTCTACGCCAAGACTTCATGAAGACTGTCAGGTTTCTGCCTTCTGGAGCCCTGTGTTCCCACGTAAGGAATCCAGGCTTCTCTGAAAGGAGTGAGGTTATATGAGAGGAACTGAGACACGAATGAAAAGCCATCTTGGATATCCAGTCCAGCTGCACCGCCAGGTGATTCTAGCCCCTGCTGCTATCTGAGTCCAGCTACATGAAAGCCCTCAAGTAAAAATTGCCCGGCTAAGCCCGACCAACCCAGAGAACCATGAAAGAACAAACTGCAGTTTATGCTGTTGTTTGGGGTTAGTTCACTATATAGCAACAGATAACCAGAATGCTTATACCAACTCATTTACTCTCACAACATTCACAAGAAGTAACTATACTAATATCCTCATTTCACAAATAAACAGATGAGGCCCAGGAAAACTATATAACTTTCTCAAGGTTATACAGCAAGCAAGAAAAATCTTTGAAGGAATGCAAGGATTCAAAAATAAATAAACCTCAGGGGACTCTATTCAATATCCTGTAATAAACCATAATGGAAAAGAATATGAAAAAGAATATATGCATATATGTTTATATATAGATAGATAACTGAATCACTATGCTGTACACCAGAAACCAACACATTGTAAATCAACCATGCTTCAATAAGTAAATAAATAAGCCACATTCTTCACATGTAAAAAATAATGAGAAAGACTCTAATGCTATAATAAAAATGCATCAAAAGAAGACCCCAGGATAGAGGAAACAGAAAAAGGAGAAAAAACAGTGGTGAAAACCACATCTTGTGACTATATTGTGAAATCTAAGGTACTATGGATAAGATGACTAAGAGTATGTAAATTAAATGTTGAAGATTTCCAAAATAAGAGACAAACTACCAGGTTACAGTAACTGTCAAGAATGAAAGAAAATGTAGAAGTTGGGAAAGAGCAAGTCTGGAGGCAGGAGAAAGAGAGAGAAGTGAATGCATTCTAAAGTTCTTGGTATGAATTTCTGCAAGATATAAATGAACAAAACTAATTCATGTAGAAAATCAAATAGACCAATTACCATTGGAGAGACTGGGAAAGTGGTTAAATTCCTACCATTAAAAAAGAGCAGAAACAGATGATTTCAGAGGTAGTTCCATATAACTTATAAAGAATAGAAATGTTATTTAAATTATTCATGACTACAGAAACATAAAGTTCCTAAATCCATTTTATAAAAGTAGTTTAGCCTTAAAACCAAAAGTGATCATAGTAGTACAATAAAAGAAAACTACAGAGCAATTCTACCTATAAATATTTGTAAAAATTCTAAATAAAATATTAGCAAGTAGATGCAAAAGGAGATGAAATGAATATTGCCAATGAACAAGTTTCTGCACCAGCAAATCCATTAGCATCATTCATGCTAGCAATGCATGCAGGGAGGAAAAGTGACGGGTTATATTAATAGGTTCTAAAAAAAATTTGGTAAAATTCATTGGCCATTTTTAATAAAACTTCAAGTAAAATATAAATCGAAGAAACCTCTTGAATGTGAAAATACCTATTTTGAGTTATTGAAAACCAACTGCAAACATCATTCCAAACAATCAAATGTCAGGAATAAAATAAGATATCTGCTCCTATTACAATTCAACAATAAACTGAGAAATATTTCAGTTTAATATTAAATAGAAAATATTTAATATTTTAAATATTAAAATTAAATTTAAATTTAAATATTAAATATTTAAATATTTCTATTTAAAATTAAATAGAAAAATTTCTATTTTTGATAATGATATGTTTACATAGCTAGAAATTCTAATTTCAGTTTCCAAATGAAAACTACTAGAATCAATGAAGGAGTTTGTTCAAGTGGCTGGAAAAGTTCAGAGCTTTTCTTAATATTTGCAATGTAAAATTTTAAAACATAATAGCATTAAAATGAAAAGAAAATTTAGAGATAAGCATGTAAATTCAAAGTTCATATATATGTTTAGTCCAATGCCAATTAGAATCTCCAGTTCTTAAAGTGGATATGATAAATGTTTTGGCGAGATTTAATGTCCGAAAATTTCCAAGAAATTTGTGAAAAAGAATAGTGAGGGCCATACCAGACTTAATCCCATTAAAATCAAATCATGGCATGAGAATAAACAGAAGAGAACAGTTAGCTGTGCACTATCTCAAGAAGGGAAATCTGTGATGTGCTGCTCTTAAGAAACAGAAAAGTCAGAGAAGATCTAAGAATCCCCCTATTTTTGGAATGTCTTGTCCATTACCTAGAATTGTGGATCATGAATCCTGAACACCAGGCCAACACTGCTATGGAGGATGCCTCCCTGAACAGAACAAAAGATAAATATATAAATATTCACAGATGGTTATATAATACATGGAGAGACATGTGGAGACATAAACTAGGCTGTTCAGCACTGTTTGACAGTGAAGGAGTCAGGGAGTCCTGGATATGAAGGGAGAGAAGGAACAAATACATTTGGAAAATGTTACACGATGAACACAGACTGTGTCATGTGATCTAATTTGTGAAGACCTATTAGTATGCATACACATACACATGCCAGTGTGTTTGAAATGAGAGAGAAAGAGATGAAAGGATAAGACCTAAAATGCAATTTGTGGTTATCACAGAGGCATGAATTTTGGATGATTTTTTTTCTACTTTATATAATCAGGAAAAAGTAAATTTCATTTTCAAAAAAGGGTTCAAAATTATGAAATATAAATGTATGGATATAAATTTAGTTTTAATATACTATATTTTAAAGGGATGCCAGGTAGGAGAGTCTTCAAATCCTTTTTTCTGCAGTTTAAACAATGTGGAGAGTGAAAGCCCATAGCACAAGCATGAACATAGAATAATTATCGCTCCTATTACCACTATTTCCAGAAATTTCTAGGTCACCTATTGATAGTCTAGTTGTAGCAAAAGTAAAACCTCAGTGACCCAGAGTGAAGAGAAGCTCATAGCATCACTAATGGCTCTAAAACCAACTTCCTGTAGAGGAAAATAAGATTCCCAGATGGCTCAGTAGTGAAGAATCTCCTTGGCGATTCAGGAGACACTAGAGATATAGGTTCGATCCCTGGATCAGGAAGATCCCCTTGAGGAGGAAATGGCAACCCACTTTAGTATTCTTGCCTGGGAAATCCCATGGACAGAGGAGCCTGGTGAGCTACAGTCCACGGGGTCATAAAGAGTCGGACACAACTGAGCGCCTGAGCACATGCACATACACAGAAGAAAAGGAATATCAGTTCATTTCCTCAATACTACCTTACACCGAGGAGAGATGACATCACTGTGAATTAAGACTGAAGCAAAAACCCTGGCTTCTGAGCTTCCAAACAGAGGGTCGTAAGTACTCTTGTCATCCTGATGGAAATGTGGCAATCTAAGCCGATTATCACACATTTTGTTGGAGACTGTCAGGCCACCTGATTTGTAAGCAGGCTTTGTGTAATAACTCCCTACCTCCATGATCAGGTCTGGAGAAGCCTTTCCTGTCTCATTTGGCACCTTGGTATTCAAACCCCACCACAAAGGAAAGTAAATCACTCCGCTACCACCATAAATCTAGCAGTCCATGTTTCAAAGCCCCAATAGCTAAAAGATGGTAATAGATTCCAGGAGAATTTAGAAATCTCTGTGGTTAAAGTACTTTTTAAAAATGTAACCAGTCTTTCTGGCTAGAGAAAGCTAATCTCATCTTCTCTCATGGTACACTGCAACCCAGATCCCTTAATCTTCCTCAGATGTGTGCATAATACTCTCTGATGTTCAAGCAATGCCATGTCCGAAAAGGCAGCTCCCAAAAGCAGTTCTCGGTCTGCAGTCTGCCAGCTGCCCACACAGTGGGAGCGGGGCACACTTGTCTCAATTCACTCCTGGTGAGGCTGCCCAGTCTGTCCTCCATCACCAATGCCCTCTAACTTAACGGGCCTTAATTCTTCATAAATTGGTTATTCAGCGCCGTCTAATATCCTGAAAGAGCAAGTCTGAGGTTATTTTCTTTGAAAATGCATGCATCTGTAATTGTAAGGAGGAAATAACACCATTTTCACATAGTGAAGACCTTTGAATCCATTCCCTCACCATAGGCATTTATGACCAGACCGACTTGTTCTGCTGCTGAAAATACTAGAAATACAAGAATGGGCTTTAATGAAAACTCTCCAAGGTAAATTGGCCCTCAAAAATACTTCTGATAGAATCTATTTAAGTGTAAAACTGAAAAGCTGTAGATGCATAAATGTATTCAGAACTCTGATTATAATTACCATAAAAGAGGTTTTTATAGTTATCCCAGAATCATCTTGACCTCAGAAGTAAGAAAAGACTTATGCAAGGCTCTACCTGAATCAGGTGAATCAAAAGAACCTAAGACCACCCACTTTTTTATCACACACTCTGAGACAACATGCAAGGACTATTTTTCTAGTGATGTCCCACACAAAGCTGACAGGAAACTTTCCCAGTGGGTGAAATATGGATCTAAAAGATTTCAAAAGGGTACATATTCAAGACCTTTGTACTGCCTCAAAAATATGACATACTGCCTTTTTATGGCAGCATCCTGCTTATATACATGGAATAACACTACTATGAAACCACATGGGGCTTCCCAGGTGGCACAGTGGTAAAGAATCTACTTGTCAATGCAGGAGATATGGGTTCAGTCCCTGGATGGGAAGATCCCCTGGAGGAGGAAATGGCAATCCACTCAAGTATTCTTGCCTGGAGAATCCCATGGACAGAGAAGCCTAGCGGGCTATAGTCCAGGGGGATCACAAGAGCTGGATATGACTGAAAAGACCCTGACGCTGGGGAAGATTGAAGGTGGGAGGAGAAGGGGACGACAGAGGAAGAGATGGTTGGATGGCATCACCGACTCCATGGACATGTGTTTGAGTAAGCCTCGGGAGTTGGTGATGGACAGGGAAGCCTGGTGTACTACAGTCCATGGGTTCACAACGAGTTGGACAGGACTGAGTGACTAAACTGACTGAGCACACACACTATGCAGTCACTGCTTCCCTTTTCCTTGGGGGTTGCGGGGATTGATAATCGCTGCATGAATCTGTAAGATGCTGAAAGGCTGGAGTATGCCCAGGAGTCACACATTCCACTCTCCTCCTCCTTTCAGTTCAAAGGCCCATGGAGAAATTGTTTTCTACAAGCACGGTGACTGTGCCTCTCATGCCCACACTTACACATGCACACACCACACCCTGACTGGCCTAGTTGAGCTCATCCTCCATAAGCTCTACCTGTCCACCACCACACATCCTGCTGTGAACTGAACAGCCTTCCCCAAATTCGTATGTTGAAGCCCTAACCACCCATGTAAATGGTGTGTGGAGATGGGCCTTTGGGAGGTGATCAGGTTTAGATGACGTTATGAGGGTGCAGCCCCTGGGTGCCACTAGTGTCCTTATGAGACACCACGCAGCTTGTTGTCCTCTCCCTCCCATATGAGGACACAGGAAGAGGTGGCCACCTACAAGCTAGGAAAAGGTCCTCTCCAGGAACTGGATCAGCTGTCATCTTGAGCGTGGACTTTCCAGTCTCAAGAACTTTGAGAAATCAGCATCTGTTGTGTATGCCATCCAGTAGGTGGGGTCATGCAACGGGAACTAGAGCTGACCGCCTCCTGTGGTTTCTGTGCGCTGGGTTCTTTAATTCCAGGTGTCCTCCTGAGGCATATCCCTATATTCTGATTCTCCACTTCCCACAGACAAGTCAAGAGGTTTGTAACATTTCCTTCTAGTTGATGTTCCTTCTCTTCTTTCAGAAAGCTCCCTTTAGCAGCAACACCCCCTCCTCCCACTGGAAAGCTGGTGTGTCACAGGTGAAAAACATAGGATCACATTCAGCCCAACAAACACTTGAGTGGCCTCTGAGAGTCACGTCTGTGAAACCAGGAGCTGCCCTTAAAAGGATCAAATAAAATAATGTACCTCAAAAGCATTTTGTAGTTTGTAAGGGGCCCCATGAAGGTGAAACATAATCACACAATATTAGCTTCTTTTGTGGAATCTGACTTCTATGTACAAAGTTAGTAATAGCTTCAGTAAAAATATTCAGTTTTTTAAAAAAGCCACATACAAACAATACAAAGATCTATAATAATCCATGCCATTCCCTAAGTCAAGTGACTTCAGTGCAAGCACTTTCATCCATAATCATTTTTTAAAGGGTTTGAATAAGAGAAAGCTTATAGATGATTTTAAGAACTTAACCTTCTATACCAGACAGACTACTGCTGCTGCTGCTAAGTCGCTTCAATCGTGTCTGACTCCGTGCGACCCCATAGACGGCAGCCCACCAGGCTCCCCCGTCCCTGGGATTGTCCAGGCAAGAACACGGGAGTGGGCTGCCATTTCTTTCTCCAATGCATGAAAGAGAAAAGTGAAAGTGAAGTCACTCAGTTGTGTCCGACTCTTAGTGACTCCAAGGACTGCAGCCTACCAGGCTCCTCCATCCATGGGATTTTCCAGGCAAGAGTACTGGAGTAGGGTCCCATTGTCTATACCAGACACCAGACACTAATTCAGTGACACTGAAAAAGAGGTTCCCCCACTAGATCATGAGAGTCTCAGGGTCTAAGGCTGAGTTTTATTCACCTTTAATACTCCAAAGTCCATTTTAGTATCTGGCACATAGCAAAAATCATTCATTCATTCATTCATTCAGTGAACAAATATGGTGCCACATTCAAGAGAATGCTTGAAGGTGTTTTCTCCTGCTGAGGGTGGATGAATAAAAATCACTCGCTCTAGGATTCTTCTTTGTAAATACAGAGCAACATGGCATAATGGAAAGCTTTGGCTGTGAAGTCAGATGCACCTGCATGATGACACTGATTCTGCCACTCTACTCGGGTAAGTGCCTCAATTCTTTCATCTGTAAAATGGGGATACTGATGCTCACTATACAGGCTTGCGTGAATGTTAAAGGAAAAACACGTAAGGCAACTCAAGCATTGTCCAATATAGTGTATATGCTCAACAAAGAAAGGTTATTATCAATGAGTATCTCCAAACAAGAGTGCATGTTTAAATCCAATTACACTCACTACATCATGTCACAACCCATTCATCATCTGTAAACTACATCTAACAATATTTCCATTCAATTACTGTCTACTGACTTAATGGACTGTGATACTTCGTGCTGAACATGAATGATGCACAGTACTTAGAACAGAGTCAGCTATCATAAGAACTCATATCCTGAGATTCAAAACATAAACTAGCAAATGTATCCTGAGGCCTGAGGTCAAGTAGTAGGACCTGCATCGCTGAGGGCAGTGGGCTTGGCTGCACCCATTCCAAATAGCAAGGTCCCAAGGAATTTTTCAGAAAAGTAGACTGTCTCTAAGCAGGGCAGAGCACTACTAAAGCAGTATAAGAATGAGTCAACATGAAAATGTGCAATGAATAGGACCATGGGAAGTGCTGGGTAAGTAGAGAAGAGGAGCAGTAGACAAGCGAGGCCTCCCTAAGTTTGCTGACCAGCCCGAAGTAGCCAGCACAGCACATACCTTCACAGCTACCGCCTATGTACACATCTCCCCTGAGGACAAGGGTGTCTCTCACTTCCCCAAAGGACAGACAAGACACAAGTCAAAGTATAAATGAAGTAAGAGGGTGCTGGGAGGAAGAGGTCAGAAAGCAGATTACACAGTAGAGCTGCAAGGCTAAAGATTTTCAAAACTGGCCAGAGCCTCTTTCAGATTTTCAACAGAGAGCATTCTGAAAATGACTGAAGGTCCAAAATGTGAGTGAACTACCCGAATGGAATATCTTCTGACAAGGAAGTCAAAGCAAAATAATTATAATTGATTGCATTTGGTTAATAAGAAGCTTATAATGATTTTCAGAGTGTTTACACATATGTTGTTCTGTTTGGGAGTAATGCTAGGAGGTTAAATGCTAACGGGTCAAGAGCCAGGATGGGCAGGGGGTGTGCTAGCATGACTCCAAGAGAGCCACAAGTCAGGGTCTGGAGGAGGGACTAATTGGGAACCTGAAGCTGGTCCACCTCCATTCTAGATAGGCTGGCACTGGGAAAGATGAACTTTGCCTTGAACAAAAAACTTTACAAACCAAAAATAAAGACACCAAACCAAACCCCCATTGTAGTGACAGGTCAAAACCCTTCATCTGGGTGACCTTTGTTGCTATTCAAATACAGCCATTGTTATGAAAATATGCCTGGATAGAGTTTGTAAGCCCAGAAGCAGGCAGGCACAAATGTGCCTCCAGGCCATTCATTAATACATGAGGCCATTTTGGCTTCTCTGTTTCTAATTTTCATATTTCCTTAATTTGGTTCTCGTCCTCTTACTGGGTCATTCTCCCTCAAGTCAGGACTATGCCTAGCTGTGACTTTTGCCACTAAATGTTAACTTTTTCAGGTGTCTTGTTTCTGTAAACCCAGGAAAATATTAGCAAATCAATTCAAAGAGAGAAGGGTCCCCCTACTTGGTCCCTCACCCCATGAAACTGGCTCTAACTCTCTCAGGCATATTCAGGATAGGGTGTCTGCTATGAAAGAGCTTCTTGGGAAAAGGATAGGGAGACTTTTATCAGAATGAAAACTAAGAAAAGTGATCAGGGCTTCCTTGAGCTCAGTAGTGGTAAAAAATCCTGCCAATGCTGGGGACATGGGTTCCATCCCTGATCCAGGAATATCCCACATGCCTCGGAGCAAATAAGCATGTGCACCACAATTATTGAGCTGTGCTCTAGAGCCCAGGAACTGCAACTACTGAGCCCATGTCCTGCAACTACTGAAGCCCATCCACTCTAGAGCCTGTGTTCTGCAACAAGAGAAGCCACTGCAAAGAGAAGCCCTCACACTGCAACTAGAAAGTGGCCTCCACTCGTCCCAACTAGAAAAAAGAAGACCCAGCACAGCCAAAAATAAATCATAAATAAATAAATAAAATGTTTTAAAGAGTGATCAATTGAAAGTCACAAAGCAACTACAATTTCATAAGTCTTTAAAACGCAAAGCTTAGGGTATATTTTACCTCCCAGCCACTCTCCTCTCCCCCTAAAATCATGGTACAGTTGACCTTTATGTCCTGCCCTGCAACTTGATTTGACAACATCCACTGTAAAGGGTAACACAGTGTGTAGAACAGTACTAACCCATTCTGTTGGGCAAAGAACTTTCTGGAACTTTCCCAGTCCTTCAGGAAAGAAGAAAGATAATGTGCCTAGCATTAGGAAGGGTTAAGTTCACCAGGCTGTTGAGAATTTTTAATCTTCCTTTTAATGTAAGTCATAGTACCATTAACTTGAATGTTATTGAAAACAGATTTAGTTGAGTGGCTTATAAAGTACCAGCACAGAAAAGAAAAAAGGTATTTGACTTCAGTGAAGGTAAAACTACAGTCAGCATTGTACATCCCCAGGTGCTGCCTGCATAAATACAGAGGACTGACTGTACTACACCATTTCATATAAGGGACTTAAGCACCCACATATTTTGGAATTCACTGGGGTCCTGGAACCAATTCCCTTGTGAATATAAAGGGACCATTGTATGTGAAGACCAGATTACAAATGTAACCAATGGTCTTATAAAAAGAAACCCAAACATCCAAGCAGGAATCTCATGACTCTCCCTCTCTGCCCCTCTCTTCATCTCCCCTCTGACTAGCTCACCTCCCGACCTCCTCACACCTGCTGTTAAGCTGTGAATATTACAGAGGCATAGCCAATTCTCAGATAGGTTCTCCTGACACATCATTTTTGCATTAGCACTTCACTGTGTGTGAATTCCCTTAGTTCAGGAAGATGGAGCCTAGTACTTCTCAACTTTCTTCTCTTAATTACCCCTAGTTGTAAAGCAAAAAGGCCTACTCAAGAGCATTTGAGATCCAGCCCAAGGTAGCAAGTAGAAATCTATTTGATGCCTCATGTTTTATTCTCTTGAGTGTCAATTACATTCTACTCCATAATATTTGGGCTTCCCAGGTGGCACTAGTGGTAAAAATCCTGCCTGCCACTGCAGGAGATGCCAGAGACCGATTCAACCCCTGAGTCAGGAAGATCCCCTGGAGGAGGGCATGGTAACCCATTCCAGTATTCTTGCCTGGAGAATCCCTTGGACAGAGGAGCCTGGCAGGCTACAGTCCATAGGGTCGCAAAGAGTCGGACACAACTGAAGCAACTTAGCATGCCATAATAAATGCATCTGTTCTCACATAAAGCAATGGGTTCTCTGAATTTATGTAAATGAACAGTTCAGGAAGCTGCACCAGGTTAAACCTACAACTTTGTGTATCATGGTACATTATGAGTATCAATTCATGCTATCCTCTATTTCACAGAAATTCACTCAAACTTTTAATCCTCTTTGTCTTTATATATTAGCTTTAGAAGAAAATAAGGTGAAAGGTAGTTCAACACATTTAATTATTTAAATAAAACTGAAGCCATCATTTAGGAACATCCAGAAGAAAGAAGGGGTTTCCCTGGTCGCTCAGACAGTAAAGAATCTGCCTGCAATGGGGGAGACCAGGGTTCGATCCCTGGGTCAGGAAGATCCCCTAGAGAAGGGAATGGCTACCCACTCAAGACTATTTCAATTTTATTCTCGTCCTTGTTTTCCTCTCCATCCTTGCTCTACACTGTGGTGGTATGTGGTAGATAGACTTTTTCCTACTTTCCCATTGCCTCTTTTGTGGTTAAAGCACAGGATCCTGTGCCAAGTGGAAAGCCTATCCCAAGTAGTTTAGAAAATTTTAATTCCCCAAAAACCTATAAAAGGAGTGGCATCTGACCCAGACCAAGACAGAATACATATCCCCATAGCTACAATGATTGGTTCACAAATAGGAACGTGCTCAGTCAAAGCCAACCAGAGAACTCACAGCCAACCAGCACTTCTACCCCAAAGCTCTTTCTCCTATATTGCTATTATATATTAGCCTTGGTTCTGTGTACTACACACAAAGATGATCCAGAATATGCTCCAAGTCTTGATAAAAACATCTTTCAATTTTCTCAGTTTATTCCAATATTTATACTCATGGCTCCTTCCCCATTCTCTCATCTACCTAGCACCTGTCCTGTTCTCCTTGCTGGGAGTGTCTCATTCTCATTACCTGCCCAGGGGATGTCCATAATTCTATTTCAGCCCAAGCAGGTTCCCCCTTGAGAACTCTTCCCCTTTTTCCCCACTGAGTTGCCCACTTCTTCCCAGCTTCCTTAAGGCCACTCTCAGAGCATGCAGTACTGTTGCCTCCACAACCACCAGGAGCCCCTCCAGCCTGTGACCTCTCCTACCTACCTTTGCATCATGAGCATCTGATACAGTGCCTTCCCTGTAGTAAATCTTATGTGAACATTTGTTAAATACATGAAAGAATGAGTCAACAAAATGAACTTACATTGGTTAGCACTATTTGAATAAAGGGCAAGGTGCAAAAGGGAATGCAATTCGATGCCAGTTCACTTCTTTCCATCAGCAACCCAACCAAGGATTGGGTTGATCCCAACTGATTACTGAAAATGATCTGGCCTGAGAGAGAAACAATAGGAGGCATAAATTCACAGAATTAGAAGTATTAAAACATTTTCTTCCCTCTCTTACTATCCACATTCAATCCCTACATCTGTCTTTGATTCTACACATTTCAAAGAAACACTCTGTCCAGATGTTCACATAGGAACTGAGCGTTAACACAAAAATAGAGAGTCTCAAACTAAAGATGTCATTGGCCTTCTGGAAGAGCACCTCAGTGTGGCTGGAGGGGCAGTGTCACTGTCACACCGGGGCTGCTGAGACTTCTCCACTTGTTCTCATCCATTATCAGTCAGTTCTTAGCCTTTTCAGAAATACACCAACCTGAGGTTGGAGAAGACTCTTGAGAGTCCCTTGGACTGCAAGAAGATCCAACCAGTCCATTCTGAAGGAGATCAATCCTGGAATTTCTTTAGAAGGAATGATGCTAAAGCTGAAACTCCAGTATTTTGGCCACCTCATGAGAAGAGTTGACTCATTGGAGAAGACTCTGATGCTGGGAGGGATTGAGGGCAGGAGGAGAAGGGGACGACAGAGGATGAGATGGCTGGATGGCATCACTGACTCGATGGATGCGAGTCTGAGTGACCTCCGGGAGCTGATGATGGACAGGGAGGCCTGCCGTGCTGCGGTTCATGGGGTCACAAAGAGTCGGACACGACTGAGTGACTGATCTGATCTGATCTGAGGTTATGATGGGGTTGGAAGCAGGGAGCTATGTCTTTGTAACTGGGAAACGGCTGGTGGATAAGCCTTGATTTCGTACACTCCAAGCAAAGGTGATTGGGAGACACTTGGAATCTTAATAAAACACATCTTTCTAAGTTCTTAATTTATTTCACTGTTTTTACTCAACAGGTAGCTAACAGTCACGGACTGCATGCAGCCACTTGCTGCTTGGTGGCAGGCTGCCTTACAGAGAGGGGACATCAGCTTGGGTCTAGCAGGACTCCCCAGTCATTGCTGACCGCAGTGCACCTTACATCCCTTCCCTTCCATTCCAGAAATTACATGAGTCTTCAGAATTGTTCAAAACCGTCTATTTTCTGAGTCATGGCTCTTGCTAAAATAGAAGGTGTGGTTCTTCCTGCTGGTACCATCCTGCACTAACTGCCTCCTTCCTGTCAGCAGGTTAGAATATGTCTTTAAGCAAGGCCCACGGTTTCCACCTGGGAAGCAGGCATCCCCGTCTCAACTCTGAGCCTGATAATAAAGGACCTGTTTCTACACTCACTGCCAAAGGCTATGCATTGCAATCAGGTTTCTCTTGGAGAAGAGTTTCTAGCAGCTGAAGGCAAGAGGATGAGATCAGTGAGAAGCAGAAAATCCAGACCCTCCATGTCAATAAGCATTATTACAATTTAAAGCACAGGGTAGATGAGAAATCTGAAAATCACCTTTACAAAGAGGGGGAAATTCCTAGGCAGCTGTAATGAAAACAAAGATACTCAAAGTGTGACAGGAAGCAAAACCTCCTACCCTGCCATTACTGTTCTGAAGACCTGCCTTTCCTTATAATTATAACTAAGTTCAGGTTTGTCTTCATTCTTCAGGAAGAGCTACCTTCCCCCACATGCTATTTATCTTTTTACAGAAGATTCAAAAGGTTAAAATAGATGGCTTTGGTTTTAAGGACATTTTCATTTTTAAAAACATAGGCAATTATAATGGTTAATTACAGGTTTGAGGGGAAATTCTTGACCTTTTGCCAAGATATATTCATTGAGCCAGGGGAACAGTGGCTTAGGGAACAGTGATAATGTTCTAGAGCCAAGTGCTACCTTAATTGTTCAAAATCTGGAAAAGGAGCCCACCCTACCCCAGTCCATAAAGCAGGTGTTTCTCCTGTTCTCTCTCTCCCCTCTCCCCTTGCACTCTCTGTATATATGTGAACTTTTTTCTAAGTGCCAGAGAAAAATCAACCTTTTCTTCCCACCCTTTCCCACAGCTTTTCTGTTCTGGAAAGTATACAAACAAGGCTTGATTTCTCTGTTTGGTAATCAGGGGAAAGGAAAATTTCAGTATCTGTAAAGAGCAAGTCTAATTGTTTTCACTGAATTCACTGATCATTTCAGTTTAAGAAAATAAATCTCCCCAATTGCCTTGCTGAAAAGACCAGTTAAGTCCCTCAGCTCTTAACAAAAAGGTCACTAAGGTAGCCCTGTGCAGACATGATGAATATTAGGACTCTGATGCTAGTTATCCAAATGGCCTGTTTCTTCTCCACAATAGGGCTTATCTCTAACTAATACTGTTCAATTCAGATAAATTCAATATGTCCTTGCTGGGCTTGTCCTCCTGGGGGCTTAGGGAAAGCAATATGCCTTTCAGATGCATCTGCTCTGAATGCTGCATGCAGGACTGGCAAGATTGGCAGGCCGAGTTTGTGCAAATGAAACAAAGCTTATGAATACTCGTCCTCACTTATTCACACACTCTGCCACCTAGAACCTCATGAGATCGCCTTCAGGCAAAGGAGGGATAAAAGAGAAGGAAAGTGGAGAGAGAGAAATGAGAGGATGGGTCCCCGGAAGCCACAGGAAGGCAGAGGGATTCAGTGCTTTCACTGGACAGAGCCTCATGAGAAGGGAGGGAAGCCCCACTGGCTAGTCACAGACATCCACGGTGATACCTCAAGACAGGCTGCTGCCTTTGGGCTGCAATTTCCTCTGTGGGGCCAGTTGCAAGGTCAACACTGATACCCAACTGTGGCCAGAGCCATGTCATGCAGAATGTTTCCTTGATGGTATCCCTGACTGGGACCAGCGCTGGGCCTTCACACAGGAACAAAGCAGATGGTGGAGATATCACACTCTGCCATAGAGGACCTGGAGGAGATATATCCCTGGCTACTGCTTTCTAAATTCTTACGACAAACAAACACAGTCATCTAAAATTTTCTGTGAAAGTGAAGTTGCTCAGTCATGTCCGACTCTTTGTGGCCCATGGACTGTAGCCTATCAGGCTCCTCTGTCCATGGGATTTTCCAGGCAAGAGTGCTGGAGTTGATTGCCATTTCCTTCTCCAGGGGATCTTCCTGACCCAGGAATTGAACCTGGGTCTCCCGCATTGCAGGCAGACGCTTTACTGTCTGAGCTACCAGGAAGCCTCTAGAAAATTTTCTATAGAGGATGCCATTTTGAGTTTTCTATGGTCAAGGGCAAATGTCCAAGAGTTTGTGATCAGAAAGAATATTTTGTCTTCAGTTTTGCAGTGTTTTAATTTTTTTATAAGGATTTATTGAATTTTTTATAACATTGCTTCTGTTTTATGTTTTGATGTTTTGGCCCCAAGGCATGTGGGATTTTAACTCTCCAAAAAGTGAAAAAAAGTCTCGCTCAGTTGTGTCTAACTCTGCAACCCCATGAACTGTAGCCCACCAAGCTCCTCTGTCCATGGGGATTCTCCAGGCAAAAATACTGGAGTGGGTTGCCATTTCCTTCTCCAGGGGATCTTCCCAACCTAAGGATCGAACCTGGGTCTCCTGTTTTGCAAGCCGACTCTATGCCCTCTGAGCCATAGGGTCTTCCTTTAACTCTCCAACTAGAGATCAAATCAGTACCCCCTACATTAGACAGCAAAGTCTTAACCACTGGACTGCCAGGGAAGTTTCTGTCTTCAGTCTATGTCAACACATAAAATTGGATCTTATATATATTCTGCCAATTGCCTTAGTAAATAAAATATAAACATTGTAAAATCAAGGCACTGCTAAAAAATGAAAACTCCAGCATGGATGCTTAGATTGATTAGTTCACACATTCAGTCAGTCAACAAATATTCAATGGGCTTCCACTGTGCTGGAAACTTCAGTGGAAATACAAATAGGAATAAGACATGCTCCCTACCCTGAGAAGCTTATAGTGTACAGGAAATGAGAATTTAATGTGATGTTTGCTCCAACATGGATTTTTTTTCAGAGTACTATTAGACCATAAAGAAGATTCAGTGATAGTCTATGGGAGTTTGGAAAGGATTCACCAAAGAAGTAGCATTTCATCTGGATCCTTTAAGGATGAATACCTGTTTTATAAGTGGACAAAGAGGTATGAATCATAGTAAGCGCATCATAACTGGGAAAATTAGCCTCATTATTGACTGGCCTATGTCACCAGTTTCTAGAAAACCATCAACCCTGTTATCTAAAAGTAAATGCATCAGTGGTTTAAATTGAAAAGTTATATATTTGCACAAAGTAGACTGAGTTCATTATAATTTAACAAATGGATTCCCTTCTATGGTATTTACATAGTTTGTGGAAGACTTTGACCCATAATAACTGAATAAGATAAATGTTTCTCTCATTTGAGTTTCCACGTACTGCTTCCTTTGGTCATCTGTTTTACTTGGGGTCTCTAAACTGAACTGACTTTAATCTTCGAACTGTACATGTGGCAACACACATGATCGTCAAACCTCTTTGATGTTAAACTAACAGATGTCGAGTTTAATTTTGTGGCACTTTGATAAAAGGATTAGGGGGAGACCCATGAAAGCAATCACCTTACCCGAGAAGCTGAATTTTAACAATAATCAAGTAGGCCAAAGATGTGGCTAAGCTCAGCCTAGTGAGAAATGAGCATATTACAAAATGAGCACTCATATTGCATAGTTTTTGCTTGACCTATTAAAACTTGAGGCATTATTCAAGGTGAGTCAGCTGGTACAGAAAACACTTAATATTTTCAAGCAATTAGAAAAAAGAAAACACTTACTGGGCTTAGGGTAACAAAAAAATTTTGGTATAGCATAGTAGTGATGGCTGCACAATGCTGTGGATATGATTAATGTTGCTGAATTGTACACTTCAAAATGGTCAATGCTATGTTATGGATTTTTACCAAAAGAAAAAATACCCCAAAAAGTACCCACTGGGATATTTTCTTTATAAACTAGATACTGGCATTCAAGATTTTTTATTCTTACCATTTTCCTTGGAGAATATTTTAAAAGATCATCAAAGACGCTCTTGCTAACAGACTCTCTTTAACTAAAAGTCTATTGCCTTGTGTCCAGGAAAAGCCAATATGTAAAGTATTAACAAAATAAGAAAACCTAGTTTAGCTGAAAGAATTCTAGAGGAAGTCAGTTCACAATATTCTTGTAACTGTCTCTTAAATTACCAAAGTAACAGCATTGCAACAGGTGATCAATTTGAGTATTTGCTACTCTTCTATAGACATTCCAAAATTATTCCAATTCAATATATAGTTTTTATGTGTAACTAATATTTGTGCATAGTTAACTTGTTCTTGAGCTTAAAGCTCAACATTCACAAAACAAAGATCATGGCATCCGGTCCCATCACTACATGGGAAATAGATGGGGAAACAGCGGAAACAGTGTCAGACTTTATTTTTCTGGGCTCCAAAATCACTGCAGATGGTGACTGCAGCCATGAAATTAAAAGACGCTTACTCCTTGGAAGGAAAGTTATGACCAACCTAGATAGCATATTCAAAAGCAGAGACATTCCTTTGTCAACAAAGGTTCGCCTAGTCAAGGCTATGGTCTTTCCTGTGGTCATGTATGGATGTGAGAGCTGGACTGTGAAGAAGGCTGAGTGCCGAAGAACTGATGCTTTTGAACTGTGGTGTTGGAGAAGACTCTTGAGAGTCCCTGGGACTGCAAGGAGGTCCAACCAGTCCATTCTGAAGGAGATCAGCCCTGGGATTTCTTTGGAAGGAATGATGCTAAAGCTGAAACTCCAGTATTTTGGCCACCTCATGCGAAGAGTTGACTCATTGGAGAAGACTCTGATGCTGGGAGGGATTGGGGGCAGGAGGAGAAGGGGACGGCGGAGGATGAGATGGCTGGATGGCATCACTGACTCGATGGATGTGAGTCTGAGTGAACTCTGGGAGTTGGTGATGGACAGGGAGGCCTGGCGTGCTGCGATTCATGGGGTCGCAAAGAGTCGGACATGACTGAGCGACTGATCTGATCTGATCTGATCTAACTTGTTCTGCCATTAACTAAATCTTATACAAGATGTGAATCCAGCTGTTGAAAGATTTAGAAACTCTAGTAATTTATGGTATAGTCAGCAACACTGGCCTGAGATGCTGACTGACATCAATGTGAGTTTCACAAGTACAATTTGGTGCTGCAGATCCAGGTCTAAAAGAGGGTGAAAAGAAGGTGGAGCAAAAATTCAGAAGGTGGAATATGTTGATGAGTCTTTAAAGAGTCAATATTTTGAGGAGGCGATGGAGATGTCAAAATTGATTAAACCACTTCTTATACAACAGGAAAATAATCAATTCTACCTTAGAAGGTCTAATCACACCTGAGGGAAAATGAAAGATATTTTAACCTAGTATTACTTAAGCACATGGCACAATTAGCATCATAGGAGATATGACCACAGAGTAAGAAGAAGAATTTCATACTTCCTATTTATAACAATACTTTGCACTTAAGGAAATTATAATTTCCCATGTTAACAAAAGTATTTCTAAAAATGTATTTATGATCTGGAAAGCAACCAGAATTTCCATTAACAAGGCTATGTTTTTCCTATTAAGTTAAGTAGATTTCATTTTTAAGTTCTGCAAGGATTTTTCTCACCATTAAACCTGCTATATGGTGAACTCTGGTTGAAGATAATGAAATTCAATCCTTAATAGTGATGGACAAATATTATTTAATGTAGTCTTTTCTTTCTAGGACTATTCACAGCAGCAAAGCACAAAAGGGTAAATACAGAGCCTGTGAAGTACTTTCCTACCTGGAAATCATCACTAATTAATACTAATTTAAAAAATGGAAGCTTTATTAAGGAAAAGAATGCTAGACTGCAGTTCAGGAGACATGGACTTGAGTCTCACACTTTGACTTCAAGCTGTGTGATTTTTGCATATCCCACTCTCTCTCTGCCACTTCCTAGGGTTTCTGGGACCATCAGCATATGAGAAAGTACTCAGTAAATGGAACAGCCCTGACAAATGTGTGTTGATCCTGGTAATAAAAACCAGCATCAGAAATTAGTTCACAGAATTAGATCTTAGTCCAATCCTGCTCCTATTCTCCTGGATGACAATATTATACCTTCTCTTTCTCTTCAAACATCTACCACTCCCTACTCTAGCATCACCCTCTATTGGTAACCTGGTTTCTCACTTCACTGAGAAACCCAAAGAAATCAGAAAAGAGCCTCCCCATGCTTCGTCAACACCTCTATCCACCACCAGAATCTGTGCCAACCAACACTTAATCTTCTTCCTGGTACAGGGATGAAATGTCCCTGTTCCTAAAATAGGACATCCTCTCCAGGAGATCCTGTCATTTTCCATCTACTCAGCATCAGCATTCTGGCAATTTTCCCCTCAAATCATTAATTGTTTGCTCTCCACCAGATCAGCACTATTGGCAAACTAACCTTCTGCTGTTTTATGTATCTGACATAACAACAAAATAAAAGTCGTCTTGACTTCAGTTCCCCCATGAACTACCAACCTAAAGTTTTCTTACTTTTGCAGCAAAAATCTTCAACAGTCATTTATCCTTGTCTCCAGTTTCTTTCCTTCCATTCTGCTTACTACTCCCTCCAAAGAAGAATTTGCCCCATCATCCCACCAACACAGTTTGCATCAAGGCCACCAGTGACCTCTAGGGTGCTGAATTCAATGTTCAATTTTCAGTTGCCATCTTACTTGACCAGTTCCAGCATTTGACACAACTCATCACATCTTCCTCACAACCCTTCTTCACTTGGCTGTAGGGACACCTGCTTGTCTTGTTTTTTTTTTTGTTGTTTTTTTTTTTTTTTTTTTCCCAGTGGTTGCTTTTTCCTTTTCTGTTTCCTCCTCATGTCCCAGACTCAAGACACTGAGTGTCTCAAAGATCAACCATTAAACCTCTCCTCTTTTCTAATATTCTCTTATCCCTTGAGATCTCTTACAAGCAACTTTAAATACCATCTATAGGCTCACACTTGCTTGCCTGTATGTAAGCCCAATCTTGTCCAGTTCTTTGCAACCCTGTGGACTGTAGCTGCTTGTCCATGGAATTTCCCAGGCAAGAATACTGGAGTGGGTTGCCATTTCCAGACTCAGGGATTGAACCTGCATCTCTTGCATCTCCTGCATTGGCAGGCGGATGCTTTATCACTAAGCCACCCGAGAAGCCCCATGACTTAAAACTAAATATTTTCAGGGCTTTCCTGGTGGCTCCATGATAAAGCATTTGCCTGCCAATGCATGGGACATGGGTTTGATCTCTGGGCCTGGAAGATCCCATATGTTACAGGACAATTAAGCCCATGTGCCACAACTACTGAAGCCTGTGCACCTAGAGCCTGTGCTCTACAACAAGAGAAGCCACCATGATGAGAAACCTGTACACCACAACTAGATCGTAGCCCTCACTCGCCACAACTGGACAAAGCTCACATGCAGCAATGAAGACACAGTGCAGCCATAAGTAAATGATCTTGAAAAAAATATTTTCGGCTCTGATCTCTCCATTGAGATGCATACTTCTGCATCCAGCTGTCTACTCAACATTTCCTACTAGACGTCTTATGTACATAGAAACTTAAAAAAGTCTAACATAACATGGAACTACTGATCTGTTTCCAGGTGTCTACTGTATTCTCAGGGTGCCCAACATCTATTAATGACAACTCCATCTGTCCAGCCATTCAGCCCAAAATGTGTGCAAAATCCTTCCCTCCACTCTTGGTCCCCTCCACACACCTTATGCATCAGCAGATCTTCAGAATATATCCAGATTTTGATCTCTTCTCACTGCTTCCCTGACATCATTGCCTCTCATCTGGAATGTAGCCATAGCCTCCCACCTGTCTCCTACCTGTCTCCCCACCTCCACCCTTGGCCTCCACAGTCTCTTCTCAGTAGGTAGTGATTCTTTAAAAGATACCAGTTAACATCCTCCCTATACTTGAACCCTCCTGGGACTCTTTTCCATCCAGAGTCAACTCCAGGGGTATTGCAAAGGCCTTCGAGACTCAATATAATCCAGCCCCCATTACCTTTCTGATCTCACTCCCTACCACTCTGATCATTTCACAGCTTGCTATTTCTCAATCTTTCCAACAATCTCCTGACCTGGGACATTTGTACTTGCTGCTAAAGTGACCACCTGGAACTTCCCTTGTGGTTCAGTGGTTAAGAATCATCCTGCCAGTGCAGGGGACAGGGGTTTGATCCTTGGTCCAAGAAGATTCCACACTCCACAGGGCAGCTAAGCCTCAGTGCCACAACTACTGAAGCCCTTGTGCTCTTGAGTCCATGCTCTGCAACAAGAGAAGCCAGTGCAAGAGAAGCCCATGCACTGCAACTAGAGAGTAATTCCCATTTGCCTCAAATAGAGAAAAGTCCATATGCAGCCCCAGTACAGCCAATAAATAAAAATAAAGTGACCACTTAAAAACAAGAGAACTAAAATGAAACTACAGGACAAGCACTATTATTAAAAATTGCTCAAATAAGCTCCCTTGACTTGTACTATGAATTAGACACAGTCTAATTATGAATTGGGTGAGTTGTTCCCAGGAACGAGCATAACTAGGCATCACCAGCTTAAGAAAGTGTCAGCTTTAGAAAAAAGAAGAGGCAACTTGTAGATACGAACTGTGTCTTTCTGGATCCCCAGGGGTCTGGCCCAGGGCCTGGTGCATGGCAACACTCTCTGCGTGTGTGATGAGTGAATGCAAAGGCTGAGGGAGACTCCAGGGCAAAAACAACAAAGCCAGTAAAGATGATGAAAGGACCAGAGGTGCCCTAATACAGTCTCCCTGGCTTTGCTTTTCTACACTCATATTGCTGGGCCTGGGGGAGCCACTGAGCCTTCAAAAGGTGAGAGCCCATGTCTGTGAGAAGTGCTTCTACCTCCTGCAGCGCCCTTACAGTCTGATAGAGCAGCTCCGTGCACAGTGCCCACTACAACCCAGAACTTGTTCAACAACTGTGGCTTTCTCTGAGGAGTTGTTATAGTAACATTTTACAGATCAAATCACCAACATCCACTGGATCAAGAAAAAGCAAGAAAACTTCAGGAAAACATCTACTTCTGCTTCATTGACTATGCTAAAACCTTTGACTATTTGGATCACAACAAACTGTAGAAAATTCTTAGAGATGGGAATACCAGACCACATTATCTGCCTCCTGAGAAACCTATATGTGGTCAAGAAGTAACAGTTAGAATCGAACATGGAACAATGCACTGGTTCAAAATTGGGAAAGGAGTACGCCAAGGCTGTATACTGGCACACTGCTTATTTAACTTCTATGCAGAGTATATCATGTGAAATTCTGGGCTGGATGAATCACAAGATTTCCAAGAGAAATATCAACAACCTTAGATATGCAGATGATACCACTCTAATGGCAGAAAGATAAGAGGAACTAAAAAGGTCTGCGCCCCGTCTTGATGAAACTGAACCAACATCTGTAAAATGTTATTGTTGTTCAGTTGCTAAGGACCTCGTGTCCAACTCTTGAGACCCCATGGCATGTGGGTCAGTTTCATCTGACTCAAGCCATGGTCCTTTAAACGTTCTCCCATGGGTTTTCCAAATTAGAAGGGGCTGATCTGCTAAGCTGTATATTGTACATTGTCACCTTGCTTATTTAACTTATATGCAGAGTACATCATGAGAAACGCTGGACTGGAAGAAGCACAAGCTGGAATCAAGATTGCTGGGAGAAATATCAATAACCTCAGATATGCAGATGACACCACCCTTATGGCAAAAAGTGAAGAGGAACTCAAAAGCCTCTTGATGATGGGGAAACAGTGGAAACAGTGTCAGACTTTATTTTTCTGGGCTCCAAAATCACTGCAGATGGTGACTGCAGCCATGAAATTAAAAGACGCTTACTCCTTGGAAGGAAAGTTATGACCAACCTAGATAGCATATTCAAAAGCAGAGACATTACTTTGCCAACAAAGGTCCATCTAGTCAAGGCTATGGTTTTTCCAGTGGTCATGTATGGATGTGAGAGTTGGACTGTGAAGAGGGCTGAGTGCCGAAGAATTGATGCTTTTGAACTGTGGTGTTGGAGAAGACTCTTGAGAGTCCCTTGGACTGCAAGGAGGTCCAACCAGTCCATTCTGAAAGAGATCAGCCCTGGGATTTCTTTGGAAGGAATGATGCTAAAGCTGAAACTCCAGTACTTTGGCCACCTCATGTGAAGAGTTGACTCATTGGAAAAGACTCTGATGCTGGGAGGGATTGGAGTCAGGAGGAGAAGGGGATGACAGAGGATGAGATGGCTGGATGGCATCACTGACTCGATGGATGTGAGTCTGGGTGAACTCTAGGAGTTGATGATGGACAGGGAGGCCTGGCGTGCTGAGATTCATGGGGTCGCAAAGAGTCGGACACGACTGAGTGACTGAACTGAACTGAACTGATCTGCTAAGCAGAAGAGTCCAGAGGCAATGAAGGAAAATTAAAAAGGAAAAAGTACTGGAGTTGGTGTGGGGTAGGTGATGGCCCACAATCTCTATTCATATTAATAATATTCAGATGAAATTCGGGACCTACAAAGAGATTGCATAATGTGACTGAGCAGCCAGGAAGCTCTTCAATATTACCAAGTTAGAGAGAGCTGTTTTCTTTTGTACAGGTTTTGGGTTGCAAATCTGGAGTGTTTATTGGGCTGTTTTCCCAAGGCCTCCGCAACAAAGCCAGGGCCAATGACACATCCCAGGCAGACACTGCAACCTCAGCTTCTGTTGTTTCAGCCTGAGGCGCTTTCCATGCCAGCAGGCAGCCCCTTTTCTGTTTTTACAGCTCCATCCTGGGCCATGTTTGTTTAGGTGTGTTCACTATCTCCAGTTCAGCTGCCTCCTCTCAGGCGACAATAACACTTGGCGTATGTACTAACAAAATGCTGCAATTGTAATTTTGCAGTGGTAGCATTTGGGGAACCAGATGCCCAATTCTGTATGCTTTGCATATTTATGGCATTGTTCTCATTAGTAATATCCTACATAACTCTCTCACATCTTAGCCCTAGGGCTTCCCTACACTCAGCCACATTCTCTTGTTAGAGCCCCCCCACCCCACCTGTAAAACTCATTCCTTACCTCTCTACGATAATAGCAATAATAACAGCAGCAATAATAATAACAAAATGATACCTTCCTGGAAGGACTTTTAAAAGTCTAGTGGCTCAGATGGTAAAGAATCTGCCTGCAATGCAAGAGACCTGGGTTCGATCCCTGGGTCAAGAAGAGCCCCTGGAGAAGGGGATGGCTACCCACTCCAGTATTATTGCCTGCAGAATTCCATGGACAGAGGAGCCTGGCAGGTTACAGTCCATGGGGTCACAACAAGTCAGACACAACTGAGCGACCAACACTTTCAACACTGTAAAAGTCTATCAGTTGTAGCAGATGGTCAGCAAGAAAGTATGGTGGAGAGGAGAAAAATATTAATAAAAGTATACCAAGATCATGGCATCTGGTCCCATCACTTCATGGCAAATAGATGGGTAAAAAGTGGAAACGGTGACAGATTTTTTTTCTTGGGCTCCAAAATCACTGCGGATGGTGACTGCAGCCATGAAATTAAAAGAACCCTGCTCCTTGGAAGAAAAGCTATGACAAACCTAAACAGTGTATTAAAAAGCAGAGATATTACTTTGCCGACAAAGGTCCATATAGTCAAAGCCATGGTTTTTCCAGTAGTCATGTACAGATATGAGAGTTGGACCATAAAGAAGGTTGAGCACTGAAGAATTGATGCTTTCAAACTGTGGTGCTAGAGAAGATGCTTGAGAGCCCCTTGGACAGCAAGGAGATCAAACCAGTCAATCCTAAAGGAAATCAACCCTCAATATTCATTGGAAGGACTGAAGCTGAAGTTCCAATACTTTGGCCACCTGATGGGAAAAGCCAACTCATTGGAAAAGATGCTGATGCTGGGAAAGATTGAGGGCTGGAGGAGATGGGGGTGACAGAGGGTGAGATGGTTGGATGGCATCACTGATTCAATGGACATCAGTTTGAGCAAATTCTGGGAGATAGTGAAGGACAGGGAAGTCTGGCATGCTGTAGTCCATCAGGTCTCAAAGAGTTGGGACATGACTTAGAGACTGAACAATAACAAAATACCAAGAGCAAGCAGCAGGAGACCTCTGCTTTCCTGATTCTGGGTAGAAAAGGCATGTTCTAAATCTTGTTTGAGACTGTTGGAACCCCATGGGCATGGAACACACATAAATTTTCTGAGTTTTATTTTCATCATGCCAAGACAGAGAACATGCCACATTTTTAATCTATGATCAAAATCCAGTAGGCATCATTCTCATCATCAACTAGCTTCAGAGAAAAGGAAACCTCTCACTCAAGTTTCTCCCCATTCACACCCACAGTTACCTCCAACAGCTCCATGACTCAGCCTCACCAAGCCTCAGAACAATGTAGTTGGATACCACCTGTATGTCAAAATACCACAGAGCCATACATGTCAGTACTTAGTTACAAGGTTCTTTCACACTAATAAAAAATCAAGATATCTAGACAAGTCCTGTTTGGGCCAGCTCTGAAATAAATTCACACATCCCTATCTTCATCTAAGAAAGATGTGCATTCTAATCTAAAACAAACACTCCAGTTTGTGAACCAGCTCTTCAGATGAGTTATAGACACTCCCCCAAGTCTCTCTAGATCCCTAGATGACTGAAGTTTACCCAGACCAAGCTGGACATCCAACATCCCCTGAAATTCTGCAAAGTTCCAGAACTAATGAAGCTCTTCACTACTGTCTCTCCTTGGTCATCCTAGCACATGTAAAAGAGAAAACCAAATATACATCATTTTTACATAATTATATGGCATATCATTTTATTATATAATACATTTTCTTTAGTTAGCATAATCAATTTTATTCATAAAAAAAACAAACAAACAGAAAGTTTTCTAACCGACACAGAATGGTAGGGGGAAGTAGGTGTCTGTCCATCCAGCCCAGCCCACAGCCCATGCGGTTTTGGCAGTAATAAGGGGTATGGGGGGGTAGTGCTCTGCTTAGTCGCTCAGTTGTGCCTGACTCTTTGTGGCCCTGTAGATGGTAGCCCGCCAGGCTCCTCTGTCCATGGGGATTCTCCAGGCAAGAATAGTGGAGTGGGTTGCCATGCCCTCCTCCAGGGGATCTTCCCAAACCAGGGATCGAACTCAGGTCTCCCACATTGCAGGCGGATTCTTTACCATCTGAGCCACCAGGGAAGCCCATGGAAGGAATAATGGACCCCAAATTAAAAATGGTATATGTGTGTGTATGGAAAGGAGATGTGTGTAAAAACTGTGAGGAGTAGAAGGAGGAAGACAGATATATATATATGTATACACACACACATATAT
This sequence comes from Tragelaphus eurycerus, assembly GCA_935064755.1. NCBI lineage: Eukaryota > Metazoa > Chordata > Mammalia > Artiodactyla > Bovidae > Tragelaphus > Tragelaphus eurycerus. The sequence continues at coordinate 4,988,487 of CAKXYN010000111.1, read as the reverse complement.
GTATAACCTATATATGTATAATATTTTACAAATATGAATATGCTATAAAATCAAATTTCATCCTAAAATATAAACCACCTATAGAAAAAGCCTAACATGTGCCACCTTGCCATAAAATAGGATGTCAAGGCTCTCCCTCTTGGCATAAGTACATAAGAACCTCACTATAGTTGTGATCTTGTAGTTCTCAGCCGAACCTCCTAAGTGGAATAAAAATATGAATTTAGTACATATCATTTCCCTTAAGAACCTGAGACTCAGAAAGAAAGCAAGAGAAAGGAGATTGTCAGGGGCAGGTTTTCTATTCTGAATAATATTATTCAATATATCCCTTGGGAAGCCACTACTTTCTGGGCTCTCAGTCATACTCAAATCCTTGCCTTCATTCTTAGAACTTCAGAACACCTAGGGCCGAGGCCTCTGTCACCACAACCCTCCAGGATGTAAAAGCTATACTTCTCTGCACTTTTCAAAGTTATTAACTGAAGCATCATATTCACAAAATACTTCCTACATGGAAGACTTGGGCACAATTTTGAGACATATATTGTTCTTTTTTTTGGGGGGGGGGCTTCAAAGGTGAATTCTATCAAACATTTAGAGATGAGCTAATGCATCTGGTCCCATCACTACATGGGAAATAGATGGAGAAACAGTGGAAACAGTGTCAGACTTTATTTTTCTGGGCTCCAAAATCACTGCAGATGGTGACTGCAGCCATGAAATTAAAAGACGCTTACTCCTTGGAAGGAAAGTTATGACCAACCTAGATAGCATATTCAAAAGCAGAGACATCACTTTGCCAACAAAGGTTCGCCTAGTCAAGGCTATGGTCTTTCCTGTGGTCATGTATGGATGTGAGAGCTGGACTGTGAAGAAGGCTGAGCGCCGAAGAGTTGATGCTTTTGAGCTGTGGTGTTGGAGAAGACTCTTGAGAGTCCCTTGGACTGCAAGGAGATCCAACCAGTCCATTCTGAAGGAGATCAGCCCTGGGATTTCTTTGGAAGGAATGATGCTAAAGCTGAAACTCCAGTATTTTGGCCACCTCATGCGAAGAGTTGACTCATTGGAGAAGACTCTGATGCTGGGAGGGATTGGGGCAGGAGGAGAAGGGGACGACAGAAGATGAGATGGTTGGATGGCATCACTGACTCGATGGATGTGAGTCTCAGTGAGCTCCGGGAGTTGGTGATGGACAGGGAGGCCGGGCGTGCTGCAGTTCATGGGGTCACAAAGAGTCGGACATGACTGAGCGACCGATCTGATCTGATCTGAATGCCTACCCTTCTAAAACTCTTTCAAAAAATTACAGAGGAAGGAACACTTCCAAACTCATTCTACCATCACCCTGATACCAAAACCAGACAAAGATAACACACAAAAAAGAAAATTACATGCCAATATCACTGATGAACATAGATGCAAAAGTCCTCAACAAAATTCTAGCAAATAGAATTCAACAACACATGAAAAAGATTGTATACCATGATCAAGTCAGATTTATCCCAGGGATGCAAGGATTCTTCAATATACACAAATGAATCAATAAGATACATGATATTAACAAATTGAAAGATAAAAATCATATGACAATCTCAATAGATGCAGCAAAAGCCTTTGATAAAATTCAGCACCCATTTATGATTTAAAAAAACGCTTCAAAAAATGGGCTTAGAAGGACCTACCTCAATATAGTAAATACCATATATGATAAACCCACAGCAAGCATTCTCAATGGTGAAAAACTGAAAGCATTCCCTCTAAGATCAGGAACAAGACAAGGGTGCCCACACTACCATTATTATTCAACATACTTTTGGAAGTCCTAGCTATGGGAATCAGAGAATAAAAAGAAACAAAAGGAATCCAGATCAGAAAAGAAGTAAAACTCTCACTGTTTGCAGATACATGATCAGATCAGATCAGATCAGTCGCTCAGTTGTGTCCGACTCTTTGCGACCCCGTGAATCACAGCACGCCAGGCAGATACATGATACTATACATAATATATATACACGATACTATACTAAAAAATCCTAAAGATACTATCAGAAAATTACTAGAGCTAATCAGTAAATTTAGCAAAGTTGCAGGATACAAAAATCAATACACAGAAATCAATTGCATTTCTACATACTATCAGTGAAAAATCAGAAAGAGAAATTAAGGAATAAATCCCATTCACCATAGCAACAAAAAGAATAAAATATCTAGGAATAAACCTACCTAAGAAGACAAAAGAACTGTATACAGAAAACTATAAGACACTAATGAAAGAAATGAAAGATGACATAAATAGATGGAGAGATATTCCACGTTCCTAGGTTGGAAGAATCAATATTGTGACAATGACTATACTACCAAAAGCAATCTACAGATTCAATGAGATCCCTATCAAATTACCAATGGCATTTTCCACAGAACTAGAACAAAAAAATTCACAATTCATATGGAAACACAAAAGACCCTGAATAGCCAAAGCAATCTTGATAAAGAAGAATATAGCTGGAGGAATCAAACTTTCTGACTTCAGACTATACTATAAGGCTATAGTCATCAAGACAGTATGGTACTGGCACAAAAACAGAAATATAGTCCAATGGAACAAGACAGAAAACCCAGAGATAAACCCATGCACCTGTGGGTAACTTATTTTTGACAAAGGAGGCATACAGTGGGGCAAAAACAGCTTCTTCAATAAGTGGTGCTGGGAAAACTAGACAGCTATGTGTATTTTTTTCTAAGCCAAAATAGTATGTTTTGACTTCTGAAATAATGTGGCATGAATCCTAATTGCCTGGTTTCTTTCCTTTATCAGGACTTCCATAACTGGTTTAAGAAAAGATGCTGGTCATTTTAGCCTAGTAGGATACTTAGCCCCAATATTAGTTGGAGAAATTCTAAATGTCCGAAGAAATTTCACTCAAGACTGTCCTTTAAAGCAACATGACTCAGATATCATGTGTGGGGGCCAGGAATGGACTGTGCAGATAATCTCTTCAAAAATCCTACTGAGTAAATATATGGACTCCCAAAGTATGTCCCACAGCATATTCTAAATTCAATTTTTCTACTAAAACAACTAAGAAAGTGGGACCATAATTAATCCCTTTACATTTGTGCTCTGGAATTAAACTTAAAATGTTACACAATTGTTGTTGTTGTTTAGTCACTAAGTCATGTCCAACTCCTTTGCAACCCAATGGACTGTAGCTCACCAGGCTCCTCTGTCCATGGGATTTCCCAGGCAAGAATACTGGAGTGGGTTGCCATTTCCTTCTTCCAGGGAATCTTCCTGGCCCAGGGATTGAACTCTCATCCCCTGCATTGGCAGACAGGTTCTTTCCACTGAACCACCAGTTGAGAACCTATCAGGGGCTTTTTGAAATTCCCATCATCTTTGGTTTTAAATATATAAAGGATATATGCTGCTGCTGCTGCTGCTGCTAAGTCGCTTCAGTCGTGTCCGACTCTGTGCGACCCCATAGACGGAAGCTCACCAGGCTCCCCTGTCCCTGGGATTCTCCAGGCAAGAACGCTGGAGTGGGTTGCCATTTCCTTCTCCAATGCCTAAAAGTGAAAAGTCAAAGTGAAGTCACTCAGTCGTGTCCGACTCTTAGCGACCCCACGGACTAGAGCCTACCAGGCTCCTCCGTCCATGGGATTTTCCAGGCAAAAGTACTGGGGTGGGGTGCCATTGCCTTCCCCGGCAGTCTGTTAATATATATATTTAAATATATAAAGGTTTTAAATATCCATCCTTTAATATATAAAGGATGGATATTTTGAATATTCAGCTAACGCAACAGAAGTCTTGCAGGGAAAAAGAAAAAAGTCTGTCTTTATGGTGGCTTCTGCTACTACCTAGCCATGTAAGCTATTTTTGCTGACGTGACCATGGCCTCCACTCTGCCAAGTCCACCTGAGGATGTCAATCCTCAACTTACCTTACTTTTGACAGCATCCACCACAGCTGCCCACTCCCTGCTTCTAAGAGCAGTCTTCCCTTGCTGTGGATCGCAATCTCTTTGCTGTCCTTATACATCTTGTGCACTTCTTTTTAGATTCATTTTTTGACTCCTCCCACACCTGACCTCTCTATGCAGCAACTCGCCAGGGCAGTCTTGAAATCTCTTTTATTTCAACTCTGTGCATTCACCCAAAGTGATCTCATGCATTCCCATTGCTTTAAATACCACACCAGCAATTCACAAATTTACAACTTCAGCCTAGACCTAGTTACTGGCTCCAGACTCATTTACTTAATAACCTATTTGTCATCTCTAAGGCTGGCTCACAAACATCTGAAACTTAACCTGCCTTCAGCTGAATTCTTGATCTCTAGGCAATGGCCCTCCATTGATACTACCTTTCTGGACTCTTGGGGGTCACCCTCAATACCTCCAGCTCCCATACCCCACCCATCACCCTATACCTTTCTCTCCCCACCACCATTTAATCAAATGCCCACTCTCTTGCTGGACCACTGCACTAACCTCCCAAGCTATTGTTGCTGCTTTCACCCCATCTCTTTTCCAGCAACAATCAAAGAGAGCTCTTTAAAGTACAAATCTTAAACACAATCTTAAAACCTTCCAAAGGTTTACTCTGAGAGTGGTTAACAATGTCTATGAGCTTGGAAAATGATGGCATAAACTCTTAGATGAGAATTATTTTCTATTTTTCACTGATGTATAGCTCCATGAATTTGTATATATGTATGCCCCCATGTAACCCCCACCCAGAGCAAGATATAGAACATTTCTTATACTACAGAAATCTCATCTTCTTCTGCCCTGTCCCCACTCTTTCCACACGTAATCACTTTTCAGGCCTTTATTACAGTGGATTCATTTTACTTGTCCTTGAACACCATACAAATTGACTTATAGAGATGATTTTTTTCCCCTAAACTATATCAAACTCTTCAAATGCTCCTGTATGTTAATGATTGGATCAGCTTTAAGACAGTAACATCGTGGAGTCACCTGAGTCAGGTGTTCAGCTCCAGAGTCTCAAGTCCCTACAAGAGCTTATTAATTAACAAGTGAGAATGAAATCCACACAGCATTCCAGATTGAGCTGTCCCCATGAACTATCCCTAGGTATTTAAGACAACACAGGGATTAACATTTCTACTCATGGGCTTTGAGCCAATCTGGATAACTAATCTGCCAGGCAGATTCACTCAGGGCACTCTTTTGATCCAAACAGAGACTTCAACCTGACAGAAGTGTGACGGCATGAGTGCAGTGTACAGTTACAGTCATCATAGTGGAGTGGGACTTTATCAGGCTTAAGGTCTTACCAAGTGAGCTGTGCTACAAGTATTAGGAATTAACAAGGATGAGCTGTGGTGGGGCAGCTTAAATCTGGATAAAGCCTCACCGGCACCCATTCACCATTATAACTTTACCCTGGAGAAAGGTTATTAAATCTCTATTTTTAAGGCAAAATCCCTGATTTGTCCTCTGTCCAGAATAAGGGCCAATTCCAATAAAGAGCCTAGGGCAGTCAGCCCCCTGGGACGTCAGCCTCTCCTGAGACCTGAAGTCCAAAAAGATACCTTCCCAGGGTTTGGAATTTCTAAAGCCTTTTTGCACGGGAAGCAGAGTCCTTGGGGCTTGTTTTTGCTCCCTCAATGGTCCAATACCATTCCCCAGGATCAAGAAGAGAAATCCCAAACCTAAATTAGGATTGACTGGGAGTATTTTGAAGATTTACTGCAGTCTTGAAGGGTTGACAAAATAAGTGTTACCAAGCATCTCTGTTACTAGAATCTTGCACTCTGCACCCTTTGGCATCTCAGCTAAACACGTCAGCTGATGAGGCTTGCTGATGCTGGCTAAGTGGCAGTCATGGTTTTGTTGGAATGATTTCTGACACAAAAGGCACTCAAAAAATGTTGGTTACTGATACGAAGGAGGAATTATCATCAACCATAGTTCTGCTTCCTAAACTTTAAAGAAAACTTGCTTACTCTTCAGTGTTGGGAGGGTAGGAGGATAAGAAAGCCTTGTGGATAAAATCATCACCCCATCCTCCTTTGATGAACTAAACCAGAACACTTTCTACAGGGAAAGAAATCTACTTATTTAGACTATGTAATAGCAAATAAGTCTACTTTCTCTTCCTTTCTCTACATAAATGTCCCTTGAACCACTGTGCTGGTAAACTTCATTTAGCCTGGCTTAAGATGCACGGAGGGCTTCCCACATGGCTTAGTGGTAAAGAATCCACCTGCCAATGAAGTTGCTGTAGGTTCAATCCTTGGGTCAAGAAGATCCTTTAAAGAAGGAAATGGCAACCCACTCCAGTATTCCTGCCTGGGGAATCCCAATGACAGAGGAGCCTGGCGGGTTACAGTCTATAGCATTGAAAAGAGTCAGACATAACTGAGAGACTGAGTGCATACACATGCAAGATGCATGGAAAAATCTTTCAGATCCTCTGGTAAATGAAGCCATGGGTAGAAGAGAAAGCCCTAGGCAGGGCCAGACATTCTCACCTACGTTCTTCAAAGTGATTGTTCTGTAAATTGAGAGTAAACTCATGTGAGCCAGGATCCCAACTCCCTTCTTGTCCTCTCTGACTTCTTCTTTTTTTTTTTTTAAATTTATTTTACTTAACTTTACAATATTGTATTGGTTTTGCCATACATCAAAATGAATCCACCACAGGTATACATGTGTTCCCCATCCTGAACCTTCCTCCCTCCTTCCTCCCCATACCATCCCTCTGGGTCGTCCCAGTGCACCAGCCCCAGGCATCCAGTATCAGGCATGGAACCTGGACTGGCAACTCGTTTCAAATATGATATTATACATATTTCAATGCCATTCTCCCAAATCATCCCGCCCTCTCCCAGACCCAGAGTCCAAAAGACTGTTCTATACATCAGTGTCTCTTTTGCTGTCTGGTGATGGACAGGGAGGCCTGGCGTGCTGCGGTTCATGGGGTCGCGAAGAGTCGGACACGACTGAGCGACTGATCTGATCTGATCTCTGATACAGGGTTATTGTTACCATCTTTCTAAATTCCATATATATGCGTTAGTATACTGTATTGGTGTTTTTCTTTCTGGCTTACTTCACTCTGTATAATAGGCTCCAGTTCCATCCACCTCATTAGAACTGATTCAAATGTATTCTTTTTAATGGCTGAGTAATACTCCATTGTGTATATGTACCAAGCTTTCTTAACCATCCATCTGCTGATGGACATCTAGGTTGAATTGCTTCCAAGTCCTGGCTATTATAAACAGTGCTGCTATGAACATTGGGGTACACGTGTCTCCTTCAATTCTGGTTTTCTCATTGTGTATAACCAGCAGTGGGATTGCTGGATCATCAGGCAGTTCTATTCCCAGTTTTTTGAGGAATCTCCACACTGTTCTCCAAAGTGGCTGTACTAGTTTGCATTCCCACCAACAGTGTAAGAGGCTTCCCTTTTCTCCACACCGTCTCCAGCATTTATTGCTTCTGGACTTTTGGATCACAGCCATTCTGACTGGCATGAAATGGTACCTCATAGTGGTTTTGATTTGCATTTCTCTGATAATGAGTGATGTTGAGCATCTTTTCATGTGTTTGTTAGCCATCTGTATGTCTTCTTTGGAGAAATGTCTATTTAGTTCTTTGGCCCATTTTTCGATTGGGTTATTTATTTTTCTGGAATTGAGCTGTAGGAGTTGCTTGTATATTTTTGAGATTAGTTGTTTGTCTGTTGCTTCATTTGCTATTATTTTCTCCCATTCTGAAGGCTGTCTTATCACCTTGCTTATAGTTTCCTTTGTTGTGCAGAAGCTTTTAAGTTTAATTAGGTCCCATTTGTTTATTTTTGATTTTATTTCCAATATTCTGGGAGGTGGGTCATGGAGGATCCTGCTGTGATGTATGTCAGAGAGTGTTTTGCCTATGTTTTCCTCTAGGAGTTTTATGGTTTCTGGTCTTATATTTAGATCTTTAATCCATTTTGAGTTTATTTTTGTATATGGTGTTAGAAAGTGTTCTAGTTTCATTCTTTTACAAGTGTTTGACCAGTTTTCCCAGCACCACTTGTTAAAGAGATTGTCTTTAATCCATTGTATATTCTTGCCTCCTTTGTCAAAGATAAGGTGTCCATAGGTGCATGGATTTATCTTTGGGCTTTCTATTTTGTTCCATTGATCTATATTTTGGTCTTTGTGCCAGTACCATACTGTCTTGATGACTGTGGCTTTGTAGTAGAGCCTGAAGTCAGGCAGGTTGATTCCTCCAGTTCCATTCTTCTTTCTCAAGATAGCTTTGGCTATTCGAGGTTTTTTTGTATTTCCATACAAATTGAGAAATTATTTGTTCTAGCTCTGTGAAGAATACCGTTGGTAGCTTGATGGGGATTGCATTGAATCTATAAATTGCTTTGGGTAGTATATGCATTTTCACTATATTGATTCTGCCAATCCATGAACATGGTATATTTCTCCATTAGTGTCCTCTTTGATTTCTTTCACCAGTGTTTTATAGTTTTCTATATATAGGTCTTTAGTTTCTTTAGGTAGATATATTCCTAAGTATTTTATTCTTTTCATTGCAATGGTGAATGGAATTGTTTCCTTAATTTCTCTATTTTCTCATTATTAGTGTATAGGAATGCAAGGGATTTCTGTGTGTTGATTTTATATCCTGCAGCTTTACTATATTCATTGATTAGTTCTAGTAATTTTTTGGTGGAGTGCTGATCTTGATAACTAAAATTGCTATTGTTGATATCATCCTTAAGGTATAAACTGAGTTTGCTTCTCCAGGGCAAGATGAGCCCACCTGGCCAGAGAATCGTAAGCCAGAAATATCCTGATTCCAAAGCTGCAATTAAGAACTGTCACAGAAATATCACAAATGTGATTAACCCCAGTTTCTTTTTTCTTCCCTTTTAAAATATCCCTAACTCCAAGATCAAGGTGGAGTGGTTCTGTGGCTTGTCTCTCTCTCCTTTGCTGGGCTCCCTGCAAAAGAATCCTCAGTTCAGTTCAGTTGCTCGGTCATGTCCGATTCTTTGCTATCCCACGGAATGCAGCACGCCAGGCTTCCCTGTCCATCACCAACTCCCAAAGCATACTCAAACTCATGCCCATTGAGTCAGTGACGCCACCCAACCATCTCATTCTCTGTGGTCCGCTTCTCCCACCTTTAATCTTTCCCAGCATCAGGGTCCTTTCAAATGAGTCAGTTCTTCACATCAGGTGGCCAAAATATTGGAGTTTCAGCTTCAGCATCAGTCCTTCCAATGAATATTAAGGGCTGATTCCCTTTAGGATGGACTGGTTGGATCTCCTTGCTGTCCAAGGGTCTCTCAAGAGTCTTATCCAATAGCACAGTTCAAAAGCATCAAAAAGCACTCAGCTTTCTTTCTAGTTCATCTCTCATATCCAAACATGACTACTGGAAAAACCATAGCTTTGACGAGATGGACCTTTGTTGGCAAAGTAATGTCTCTGCTTTTTAATATGCTATCTAGGTTGGTCATAACTTTATTTCCAAGAAGCAAGTGTCTTTTAATTTCATGGCTGCAGTCACCATCTTCTGTGATTTTGGAGCCCCCCAAAATAAAGTCTCTCACTGTTTCCACTGTTTCTCCATCTATTTGCCATGAAGTGATGGGACCAGTTGCCATGATCTTTGATTTCTGAATGTTGAGTTTTAAGCCAACTTTTTCACTCTCCTCTTTCACTTTCATCAAGAAACTCTTTAGCTCTTCTTTGCTTTCTGCCATAAGGGTGGTGTCATCTGCATATCTGAGGTTATTGACATTTATCCTGGAAATCTTGATTCCAGCTTGTGCTTCATCCAGTCTAGCATTTCTCATGATGTACTCTGCATATATGTTAAATAAGCAGGGTGACAATATACAGCCTTCACATACTCCTTTCCCAATTTGGAAGCAGTCTATTGTTCCATGTCCAGTTTTAACTGTTGCTTCTTGACCTGCATATGGATTTCTCAGGAGGCAGGTGGTCTGGTATTCCCATCTCTTTCAGAATTTTCCACAGTTTATTGTGATCCACACAGTGAAAGGCTTTGGCATAGTCAATAAAGCAGAAATACATGTTTTTCTGGAACTCTCTTGCTTTTTCCATGATTCAGCAGATGTTGGCAATTTGATCTCTGGATCCTCTGCCTTTTCTAAATCCAGCTTGAACATCTGGAAGCTCACAGTTCACGTACTGTTGAAGCCTGGCTTGGAGAATTTTGAGCATTACTTTGCTAGTGAGATGAGTGCAATTGTGCGGTAGTTTGAACATTCTTTGGCATTGTCCCTTCTTTGGGAATGGAATGAAAACTGACCTTTTGCAGTCCTGTGGCCACTGCTGAGTTTTCCAAATTTGCTGGCATATTGAGTGCAACACTTTCACAGCATCATTTTTCAGGATTTGAAATAGCTCAGATGGAATTCCATCACCTCCACTAGCTTTGTTCATAGTGATGCTTCCTAAGGCCCACTTGACTTCATATTCCAGGATGTCTGGCTCTAGGTGAGTGATCATGCCATCATGATTATCTGGGTCATGAAGATCTTTTTTGTACAGTTCTTCTGTGTATTCTTGCCACCTCGTCTTAATATCTTCTGCTTCTGTTAGGTCCATACCATTTCTGTCCTTTATTGAGCCCATCTTTACATGAAAAGTTCCCTTGGCATCTCTAATTTTCTTGAAGAGATCTCTAGTCTTTCCCATTCTATTGTTTTCCTCTATTTCTTTGCATTGATTGCTGAGGAAGGCTATCTTATCTCTCCTTGCTATTTGGAACTCTGCATTCAGATGCTTATATCTTTCCTTTTCTCCTTTGCCTTTCACTTCTTTTCTTTTCATAGCTGTTTGTAAGGCCTCCTCAGACAAGCATTTTGCCTTTTTGCATTTCTTTTTCTTGGGGATGATATCAATCACTGTCTCCTGTACAATGTCACGAACCTCCATTCAGAGTTTTTCAGGAACTCTATCAGATCTAATCCCTTGAATCTATTTGTCACTTCCATTGGATAGTCATAAGGGATTTGATTTATGTTATACCTGAACGGTCTAGTGGTTTTCCTACTTTCTTCAATTTAAGTCTGAATTTGGCAATAAGGAGTTCATGATCTGAGCTACAGTCAGCTCCCAGTCTTGTTTTTGCTGATTATACAGAGCTTCTCCATCTTTGGCTGCAAAGAATATAATCAATATGATTTCAGTACTGATCATCTGGTGATGTCCATGTGTAGAGTCTTCTCTTGTGTTGTTGAAAGTGGGTGTTTGCTATGACCAGGGTGTTCTCTTGGCAAAAGTCTGTTAGTCTTTGCCCTGCTTCATTCTGTACTCCAAGGCCAATTGCCTGTTACTCCAGGTTATTTCTTGAATTCCTATTTTTGCATTCCAGTCCCCTATTATGAAAAGGACATCTTTTTGGGGGTGTTAGTTTCAGAAGGTCTTGTAGGTCTTCATAGAACCTTTCAACTTCAGCTTCTTCAGCGTTACTGGTTGGGGCATAGACTTGGATTACTGTGATACTGAATGGTTTGCCTTGGAAACAAACAGACATCATTCTGTCATTTTTGAGATTGCATCCAAGTACTGCAGTTCAGACTCATTTGTTGACTATGATGGCTACTCCATTTCTTCTAAGGGATTCTTGCCCACAGTAGCAGTAAAATGTCATCTGAGTTAAATTCACCCATCCTAGTCCATTTTAGTTCTCTGATTCCTAAAATATCAATGTTCACTCTTACCATCTCCTGTTTGACCACTTCCAATTTGCCTTGATTCATGGATCTAACATTACAGGTTCCTATGCAATATTGCTCTCTACAGCATCAGATTTTACTTCCATCACTAGTCACATCCACAACTGGGTGTTGTTTTTGCTTTGGCTCCGTCTCTTCAGTCTTTCTGGAGTTAGTTCTCCACTGATCTCCAGTAGCATGTTGGGCACCTACTGACCTGGGGAGTTCATCTTTCAGTGTCCTATCTTTTGCCTTTTCATACTGTTCCTGGTGTTCTCAAGGCAAGAATATTGAAGTGGTTTGCCATTCCCTTCTCCAGTGGTTTGCCATTCCCTTCTCTTACTTTGCTGCAAACATTCACTGTTAGAGTTTGGTTACACCCCACGGGTATATGAGTCCTTTGCTCAGTATCACAACTAAAAATGAAATGTCCTCTAAAAACAAGCTTTAATGTTCTAAAAGCTGAGGCTAAAGAAGTCATAGAAGACACTGTGTAAAATGAAGAGGAGAAAAACAAAAAGGAAACCAGGTTAAAACTTGTAAAGGGGCTCTGGAGAAAACAGTAGGCTCCATTGGTTTATTTAATCTTTAAATCTTATTAAATTTTTTAGATGCCTGTTACCATTTATGGTTCACTTAGTTTTATTCGGACTTCTATAAATAGGCACTCTATGAATCCTGATAAATGACTTAAAATCTTGTGGGACTTCAATAAAGAAATTAGCATGTTAATCTTGAAGATTCTACCCATAGAAATAAATGAAAGCTGATTTTCTGCCAACCTCTACTCCCTGCAAGTTACTCCTCCCTCCCCAATGCCTGGTCCCTCCCTGCCGTCCTTGTTCTTTTCTTTGGCTCTGTGTTTGTAAAATCTGGCATCTTCTCAAACCTCTCAGATCTGGCTCTCTTGCAAAAACAAACAGAAGCTACCTGGAGCCCTTGATTCCCACTTACACTCTTGCCAAAGGTCAGAGGATACCAGAGCTGGTGGCAGCCAGTCAAGCCCAACATGGGACAGTCTTTATCTACCAATACAGTGTTTTCCTGTCTCTGAACATGCCAGCATTTATTTCTCTGACATTGTAAATGGAAACATATGTGCATGCATGCTCAGTAATGTCCAACTCTTTGCAATCCATGGACTGCAGCCTGCCAGGCTTCTCTGTCCATGGAAACATAGGTACTTGCCACAAATCTGAAACTAATAAATCTAAAAGCTGAGTCTAGAGCTGGAGCAACAGGCAGACAACAGCCCATTCAAAGCTCATAAAAAAGTAGGCAGTGGGTGGAAAGGGAAAACATAATCTTACATGACCTATACAGCATCTGGAAAACCAAGACAAGTTTGATATGCAGGTGGTTGGATCACATGGAATGCATATTTAAATCATTAGCAATTCATATGAAAGCACTGCTGACTTTTAAGTGATTAGTTGGTTTGTAGTTTTCTAGCTGAAACTCCAATATTTTGGCCACCTGATGCGAAGAGCTGACTCATTTGAAAAGACTGATGTTGGGAAAGATTGAAGGCAGGAGGAGAAGGAGACGACAGAGGATGAGATAGTTAGATGGCATCACCTACTCGATGGACATGAGTTTGGGTAAACTCCAGGAGCTGGTGATGGACAGGGAGGCCTGTGTGGTTCATGGGGTCACAGGGAGTTGGACGACACGACTGAACTGAACTGAACTGAACCAGATTTTGGTAAAGAGTAATGTCAGTTTAATATATGCCCCTAACAGTCAGACACGACTTAGTGACTAAACCACCACTCCCGACAATACACATATGCCAGTTCCATCTGTAAGTTCCACCTCTGCCTTGACAGTCAGGGTTAAGGTCATCTTAGTTAGTTTGCCCACTAACAGTATTTCTGGGCCACCAAGAAGAAGAGAATTGGTTTCTAGGAGGCAAAAAAAGATTTTACATATAACAATAGGTAATGGCTCTCCAAAACTTAATCCTACTGGATAAGATCGTATTCTTTAGTATTTAATTTCTCTCATTAGAAAAAATTTAAATTATTTTTACCCTTGGTGAGGGAGAAATAATGAAAAGAGAAGCTGAGACACACTACTCTAGATGCTTAGAATTGTAGATGATCACACAGGCAAGAAAATGAGCAAAGGACAGCACAGAGAAACCTGCAGACACTCAATAAAGTAACCTAAAACAACCCAATAACTGGATCCTGGAATAAACTAGATCCAGTTCTGCTCCAGAACTGCTCTAGTTGTGGAGCAGAACTAGAGAAATCCCAATGGCAGGTTATGACACAGCATTAGAAACTCTGAGCTTGAAGTCAGAAGACCTGTGTTGAGTCAGCACCTAACACATAATCACTACTTGTGTGACCTTAGAGAAAAGTTACTTATTAACTGTGGTCTTTCTCTTTTTCTGTAAAAAGAAAAAAATGCCAGAATCACAAGGTAATTGCAATAGTTAAATGAGATCACATTGGTGAAGCACTTTGCAAACAAGAAGCTGCTGCTCAGTTGAAAGGTAATACCACCCAACAGAAGTATTTGAATATTGGAAAGCTGTGTGGGCAGAGGATTATATTACTAAACCCACAGTTGAGACTACTATGAATTATTGCTTCAAGATGATGTTAGACTGAATGTGAAAGGGCTGCTTGTAGGAATACCGTGTTCTATGTAAATAAAACAGCGATGACCTAATGAAATTGATCTATTTTAAGGGGATAGGAAGAGACATTCAGACCACAGAGAAGTGATGAGAGAAAATCTCCTTTCTTATCTTTTTCCATCAACCAAACCAGTGGTTCTCAGCCTAGCTACACTTCAAATCACCTGGGGCACTTTTGAAAACTTTTCAGAAATGTCTGAACCTGGCAGATTGTATGAACTCTATAAATATTTATTGAGTAAGTGAGCATTGGCAAGCTTGCAGTGAGATAAGCTACTAGTAGGAACCTAAATTAATAAGTTTTTAAAGAAAGTAATCTGTTAATATGTACCAATTATTTTTTCATTTGTTTGGTTTTTACTTTGCTTTTGTTTTAAACTTCATTCCCTTGGTTGACTAATTCTACATCTAAGAATTCATCCCAAGGAAAGAATCCAATAGAGGAACACTTAAGTATGCCTATCACACTATCATTTTATATTGGGATATTACCCCATTCAGTATAGTTGGAATTGCCTTGAACGTGTATCAAACACTTCAGCTCTGTAGACCATACATATGGGTGGTTAAACAAAAGAAACAATAAATCATTAAAAATGATGCTCCTTTTTAGACAGGTATCATCTCAATCCCAACTAGACATCCTGCAGCTCATCAGTATTTCAAAAAGTTGAGAACCTGCCAATCAGTTTAAGTCTGGGTAGGTCACATTTTAGCC
The DNA here is from genome assembly GCA_935064755.1 of Tragelaphus eurycerus. NCBI lineage: Eukaryota > Metazoa > Chordata > Mammalia > Artiodactyla > Bovidae > Tragelaphus > Tragelaphus eurycerus. The sequence continues at coordinate 4,973,386 of CAKXYN010000111.1, read as the reverse complement.
TTCCACTGTCCTGATGATCTCAACTAACCTCAAAACCAAATGGCAGACAATGAGCAATTAAAGCACCATAAAGAAAAGTAATCTTGTAGGCAAAGGCAGGATAAGCAGAAAAAAACCAATCACATTCACCTCACTGGCTTTCTTTGTAAACTGCTGATCTTGAGTAAGGACGCCTCAGGATTTGCAATTCAGCCCCAGCCTAGGATTCTCCACCACAGATGACAAGCATCCTCAATGGTCTCATCGCCCCCTTACCCTGCAATGCAGGAGACCTGGGTTCAATCCCTGGGTTGGGAAGATCCCCTGGAGAAGGGAAAGGCTTCCCACTCCAGTATTCTGGCCTGGAGAATTCCACAGACAGTATAAACTATGGGGTCACAAAGAGTCAGACACAACTGAGCAACTTTCACTTTCACTGTTCCAAAGAACCCCACTGAAAAGCTGCTGAAATCACGACGCAAGCCTTCACCAGCCATACCCTCCTGCAGACTATACAATACCAACATTCCCTCAGAAGCGCGATGAGAAGGATTCGTTAAAAAAAAAAAAGCTCTATCCCAGAGACTAAATTGTGAGCTCAAGGATTTTAGTATCAATGATCCAAAATATAAGAATGATAACTCAGAGGGCAAACGGGTATTTTTATTTTTATCAAATGTGTTCATTGAGTAGGTTAAGCACACACTCAACAAATGAGTCAGATATCATAGCTAATGAGCCATGTAACCCTGGTCCACGAGAATGTGGACAATATACAGGCAACAAAATATGTAATAATAAACAGCATACCTGTGTGCTTGATACATCTCACAGCACTTTCACAAATTTATTATCTCTTAGTTCTGGAGGTATAAAGTCTGAACCAGGCCTCACTGAGCTAAAATCAAAGGGGAGCAGAGTTGTGTTTTTTCTGGAGGCTCTAAGGAAGAATCCTTGCCTTTTTTAGCTTCTAGGAGCCACCTGCATTCCTTGGCTGGTGGCCCCTTCTTCCATCTTCAAAGCACATCATTCCAACCTCTGCTTCTATTAATTATCTCTGCTCTCCTCTGCTTGCTCATCACACCACATTCTCTGCCCCAACCCTTCTGCCTCCTTCTTATAAGGACCCTGTGATTACAGTGGGTCCACCAGGACCTATGAGGACAATCACTCATCTCAGGATCCTTAATCACATCTACAGAATCCCTTTTGCCATGGAAGGTAACACTCACAGGCTCCAGGGATTAAGAGGTGGACATTTTGGAGGGATCACTAGTCTGTCTCAGGTGCCAATGAATCCGATACAATTGCTGAGCTCAAGGAGTTCATAGACTATTGAATAAAACTTATTTTAAAAAAATATTGATAAGGCATATTTTTTAAAAAGAAAACGAATTCTAGTGCTCATCAAACACCACCACTCAGGGCTATTGCAGAAGTATAAACAAAGTGCTCTGGATTAACAGAGGACGGATCCATGTATCTCAACCAAGAAAGGAAGAGAGGGCTTCATGAGAGTGACACATAGAATCAGGCATCAATGTGTGCTTAAACTTGTGGTTAAGGGCATCCCAGGAAAGCACATGAAAAAGCTAGGAATATTGAACAAGCTGGTGTGATTAGAGCCTGGGAGACAAAAGGTGGGGAAAATGACAGAAGGAAATGTTGAAGAGAGACAATAAGGTCATATCATAGAGGGCCACAGTGAAAGAGAGGGCCTTTACAGAACTAAAAGACATTGAAAGCTGTTGAACCCATCACTCAGATGTGTGTTTAAAAAAAACAATCTGCAGGCAGTGAAGGGAGTGAATAGCAGTAAGGCAGACCTAGCTTATAAGCTCCTTGAATTGTTCTGAGAGGAAAAGAAGAAAGATTCAATCAAGGAAGCAATACAGGAAATGAAAGCAAAGTGGATTTCAGACACATTTCCAAAGTGAAATTAACAGTACCAAGTGAACACAAGATGGAGACAAAAGAGATGCTGAAATGACTAGCTCAGGCAGCTGGTGGATGCTGATGTCAATAAATGGTCCAAAAACAAAAACAAACAGAAAAAGAGAGGGCAGTTAATGGAGGGATCTGTTTCAGATGCACTGATTAAAACCTTTGTGGAGGGGTAACTCTGAATGTTTACTGAAAATGGAAAGCATGCAAATACATCAACGTGTCTGAGAGACTGGAAAGATCTGATATTTGGAGTCAGAGGACCTGGGCTCTGGTCCTTTCCCCATATTTATCAGTTCTCTGAGTTTGGATAAGTTGCTCAAACTCTCAGGACCTTGGTTTCCCTCTCAACAAAGTGAGAGGTGGGGGTATTAGATAATCATTCAATTTCCTTCTCATTCTAACTTATACAGGTCTAACATCTGAGTCATTATTTTCTACTCAATATTAGCCACTAAAAGAGACTCTGATGAATTCCGATTTTTAAAAAGAAAACGGCTAGAGCTTGAAAGGGGAGGACAAGGACACTAACGACCACTGCAGGCCTACTATGTGCAAGGTACTGTGCCTGCCATACTCTCCCCACACTGCTCCTCCCACTTGGTCTGGACACTCCCATAGGCATCCTAGAAACGAACTGTGTCATGAAAATCAAAGACGGGAAACTAAATAATAGCTTCTACTTTCTGTTCCATCTTCATTTTTATATTCTGTCCCCAAAATACTCCTTTCCTATTAGTCTTAAAAATGCGTTTGTGCCAAGAGGGGAAAAATGTGTTTTCTTACTGGATATTGAAAAATTACATGGGGGATCATGAGAGCCTAGAGAGGGAGGAGGCAAGTAATTTTTAAAGTCTTTTATTCAAAGAATAATAAACTGAGATAGTACTCTAATGAGGTCACTGGTATTAAAAGGCAAAATAACTTAAAACTATTCAGTGGCTTCTATTGAGTTTAGCTGTAATTCTCAGTGGGGTTGACACAGGGATTTAGCACAGTAAACTTGTGGGTTTTTCAAACTATGGATTCACCCTTCTTTTCTACCCCACAAAATTCTTATACTTCCCCCAGGCAAGATGACAGGAGAATTCATGCCCTCTTAAGTTTAGGAACAGGTAACAAAAAGACTGAAAATATTAATACTCAAAATTAAATCAATATTCCATAATTGGATATACACAAGTATGTTCATATGTATATATATGCATGTATACATGTGTATATATGTATACACATGTGTATGTGCATATACACATGTCCAAATAAGACATGTATGTTATATATACTAATATATATGTAAAACCACTCCCTGGTGAGGCCTCTATGCTACTTTTTCCATGTTCCACTTTTGGCCACACATGCCCTTCACCATAATTTTGTTCAAACATATGACCTCTTTCAGTCGATCGTGCTGCTTCGTGCCTGTGTCTTGATTCACATTCTTCTTTCTTCCTTCTTGTCCTCCCAGGGCAGATGGCCCCCTTCAGCTGTCATCTTCTAATTAAGTCTTCCCCGATCTTCACCACTCCCTCCTTTGCATTCCACTGCACCTTCTCTCAGGTCTATAATTCCTTATTGGAAGTTTGTTATTCGTCCATATCTCCCTAATTTTAGGTTTTCAGAAGTAAAAAAGGTAGGTACCCAATTGATATTTGTTGATTGAATGGATGCATATGATAACAGAAGAAGAAGAAACATCATGATTTGGTATCTCTAAGGCAAAGATATATTCCTTGCGTCAAAATCCATTTGTAGACCCAGAGGATAATTTTGTTTATTTATTATCAATAATTAGAAGTAAGAATGTCCAGAGGTAGTGCTATTTTTTAAATATAAAATATTTTATGAATTTCAGGTCAAACAATGAACCATGTACACAATATGGTCAGCAAAACTTATTTGATTAATATTTTTTAATTCTAGTCAGTCTGCCATTATGTAAACAAAAAAGAGTAGAAATTAAAACTGTGTGTGTGTGTGTGTGTGTGTGTGTGTGTGTGTGCACGCACTCAGTTATGTCCAATGCTTTGTGACCCCATGGACTAACCTGCCAGGCTCCTCTGTCCGTGGGATTTTCCAGGCAAGGATACTAGAGTGGGTTGTCTAATATTCCTTCTCCAGGGGATCTTCCTGACTCAGGGATCGAATCTGTGTCTCTTGCATCTCTTGCACTGGCAGGTGAATTCTTTACCACTGTGCCGCCTGGCAAGCCCAGAATTAAACTATCACCACCTTAAATTTCATGCCACTGTTGGATGATAATTTGTAATACTAACACAGTGGGACATTTATTTTTGTTCCATCTGTGCTGAAACAGCTACAGCTTTAGCCTTCAGAGATATATTTATGATCGTATCAGTCAACAAGCCCAGAGAAGCTGTTCTCAGGGAGTATGATCACCATTGATGGCAGAAATAAAGTGAACATGTAAACATGTGCTGGGTGAGACTATTACTAATGTTTTCACCTACAGAGCCACCCTGAAGCACACTCAACTGAACCCTGAGAGTCAGGGAGCTGCATCTAAACCCTCCCTCAATCTTAGGAGACAAGGCAATTTCGAGCAAAAAGTGCTTACTTAGTGTCAGTTATAACACAAACATCAGACTGTGATACAGGCACTCAAAGTTAAAGCTCATAAAGCTCCCTTTAGTAGGAGAAAAATCTAATTCAATGGTTAAAATGCCAATCAGGGCAGGATAACTAGGCAACAGCTGAAAACACAAGATTTAGAAATCAACTGCAACTCCTTTGGGGATGCATTACTGCTGAATGGCTGTCAGAAGCAGAACATAAGTGAGCTGAGTGAGCACCATTAACTTGGAGGAACAAAAGAATGACTCTTATTTAAGTGAACACACAGAGGATCCCACTAAATTTTTGAAGAGTCACATGTTAAGTGGATTTAGATATTTTTCTTAGCCTAAAAAGTATGTGCAAATGAATTTGGATAATGAAAACAAATTAGGAAATATCAGTTCAGTTCAGTCACTCAGTCATGTCCAACTCTTTGCGACCCCATGAATTGCAGCACACCAGGCCTCCCTGTCTATCACCAACTCCTGGAATTTAGGAAATACGCTGCTGCTAAGTCGCTCCAGTCATGTCCAACTCTGTGCGACCCCATGGACTGCAGCCTACCAGGCTTATCCGTCCATGGGATTCTCCAGGCAAGAACACTGGAGTGGGTTGTCATTTCCTTCTCCAATGCATGAAAGTGGAAAGTGAAAGTGAAGTTGCTCAGTCATGTCTGACTTTTAGCAACCCCATGGACTGCAGGCTACCAGGCTCCTCCCTCCATCCATGGGATTTTCTGGGCAACAGTACTGGAGTGGGGTGCCATTGCCTTCTCCTTAGAAAATATAGCAAAACCCAAAGTACATTTTCTCCAACATAAACATATGTTATACATACATAAAGAATCAAATATCTCCTAAGGTAGTCATGAAATTTTGGATTCATGATTGATCTATTCATTCTGAGAAAACATTTAGCCTTTAGAAAAGGACATTATCTCCTGGGCCAAAAGCCCACTGAGAGCTTCATCATTTGACCTTTTCATCTACCTTCTCCTGCACTGCCACTTCTCTCGGCATTCTGAAAAGGAAGAGGGGCATCACTGGGACTCAAGGGAAAAGACCAGAAGAGACCTGCTCTAAATCACTGACCCAGGAACTCTCCTATTCACACTATGTCTTGTCCCAGGTTATTTATTAAACCATGAAAAGCAATGGCATGCAAGGTAGATGTGACAGGAAAAAGAAGGCATCTGAAAGAGGCCAGTAGTCATGGTTGGTGATAAAAAGGTGATGTGCCCACAAATGGGGGAAGGAAAACATCTCACGTGGTTCAAGCTTCCCCAGCCTACCCTGAGTCTCCTTTTACCAACGAAAAGAAAAGGAGCCACCAATGACAAGTACAATGTGATTCTACCCAGGGCACAGCTGATTGGTCCAAGTTGACATCTGTCCCAGGCTCCACCAATCAGCTCTCTTCTTCAGGACTACTTATTCTGGGAACAGAGAGAGCATGAGTCAGTCCCACGTGGTGGCATAAACTATGAGATGTATACATCTCAGGAGCATCTGAGGTCACCTTCTCTGCACCTGGGCTGCAGTAAGAAAGAATCAAAACAAGGTGAGAGAAACCAAGAGAGAGGAAGAGAATATTGGATACATTCAAATCCTTGCTGGTGAGACCCAGTTACATGGCCTTGGTCTTCCAGCAGTTTTACTGACTGATTCTTCCTTTAATTAATCCTCCATTTATTCATTTAAGGGAGAGGTGACACAGTCCAACACCATAAAAATGCACTATTAGTTAAGCAGAGTGTCACAGAGTGCAAAGGCAAATCCTTATAGAGTCCAAAAAGAATAAGGTAGGGAGTAAGAAAAAGATCCATTCTGCTTCACACACAAGATAATCCTTGAAAAATAAATTTTTCTAAATTAACTTGAATTATTTTATTAGTTAATATTAAATATTTGAGTCAAAATTAGATATTCATTACTTGTAAGCAAGAATCAAAATATTTGATAAAAATCATAAAAAGATTTAATGCCTGAGTACCTACGAATATAATAGGAGCCTTAGAGGGATGAGTAGATTGAGAAGCAAAGACCTCTAAGATTCCAAAGCCATCCGAGTGTGCACAAGTCCTTTGTCTCGCTGATTGTGGGATTCTTTAGGAACTGATCACTTGTGTATGTATCTATGCACATAAATATACATGTAGGTTTATGCTTATCAAGTTTTAGCACCAGAAGTTAAACCCAACATCTCTGCTCCCTGGTTCAATGCAATCTCGAGATGATGTGAGTTGACTGTGGAACAATTTTGCAGCTCTGAGAAATTTCCAAAGTTTTTAATTTTCTAAAACTGTATGTGAGACTTTGAGAAAGCATATAAAATGCTAATTCTATATGCATTGTAGGTGAAAGCAAATAAAATGTTGATGTGATAAGATTGATTAGAAGACAAGGTTTCATGCAAGCAATTAGAATTGACACTGGTAAGCAGATTTAATTCCTGTCATATCAGTGAAAATTATGTACCTTCACAAAAGGTGACATCATCAAAAATACATAATGATAGTAACAAGTTTTTATATTTAGAGAGAGAACATTAAGACTCATGCTAGTTTTCTTGGGTCACATCTGGGTAGCCTATTCTACCAGTCTGAAACATTAAAAATATCCTGTATTAACATTCAATATACCTTTGAAAAGATGAAGCCATTTACCAGGAATGAACTTTGTCCCACAGGAAAAAATATAATTAATCTAGGCAACTTTTAATTAAACAAACTCTAGTTCTCTTCAGAACAGTTTCAACAGCTACTTCAAAACACACAAATGCCCTACATCTCACTGTCCATGGGTTCTCACACCTCCCAAATCTGTAAATTCTCAAGCCTCAAGAGCTCCCAAGGCAAACAAATCATCACTTCCTGAGTAAATGAATGGAAGAAATAATTTTCAGCTGCTGCTGCTGCTAAGTCACTTCAATCGTGTCCGACTCTGTGTGACCCCATAGACGCCAGCCCACCAGGCTCCCCCGTCCCTGGGATTCTCCAGGCAAGAACGCCAACACTATCCAGAACTTCTTCTCCAGATTCAGAAGATTATTAATACTCCTGAACATCCACTTAATCTTGAAACAGACCAGCTTTTTCATACAGTAAAGTGTCAATTTCTCTCCCAGCCCCCTTAACCACAAAGTGGAGGGAAAGGATGAGCACAAGTGATTGAGGGAGTTCATGTCACAGTTTTCCACCAACATAGAGGCATTCCTTAACAAACAAAGGACAAAGAGTCCAAAGAGAGCCAGCTGTGGCCCCCATCTAGTCTCCTGTTCCTCCAGGTGCTACCTTGCCTTTTCTCTTAAAATGCCATAGAGAAGAAGTGACCCAAAAGGCTTGAGCTGTCAGGAGCAACCTCCATAGCCACCCGCATCACCACTCGCACCTCTCACCTCCCTTAAGCACCAGTGTCATCTGTCCATAGAAATGGGGCACAAAGTGGGCAGGGAAGAGAGTGGCAGGAGGAAAGAAGCCCAGAATCTTCTGTTTGCATCTTTTGGACACTAGTCCCTACCTAGTTATACCTTCTCATGCCAGATTTCAGGATAGAATTCCTTTTAAAAATAGCAAAACACAGTACTAAATTTGAATTTGGTTTTCTGTGTGAAGCTTCCGTGTCCTGCATGGAGGGCAGCACAACCATGCCTGGTTCCTTATTAAGCAACGATCTTTATCAAAAGCCGCACTGCTTTTACCATCATCTGACCAGTGCCAGAAAGTTTTAATTTACAAGCTTTAGAGTCAGGCTTGAAAACAGCCTTTAAAATGTCTCAAGGAGCAGATTTTATTTTAATGAGCATATTTAGGTTGTTTCAAGTTCAAAATTCAAGTCACATATGAACAATTTTTATAGGAGGGAGGAGGAACCTGATGTTCAGATTCATTTGCCTCCCATTTGAAGCAATTCATCTTTAAAATTTCTGTGAAAATTCTACAGAGTTGCCCAGAAAATGGCACCAACCATCTGTAAGTAAAAACAAAAGCTCTCTATAGTATATATCACAGGTTCAAAGCACTTTGGCATCGGCAGATCGAACACGTTATTAAAAGAATTTAACTGCAAGAAGAGCTACCATAATTACACAGCAGCTGGTCTAATGTTGACAAAACAACTTTTAAAGGCTTCCAGAAGCCTTAAAGGCTAATCAATTAAAAAGGCATGAATAGTAATGTACATCCTATTCTTAACACCAGGAGCTGCATCTTCTGCCAATACAGTGAGGTTTTCATTTTAGAACAACCATTTCTCGCATCCTACGATTAAACCAAACGTGAATAAATTCTAAGTTGTGTCTAGGTGAAACTATTATACTTAAAATAAAATAACTCTATAAAACTTGATTATAAACACTGAACTTAATGAGTATTTCCATACGAGCAAGTTCTTATCAAAATGCCAACAGCTCATGCCAGAATCTGTGCTTACTTTACCAAGAGCAGGCAAAAAATGGCTCAATTTACTGTCAATACTGGCCAACAGCACATTGAAGGCAAAAAGAATGAATGAACGAAGACATGAATGGATGTTGGAATGAGTCTTTTGGCAGCACCCCAGGTACACTGACTTACTCCCCTTGAGATCTGACCAAGAGGTCATATGGAATGGCCTTCTCTGTCAACCCCTCTGCCAATCCAATGGCCTTCTCTCTCAATCCCTCACATTTAGAGAATTAGAAAAGATTTTATGTATCACTGTATCCACCCCTCTTTAGGACCCTCAAACTTTTTTTATACAGGGGCAGATAGCAAATAATTTAGGCTTTGTAGGTCACATGGTCTTGTCACTACTCACCTCTATGGTTACAACATGAATATAGCCCTGTCCACTTAACCAGCATGGCTGGGTCCTGATAAAAATGTATAAAAGGAGGTAGGGAAAGGATCTGGCCCAAGGTCAGTAATTTGCTGACCCCTGTTCCAGCAGCATGAGTCCCCTCTTTCCCAGGTGGTACAGTGATTAAAGAATCTATCTGCCAATGCAGGAGACACAAGAGACACAGGTTCAATCCCAGGGTTGGGAAGATCCCTGGAGAAGGAAATGGCAACCCACTCCAGTATTCTTGCCCACAAAATACCATGGACAGAGGAGTCAGGCAGGCTATGCTCCATGGGGTCTCAAAGAGTCAGACATGACTGAGCACGGATGCATGCATGCATCTCTAGCAGCATGAATTCCCTCTTCCCCATTCAAGGTGCAGGAAGTCTCTTTGGGGACCCCTCCAGCAGAGGGGACTAATCTGCTCATGTGGCCTCTTCTACTTTCTGAAGTTTTCTCTTCTCTCGACTTAAATGAGTTCCCCCACAACTGGCAGCCACAGTCAGGTCTTCATCTTCTGCTCAGCTTTCCACTCCTAAATCATTCTCCTTCACCAGAGGGCTCTGCACAAACAGCCCTTCAAAATCATTTAGTTAGAAAATAACCACCAGTTTTGCCTTCTGGAGCCCTAGAGGGGAAGTATGGTACCTCTTCCACCTGACAGCCCTTTATGTCTTTGAGGACAAGTGCAGGGGACACGCGTTCACTGCCTGACTCTCATCTGGGATCTCTCTCACAGCATGTTTTATTGTTAGTTTTCTTCGGCCATCTACACAGATTTTTCCTCCTCATTTAGATAGCAACTGAAGCATAGTCCCTGGCATGTAGGCTCCATTTGGTTTTACGAGTAAGAGTGACAGAATGACCACAGAAATACCAATCAAAAAATCTGTTTCAAAACCTTTCTCCACAAATTCAAAAGGGACAGTTCCTCACTGCAGTGGGAAGACTGCTGGTATGTGGAATTCTTCTGAAGTGAGCACTGACTGTTGAGAAGCAAAGGCCCTCCTTCTCCCCTCATCTTCCACCCATCAGGACCCAGGAGTATCACTTTAATGGGGCATGCTTCATAACACCAACATCCCAACTGAGAGTTCTGAGACTGGGCCTGCTGGGATCCTGGTCACACACTCAGTCCTTCTTGGCCAACAGTGGCCCTAATTTAGTCATGTTAATATCTTGTTCTCTGTATCCCTCTCCTTAATAATCCCCACCACAGAGTAATACACTACTAATTTAAAAATGAAAGTTTTAAAGAGTCGATTAAAAGACTAAAATTAATAAATGAAATAAAAAGTTTTAAATAAATAAAAATATTTTAAAATAATAGAAGGAAATTTCCACTGTGTGAAAAAAGAAATGGTACAGATGACTTATTTACAAAACAGAAACAGAATCATGATGTAGAAAACAAACACGATTATCAAGGGGTACAGGGGTGGGGGGTACACTGGGGAACTGGGGTTGGCAAATACAAACTGTGCTTGTGCTGTGCTTAGTCGCTCAGCCACGTCTGACTCTCCGCGACCCCGTGACTATAGCCCACCAGGCTCTTCTGTCCATGGGGACACTACTATACATAAAATAGAAAACTAATAAGGACCTACTGTTATAGCACAGGGAACTCTATTCAATATTCTGTAGTGACCTATATGGGAACAGAATCTTAAAAAGAGTGAATATATGTATAACTGATTCACTTTGCTATGAAGTAGAAACACATCGTAAATCAACTAGACTCCAATAAAAAATGTTTTAAAGAAATAAGTTTTATATATATATATATTCGGTACATCTTATTCATAAAAGTATAATATTCATAAAGAATTATTAAAATGATTTCTTAAACAGAAAAAATAAAAAATAAATTAAAATTAAAATTAAAAATAAAAAAATAAACCTTAAGAGCACTGCTTATAATTAAGCAACCAACCTTAGGGAAAGAAAGTGGGTCCCCCACTACTTTCAAACAACTAGTGAGATGATTATCTCACAACATTACCTCTAAATATTACCCCAGGATAATTATTTTTCATAATCAGTTATAAAATATTTCATAATTTAAATAGGCTATTCTTAATATCATACTTTCTAGTACCAAAGGTCTTTAAGACTATAACAATGACTTATCTCTTCCAGCATCACTCTGCCTTTCTATATTCCTTCTCTCCACTTCCATGAAGGATGGGGAGGAGGTATGTCGTGAAGTCCTGGCCTATTCCAGTCACTAGACGTTACCATGGGGGCTGCATCTGGATGAGAAAGATTTGCTTGTGGACCTCTCATCAGGGTGGTGGAGAGGCCCCAGCAAGGACAGGGTGGGCACCTGCCCATTCCACGCTCCAGGAAGCCCAAGACCCACCATCAACTTGGCTGTGCTGTCCAATTTAGCAGACACTAGTCACATGTGGCCACTTAAATTTAAGTAGATTAAAATTAAATAAAATTTAAAATTCAATCCCTCAGCTGCACCAGCCACATGTCAGTAACTCAGTAGGCACATGTGGTCAATGCTTCTGTACTGACCAGTGCAGACACAGAATATTTCTGTCATCACAAGAGAGACTAGAACATTCTACTGGACAGTGCTCAGTCCACTGAGCTGCTCAATGATCACTACTCTCCAGCCAACACCTGTGTGTGTTAGTTGCTCAGTCGTGTCAGACCCTCTGCGACCCCAGGAATTGTAAGCTCTCCAGGCTCCTCTGTCCATGGAATTCTCTAGGCAAGAATATTGGAGTGGGTTGCCATTCCCTTCTCTAGGGGATCTTCCTGACCCAGGGATTGAACCTGGGTCTCGCACATTGCCAGAAGATTCTTTACTGTCTGAGCCACCAAACACCTAGGGGGCTTCATGAACTGTCACAGTCTGCTGGAGCTCTGCTCTGTACCTCCCTGAAATCCAGAGAAAAAGTGGGGATACAGAAATGTCACCTGGTTATGCCAAACCACTAACACCACGCTGTTTTAAAGGCATTCTTTAAGTAAAATGAACAAAGAATGCATAACTTGCTCATACCTCAGGCAGTTCTGCCCAAGTCCTCAGCTTTCCCAACTTCATGAGCAACTTTAACCCAGAATAAAAATGAGACTTGATCCTCATCTAGATTCTAGTAAAAAGTAGAAGGAGAGGGAACGAGAGGCAAAATTTTCCTCACCATTTGTTCTGAAGTTGGCATCCTTTGTATTATTTTATGGTCACTTTTGTTTTAATTATCATTTTGCATCAAAAAAGAAGGCAGAGGTCTTTTTTTTTCCTTTATAAAACATGACTCCAAAGTTCCAATGAAAGCATTAAAATACTTACAAGCCTTAGATTTATCACCAGGCAAGTAAAGTCATTCAATATCTGCCTCTACATAATGCAGCATACAATTTTTTCCAACTTACTGAAATTGCTATCTAAGATTGAAGAACAAAAGAAAGTTGCTAATAAATTTAAAATTGCCCACACAGTGACTTTGGAGAACATAAAATTATGAGAGGAACTAAATTCAGATTCCAAGCTGCTTTCTGAAAGATGAGCTGACCTCCAGATAGTCTATAAAGTCTGTGAAACATCTGTTTTGATAACATATGTACTTAAAATTCCCCACATGTCAGTTTCAAGTTACTCATAATATAAGGCAGCACCAGCTGCAAGGATAAGGGGGAGAAGCTGTTGCTTAAGTGTCAAGAAACACTCAAGATTTTAATGAGACTCAAGACTCTATTGTGTGCATATTATAGTCCTGGGAAATAGAATACAGACAGTAAGTCTCACCCCTTCCACTACTGAGAAATTCTACCCTGATCTTGATAAGTTTCCCCTTACTACCTTCTTGCTAAGGGGCAAATGTCTAATTCTCTTACCTTTTAACCAAATGCCCTCCCTTCGTTATTTCTAGCCCTTCAAATATCATCCATTTGCAAAGACCAGTTCCATTTTCACACTTTCCATGAAAGTTGCTTCATCTCTTCTGGCCCACATATTCCTCACTCCTCTCAGTAGGTACAGCAAAAAAGTAAAGGACCTTATAATGGTCACTTACTTATCCTCATTCTGCCCTGACAGACCAATCTGATCTCCTCACTCATACGGGTAGCTCCCATTTCCTGGCTTTTACAGAGAGAATGAAGCCCCCCAATTATATCTTCAGCCCAGATCTCTCTCCTGAACTCACAGTCATATCCCCAACCACCAACTCACTGTCTCCACTTGGAAGCCTGATAAGCATCTCAAATGTAAGGTGTCTCTGGATGATGGGCTCCTTTTGCAAATCTGCTCCTCCTCAGCCTTCCCATCTCAGTACGTGACAACCCTACCCTTTCAGTTCTCTGATCCCAAAGCTTGGATCCATCTTCGACTCAGCTTCCTCACTCATGCCCCACACCCTACCTTTCAGTAAATTCTATCTCCTCCATTCTTTTCAAACAGACAAAGGATGCCCCCTTTTACCATCTCCACTGCAACCTCCACTCCATGCTGGATCCAAACCGAAGTCACCTGTATTGTTGCAATAGCCTCCCTCAGCCTTGTCCCCTCCTTCCTAATCATTCATTTAATCAGGTCATTCCTTGGTGGAAATTCTTCCAATGGCCCAACTCTCTCAGTCCAAAGGAAGAAAGAAAAGGAGAGAGGGAAGGAGGAAAACATCTTCTAAGACTCTGCCTGATGGAAGGGCTGCCCTCTTATGCCTTTGACCTTATACTACTCTCTCCCTGGCTTACTCCACTCCCACCATTGGTCTCTTGCTGTTTTGAGAGCCAGTGACTTCATCATGCCAAAGTAGCACCTTTGCATTTCTGCCTGGAAGGCCCTTCCTGCAGAGGTCCCTAAGGCTCTCTCCCTTACCTAGTCCAGATGCTCATGTGACACCTTCTGAGTGGGGCCTCTGGCCACCAAACTTTACCAACTGCCTTCAGCTCACCTCTGACATACTTTCTCCCTCCCTCCACTTTAGTTTCTCTGTATCACTTAGCATCATCTGGCATGCTGCATATTTTATTATTTATGCCCTTACCTTCTGCCCCAACCCTCTAGAATGTAAGATCTATGAAGACAGGGATTTTTGTGGAGTTATTTACTGTTTTATCCCCAAAAGCTTTTGCTCTTTTCACTCACTATTGTGTTTTCCCTGTGAACTGTAATTGGCATGACTTGTTTCTCAAATATTTAAAGAGACAGAGAGAGAAAACACCCTGAGTTCCATGAAGACAGTTGCCCTATCTTACCCTTTCTGTTTATATCCTGGGTAGGGCCCAGAAAAGAAGCACTAGTTGCCTGATTATCATCAGGTTTGCATTGGCAAGCATAAAATATTTAGCCATTCAAATGTTTGGACTGGTTAAATGTAGACAGCGTTGATGTAATATTAAACGATGTAACTATTTTTTAACAATTTCAACATTATTTAAACTTAAGTTTATCATCTATTCAAGTGTGAACAATTCTCAAAGTCACCAATAAGAGACAGTTTCTTAAGTGCTGTCCCCCAAATGACACAAACACCTGCCCAAAAAAAGATGGGAAAGGGAACCTTAACATTGTCATTTGTTGGGTAAATTACAGCAAATAAAATCAACTTCTATACCAAGCCCCCAACAAGTCATTTGAGTTCTTTTGTCATTAACTTAATTATTAAAATAAACAGGTGATTTTAATAAATCAACTCCACTATGCCAAGTGATGCTGTTGGTAACAGTAGAAAAACTGTTAGGGAATTACAGATATTGGAGGAATGCAACAGAGAAAGGAGCAGCTTTCTCCCAATCCTGTTTCAAAAGAGAAGGATATATACCCTCTCCTTTCTTTTCTTTATTGAAGTATAGTTGATATACAATATATGTTACAGGTGTACAACATAGTGAGTGATTAGTAATTTTAAAGGTTATACTGCATTATGGTTATTATAAAATATTGTCTATATTCCCTGTGTTGAACAATATAACCTTGTAGCTTATTTCAGTTCAGTTCAGTCGTTCTTAGTCATGTCCGACTCTTTGCAACCCCATGGACTGCAGCACACCAGGCCTCCCTATCCATTCCCAGAGTTTACTCAAACTTATGCCCACTGAGTCCATGATCCCATCCAACCATCTCATCCTCTGTAGTCCCCTTCTCCTCCCCCCTTCAAACTTTCCAAGCATCAGGGTCTTTTCCAATGAGTCAGTTCTTTGCATCAGGTGACCAAATATTGGAGTTCCAGCCTCAGCATCAGTCCTTCCAATGAATATTCAGGACTGATTTCCTTTAGGATGGACTGGTTAGATCTCCTTGCAGTCCAAGGGACTCCCAAGAGTCTTTTCCAATGCCACAGTTCAAAAGCACCAATTCTTCAGTGCTCAGCTTTCTTTATAGTCCAACTCTCACATCCATGCATGACTAGTGGAAAAACCACAGCCTTGACTATGTTTATTTTATATGTAATAGTTTGTACCTCTTCGTTCCCTATCCCTGTCTTGCCCCTCCCCCATTTCTTCTCTCCACTGGTAACCACTAGTATTTTTTTCCTATGAGTCTTTTTTCTTTTTCAAACAACGAATCTTTAACAAAGGAGACTTAATAGTCAAGAAGTCTAAAAAATGCCTAGTCTTTCTACACATCCACAGCACAGACTATACAATATCAACAATCAAGTACAGACCCAATGCAAACGAGATTCTTTTTCACAAAAGATGACTCAAACTTTATGCTGAAAGCTTTATGGAAATCAGCATACCTAAACTGACTGAGCATTCCAAAGGGGAAATGCTGTAGCATGCCAAAACAAACCCTACTCAGTGGTTTGAAGGCCCTTGGGTTCAGTCCTGCAGACACCATCTCATTCCTAAGGGAGAAGACTCGGGTCTCCTCCAAACTTCATTGAGCTGCAGCAGTACAGAACCAACTACACCTGTTCGATTTGGTGAAACATGCACAAAACTTTTTA
Organism: Tragelaphus eurycerus; assembly: GCA_935064755.1. Classification (NCBI taxonomy): domain Eukaryota; kingdom Metazoa; phylum Chordata; class Mammalia; order Artiodactyla; family Bovidae; genus Tragelaphus; species Tragelaphus eurycerus. The sequence goes on along the minus strand of CAKXYN010000111.1, from coordinate 4,957,155 downwards.
AGTAGAATTCTTTTATCTATGTGTCTTCTGAAACAGGAAAATGAACATTAAACTCTAATTAGCATTATGTTGGCAGTTTATAAAAAATTTACTTTTAATTGTTAAGAAAAACAGCCTGTATAGTAGATAATAGTTAAATTACTGACATGACAGTGATGACAGTTATAGGAAGCACTGCTCATTAACTAATCGGTTTTATTTATTCAGCAAACACTGATAGAGTAGGGAGACTCTCTCTCTTTAGATATCTGCTGAGCATCTAGTTTGTGCCAGTGCTTGCAATGTGCAATGAACTAAAGTGCTGCTCAAATGTTTAAAGGAAGAGAAAAGACAGCCTCTAAATATGAGAAAGCTGAATTAAAAAATCTAGGCACAGTGCCACTTGGAATCCTCACTGAGACAACTCAAAAAGGTGAGGAAACATGAGTCTTTTGAGTCAAGCCAATATCATAATATGTATATTATCACTTGAGAAAAAAAAATAGTTAGAAATTCTTACCCAAATTTCAAATATCAATTTAGAGTTTAAAAATATAATTAAATGCATACAACTAATTCTAATTCTTTTAACAAGAAAAACTAAATAGGAATATTGATGTTTCATCAGAGATAAACCTGAATTCAAATAACAGAACATTTGACAAATACTCTTAAAATTTCTAAATAAGGATAGACAATCAAACTTTAGAAATAGTGCCACATTTAATTTAATTGTAAAATTAATTGTAAAAGAGAAATTATCCTATTTTGGCTTTTGTATCCTAACATTATCTAATAAATTATTTCTTTAAAAACACAGAAAGAAAACTAAATTCAGAGCCCACTGAAAGTTGTCTGCTGTGGGTTACCTGTAGAGGTTTGGATTAATTCTAATTTCAGAGAATTCACAAAGTGCAATGATGACAAAATGGAAAAAAAAAAAAAACACATTGTGAATCCTTATTACTTTTTTCTAACCCAGAATTAAGTCCTGTTTCCCCCTACTACCTACCGCTAACAACCTCTGAAAGGTGAGTTACCTCAGCACAAGGATCCAGACCCAGCTATGCTGCACCCTGGACTCCTGCCGCCTCTGCCTCCCCAAATAACCGTACCTTTTACCAGCTCCTCATCCAGCAAAGGAGGAATTTGGCAGGAGCCAAATAGAAAGTCCAAGACTGGTGCTGGTGAGGAGAGGTACGGAAGACATTGCCTGTAATCCTGAAGAAGAGGGGAAGGACAGTGCACATTTTATATACCTTCAGTATTCATTATTTCATCTTTATGCTACAACTCTGAGATTAATTGCACTGCTTTGCTCAGAAATGCCTCTGCCAGGATGAAATCTGGGTCTTTTATAAATTGTTCCTTTGTGAAATATCTCCTCTCTATTCTTCTCTACTAATAAACATTTCAATATTTTTGTTAGGGTGTGTGTACTGGGGGGATTTGTTATTTGTGTTCTGACTGCCTGTGACTTTATGTCATCTAAAATATACAAGTTTGGAGAAAGTGCACAGCTTGCAGATTTGCACTGTCTCAATGTGATCTTAGAGTGGATGCAGGGATTTTTCTAACAGTACATTTTTGATCAAAAGGTTTAGACAACACAAAAATTCTTCAAGATGAGAGGCAAGGAGTTAGCTAGAAAAGAAACAGAAAGAAAGACACACTACATAGCTGTACATTCACAGAATTTAAAACTGAGAACAATCTCAGGCAACAGCTAGTCCAGTATTTGTTGTTGCACAGGACACTGACTCAAAAGATGCACCTTCTCAATGGGTTCCGTTGGCAAACAGGTTTGGGATTCACTGAAGAGTACACCTCCTTTCAGGTATGTAGAATGATCATTCACTTACTAAAAGTTCTCAAAAGTCTTACAGTTGAAAAGCAGTTAACCCATTGTATCCCAAACATTTTTGACCATTGTACTTCCCCCCCCGCCAGATATCCAAAGGAACCAGTATCTCTTCCTGCAGACCCTGCTCTAGATGTGCATGTACAATCATTTTACAAATGAGAAAAGAGACATTCAAAGAAGTTACCTGGCTTGGCCAAAACCCAAGAAGGAATTCAGTTTACTTCAGTCACTCGGTCATATCCGATTCTGCGACCCCCTGAACTGCAGCACGCCAGGCCTCCCTGTCCATCATCCACTCCCCAAGTTTACCCAAACTCATGTCCATTGAGTCAGTGATGCCATCTAATCATCTCATCCTCTGTAGTCCCCTTCTCCTCTCACCTTCAATCTTTCCCAACATCAGGGTCTTTTCAAATGAGTCAGTTCTTCGTATCAGATGGCCAAAATATTGGAGTTTCAGCTTCAACATCAATCCTTCCAATGAACACCCAGGACTGATCTCCTTTAGGATGGACTGGTTGGATTTCCTTCCAGTCCCAAGGGACTCTCAAGAGTCTTTTCCAACACCACAGTTCAAAAGCATCAATTCTTCAGTGCTCAGCTTTCTTTATAGTCCAACTCCCACATCCATACATGACTACTGGAAAAACCATAGCCTTGACAGGAAGGAATTAGTGGTTGATAATTCAGCAAATAGCCAGATGAGAGCTTAAATTATAAGTGGGAAATAAGCAAAGACCCCAACATCTCTTTGTTTCCACCCATACCTCACCACAAAATCATTGCCTCTTCTGTATCTCTGTCTCAATCACCTTGAACTCTTTGATTCCCTCAACTTTTACTTGCCTATTTGACCAATATGCTGGATTCATTGATTGGCCAACATGTGCTTCCGGGAAGCCATTTTTGTTTTTGTGGCCATGCCTTGAGACAAGTGAGATCTTAGATCCCAAAGCAGAGATCAAACCTGTGCCCCCTGTGTTAGAAGCATGTAGTTTTAACCACTGAACCACCAGAGACATCCTCATGGAAGCCTTTTAACAGTGATCTTTTAGACTCTAGAGTTGAGACTGACTCAGCAACAGAATTGCCCTAATGGAGGATATGGTAGGAACACAAGATAACCTAAGGCAGACAGAACTTTGTGGCTCTTTTCAGTTTTATTTCTGTTTATTTTAGGGCTTCCCCAGATAAGACTGGAATGAGATAAGACTGGGAAGTTTTCTTCAATTGGTTATAAAGTAGGTGATCCTTTCCTTATTGTAAATCCTCCAGCTCCTTCTTTTCTGTACTCTTTTTCTGCCTCCCATTTCCCATGTTCAACGTTATACAGTACACTGTTCCAGGAGAGATCTGAAGCCCTCGTGCAATGTCAAAACTGCTCAGAAGCTGTAGAAATGAGTATCCATTTGCCTACAATGTCTTGTAGGTGCTACAGCATACAACATTTCTTAAATTTGTTTAACCTAGCTGAAAATTACCCCCTTTAACAATGGTCTCTATGACATACTTTCCAAGCTAAGAAAGTACCATTACAAACAGTACCTCTCTTTAAACTGCTATTCTATTATAGGATACACATTGCCTGTCATTTAGAAAGCTGAGCTTCTGAACAGCTTTGATGGGAAAAACATTTTTTGAATCCTGTTGATTTTTACTTGCCTAGTTTGGTTCTACCAAAGACTAACACTATTGGCAGCAGTAGAAAATGAACCCTGAGTTGTTTCTCAGAACTGGGTGGAGTTGATGCTAATCCAGCCACATCTTACCTCACTTCAGTCGCTCAGTTGTGTCCGACTCTTTGCGACCCCATGGACTGCAGCACACCAGGCCTCCCTGTCCATCACCAATTCCTGGAGTTTACTCAAACTCACGTCCATTGAGTTCCTGATGCCATCCAACCATCTCATCTTCTGTCATCCCCTTCTCCTGTCTTCAATCTTTCCCAACATCAGGGTCTTTTCCAATGAATCAGTTCTTTGGCCATCATGTGGCCAAAGTATTAGAGTTTCAGCTTCAACATCAGTCCTTCCAATGAATATTCAGGACTGATTTCCTTTAGGATGGACTGGCTGGATCTCCTTGCAGTCCAAGGGACTCTCAAGAGTCTTCTCTAACACCACAGTTCAAAAGCATCAATTCTTCAACACTCAGCTTTCTTTATAGTCCAACTCTCACATCCATACATGACTACTGGAAAAACCATAGCTTTGACTAGATGGACCTAAAACTACATTTTAAGTCAGCTGGCTGTCATTCCAACATATGACAATGGAACAGGAAGAAGAACCGTGGCTATTTGAGATTAAACAGACCTAGCCTTGTCTGATTCTCTATTTAAAAAGCATCAGCCCTAATTATGTGTTGAAAACTCATTCAAAGAGTTTTCAACAGCCAAGAAGGATTTTGTCTATCTTTACCTATATATGGCAAGTTTGATATATTGTCTTCTGTTTTATTCTGTTAAGGATAAAGATCAAACACACTGAACACATGCTATATACATATAGCTAGTTAGCCACCATGTAAGCTAGAGAAAAAGAATGCTAATAAGGTAGTATGAAATTAGATATGAATAATTAAATGTGGCTGACAAGAAATGATTATTTTCTTCCTTGAACTTTTCTGTTTAGCAGAAATTAATTCTATACACTTCTAAAAAGCATGGTACAGCTTAGTATGAAAGTGTGAAATAGCCAGCTTTTTATTTTCAGGTGAGCAGATGGCTTATCTAACTTTCCCAAGTCCTGGTCACAGTGATTGATGGCTTAGAGTCTGTTCTGTAAAGATCCTCAATAGCTAGAGTGTATTCCTAGGAAACAAAAGCAAGGGAGGGTCTTTGAGGAGAACAGTCCCAGTTGGCAGTATCTGTTTGCTCTTGGTAGACATTCAGGGACTAAAGGCATATGGCAATTGTCATAAACTACAAAGCCAAAGGGGCCTCCCAGGTGGCACTAGTGGTAAAGAACCCACTTGCCAATGCAGGAGACTCGAGGGAGGCTGGTTCAATCCTTGGGTTGGGAAGATCCCCTGGAGTAGGAAATGGCAACCCCCTCCAGTATTCTTGCCTGGAAAATTCCATGGACAGAGGAGCCTGATGGGATATGGTCCACGTGCTTGCAAAGAGTCAGGCATGACTGAGCACACACATCACACACAAAACCACAACTATCTTTTCCATCTAAATCAATCTTCTGCAATTACCCCTCTTCCTCCTCCCTACCCCCCAAGCCCTTCCCTAAACTTTATAGCTTTTTCTCTATGAAAGCAGTAAGTCTATTCAACACATTCATTGAAGGCTTACTCTGTACAAGACAATGTACTCATGCAAGAATTCAACAGAAATAAAACATGATGTATATCATAAGCTAGAATGTAAAAATCAGTACGCTATTATGAAACACAGATATAAGTAAAAGAGAAAAATGTACATTGATGTAAATCAAGAGAAAAGACTTCTTTTGGAGGACTGCATTTGAACTAGGCCTTTAAGGATTGAAAAGAATTGTCAGTTGGGAAGAAATGGATGAAAGGACACTCCTGACCAAGGACACGTCTGACCAAGAACAAGTTAGAATTGCTACAAAAGTTTCTGTGGATCCATTCAGTTGGGTGACTGGGAATATGAATTAAAAGAATTCCATCAAGGAAAATCTTTCTATGAAGTTATACATAAAAGAAAAACCATGTATTTCTAATACCATTCCTTTGATCTTGTATGGAAAGACCCTACATCAATGCAGAATATTACTTCTATTAAAGTCACTATTTTTAAGAGTTAATATTTTTAGAACACTTGAAAGTCAACTTTTCTATCTTTAAGATAAAAAAATTCTAAGAAATTAAATGTATTCTACATGGATAATCAAGTCAAAGAACAGGAAGGATCTACATAGTAAGAACAAATTCCAGGGAGATATGTTAGATGTTTTAAATTTCTTGTTACAGATCTCTAAGAACTCTGTCTTATTAACTCAGTTTCTTCTAAATACCAATATTAAGGCAGAGTTTTATTAGATCAGTATTACTGGGTAGTTTTAAATGTCAAAAAATATATGTTGGTTCCTACTCACCTGGGAATTTAATTAGTGCAACCCCTTGATTTTATAGTTGAAGCAAATGAAGCCCAGACACTGGGTGCCTAACTTGCTAAAGGTCAGTCAGCTAGTTAATAGTAACCAGTTAAATTGGAGGAAACTATATAATTTGCCTAAGGACACACTTGCCTAAGGTCTGGCAACTGGTGGGGCTGGAATTACAACATGGGATATTCCTGGCTTCTAAGGTTGTTCTACACTGCTCTCTCTCCCAATGAAAAACTAACAATAATCCCTCATAAGCAGGTAGAGTCCTGTAGATGAAAAGCCATACAAATAAAAAGTAGAGTAATAAATGCTATTATTACAAGTGCAAGTAAGTGTATATTATCTAAATTGTTTTAATGGCATAAGTGACGTGAAGTGAAGTCGCGCAGTCGTGTCCGACTCTTTGCAACCCCATGGACTGTAGCCTACCAGGCTCTTCAGTTCATGGGATTTTCCAGGCAAGAATACTGGAGTGAGTTGCCATTTCCTTCTCCAGGAGATCTTCCCGACTCAGGGATTGAACCTGGGTCTCCACGTTGTAGGCGGACTCTTTACCGTCTGAGCCACCAGGGAAGTGGTGGTAGCCTAAAGAAACATGTATTTCTAGGCATTGTGATGGAAATAATGTGTACATTTGCAAGTTTATATACTATTTATATACTTTATATACTATTTATATTTATATACTTTTTAAGGAGGGAAATAAGATAAGGACAATGCAATCTTTATTTATCCTGCTCTTTAGAGCATAAAAATATTAAGCAATATATTTTTGAAAATGTTCACCCCAAATACTACTGCCCAAACACACTAACTGTATTGTATTTAATCATTTAGAATGCTTAGAGATACTTGTTTTGATAATTCAAGTGACATTCATGATTGTTTTTAAATGTCAGACATAGGACAATCTTAACTTTAAGAATTCTTATATCCATGGCTTTTAAAAGGTCTATGAAAAGATGAAGATTTCACACCCAATGCTTCTGTAATGCTTCTGCTTTGCCAACAGTCCATTATGTGGTAATCATTTAGGCATACACCTCAATGTTTTTTGGAATCTATTTTTAATTTTAGCTTTCATCCTCTCGGTGAAAGAGTGAGTAAGGATGAGTGAGTGGGATGTAGGACAGGAGATAGAGGTATTATTAACATATAGTCTTTGAGCTTATTACTTCCTGTCTGAACCCCCTTGCTTTCAAATATCAACAAATGTGTTTTAGTTTTTTATTTTCATGAAAAATAATCCAAGTTCACTGCATTTGTAACTGTGTGCATGAGAATTTGACTTCTAGTATGTCTAGCTCTTCCTTTGCAGCAACCTCAAGAAGGTAAAAATGTCAATTAGCCTACTCATTAATGGTAACTAGTCACCAGTTATATATTATGAGTAGACTGAGAGAAAACTAAAATTATCTAATGAGGACATTATACATTGGGCTTCTTTGAGGGCCACGATTCTGGAAACTGGACACATCCCTTATGGGATCCTGGAAGCTTTGTCAACACAACTGTTACAAGAGATATCAGCTTCCATTAACTTGGTTCGTCATATCCTGACGGTGGTGAGTGTTGTAGTCGCTAAGTCGTGTCTGACTCTTTGCGACCCCATGGACTGTAACCTGCCAGGCTCCTTTGTCCATGGATGTCCCAGGCAAGAATACTGGGGTAGGTTGCCATTTCCTTCTTCCAGGGAAGAGGGTATTGTGCCTGCGTGTGTGCTAAGTCACTTCAGCCGTGTCCGACTCTTTGCAACTCCATAGACTGTAGTCCACTCTAGTCCATGGAATTCTCCAGACAAGAATACTGGAGTGGGTTGCCATGTCCTTCTCCTCATATCCTGATAATTATGGCAAAAATGGAGCGTCTTTTCATTTCCCAGTTCTCACTATCTAAAGAAAGCACAGTGTTCATCTTCAGTCACACTTTTTCTTGGTACCAAATACAAAAAACAAAAAAAATTAAACTTGCTGCCTTTCATATATAGGGAATTCATGGGGAAATCAGAGGCAATTTTTTTAACTTACAGATTTGCAGAAGACATAAAAATGATAGTCAAATGAGCCTTTCTTAAGACTATACAAAATCTATAGGTTACAACACTATATCTTATTTTCATAATACTTTTTTACTAAGAGCAATACATGTTCATTGAAGAAAATCTGGAAAGTACTTAAGTAAAAGAAGATGATAAAAACACTTGTAATCTCACACACACTAGTAGTGTACTGTTAGTTGCTCAGTCGTGTCTGACTCTTTGCGGCCCCATGGACTGCAGCCTGCCAGGCTCCTCTGTCCATGGAATTCTGCATGAAGAATACTAGAGTGGGTAGTCATTCCCTTCTCCAGGGGATCTTCCAAACCCAGGGATCAAACCCAGGTCTCCTGCATTGCAGGTAGATTCTTTACTGCCTGAGTCACCAGGGAAGCCCTAAAATCTCATAATACCCAGAGACAGTTACTATTAATGTATTGATGCATTTCTTTCTATATAGAAAGATGAACAGATAAGTACAGAGAATTTATACAAACTTACTCAACTACACATTTTAATAGTATCACACTAATATAAAATTTTATATCCTTCTCTTAACATTAACTTTAACTTGGTGGACATATCTTTTAAAAGAGAGCTGTGAGAATATTATCAGCTATTTTGACTGCTGACGGGAATAGAATTTAAAACCATCTCCTACAAATGTGCTTGGGATTGCTTTTCCCAAGTATACTTATCTTCAATCTTCCATTTTGACTTTAATCTTCTATTATTTTTCTTCCCATTTGGGTTGTCTTTTAAATTATTCCTATGGTTCAACTTTATCAGCATAGTTTTCACTTACTCATAAAAACTACATACCATCTGTAGACATTTATAAAAGTTAAAATAAAACCAGCCCCAAACTAGTTCCCAGAAGAGCCTACCTGTCTACTCAGGAAAGTATCTATTTATCTCCAGTTTGTTTCTTGTTTCTTAGCCAAACAAAAAAGTCATGAATAGGGAGAGAACCAGGATTTGAAATCTAGTCAAGCTTTCTGAAAGCTTAAAACACATATCCTTTCTGCAACACTTTAGCTACAAATATATTTCCTTAAACTCTTAACACGTGATTTCCCCTTTCTCCAAAATAAGCTGTATTACTGTAGTCTATGTTCACTTTGAACACTGATCTCACAGTTGTCCATAGGGACATGGATCTGGCTTGATGGCTTCAGGGTGCTTCCTGAAACTCCTCTCCTGACAAGAGCCCCTCAAGTCTTCCAGCCATTGCCCTGGAGAGCTGTCACTTACACACTAAGGTTCAACACACTTGGATGATGACCATCTTGGAGATTTAGCACCTAGTCTGTTGATTAGGTCGAGAATATCCTCCGCACTTGCCATTTCTCAGTCTATTATTTACAGTGCATTTACTGCCCGAGAAAGCCTGGGTATAGGAATATTATTCAGCAAAAGCAGAAGCTAAGAATTCATTTACATTGTATTCTCTTTTTATATATCTGAGTGTATGTTTGGTACAGTGCAAGCCAGGTACTTCTAGAATTCTCATTTCACAATATATAAGAGTCTTTCATCATTACTTTGGGGATCCATTGCAAGAATTTGTCCGTATTCATTTTTGGCTACCTCATTTTTAGTATGCTTGGAATCTGTCACCCTCCATGGGCTTAATTTAGTAAACTGACCCTTCAAATATTTCTGCCTACATTAATGCAAACAAAATTAATACTACTCATCTTAATAAATATTACGCAGCATATTATGCAATATATCCTGAGCAACAGTTGTCCAAAAAAAGATCTGAAAATGATGGATTTTTAATAAATAATCATGTAGGCAGATAGCTGTAAGCTCCTTATTGCTAGCTATGCAAGTAAAAACATGATTTCTCTTTAATCAATGTCTTCTGTTGCATTTGCGAACCAGTTAATGAGGATTTCAGGACTTTTGATAAGTGGGTTCCCTGCCCCCCAGAGTGGTTCTGGGTTTATTTAAGTAATGTTTTGTTCAATTCTTTTTAAAATTCAAATGACACTAACAAAACAATCATTTATTAGAGCTTCACTATAATTATCTATTGAACATATGAGGAGTTTCTACTTACAGAGTTGCAGACCTACATATTTCTCAAACATCTCTGCCTCTGTCACTTGATTTTTCTGAAGCACTACCGTAAGTACCCAGTGGCTCAGCAGTAAAGAATCCGCCTGCAATCAAGGAGACATGGGTTCGATCCCTGTGTCAGGAAGATCTCCTGGAGGAGGACCTGGCAACCCACTCCAGTATTCTTGCCTAGGAAGTCCCATGGACAGAGAAGCCTGGTAGGCTGCAGTCCATAGGGTCAAGAAGAAGATACAACTGAAGTGACTTAGCACACAACATAAGTACAGGGCTTCCCAGGGGGTGGGAGTGCTAAACACGCACACGCACACACACACACACACACCCCTGCCTGCCAATGAAGTAGACATAAGAGCCACAAGTTTGATCCTTGGTTCAAGAAGAGCCTCTGGAGAAGGGCATGGCCACCCATTCCAGTATTCCTGCCTGGAAGAATCCCAAGGACAGAGGAGCCTGGCGGGCTACAGCCAATGGGGTTGCAGAGTTAGACACAGATGAAGCAACTTAGCACGAAAACACCATAAGGACATCATTCTTTAGGGTTTTGATTACTTGTATATTTAACAACTCATTAATAAAAATAACATGCCCCTTTGAAAAACATAGTTCCTTGAAACCCATTATTGGCTTTCTCCCTAAATGTTTATCAGCCCACACATAGTGGGAGCTAAGTGGTACTTTGCAGAGAAAAGCCTTTTGAGAATGGTACATAATGGTCCCGTAGCCATGGGTTGAATAGTAAAAAAAAAAAAAAAGCTACAGAAATCAGAACCAGGAAATGAGGAAGCCCAGCATGAAAGACGGAAGAGAGGGAGCAATGGAGGGAAGAACTTGGGAAAATAACTTGAACTCTGCTATTCACCTTGGAAAAGTACTCAACTTCTGAGCGCTTCAGTTGTTCCACCTGTAAAACAGGGGTGATGAAAATATGACTTCCTCACAGATACTTTAATAGTAGATCTCAGTGTGCCTTGTGAAGTTTACAACATGATGCAAAGTATGGCTTTTTACTTGGCATCATTCGCCATAATCAGTCCCATTTATGCATTCTGTGCTATAAACATTCATCTTATAAAGACTGTGGACAGCTTCAAAAGGTAGACCCATGCATTGTAACTACCTTTTTTGGTTTGGAAGCACTTCTGACATTTTTAACTCAAAAAACTAATTCACGATTTTTAACAGCATTTGTGTGCCACAAGCTCAGAAAGGTTACTATTTGTTCGCATGACTTGAGTCCTGAAAAATCTCTTTTTAAACAAGGAAGCCTCTTTTAAGTCCTGTTTCAGTCTGATGCCTTTGGTCAAGGTGGAAACTAAAATTGAAAACAGATAGATGTTTTACATTTAAATGGGTTTAACATAAATGTGTATTAAGCCATTTCATGGACGATTGCACAAATATCTTTTGCAAACTTGGTACACGTGAGCACATATACAGTAACCATTAGTGTCTTCTAGAGAAATAAGGTGCAGATCCAAAATTTTAAAGAGCTACTTCAAGCTCCTCTCACTGAAAGAAAATGTAATGTCTTTAAGGGAATTGCTCTAATAATATCAAGGCATCTGAAATGGCTGGCCAGAGCAGAACAGAACAGAGTGGATGTCACCGTAAGTCAATTTAACAAGAAATAAGCTTCCCCCTGGAGAATCTAAACTCCCTAGTCTCCCACAAAGAAAATTGAATTTTGGAGGTCACACCTTGGGTAGGTTACCAGAGGGAGAAGCTTAACATTCTTTTTGTCATATGTTCTGGTAGGTCAACACGATTCTACCAACAAATTCCCTCCTAAACATTGCTCCTTCCTCAATTTTTCCTCTCCCACACCACTCCCTCCTCCAAATTATAACAACTCTTTGGAATCCCCTAGGAAATGGCAAATCATTGTGACACTTCAGATGCCGGGGCCCACGCTGGATACAACCATGCTCAAACATCGAGTTTGGAACCTCGTGGAGAGGAATAGGATCCATGCCCCATGCCGAGGGCAGGAGCTGGGGACGCGAAACTAGTGGGATTGCGGTGGGGAGTCAGAGCGAGTCATATAGATCCACCAGAGCTTTAGGCTAGCCTGTTTAGCCAAATGTAATCAACGGAACTGCTCTTATTGGAGAGAAAAAGCAGGTCGCCAAGTCAAGCCCAGGCGAAGTTCTGGCTCCGTGGGTGAATGACCCACTCGCAAAACTCCCCCCGACTGGGCGATCGGAGGGCCTTGGGCGTTCGCGCAATGGCTGGAAGCGCCCCACCTCACGGCCCCTTCGACAGCTGCTCTGGATGGGCGCAAGCCGGGCCACCGCCTACCCCCGTCTCCATTCCACCCCCGCCCGCTCCGCAGCAACATGTGGGGTGCTGCCACTTCGCCGCTCGGGGTTCTCCCTCCGGCTGGAGTTCCTGGTGGACGCACGCTTGGCCCTGGGAAGGTGCTGAATTACTCTTGGGGAAGACTCCTCCAGCGTTGAACTTGGCACCTCCTGACATTTCCATCCCACCCCCAGTGCGCAGGCACTACACACACGCACACACACGCCCCTCCGGACTTGCCCAGGCTCCGCGCAGTGCGGGATGCCCCCTCGGAGGCAAAACATCGGAGCGGGATGCAGAAGCGAGGATCTCAGCTCCGCCGACCAGGGGGCCAGGAGGGTGTGTTGGGGTAAAGGACTGTCCTAGCAGAGGGCAGTTGCAGGGACTCAGCTCACTCCGTGGTCGGTCCAGGCCCCGCAGTAGATCGGGCGGCTGGCAGGAAACCCCTCTCCTTTTGTGCTCTCCCGGGAAGCCAGCCTCTACTCACCCCGGCTGCACGCGGATTCTGGCCGCCAGCGGCAGCCCGCTGCCCCATCCCACGAACACTGCGGCGCCCCCAGAGTGTGCAATGCGGAGCCCCGCCAGCGCGCGGCCGGAGCCGGGGAGTGCGAGGAGGGAGAGAGGGAGCGAGGGAGGGAGGGGACTAGGGAGGAAGCGCGGCGGGGAGTGACAGGGCGGCGGGGGGCGCGCGCGCCACTCCCACTCGCGCCCAGCACTCGCCGCCGCCCTCCGCCGCAGCCGGCCAGCCCGGCCTCGCGGGCCGGGAGACCAATCAACGTGCGGGTGTGTGTGTTGGGGGTTGGGGGGTGGGTAACCGAGCCATCCGCGGGGCGCGCTCATTGGCCCGGAGCGCGCGACCTAACTCTGGGACAGTCCGCCTGAGCGCCCAGTGTGCAAACTCCCGCCGACCGGAGCTGTCTCCCCGGCCCAGGTGGGCTTTCCCGGCTCCGTGCTGACCTGCTGGTCCAGTCCGCCGAGTTCCGCTGACGGAACCGGGAGGCTGTGAGACCTGCTCTGGAAACGCGTTCGCGGTGAGCGTTCAAAACTAGCAATGTTTGCTCAGGTTGCACTGACCCTTTCCTGTAAGGAACCCTTGCGCCGCTCGCCTTCACCCTGGCCGGTAGCTGAATGAGGGAAAGCCCGGCCGTGTAAAAATGGCCCCAGCCAAAGTCTACTCCCCGCCACCCCCAGGGTCTTGCGAAACCCGATGCACCTAAAAACCCGAGCTGAAAAACTTAGTCGAGCTCCTAACCCACGGCAAACCTAGATCACTTGACGTTTGCAACGGAAGAGAAACCCCTCGGGGCGGGCGACGGAGGGGCGGAGAGCTGGGGTGGTGATGGCCGATCCTCGTGAGGAAGCGAGAGTCGCGTTCTGGGCTTTGGTGGGGAAAGCGCCCCTCCTCTGCCAAACAGTTCCCTCAGGTAGAGCCCCCCCGCCCCTCTGGTGGTATTGATTTTTTTTCTTCCCTGGTGTAAATCATGTTTGACTCTCGGGGACTTTTCAAGCCGGAGCCTCAGAGTGGAAGCTGAGCACGGTCCCACTTGCCCCTCCTCCCCTGCGAGCTCCGCCGAGGGCTGGCGAGGACTGGGTTTTGGGGGTTTTTTTTTTGGTGTTGGGGGTGGGGAGCTGGTGGTGTCCAGGGAAGGTCTGAAGGAAGGACTCCATCTGCGAGCCGGCAGCTCGCCCCCAGCTGCTCCACCTCCGCCAGGTACCTGACCTGCAGGCTGCCTTTGCTAGAACGGCTGCCCCGGTGGCTACATTTGTTTGTCCGTCTTTCAACCGAGCCCCCTACCCCCGCACCCCCTATATCCCCGCTTCCTTGGCCTTTCTCCTCTTTGAGCTTCTTTTCAGGCAGACATCCTTTGAATCTTCCTGCCTCTGCCCCTCCTCGTAATCTACTCCTGTTCAATATAAAAATATCCTTTCTTTTTCTTTTTTTAAACTTCCCTCCCATTTTCCCTATTTGGAAGGGTCTCATATACTGTTTTGTGTGTGTTTGTTTTTTTTTATTCACAGCTTCTGGACCTCAGAAAGTTTTCTCTTACTTATAGTTGATGTGCACAGGTTCACACAAGCTCTAGATTCAAGTGGGCAAAAATAATTATCACTCCTTTAGAACATTTGGACACAGGGAGGTGATCACTGCGGTGTGCTGCCTTCCTGCAGGGCTCAGCACATTGAATGAATTGAACATGAATTAATCAGGCGGAACCTGGAAATATCCCTCAGTGACCCGGCAGGTTACCTGTAGGAATCTGGTACTAATGAGAACATGTCCCGGATGGTCATCGCTGCCTTATTTAGTTTCCAGGGAAGAAATTCTGTCTTGGGAAGTTCCCATCCATGTACCTAATTCACTCTTTTTTTTTTTTTTTTAAACTGACTTAGCTCGCAGTATAGTCAAAACTTAAACATTTGGACTCAAAATTAAGTTCAATATATTAATGCTGTTCATGAGACTTAAGTTCTTTGTGGGGCTAGCATCCTTAGGATCTATTTTAGAACAACAGGCACTCAAAATATTGGAAGTGGTTTATCTCTGTGGACTGCGACAACAGATGAATTTTTTCCTTCTTTATACTTTCCTGAATTTTCTAAAAAATATGTAATACTTATTAATCAGGAAAAAAATATAATTTGTTAATTCCCTACATACAATACTCTCCAGGCATCAGAAGAGCTGAAATATTAAATTCTCCTTCTACTTCACCCTTCACATCTTTTCAATCACCAAGTCCCATAAATTTGGTCTCCTGGAATAGCATTCAAGTCTGTCTCTCCACAGCATCTCATCTGCCACTGCCACACCTATCGTCTCTTATCCGGGCCTCAGCCATAGTCTTAACTGCTGTACTGATCATGTCACTTAAAAGCTTAAGATCCATCACCCTCCCCAACTCCATTGCTGTGAAGTTCAAACCTACCTTGGTTGACAAGGCCTTTCATTCCTGTCCCAATCCCTGCCGTCCATTTTGGCTTCATGCTGCCCTATAGGATGATTCTACCCTACTGCGACTTTTTTGACCTTCCCACAGATGTTATGTGACTTCAAGTCCCCATGGCTAAGACTGTATAGTGCTGCAGTGCCCTTCTCTACCTCTCCAGCCCCACCCCCAGTGCACCAATAAGTTCCTACCTCTGCTTCAAGACTCACTTCAAACGTCACCTTTTTAAATGAGATCCCCCAGAGCAGATTTAGCAACTCTTCCTCTCTGTACTTCAATAGCAAACATTTATTTTATTCAACGATTGATTATCCAGCTCCTATTATGTTTGGCCACCTCATGCGAAGAGTTGACTCATTGGAGAAGACTCTGATGCTGGGAGGGATTGGGGGCAGGAGGAGAAGGGGACGACAGAGGATGAGATGGCTGGATGGCATCACTGACTCGATGGATGCGAGTCTGAGTGACCTCCGGGAGCTGGTGATGGACAGGGAGGCCTGGCGTGCTGCGGTTCATGGGGTCGCAAAGAGTCAGACACGACTGAGCGACTGATCTGATCTGATCTGATTATGTTCTAGTCACTATGAAGAAAACGTACATTGTATTTATACTGCTGGAACAGACTATGAGAGAGACAAACATTAAGGCCTGTCCACAAATAAATAATTGCAAACTGAGATAAGTGTGATGAAACTGCTACCTGTGCAAAAAGAAGCATGGTTTACTTTGAACAAATGCCAACTATAGTTCTTACCACATTGTGCTCTAACCTGTTGATTTGTTTGTCCAGAGCTCTATCTTCCATCATATTCATCTATGTACTGACATCCAGAACACAGTGCCTGGCTCTCTCTAGGTGCTCAGAAAACATTCTTAAAGAAATGAATGGATACATAAGTGAATGGGTATTTAAAACCCCCACAAAGCATTTCATTTATTTACATACTACAATCGTGCAGAATCTAAAAGTCTTTACTTCTGTGTTTTAAAAATTAAAATCATTAGATCCTTGTCTCGTCTTTTATAACTGTAATCTAGTTCTCCCAACAAAAATTATCTAATTTCTTCTTGTTTGATGTCATATTTTGGAGACATAGCTAATATACTATTTGTAGATAATCTTTTGTTGTTAGGAGGAATCTATTCCTTTGTTCTTTTTATAAATTTGGCTTTTAACATATAAATGTTCAATTTTAAGATCCAAACCACAGTCTATAAAAGAATAAATAAATTGGGCTTTATCAAAATTAAAAACATTTGTTCTGCAAACAAAACTGTTGACAGAATGAAAAGATACAGACTGGGAGAAAATATTTGCAAATCATATGTCTGACACACGACTTATAGCAGAAGATACTAATCTATCTCAGTTCCACTAATCATTAGTGAAATGCTAATTAAAACCACAATAAGATACTATCATACACTTAATATAATGGTTTGAAAAATCTGATGATATCAAATTCTGATGAGGATGCAGAGCAACCAGAATTCTTGTATATTGCTGACAGGAGTGCGTAGTGGGACTGCAACTCTCAGTTTCACAGATATTGTAAAATTCAATATACACTTCTCCATATGGCCCAATTTTCTACTAGATATTTACCAAAGTGAAATGATAGGCCTATATTCATGCAAAATCCTCTAAATAAATATTTATATCAATTGAATCACTAAAATCTCGAAACAACTCCAAAGTCCGTCAATTGGGAAAAAGCTAAATAAAAATGTAGTACATCCATAGAATGGAAAACTATTCGATAATGAAAACAGACAGGTTGTTGATGCAAACAATGTTCTATATCCCAATGCACTATGAAAGTGAAAGAAAAAGACTCAAAAGCTTAATGTATATACTAGTTAGGAATGGCAGAGCAGCAAGATAAAAAGACTTGAGGTTTTTATGATGATGGGCCCAAAATAATTTGAGGTCTGGATGATCCATATTTAGATGAGATAGTTGTTTAAACCATTGTTAATTCAAGTTTCCTGTCACACAGTTAAAGCTCATTTTACCTAATATAATGTTATCGTTGTTTAGTTGCTAAGTCATGTCCGTTTCTTTGCAACCCCATGGACTGCTGCACACCGGGCTTCCCTGTCTTTTACCATCTCCCAGAGTTTGCTCAAAACCCAATGTAGTGAGTGCATGAATTAATCATTAATGAAAAGTCCACTAAACAGTCTTAGTGAAAGAAGAAACTGTGACTGTCTTATTTACCAAAATATTAGCAATGCCTCACACAACGCCAGTACAGAGTAGGCTCTCAATAAATACTCGTTAAGTGAATTCTTATCTTCATTCAGATAAGAATGAAGATAAAGTTGAAATTTTACAGGACTATAACAGAATTTTCCATTCAGATGAGTATTTTCTTCTTCAAAGTAGCTACTTTGTCACATTACATTTTTCATTCCAGTGATGCAGCTCCTATTTCAAAATATATTACCTTCCGCCTTCAACTTATTAAAATATTGCTCTTTCTTTAAGTAACAATGTTTCCCTTAAATGAATTATTCAGTTTTTTTCTCTCAATGAGCAAACAATAAATTTAACATGTCTTAACATTCTACTCATTTTTCAATATTCCAAGTAATGTCTGGTTTATCTTTTTTTCCTCTATAACAAATATCAGAAGTTTATATAACAGGCACACAGTAGAAATGAAAATCCAAATTTTATGCAAAGCTTGAGAGATTTGGGCTCAGAAAACCATCCTATTTCCAGATGTATCACTAAAAGTAATTTTCACTTATTGGACACTGATGGTTGACATTAAGCTCTTGAAATATCATTAAAATATTTCTACTCTAACCAGTTTGCACAGTCAAGTGACTTTTTAAAAATCATTTACAGCTAAGCAATTATGGAATTTATTAAAATAACTCAATTTTCTCTACCAGTTTTTCTACCAGGAAACGGTAATCTTGGCTGCCAGGAAAGACCCCTCAGTTGCTTTAACCCATCAATCAGTTTTATACCTGTTTCTGTCAGGGAGCACTTTTTGCATAAACACGGAAACCACATAGAATTGACATGGTAATCCTTCCCATAAATAAGAATTACCTAATTACCACCTGACAATGAAAATATTAGAGGTTAAGGAGAGGAAGTCGTGAGAGATGGGCAGATAGATGTAAGCTGAATGGGATATTGTAAAGAATAAATCCAAAAAGGTCTAAAAGTTTCATCATCTTTATTTCCCGTGTCTGTCACTGAACCTGAGATAATTCAGGACTGGTTGAATTTTTGCTTGTGATCTTACTTCTGTGCTCAGGGCCAAGAAAAAAATGAGATAAAATTTCAAGAGGTTATGTTTTCATCTTTCCCCATCCCAATGCTGATGCCTGTAATTCTACAATCAGGGCAAATTTCCTTAGCCAGATCGCAAAGAGGATTTATCTTGAATTGTGTGTTAACCTAAGTGGTGGTAGTGATTGCCTGGAATGCAGTGCCAACAAGGATCACAAGGCCAATCTGATGGATCGATTAGCAAACCTTTGGTGAAGGAGAGCAATTGTAATTTCAATTTTGGACATATGCAGATTGATTGAAGAATATCCAGATACCCAGTTACCCAGGAGGTCATTGGATATGCAGGCCCAAAGCTCAACAGAGTTATACATTTCTGAGACTTAAGTTTAAACTCTCTCCTCTCTCCACTTGTACACATACCAGACATGGGCTTGTTCCTTCTGAGACCTCACTTGGCTTCAGCACCCTCTGAGCTCACTGTTCCTCCTAACCACCACCAACAGATAGTTGTTGAAACAAAAGATGAAAAACAGTTGTATCCCACAGTGTCGGATTAATCCAGGTTTAGCACCTGGTGGGTTAGGACCAAAGGACAGTAGCTAAGGAAGTTGTTTATGCTAGTGAGGGTATTAGTCAAGTGACCAACCTTGTTGTCTAAGTTGGAAGGAAAAGAAAAAACACAAGGATGAATTTAAAAATGAAATTTTTTTCCCTCAAATTTTTCAATGAATTTCTTTCCCTCCAGTCCCAAGAATTGGAATTAACGTAATTCTCTGTCCTTGAATTAACCATGTCTTAGAACAAGCGTAACTTTTCCCTCCCTATGTTAAGTATTACTGGAACCAAACAAAAATAGCTTAGCTCTTTGCTCCAGGGAATACTTCCTCCGACTCATTGTGACCCCCTGGACTATACAGTCCATGGAATTCTCCAGGCCAGGATACTAGAGTGGGTAGCTGTTCCCTTCTCTAGGGGATCTTTCCAAACCACGGGTCAAACCCAGGTCTCCTGCATTGCAGACAGATTCTTTACCAGCAGAGCCACCAGGGAAGCCCAGGAATACTGGAATTGGTAGCCTATCCCTTCTCCAGGAGTTCTTCCCGACCCAGGAATCGAACCAGGGTCTCCTGCATAGCAAGTGAATTCTTTACCAGCTGATTTACCAGAGAAGCCATACCACGCACCATGTGGGATCTTAGTTTCCTGACGAGGGATTGAACCTGTGCCCCCTGCATTGGAAGCAGGGACGCTCAAGCACTGGACCACCAGGGAAGTCCTCTGGAAAGTAAACTATGAGCCTATTAAACTGTTCACATTTTAAGGCTAACTTCTCATCATGTGAGTACTTCCAGACTCTCTCCAACTGTGCCTACCAAAAGTGTTATGTCATAGACTCTGCCTATTCCAACCAGTTCCTGCTTTTCAAGACTTGCCTAGAAATCCCAGCTTAGACTCTAAAAACATCGTAAATACCTATGGAAATAAGTGAAAGGAACTCAAATGAGAACAGGGCTGTTTATTCAGAGTTTACTAGAGCAAGAGATTTCAGCCACCATCATTTGCATTTGGCAGCAACTGAACACAAGAGAAGAGTCATAAAACTTTATAATTAAAAAAAAAAAAGACAACTTCTGGTATGCGTTGCTGTCATGGAGTGGCTGGAGTACTCAGGTGACCAGAAGCAGGGAATCCTGTCTGATTGGTTTGAGGATCATATTTGGCTTTCTCTGGTTAATCCTGGGTTTGGGAGAGAGGGCAGAAGTAGGGGAGCTGTCAGTCATTGACCAGGCTTGACCATTTTAGGCTAATTGCTGAAAAGGTTGTGGTTTGGCTTCCTGACCTGTTAGTTGCAGAGGCTGTGGGTCAGAATTCTATTGTTATATATGATCCGGTCATTGTGCATTTGTACATTCAGTCTCCCATGTCCTTTCCTATTTTTCTGATTTAGTGTCTGCACTAAGACTTTGCAGCAGATGTTCTCCACATTGCAGTAGAGTTAATAAATGGACCTTTGCTTCATCTGCAAGTGTTTCTGGTGGTCTTTTGAAGAGTTACCAGTGAACAGTCCATATCTACGCTTCAAGTTATATAGCTATCTTCTTCCCCTTTTTCACAATGAGAGTTTACCTCCAACAAGAAAAGAGAATTCTCCCAAAAGATTTCATAATTCTCTAGAAACATGTCTCTTCTTGGTGCACTCTGTGCAGGGTCTGCCTCTCTGACCAGGGTCTGGCTCCCTGAGACCCTTGAATGTCACAGGCTCTTGGGATCCCAGCAGCCATTCCTTCCTCTTTGCGGAGAAGGTACAGGGCACAGTCTTGCAAATCTAACACAAAAGTGCCCCTTTGCCAACATTCTCCATGACTGGTAGATTGGACAAATGTAGAGGTGTCCTAGGACAGACACTGTGAAAGTACATAGAATAATTAAATTAGGAAGTGTTAAAGTTTCCTGGAATCCTGTATTAAAAGAATAGCAATACATTTTGCAGACAGAGCAAACTTATTCTTTTACCAAACATCTGTTCAACAAAAGGTACCAGAAGCTGAAAAGACAGTGATGAGCACAACAAAAACATAGCTGATGCCATGTCTCACTGAGCTTTCAGTCCAGTGAGGAACAAAGTCATTGATCAAATAATCTAACATATAAATGTGAAATGTGAGAGTGTTAACAGAGAAAACTGGGAAGTCTCAGAAGGTATGCTTGTGGGATCAAACACCAGTCTTCTTCATATAATGCATCCATGCAGAAGGTATCCATAACAAGACATTAAAAAACTCATCAAAAAATCATTAGTAGATCTCTGCTTCCAGCTAAGATGGAACAGCTGGGACTGAATTTACCCTCCCAGGGGGAACAACCAAAAATCGGACAATATCTACACTTGTTAACCCTGTGCAGGTTTTCCAGGACTTCCATAACAAAGTACCACAAACTGAGTATCTTAAAATAACAAATGTATTCTCTCACAGTTCTGGAGGGTAGAAGTCCAAGATCAAGTTGTCCTGACTTCTGGTGCCTCCAGCAATCATTTCCATTCCTTGACTTGTAGATGTATCACTCTCATCTCTGCCTCCATCATCTCAAGGCATTCTTCTTGTGTGCCTTCTAAATACTTTTTCCTTCTTAGAGGACAGGACCCCAGCCACTGGATTAAGGTCCCCCTAATTCAGTATGGCCTCATTGTAACTAATTACAAAGACCGTGTTTCCAAATGAAGTTACATTCTGGGACTTCAGGGATCAAGACTTCAACAAGGGGCACGATTCAACCTGTAACACTCTCCATTCTAGGAGATCAGGTGGTGGGCTTCACTGAACTCTTCCAAGCCCCTGGTTTTTCTCAAGCCAAGAAGCACTGGCACCCTGCATTTCAGGTCTATCCCTTTTTGAATCTAACTGCTAAGTCACTTCAGTCATGTCCGACTCTGTGCGACCCCATAGACGGCAGCCCACCAGGTTCTCCCGTCCCTGGGATTCTCCAGGCGAGAACACTGGAGTGGGTTGCCATTTCCTTCTCCAATGCATGAAAGTGAAAAGTGAAAGTGAAGTCGCTCAATCGTGTCCAACCGTCAGCGATCCTATGGACTGCAGCCTTCCAGGCTCCTCCATCCATGGGATTTTCCAGGCAAGAGTACTAAACCTTCTGGCAAACATTTTCTGCAGTATTCTTTTCTATGACTACTCTCACACAGAGTAATATATTTCACCTTTAAGTACTTAATTGAAAAACAGCATTTCCTGGTGTCCCACCCTTAACCCATATGTGTCTTTAAAATCTGCCACTCTGTTTTAAGTCTGTTTTACAGGGATTTAGGAATGTACCAAGTTTCTACTTTGTCTTGAAAAGGCCAAGCTAAAACTTGAAAGAAAACCCAGAGCTTAAGGATAACCTTCCAATTACTTAGCAAATTACATTTTTGTTAAGTATCTCTCTTTTTCTTATGCAGCTACATGAGCACACATGTCTTATCGTGGATTTATACTCTGCTGCTCTAAGCCAGGAATTGGCCATGTGTGAAGGAATGTATAGTGGCAGCGGTGACCTCACACAGATTTCACAGCCCTTTCTCTATTTTATAGTTAAAATGCTAGGACCGTCAGTTGGGTAGAGTTCTGAGTAAACAGCCTTTCGAACATAAGCCACATGTCTCCTCTTGTTTTGTGAGTGAGCCCTGTGTCTGTTGGGAAGTACTGGGTGGCTCGAGTACTGGACTGTATTTCTTCTGCAGATGTCACACCTTGTCACCAGCTGCCCCCGCCTCTATAAGAACACCCTGCAGGCATTTGTTCCCTTTGAGTAAATGCCACTCTCCAAAGAGCCTTTCTACAGGATAAAACATGTTTCACACAAAGTCCATTCCTAATTCAGTGAAGGAGCATAAAGAGCATTCTTCTCAGAGGTAAATGAATGAGCTAAAGTGTAGAGAATACATAGTTTTGCGTTTTTCCCCCACTGGCTGCGTCTTATCAAAGTAATGCCTCTTGCTGAATCGTTAACAGCTGATGGTGTACATTACAGAGTGGAAAGGAAAAAAATGGAGAACTAATAAGTGTTTTGGTCGACAAATGCCGGAGCCTTTCAGTACAACAGAGTGAAAGAGATTGGAAAGAGGTGTGATTTTTCTGTATTTCTTCACTCTTTTGCCTGGGGCAGGGCAGCCCCTGCTTTTGAACAAGGTCAGGTACATTGTGCATGCCCACAGTTTGAAGAGCATTGAAAGATTTCTGGAGGGGGTGTATCCCCAGTAACAAATGGCTCTGTTGGGGAGGAGAAGGGACCCCACGCAGGCTGCCCTTTTATCTCCCCAAAGTAGAGGCCCTGCAGGCTCTTAACTAGCTGGGGTGGGTTAACACCTGCTCAGAGAAAGAATGTACTCACCTTCTGGTCACAGGTAGCCGACTTCTTGATGGGCAGAGCTGGAGGCCCTTTTCTCTGTCTGTCTCACTGGGAATTTTTCTCTGTCACACTGGGAAACTGATAATAGACAACTATGCACTGTTTCCAAGTTGAAAGTTTAGGAGGCACTAACTTTATGCCTCCTAAACATAGGAGGCATAGGAAACAGTGGAAACAGTGTCAGACTTTATTTTTGGGGGCTCCAAAATCACTGCAGATGGTGACTGCAGCCATGAAATTAAAAGATGCTTACTCCTTGGAAGAAAAGTTATGACCAACCTAGATAGCATATTCAAAAACAGAGACATTACTTTGCCAACAAAGGTCCATCTAGTCAAGGCTGTGGTTTTTCCAGTGGTCATGTATGGAAGTGAGAGTTGGACTGTGAAGAAAGCTGAGGGCTGAAGAATTGATGCTTTTGAACTGTGGTGTTGGAGAAGACTCTTGAGAGTCCCTTAGACTGCAAGAAGATCCAACCAGTCCATTCTAAATGAGATCAGCCCTGGGTGTTCTTTGGAAGGAATGATGCTAAAGCTGAAACTCCAGTACTTTGGCCACCTCATGCAGAGAGTTGACTCATTGGAGAAGACTCTGATGCTGGGAGGGATTGGGGGCAGGAGGAGAAGGGGATGACAGAGGATGAGATGGCTGGATGGCATCATGGACTCGACAGATGTGAGTCTGAGTGAACTCTGGGAGTTGGTGATGGACAGGGAGGCCTGGCATGCTGCAATTCATGGGGTTGCAAAGAGTCAGACATGACTGAGCGACTGAACTGAACTGAACTGAACTCTCAAAGCACAGAGCAGGAGAAGAAAAAACTTGAAAATATCAAATTTGTACACATTTGTATATGGAATATAGCTGTCCGCTTTTGTATTTCAACATTATGTTTGGATATGTAAGTGTTTTGTTAATATCATGATACACTCGACGGAGGAAGTAAGGAAATTTGAGATGGGTGGGGTAAATCAGTCTGATAATTGGTATTTATTGAGGTTTTCTGTGTGTGGCTATCAGAAAGTGTTCCATTTAGGGAATACTTTAATGATAAATCATGGTCTCTGCTGTTAATCAGTTAGCAGATTATCTTGGAGAACAGGACATGCACACACATGACATTTCTAACAAATCAATAAGTACCAACTTGTATAACAGTACAGGCATTAACAGAAGATTCAAATATTCGGGCTGTGTCAAGGGGAGGAGTAAATAAGGGTCAATCTTGATACAGGATGTGGATCTTACTCCAGTGACTTGGGGAAAATGTCATTTCTTTACCATTTTCAAATGAATTAATTCAGACTTTTAAAATGATCAAGAGGCAGTCAGTTCATCTTTCTGCTCAGAACACATAGCAGTGACAGGTGAAATATTTAAAAGGCAGGAAGAAAGAGACAGAAAGAGAGAAAGAAAGAAGGAAGGAAGGAGGGAAGAGAGAGAGAAAGGGGGAAAACCAGGAAGACTGAACCAGTTTCTAATATAGGATAAGATCTTGTGGACCAGACACAAAGGGAAAACACAAACTGTGGGTTGTCTAGGCTTTGGAAGTAGGCACCCGTGACTGGGAACTTGGTCCCTGGAAGACAAGGAGTTCTAAGTGTGAATGAGACTTGGAGCAGAGCCAGGCTTCCTGTTTGATGCCAGAGGCAGACAGGGCTTTCACTCTCCTCTCACTCTACTGGGACTGTGGCTTCAGATGAAGCTGTAAGGCTGGGAGATGAAGGGCAAAGACCACGCGTTACTCTCTGAAACTGAGCCAACTACCCCCTCTGTAAATGAATCAGCCACATCCCTTAATGGCCTCTAGGGGCAGTACATCCTATAGTGAAGTAAAGTGAAGTCGCTCTGTCGTGTCCGACTCTGCAACCCCATGGACTGTAGCCTACCAGGTTTCTCCATCCATGGGATTTTCCAGGCAAGAATACTGGAGTGGGTTGCCATTTCCTTCTCCAGGAGATCTTCCCAACCCAGGGATTGAACCCGGGTCTCCTGCATTGTAGGCAGATGCTTTAAAGTCTGAGCCGCCAGGGAAGACATCCTATGCTCAGCTGTAAAATTTGGTTCTGGTTTGGGAATAGGACTGGGCTAGGCGGAGTCAGAGACTTCACTTTCACTTTTCACTTTCATGCATTAGAGAAGGAAATGGCAACCCACTCCAGTATTCTTGCCTGGAGAATCCCAGGGATGGGGGAACCTGGTGGGCTGCCGTCTATGGGGTTGCACAGAGTCAGACACGACTGAAGCGACTTAGCAGCAGCAGCAGCAGCAGGCGGAGTCAACTTCTGAACTGTTGGGAAGGAAGAAATTTGAAGGGGATACTCAAAATCAGCCTGCAAACAAAAGTCCAAAGCACAGGAAGACTAATTTCTCAAAGGACAGCCAAAAAATAAAAGACTTGGAAGAATAGTTCACGCCAAGTGAAACTCATATTAGAATCATTTGAAAAGATGTCAGAATAAATTTGCTGAGATTGTTCAAAGAGATATAGAAAGGCATTTATGATTAAAGAAATAAATTACAGAAATAAATAGGTACAAATGAAATGAAAATGAAACAAATCAAATTATACCCTAAGCTAGAAGGGCTGAGGAGCCAACCTTGGTCATAATTAGCCTTCTACACCTACCGAGTACTGAGGAATCTGAAGCTTTTGCAACGTTAACGATGAATGGAAGAGCTCTAGTGTTAAGTCCATCCCGGTCATTGCTAATATTCTTGTTGTGCAGGCCCTTATGTTCCCCATGATGACTCAGCTACTTGAGTTACATGCAGGGATCTCCCTGAAGCTGAGAGCCTCCTGTCTAGGGCTGCTGGCATCCCCTCAGAAGCCAAGGCATTGAACAGAATGCCACCAAGAAGAAGGACACAGGTCCTACCACTCCAGATATTCCTATCACTTCTGTGTTTAAAAAGCACAGGTTTTCATGCCTTACCTAGAAATTTTGATTCCCCCGATCTCGATAAAGAATCCGCCTGCCAATGCAGGAGACACAGACTTGATATCTGGGTTGGGAAGACTCCCCTTGAGAAGAAAATAGCAACCCACTCCAGTATTCTTGCCTGAGAAATCCCATGGACAGAGGAGCCTGGCAGGCTACAGTCCACGGGGTTGCAAAGAGTTGGACACAACTTAGCAACTAAACAACAAAATCTGGGTCAGGGCTTGGAAATTAATATTTCTAACAGGCTTGCTTATGATTCCCATGTGGCAAGCCCTGAGTTTGGTGAATACTAATATTGTTTACAATCCTCATCTGTCAAGCAATTAAACCAGGCAAGACCAGAGAGAACAGTGCTGGCCCAGGTCACACAGGGCACTTGTGCTGGAAAAAAAAGCCCAGTCCTTTGTTATGCATATTTTGGGTTTAATTCCCTCTTCCTTTCCAGTTCCTTAGATAGAAGTTGAAGCCATTGGTTTGAGATCCTTCTTCTGTACTAATATAGGGGGGTAAGTTCTATAGATTTTCTCAAGTATTGCTTTAGTGGAATTGTACAAATTCTAATATGTTATGTTCATTTTCATTCAGCTCAAAATACTTTGTAATTTCCCTTTTGAATTTTTCTCTGCTTTCCTGCATTGGAGAAGGAAATGGCAACCCACTCCAGTGTTCTTGCCTGGAGAATCCCAGGGACGGGGGAGCCTGGTGGGCTGCCGTCTACGGGGTCACACAGAGTCGGACACGACTGAAGTGACTTAGCATAGCATAGCATAGATAATGAAGAAGCATGTTTCTTCTTTTCCAAATACTTGGAAATTGTCTTGATATCCAGACAGTACGAGGATTGTCTGGTATCAGTACTTGGTTTTGTTTTCTATCTTAATTCCTTTGTGGTTAGAGAATACAGTGTATATGACCTGAATCCTTTTTCATTTATTGAGATTTGTGTTACACCCAGAATATGATCTCTGCTGGCAAATATTCTATGTGCCCTTGAGAAAGTGTGCTCCATTGTAGATGGGTGAAATGTTCTGTGAACATCAGTCAGGTCAAATGGGTTGGGGGTGGTTTTCAACTTTTCTGGTTGATCTTCAGACTACTTGATCTATCAGTTATTGAGAGAAGGTGGTGAAATCTGCAACCATAATTGTGTATTTGTTCATTTCCCCTTGTAGTTTATATCAGTTTAGGCTTCATGTATTTTGAAGCTTTATTATTAGATGTAAAAATATTTAGAGTTGATATATTCTCTTGTTGAATTGATGCTTATCATTATGAAATGGAATGTTTTAAAATCCCTAGTAATATAGTTTATCTAATATTATTGCTATATTACTAGGGATTTTAAGGAGAAGGCAATGGCACCCCACTCCAGTACTCTTGCCTGGAAAACCCCATGGACAGAGGAACCTGGTAGGCTGCAGTCCATGGGGTCGCTAAGAGTCGGACACGACTGAGCGACTTCACTTTCACTTTTCACTTTCCTGCATTGGAGAAGGAAATGGCAACCCACTCCAGTGTTTTTGCCTGGAGAATCCCAGGGACAAGGGAGCCTGGTAGGCTGCTGTCTATGGGGTCACACAGAGTCGGACACGACTGAAGTGACTTAGCAGCAGCAGCAGCAGGGATTTTAAAACATTCCAATATAGTTTACCTAATATTAATACCCTGATGCTGGGAGAGATTGGGGGCAGGAGGAGAAGGGGATGACAGAGGATGAGATGGCTGGATGGCATCATGGACTCGATGGACATGAGTTTGAGTGAACTCCAGGAGTTGGTGATGGACAGGGAGGCCTGGCGTGCTGCGATTCATGGGGTTGCAAGTCAGACACGACAGCAACTGAACTGAACTGAACTGAATATTAATACAGCCAGCCCTGCTTTCTTTTAATTAATATAGCATATCATTTTCTACCCTTTTACTTTTAATCTGTTTGTGTCTGTATGTTCAAAGTGGTTTTCTTATAGATAGCATATAGTTGGATCTTGTTTGCTTTATCCAGTCCAATCATCCCTACCTTTTAATTGGAACGTTTATTTTTATTTAAGTTGATTATTGATATGGTTAGGTTTAAAAATCTATAGACTTGCTCTTTGCTTATTATTTTTCCCCCTTTCCTCTTTTTTTTTCTGCCATCTCTCAGATTAATTTTTATGATTCCATTTTATTTTCTCTTCATTTATTTAGATATATTCCTTTGTTTCATTTTTTGAAGGTTTCTTTAGGATTCATAGTATACATCTTTCACTTATCAAAATCTACCTTGAATTGATATAATGCTGTTTTATGTATAAGAACCTTAACAAAAGCAGTTTTCCCCCCTCCCAGGCTTTGTGCCATTGTTATCATATGTTGAACTTCTGCTTGTATTAAGAATGCCATATTATGTTAGTTTCGTTTAGTCAATTATTAATTTAAAATAAATAAATAATAAGAAAAAGCATTATATACTTACCCACATGGCTACCATTTTTGGTGCTCTTTATTCCTTTACGTAGATTCATATTTCTACCTAATATAACTTTCCTTCTGTCTAAAAGACTTGCTGTGATATTTTCTGTGATTCTACTGGTGATGAATCTTCCCACTTTGTATGTCTCAAAGAAAAAGCTTTTATTTTGTGAAACATATTTTTGTCTGGTATAGAATTCTAGATAGATGATTTTTCTTTTAACACTTTAGGATATTCTTCCACTGTCTTCTCACTTTGAGAAATTTGATTTCATCTTATCCTTGATCCTCTGTCTGTAATGTGTCTTTATTCCCTGGATGTTTCTAAGATTGTATCTTTATCAATGGTTTTGATCATTTTATTTATTATGTGCCTTCAAGTGGTTCTATTTCTTTTCTTATCATTTTGACTCTTTGAGCTCCTTCCATTTGCAGCTTTATTAGTTAGTTAGTTCAGTTGCTCAGTCATGTCTGACCCTTTGCAACTCCATGAATCACAGCACGCCAGGCCTCCCTGTCCATCACCAGCTCCCAGAGTTCACTCAAACCTATGTCCATCAAGGTGGTGATGCCATCCAGCCATCTCATCCTCTCTCGTCCCCTTCTCCTCCTGCCTCCAATCCCTCCCAGCATCAGAGTCTTTTCCAATGAGTCAGTTCTTCCCAAGAGGTGGCCAAAGTATTGGAGTTTCAGCTTCAGCATCAGTCAGAACATCCAGGACTGATCTCCTTTAAGATGGACTGGCTGGATCTCCTTGCAGTCCAAGGGACTCTCAAGAGTCTTCTCCAACACCACAGTTCAAAAGCATCAATTCTTCGGCACTCAGCTTTTTTCACAGTCCAGCTCTCACATCCATACATGACCACAGGAAAAACCATAGCCTTGACTAGATGGACCTTTGTTGGCAAAGTAATATCTCTGCTTTTCAATATGTTATCTAGGTTGGTCATAATTTTCCTTCTAAGGAGTAAGCATCTTTTAATTTCATGGCTAGAGTCACCATCTGCAGTGATTTTGGAGCCCCCCAAAATAAAGTCTGACACTGTTTCCACTGTTTCCCCATCTATCTGCCATGAAGTAATGGGACCGGATGCCATGATCTTAGTTTTCTGAATGTTGAGCTTTAAGCCAACTTTTTCAGTCTCCTCTTTCATTTTTATGAAGAGGCTTTTTAGTTCTTACTTTCTGCCATAAGGCTGGTGTCATCTGCATATCTGAGGTTATTGATATTTCTCCCGGCAATCTTGATTCCAGCTTGTGTTTCTTCCAGCCTAGCATTTCTCATGATGTACTCTGCATATGAGTTAAATAAGCAGGGTGACAATATAGAGCCTTGACGAACTCCTTTTCCTATTTGGAACCAGTCTGTTGTTCCATGTCCAGTTCTAACTGTTGCTTCCTGACCTGCATATAGGTTTCTCAAGAGGCAGGTCAGGTGGTCTGGTATTCCCATCTCTTTCAGAAATTTCCACAGTTTATTGTGATCCACACAGTCAAAGGCTTTGGCATAGTCAATAAAGCAGAAATAGATGTTTTTCTGGAACTCTCTTGCTTTTTCCATGATCCAGCAGATGTTGGCAATTTGATCTCTGGTTCCTCTGCCTCTTCTAAAACCAGCTTGAACATCTGGAAGTTCACGGTTCACGTACTGCTGAAGCCTGACTTATTTTGAGGCTTATTTTGCTGAAGCCTGGAGAATTTTGAGCATTACTTTACTAGCGTGTGAGATAAGTACATTTGTGTGGTAGTTTGAACATTCTTTGGCATTGCCTTTCTTTGGGATTGGAATGAAAACTGACCTTTTCCAATCTTGTGGCCACTGCTGAGTTTTCCAAATTTGCTGGCATATTGAGTGCAGCACTTTCACAGCATCATCTTACAGGATTTGAAAGAGCTCAACTGGAATTCCATCACTTCCCCTAGCTTTGTTCATAGTGATGCTTTCTAAGGCCCACTTGACTTCACATTCCAGGATGTCTGGCTCTAGGTCAGTGATCACACCATCATGATTATCTGGGTCATGAAGCTCTTTTTTGTACAGTTCTTCTGTGTATTCTTACCACCTCTTAATATCTTCTGCTTCTATTAGGTCCATACCATTTCTGCCTTTATTGAGCCCATTTTTGCATGAAATGTTCCCTTGGTATCTCTAATTTTCTTGAAGAGATCTCTAGTCTTTCCCATTCTGTTGTTTTCCTCTATTTCTTTACAGTGATCACTGAGGAAGGCTTTCTTATCTCTCCTTGCTATTCTTTCGAACTTTGCATTCACATGCTTATATCTTTCCTTTTCTCCTTTGCATTTCACTTCTCTTCTTCTCACAGCTATTTGTAAGGCCTCCTCAAACAGCTATTTTGCTTTTTTGCATTTCTTTCCATGGGGATGGTCTTGATCCCTGTCTCCTGTACAATGTCATGAACCTCTGTCCATAGTTCATCAGGCACTCTGTCTATCAGATCTAGGCCCTTAAATCTATTTCTCACTTCCACTGTATAATCATAAGGGATTTGATTTAGGTCATACCTGAATGATCTAGTAGTTTTCCCTACTTTCTTCAATTTCAGTCTGAATTTGGCAATAAGGAGTTCATGGTCCGAGCCACAGTCAGCTCCTGGTCTTGTTTTTGCTGATTGTATAGAGCTTCTCCATCTTTGGCTGCAAAGAATATAATCAATCTGATTTCGGTGTTGACCATCTGGTGATGTCCATCTGTAGAGTCTTCTCTTGTGTTGTTGGAAGAGGGTATTTGCTATGACCAGTGCATTCTCTTGGCAAAACTCTATTAGCCTTTGCCCTGCTTCATTCCATACTCCAAAGCCAAATTTGCCTGTTATCCCAGGCGTTTCTTGACTTCCTATTTTTGCATTCCAGTCCCCTATAATGTAAAGGACATCTTTTTTTGGGTGTTAGCTCTAAAAGGTCTTGTAGGTCTTCATAGAACCATTCAACTTCAGCTTCTTCAGCGTTACTGGTTAGGGCAGAGACTTGGATTACTGTGATATTGAATGGTTTGCCTTGGAAACGAACAGAGATCATTCTGTCGTTTTTGCGATTGCATCCAAGTACTGCATTTCAGACTCTTTTGTTCACCGTGATGGCTACTCCATTTCTTCTAAGGGACTCGTGCCCACAGTAGTAGATATAATGGTCATCTGAATTAAAGTCACCCATTCCAGTCCATTTTAGTTCGCTGATTCCTAGAATGTCTACGTTCACTCATGCCATCTCCTATTTGACCACTTCCAATTTGCCTTGATTCATGGACCTGACATTCCAGGTTCCTATGCAATATTGCTCTTTACAGCATCAGACCTTGCTTCTATCACCAGTCACATCCACAACTGGGTATTCTTTTTGCTTTGGCTCCATCCCTTCATTCTTTCTGGAGCTATTTCTCCACTGATCTCCAGTAGCATTTGGGCACCTACCGACCCGGGAGTTCCTCTTTCAGTATCCTATCATTTTGCCTTTTCATACTGTTCATGGGGTTCTCAAGGCAAGAATACTGAAGTGGTTTGCCATTACCTTCTCCAGTGGACCACATTCTGTCATACTTATAGTTCTGACAGAACTATAATTCTGTCAGACTTGCAGCTTTATAGTTCACCCAAAATTTGGAAAATTTTCAGCCTTTATCCCTTCAAATATTTTTTGT
Source organism: Tragelaphus eurycerus (assembly GCA_935064755.1). Taxonomy (NCBI): domain Eukaryota; kingdom Metazoa; phylum Chordata; class Mammalia; order Artiodactyla; family Bovidae; genus Tragelaphus; species Tragelaphus eurycerus. The sequence goes on along the minus strand of CAKXYN010000111.1, from coordinate 4,924,649 downwards.
CTCTTCCTCTGCCCTTCAGGAACTAATGCACTTATTAGATGGCTTGATGTAGTCCCACAGCTCCCTGAAGCTCTGGTCACTACTTTAATCCTTTCTCCCCTCTATGTTTCATTCAGGATGGTTTGTCTTTCTGTCTTCAGGTTCGTCAGTCTTTTCTTCTGTGATGTCCAATATGCTGTTAAGACTTTGCAATACATTTTTACCTGAGCCATTGTAGTTTTCATCTCTAGGAGTTCAGTTTGCATCCTTTTCATGTTTCACTTCTCTACTTAAAATCTTTAATCTTTCCTCTAGCATTTTAAACATGTCGAATATGGTCGTAAGAGCTGATTTAATATCCTTGTGTACAAATTCTATAATTTGTGTCAGTTCTGGAGTGGTTTGATTGATTTTTTTTTCTCTTCATTTTGCTTTTTCGCATTCCTGGTTTATTTTTTTTTTTTTTGATTGCATATGATAAATTAGAATTCTACTCCGTTTGGTGCTGGATATAATTTCTTTTTATTATTTTTTTATTGATTTTTAATTGGAATAAATTTCTCTATAACGTTGTGTTAGTTTCTGCTGTACAACAACATGAATCAGCTATATGTGTACATATATCCCCTCCTTCTTGAGCCTGCCTCCCACCTACTCCCGTCTCACCCCTCTAGGTCAACACAGAGCATCAAGATGAGCTCCGTATTCTATATAGCATGTTCCCAGTATCTAGTTTACACGTACCAGTATGTAAGTCAATGCTACTCTCTCAATTTGTCCCAGCCTCTCCTTCCCCACCATTCTACAAGTCTGTTTTTTTACATCTGCATCTCCATTCCTACCCTGCAAATAGGTTCATCAGTACCATTTCCATATATATGTTACTATACAATATTTATTTTTCTCTTTCTGACTTACATTACTCTATATGACAGACTCTGCATTCATCTACATCACTACAAATGACCCAGTTTTCTTCCTTTTTATAGTTGAGTAGTATTCCATCATTTGCATGCACCACATCTTCTTTATCTGTTCATCTGTCAAAGGACATTTAGGTTGCTTCATTTTATGGCTATTGTACTAGTGCTGCAATGAACATAGGGGTATATGTGTCTATAATTTCCTTTTAAATAAATATTAATGAACTGTGTTCTAGGATGATGGGTTACTTGAAAAGAGACTGACCCTCTAAGTTTTCCTTTTAAGTTTCGTTAGGTGAAACCAGAGCAGAGTTTGGTCCAGAGCTCATGTTCCTCACTGTTGAGGCAACACCCTTCTATATACCTAACGCTCCATGAATTGTAAGATCTACAAGAATAGGCCCTATTTTCTGCCCTGTATGAGCGCTGCTGATTGTTATCTCTGATACTTTCAGATGTTTCTTTCCCCAGCCTGTCATAGCTTTCTCACTGCTCTGATCAGAACTCAGTTGAATCCTGGAGGGAAACCTTCTCTAGCACTAGAGTTTTTTCTCTGTGCAGCTGTTCACTTTCCAGTCCCATGGACTTCCCTGACTCCCATTCTGTTTCCTCAACCCTGGAGAAACTTTGAGGCTCTGCTGAGATCTCCCTTCCTTGTACCACAACTGGAAACAAATGAGGTGAAACCTACAACTGCCCCAACGTATTGTGTAGAAAGATCTAGAAACTCTCTTTGGACAATGAGATGGGGCAGTTCACTGTATTTGTTTCCTCTCTCTCATGTATCACTGCATTCATTGCCTGATGGCCAATGCCTTGACAAGTCTTGCTTTCTGCATTTTGTTTGTGTATTTAGTTGTTCATGTGGGAGGGTAAACCTGCTCCCTGTTATTTCATTGACAGAAGCAGATGTCTCCTCAAGCACAGGTTTAAAGAATGGAGTTTATACAAATGAAAATATTACAAAATTATTGGCCTGATATCACATGAATGTGGCAAAAAATCATGAAAGTGCTTTGTAAATGACCAAAGTTTAGAAAATACCTATTCAGTCCAGATTATTCACTACACAAGGGAGATAACTGATGCCTCCATGGGCCACAAGATGCAGTGAAGCTCACACAGTTCCTTAGTGAGAAAAGTAAAACCACATTTACTTTTTCTCTCCCTGTGTCCAGGATTCTTGCCATTATTTCATTGTTTTAAGCTACCTCAAAGCTGCTCATTAAAAAGGAGAAATTTCATCTTCTTATAAAAATATAACTGATCAAATCCTGATGCCTTTGCATTTGGAAGTCATAAAACGCATCCAGTAGTTCAGTTTATTTGTATCATTATAAAAACTTTTTTTTTCAACCTCTTTATAGACACTTTAGATGCAAAATTGTTCACATTCCTTCCACTGAAATGAAATACATTTGCAGTTCACCTGGTAAGGAAAGGGTTGCTATGTCATGTGAATTGATAGAATCTAACACTGACTGAAAGCCATCTGCCCTTGTAAACTGCTTCTCTTATGGGAAACTGTTTTTATAAGGACAGGTCAGTTGTCACAGAAAGCATACATCTGACCACTAGCTCTCCATCTGTGCAGGTCCTTTAATCCACACCATAGGTTCGATCTCCTAGGGCCTTCAAAATTCCACGGAAATTTATCAAATATTTGTCAAATAAATATTTTGACATCTCAAAAAAATATGGGGGAAAATGAATTGGTTCCAAATATTAAAAAGAGAATCACAAAATTAAAACTAAGGGTTTTTTTTTTTGTTTGTTTGTTTTTATTGTTGTTGTTAAATGCAATATGGAACCTGTGACTGCAAGCCAACTCTTACATTTCTATATGCATTTAATTAAATGTGGATATCAGTTCATTTTAATATACTTGATATGTTGTAAGTGGGACATTCACAGGAATTCTCAGGACCACCAAAGTTCTTTGAAATGCCCAATATTGAATTTTCTATATGACATAGGAAGCTCAGCATGGTGCTCTGTGACAACCTAGAGGGGTAGGATGGGGTGAGGGGTGTGAGGGAGGTTCAAGAGGAAGGGGACATACGTGTGCTTATGGCTGATTCATGTTGTATGACAGAAACCAACACAACAATTCTCCAATTAAAAAAAAAAATGCCCCATATTTAGTTACTGAAATTCCAGAGTATTCAGTGTTACTTGTCACTTTTGCTTGGAAATAGTGATTAATTCCGTTATATCCAAGTTTAGTTAAGGTTTTCTTTTTTCATTTTACCAAATAGGAGTGCAGATTTAGTAAATTCATAATTGCCTTGCACTTTTGTTTGTTAAATTTGCTTTTTCTGTGAAACCAGTTCCCAAACAAGATTAGAGAAATCCATATGCCAACAGAAATAGGTCTCTTTTTCAGTGCTCCTCTGTTGAAGACTTGTAACAGACCTTAATTATCCCCATGGCATCTGGAATGCAATAGCATTTATATTTATTAATTTTTCTGAATAAAATTAAATCTGCTTCCTACACTCCTTCACCAAGGCTGATGAGAAGTTTGGTTATCAGGGCTTCATTACCACCCTTGGATCTTACAAGAACCCCGTACTCCAGGAAAATAGAGGATAACCCAATTGCGGTGGAGTATTTTCCTTATTTCACAGGCCTTTAAAGACGTAAAAACCCACTAGTACTGCTGACAGCACATTAAACAATCCTTCACACCCTCACCAAACTCAGCCAAGGAAACTTTTGCTGGGACCCTCATGTTTTATCTGTTTGGTTCCTAGTTTCATAGGCACAGAGTCACTCCCATCTGAGGTTCTACCACCTGTAGAATATTCCATTGAGGCTGCTTCATGCCTCTGTCCCAGGTTCAGGAAAACCAACCATCCTACAGGGTTAGGCTTCTTCTTTCATCCATCCATAGAGCATCAGGTCCCCATCTGATTCTCTTATGGGCAACGTGGCCCATCCCTTTGATGGCCGTAGTGCAGTGTTTCTCCTCGTATGATCTATAGCAAATGGTACCCCATAAATCATCTGCTTGTGCTTAATCAGTTTCATATGAAAAACAACATCCAAGCAATTTTGTTCCCACCCATTTCACAAATTGGAATTGTAAGATTAAGTATTACTTTTACAGCAGTCACTTTATTGAGTTCTTTGTAACAGGGGTCCCCAACCTTCGGGATCTCATGCCTAATGATCTCAGGTGGAGCTGATGTATTAATAATAATAGAGAAAATGTAATGCACTTGAATCGTCCACGCCCCCAGGTCTGTGGGAAAATGTCTTTCATGAAACCAGTCCCTGGTGCCAGGAAGATTGGGGACCACTGCTTTATAATAAACCAAAGCTTACCGTGAAGCCCCTGATGGAAAAGGTGCCAAAAGGGCATGAGATGAGACAGAGTCTAAGAAAAGACTAGTGTAAAAGAAAAGCATTTGGTGGTCTCATTGGTAGCATTAACTAATGAGAACTCTTCTAACGGGCTGCCACAGGCTCCTCTGTTACTCATATTGCTTTCTGTTTTTCAGCTTCCCCAATGAATAGAGTGCAAAGCAGCTGAAGAAGCAGCTTTATTACTCAAAAGGAAATGTTGACACACCTGGGGCTTTGAGTGTGTGAGATGAAGGGCCCAGCTTTACACCACTTAAAGTGGTAACATGGTTGATGCTAAGTTAACTCATGTAACTAACAAAATCTACTCTTTTTAAAAGCCCCCTGGCGCTAGTCCTCATGAATATTGTGAGACATTTTAGGAAAAGCTAGGAAACATTTTTAAGAGAAAAGAGTGAGTTCAGACATGGGATAAAAGCTATCTTGTAAAACTTAAATTCACGCTCTTTTCTCCGGGTAAACGTTCCCAGGAATACTCAAATTCTGCCTAACGTGTTACAGAAATATTGGTATGTTCCTTTTCTTCCAGACATTAAGGTAGCTAAATAGGTCTGATATCAGGAATCATAAACTACCTTGCAGAGCAATGTAATAAAACCAGGAACAAGAATGATTATTTTTTTAATTTATTTGGCTGTGCCAGGTCTTAATTGAGGCATGTGGGATCTTTAGCTGCAGCGTGCAGACTCTTAGTTATGGCATGCAAGATCTAGCTCCCTGACCAGGAATAGAATCCAGGGCCCCTGCATTGGGATCACAGAGTGCTAACCCCTGGACCACCAGGAAAGTCCTCGGGACTTTTTTAATGCTACTTTCTTTTCAGTTCACTAGCAAGCGGCACCGTAGTGGTCCCTCCATAACTGCTTTTGCCTTTTAATCCATCCTATGCAATTAACACCTCATTGTACCCAACTCTGCTCTCTATACTTGACTCTTTGACACTTTATTTTGCCTGTATAAAATACAGTTAATTATCATGCTGTCTTCTCACTAATTGCTATTTGAGATCATTTTATTTCCCTAACTAGATTTTAAACATCTTATGAACAAAAAGTATTGAAACTTTTTTGGCATACCGTAATAACTAAAAGAGGCCTGTGCTCTGTGTGTTCAGTCTCTCAGTCAGGTCCGGACTTTTTTGTGATCCCCACGAACTGGAGCCCGCCAGGCTCTGCTGTCCATGGGATTTCCCAGGCAAGAATACTGGCGTAGGTTGCAGTTTCCTTCTCCAGGGCATCTTCCCAACCCAAGGATGGAACCCACGTGTGCTGCATCGGCAGATGGTTCTTTACCACTAGTGCCACTTGAAAACGCCTATGTACCTAATACCTATACAGTTATACAATCAATAATTACTTGACTCTAAGGGTTTGTTTAATAATTTATTTTATTTTATTTATTTGACTGTGTCAGTTCTTAGTTATGGCATGTGGGATCCAGTTCCAGAACTAGGGATTGAACCCGGGCTCACTGCACTGGGATGAGAAGTCTTAGCCACTGGACCACCAGCAAAGCCCCTGACGCTTAGGTTTAAACCATACATCAAAAATAAACAAAACTGTATTACTTCTTAGATTTGTTTTCCTTCAAAATTAGATATAGCCTCAGAGGTACTGCAAAATATTGAGATTAGTTATTGTGATATCTTTGTTGTGATTTTTTTTTTTTTTAAAAGTCCATTTTAGAAAACACTGGTCTGGAAAGTGTCATCACCCCCAGAGAGATAATGGCATCACAGAAGAGCAAAGCTAAAATGGATATTCACACAGACATAGAGTTGCTTTAGTTCAAATTTGAGTTCTTAAATTGGATTTAGGAAGGATAGAACCATTTTGCAGGCCTGTGTGGAAGAGTTAAATCTGGGGCAGGTGGAAGACTAACCATACGAAGAACAAGACCAGGTCAAAGGTCTTCCTGTGAGAGAGGCTTCCTCACCCTGCCTGATGAAACCCTCAGTGTTTGTCCCGACTTTCAAAGCACAGAAAAGTGCCCAGATCCACACAGGCCCCAGATCCCGTCAGCTCTGTGATTAGAGACGAGACCACTGAATTGCGGGCGGATGACCTCAGCTGCTGACGGAATCTGTCAGGTTCACTTTTTGGTGTCTTCGAATCCTTTTGTGAATAGCCAGTCTCTCCTTCCTTCCCTCCTGTCTGGTTTGCATCACTGACAAATTCCACTTTTCCTCTCTTGAAAAAGATGTTCTTCCTGGGCCCTGCCCCTGTGGAACAACATAAACCACTTGGAGATGAGCTGGAATGCAGCCTTCATCATAAAACAATGGTAAGTGGTTGAGATAAAGCACCCAATAAAGCAGCTGGAAGGAGAAAAGGCAGAAAGAATGTGTGCTTTCTTCTGCAGCAGAACACCCCATCCATCAGCTGAAAAGGAAATCTGGGACCTGGCTTCAAGTTTTCATTAAAATGCAATAGGGCATCTGGAAGTCGGATTTGGACCAACAACAATGAGATATTTTTCTTATAGTTCCTTTCCTCTGAACAGACTTGCTATGGGCTTTAAAGCCCTCTCTATGACCAAATTGAGTGAAGTTGCTTTTTCCTCCTCTCTTTGATTGAACCTGGAGCTTTGGGTAGGGCAGCGAAGTAAGCAGAAATGAAATTGCCAAACTTATGGTTTTCAAGTAAATGAGATTTTCTCTAATGCTTACCAACTGTCACCAGGTCAGATGGATTTTTCTGCTTGAAGTCCCTGGATGCATTAATTTCTCTGCAGTCTTAGGGTATCCTTCTTGAAGCAACCCCAGCAGTCAGAAAAACATAAGAATAAAATGCATAGCACAACGGGTGCACAAAAGGACAGTAAAGAATAAAAACTGAGGCGAGGGCAAGAAGAAAGTCTTCAGACAAGCATGTCGTTCTCTTGGTTTTTGACTCAGAGGGCAATTCACACAGAGCTCGACTCAGACCTACCAGGAAATGGCATAATGTGCTGGGGGTGGGTTGGCTGAACTAGAAATCCTAAAAGGCAATGGCATGTTCTTTTCTTCATTCATCTAGTGTGGAGACTTAAAAAAACTTTCTGAAGCAAAGAAACCACAATATGTAAAACAGCTGACAGTGACCCCTCACTGGCTGAGTTGGGGTCTCGTGAGCAGGGGACCTCCTCTCCCCACAGAGGAGCCCATGCAGGCTTCCAAAAAGGTATGGGGTTGAAGGCATGAAAGACACCATTCTAGAGGGTGTTAGTAATCCAGGAAGTGGCAACACAGGATTTCATTTTTTTGAATACAGATGACTGACATCTAAGTAGGGGGCAAGGAGACATCCTCTGTAAGGCAGTCACATACAATTTCTTACTCATTTTGGTTTCTTGAGCTAAAAATTAGCACCATTTTTAATAGATACCACAAGTCTTTATCACCTGCCGTCTAACTGCCATCATCTTCCTTCCTTCAAAACACATTTCAACATTTATTGAATGCCTCTAGTGTCCAAGGTGCAAGGCGCTAGCTGGTTATTAAAAATATAAATAAGGACAGTATTAGTAGCAGTAGTAGTAATAACAATAGCAACCACTTCTATAGCATTCATTTGGTGCCAGGCACTACTCTAAGATTTTCAAATGTATTAAGTCATTCAATCATCTAAACAACACTCTAGGAAAGATATGCGTATTATTTCCAATTTACAGGTGGGGAAACTGAGACACATACAGATTAAGTAAACTGGCAGAGATCACATATCTAACAAGTGGCAGAGCAGAGACTTGAACCCAGGCAGTCTGGCTCCTGAATCTGTGCTTTAGGTATGATTGCTGCACGTACACTGTCTTTGGGATTTATTGTCTGTGCTGCAATATGGAAGTTTCTGCTCCTAGAGCTTTCAAAGTCTATCTCCTTTCTGGAACTTATAAAAGGACTGTGGGCATTGTATACACGAGAAAGGCTAATGACATTCAGGGAAAACTGAAGGACAGTTGGAGATTCTCTAGTGTACCAGGAGAGAGAGAGGGTCGTGGGAGGAGGTCATGCAAGGATCGTGCCTTGCCAGTTAGGCAGGCAGGGGCTTTGAAGCATTGAGATTCAAGCTATTACTACAAATGTGACACACATATAACCATCCCTGTGTGAAGCGTGGGACTTACAAATTGCATATATAACATTTTGAATTTTAATCCAAATGAATGTGCAGTCTCTATTATTTGAAAAGGAATGATGGCAGAGTTATATTTCAGTAGATAGATCTTTGGGGCCTCTGTAATTCATACTCTTCCATCTTTCTTAAGTTGCCAAACATTTATTGAATATTGCCATTCTTTACTTTATCTTCCTCCTACCGCTAAGTCGCTTCAGTCGTGTCCGACTCTGTGCGACCCCACAGAAGGAAGCCCACCAGGCTCCCCCGTCCCTGGGATTCTCCAGGCAAGAACAGTGGAGTGGGTTGCCATTTCCTTCCCCAATGCATGAAAGTGAAAAATGAAAGTGAAGTTGCTCAGTCGTGTCCGACTCTTAGCGACCCCATGGACTGGAGCCTACCAGGATCCTCCGTCCATGGGATTTTCCAGGCAAAAGTACTGGGGTGGGGTGCCATCCCCTTCCCCGTATCTTCCTCCTAAACAACCACTAAATTATCTTGGGTACATGAGCCAGTTAAGGGTTACTGCAGGCCCAGAGAATAACAGGTCTCAATATATTCCATGTTCCTGTTCAAACTTTTGCATATCTAATAAAAAGGGACAATTGCAGCTGACATCATCATCTCCTTCTTTCTTCCTGACCTGAATGTGGAAGGGTTGTCTGGAGCAGTAGCAGCCATCTTGTAAAGAGGAGGAAATAACTATGAGGACAAAAAGAATACAAAGAAATTAGATCCAAATGGCATTTCTGAGCAGTTAAAAAGAACAACAATAGTTCTACATCAAGCTTTCTTGTTATGGTAGATGCTACTGATATTTAGGCCACTATTTGTTGAGTAATCTGTTCTTACAGCTAAACACCTTCTTGGTTAATACACAGGAATCATGAGAAACCCATAGCTACTATACCTTTCATTTCTCAATAAGAATCTGTTTTTTAAGACAATAGCATGTACGTATATAATGAGCCAGTATTTTTTTTTCCAGAATGACCTTGACATGTCTCTTCACAGAAATTAATGTTGCCATCACAGCTGACATATATTTGGCAAGAACAATAAGTCCGCTTCCATTCTTATCCAGTTTAGATTCCATGATCATCATTACAGTCAGCTTTGAAATGACCTTCCTCTCTAAGCCCCACTCCACTCTCATATTCAATTGACAAAACCCCAACTATATGCTTGGAGAAATCCAAGCATCACCATCTCCTTGTGGGCAGCCAAGTTACTAAATGTAGACTGGTATCACATTAGGTTCATACTTAAAAATCTCAAAAGGGCCCTCAACTCTGCACCCAAATTTAACTACATTTCTTTAGGGCTTACTTTTCCCCTCTCAGAGATGGCTTTTACGCCCTCTTCTCTCTTCTCCACTCTCTCATTTAAAAGCGTTTCCCTTTCTGCTCCACCCTTGCTACTCTAGATGGTCTTTGGGCCAGCAGCATCAACATCACCTGGGAAACTGTTAGAAATGCAAAATCTCAGCCTCCCCCTTGGCCTGCTGAATCAGTCTGCCATTTAACAAGCTTCCCTGGGTGGGGTGAGGGGTGTAACAGGCCCATGTACACCAACATGTGATGAGTACTGTTCTTGACTTTAGAACTTTGTTCACTTTGTCATTCTCAGTCTCCTGAGTCTTCATTTACTTTTCCCTTAACTCCTTAATTCCTATCAGTAAATACCATCTAGTACTTCCTATCTAAGAAAATAAAAACTCTCCAGTGCCCATGTTTTTTCAATGACTACTCCCTTACCCCACTTCCCTTTACCAAGTCCTTGAATTAATTCTCCACATATGCTGTCTCGACATCCTCCTGTCCCATTCACTCTTGAACCCAATCTGACTTCTGCCTCTTCTATTCCACCCAAACAACCCTTGTGAAAGTCATTCATCAGCTCCATTTAGCAAAACTCAATGATCACTTTTCTGATCTCGCCTTTGGGATCTCACAGCTGAGCTCTCCTTAATTTTCAGATACTCTTACACTCTCCTTCCAGAGCCTGCATTCTCCCAGATTTCCCCTTTAGTGGCTTCTCCATAGTCTTTTTTGCTAACTTATATTCCTTTGGTGCTGAGTTCCTCAGTCTTGTCCAATTCTTTGTGACCCCATGGACTGCAGCCTGCCAGGTTCCTCTGTCCATGGGATTCTCTAGGCAAAAATATTGCAGTGGGTAGCCATTTCCTTCTCCAGGGGATCTTCCCAACCCAGGGACTGAACTCAGGTCTCCTGCATTGCAGGCAGATTCCTTACCATGTGAGCCACCAGGAAAGCTACCTCTCTTCCTTTACTTCACCATTAATTATTGCAGTTTCTAAGACTTAATCCTGGGTCTCTTCTCTACCTTGTCCTCAGGTGTACTCATCCTATTTCATGGCTACAATATCACCAAATGCTAATGCTTCCAAAATAATCTTTAGGCTCTGAAATCCTTTCTAGTATATCTCCATATTTATTTCAAAATTGTCCTCCTTAAAACTGAAAATTTTGATTCCTCTCCTGCCTCTCAAGGGCTTCGCTGGTGGCTCATTCAGTAAAGAATCTACCTGCAGTGTAAGAGACCTGTGTTCAGTCCCTGGGTTGGGAAGATCCCCTGGAGGAGGGCATGCAACCCACTCCAGTATTCTTGCCTGGAGAATCTCCATGGACAGAGGAGCCTGGTGGGTTACAGTCCCTGGAGTCGCAAAGAGTCAAACAGGACTGAGTGACTAAGCACAGTAAACCACCTCTCAAAAACCTTTCCTCCCCTAGTTTTCTCCATCTCAATATATGATACCACTATCCATCTGATGATGTAAGCCAGAGACTTAGGAATCATTCTTGATGCCTCTTTCCCTCACCCCTACAACATTTATATCAGTAAAACTACCTGAGGCTCAACTCTGTCTTTGGAGGTAAGCCTCCAAAATACATCTCACATTAGTCTTTATCTCTCTATTTCACCACCCTACCTGAGCCTCTATCATCTTTCACTTGAACCATTGCAAAAGCCTCTTAACCAGACTCCCTTCTTTACCATCTTGCCTCCTCTAATCTGTTCTCCATACAGAAACCAAACTAATCTTTTGTTTTTTATTTACTTATTTATTTGGCTGCACCGGATCTTAGTTGTGTCATGCAGGAGTTTTTTTTTTTTTTTAAGCTGTGTTATACATCATGAGAAATGTTGGACTGGATGAAGCACAAGCTGGAATCAAGATTGCCAGGAGAAGTATCAATAACCTCAGATACACAGATGACACCACCCTTATGGCAGAAAGCAAAGAACTAAAGAACCTCTTGATGAAAGTGAAAGAGGAGAGTGAAAAAAGTTGGCTTAAAGCTCAACATTCAGAAAACTAAGATCATGGCATCTGGTCCCATCACTTCATGGCAAATAGATGGGGAAACAATGGAAACCATAACAGACTTTATTATCTTGGGCTCTAAAATCATTGCAGATGGTGACTGCAGCCATGAAATTAAAAGATGCTTGCTCCTTGGAAGAAAAGTTACGAACAACCTAGACAGCATATTAAAAAGCAGAAACATTACTTTGCCAACAAAGGTCCATCTAGTCAAAGCTATGGTTTTTCCAGTAGTCATGTATGGATGTGAGAGTTGAACTATAAAGAAAGCTGAGTGCTAAAGAATTGATGCTTTTGAACTGTGGTGTTGGAGAAGACTCTTGAGAGACCCTTGGATAGCAAGGAGATCCAACCAGTCCATCCTAAAGGAAATCAGTCCTGAATATTCATTGGAAGGACTGATGCTAAAGCTGAAACTCCAATACTTTGGCCACCCGATGTGAAGAACTGACTCATTTGCAAAGACCCTGATGCTGGGAAAGATTGGAGGCGGGAGGAGAAGGGACGACAGAGGATGAGACGGTTGGATAGCATCACTAACTCAATGGACATGAGTTTGAGTATGCTCCAAGAGTTGGTGATGGACAGGGGAGCCTGTCGTGCTGAAGTCGTGAGTTGCAAAGAGTCGGACATGAGTGAGCGACTGAGCTGAACTGAACTGATGTGAGATCTTGCTCCCTGATCAGGGATCAAACACAAGCTTCCTGCATTGGGAGCTCAGAGTCTTAGCTAGTAAACCACCAGGGAAGTCCCCCAAACTAGTCTTTTAAATATATAAATTTGATAAAGCATATGACCTGTGTAGAACTCTTCAATGGCTTCTCTCATTGCATTTAGAATAAAATTCAAATGTCTATGAACTGTGTATGAGGTGCCGCCTGTCAACTTCTCTGCCACTCTCCCTCTCTCTCTCCTTCTGTATTCGGCTCCCCTTCACTTTTTTGGAAACCGTAAGTCTTTTGCACATCTGGGAAAATATTGTTTTCTCTTCCTGGGTCCTTCTAATCCTTTAGGAACCAGCTTAGATATCTCCCATCTAGATACTCCTTCCTTGTCAACCGTACTTGAATACTTCCCGACACACATTCCCTTTACTCTCTGCACTGCACCCTCTTTCTTTTTTTTTTCCTGAACTCCATTCTATGTGGCATTAAGGAATGTGTTTGAACTACGTAGCATGAAGAGTGTGGTGTGTATTAAGGGCTGATCTCCACCTCTTGCTGGGAAAAAGGCACTGAAGGTAGCAATTCAACAGGACTGACTGGACTGGCTCTCTCCCACACAGTGTCACTGAAGGTTGAAAGCACTGCTGTTGGCCAATACACCCTGAGTCATTATGCCACTAGGGCCAGTGAGCAAGACATCATCTTGTGGGTGGGGTAGGTTTTCCCCACACGCAGAAGGCACTGAAAACAATCTGGGTTGCTTTTGGAACAGAAGGCTTGGAGAGGTGGGCCTTAGACTCAAGGAACTAGAAATTGCATGCCTTCCTTGGGCCTTGGCTCTGACTGCCGGACACACCTAGAGAACTCAGAGCCCATGCCAGCCCGCACACAGGTACATGAGGCTCTGCTCACAGAGGCAGAAAAGGCTCTTCTTTCAGGTTTGAGAAGGAATTGTAAAGGGAAGAGCAGCCTCCATTCCACCTCATGAAGCCAGACTGGTGTTTGATGCAGTGACTTGAACGAGACAGAGCCCTGAGGCTGTAAAAGTGATGAGGCACAAAAGTGCTAGGGACCCATTTCTCAGAAGTGGTGAAAGAGCACTCAGCAGGACCCAGTATAACTGGGGACACTGGGGATTCTTGTCCCCAGAGGACAAGAACCTGGTCCCTCTCATTACAATGCATTACTTAATATATACAAAATTATATTTCTTGTCATAGACTAGTGAGACCTCTTGTTTAAGGTGACATTTCTTGACTTAAAACTAGCATTCTGTGGTTTAATCAAAAATTTTAGATGCTGAAACAGAAACTCAGAGTAGCTTATGCAAAAAAGGAAACTTCTTGGCCCTTGTACCTGAAAAGGCGTGGCTGGGAGCCTGGGGCCCAACCCTGTCAAGGACCCAGTGCAGCCTTCTCTCTCCTGGCTTTGCTTTTCTCTGTGTTGGCTTCATTTTGAGGGAGACCCCTCCTCCTGTGACAAAGATAATACTTGCCAATCCTAAGTTTTACTCACCTTACAGTTAATATTCTCAAGGGAAGCCTTAAAAAGGGCTATGTCCCTGAAAGCTCTCACAAATATCCTGCAGAGGACTGTGATTGGCTTAGGTCACATGCCCACACCTGAACCAATCAGGTGCAAGCTAAGGGCTGCGCCAGCCAGAGCTGGGTACCAGAGGAAGTGAGACGTGTGATCAGAGTTGTTGTTGTTGTTGCTCAGTCGCTAAGTCGCATCCAACTTGTTGTAACCCCCATGGACAGCAGCACCACCAGGCCTCCCTGTCCTTCACTGTCTCCTGGAGTTTGCCCAAGTTCATGTTCCATTGGATCGGTGAATAGGTGGTTGCTATTCAACCATCTCATCCTCTACCACCCTCTTCTCCTTTTGCCTTCAGTCTTTCCCCGCATCAGGGTCTTTTTCATGGCAAATAGAAAAGGGAAAAGTGCAAGCAGTGGTTGGAGAGTGCCCCCAAATAGGGGAAGGGCAGCTAGCTCCTGAAAGGAAAAGATGCCAGAATGACAAAAAGTAACATGTCTTTTTCAGTGAAGAGCGTATAAATAGCTGAAAATTTAACCAAAAGCTTTACCAGTAGAAATGAAGATGATATACAGATATGCAGACTACCCATGCAGAGGAACTAGAAAGAAGGAAAAATAGGAAAAGAGGGAAAAAGAAAAAGGATGACAAAAAGCAGAAAAAAATTAAAATGTCGTGATTTCAAAAATAACCAAAGAGCCAAGCATATGGTTGAAAATATACTATAGACTAAGTCAATCCCCATGGTTTCTGAGAGGTATAAAACTGATTTCCAGAGCTGAAGCCCTGGGATATACAACTGAAGACAGTGTCACTCCCTTCAGCTCCAGGGGAGGAAAGGTGGCTATTCAGACTGGAACTTGAGATGCCAGGAGAAAAGTCTTGCATATGAAATTCACAGATTTTTAATTTGTCCTCTATTATGCCCTGAAAATTGCATTTCTATGCAGGATATCTATATTTTAAGATATGCATCGATGTTCCAGGAATGGCAAATAGGCCAAGAGCAGCAACTTTCTCTGCAGCAAGCTACCAGCAGGATTTATATATGATCAAACTAGCAGTGTTTTTCACCTCATACCCAGGGTGGTCACAGACTGAAAGAAAGACTCTCCATGTTGGTGATGATCTTGAAATGCAGTGTGGTGAGGTCTAACCACAAGTTTTAAATCAGGCCTCAAACTGCTACCTCACCAGTCAGTCTCTGTAACAACAGCCTGGCTGTGGAATCCTGTTACAGATAAATACCTAGAATGAAGGCAGATTTCATACATCCAAAACCATCCAGTAGTGAGTGTATCTTCACTTCTGAATTCCTTAAAAATAAGGAGGGACAGACTACTAGGAAGGAATGTACAGAGAATGAAAAAGATTTTAGAATATATTACCATGGGCACCTTATTTTTACAAAAAAACCTGTGGAAAGTAATATAGCAGCGCAGTAGACATGAGACTCTGCCTGTCACGTGACAGAAGAATGAATGCGAAAAAGCCATCATGGCAGCAGAAAGATATATTTTATTTTCAGCATTTCCATTCATCATCTTCCCTCCACAACAGTCATCTTCATGTACAGCATCTGCAGTGCTGGAGTTCTCCCTGGTCAGCAACTCTTTTGGCTGACACAACATCTAACAATGTGAAAAAGAGCAAAAAGTCTGGAATGGGTGAGGTGTGTCCACAGGGCTATGTGAATGGTGGAAAGGAAAAAAAAGAGAGTACAGGTGTGTCTCAGCCAACCCCTCGGGGGTCTAATCAGTTCTTCGAGAAATCATCAAAACAACTATTTGATTAAACACCAGCCATCATCACTGTTAAATCATTTTCTAGGCGCCACCCATCTTTCAACTTCAAGAGCTAGGACACTGTATCACTTGGTTCTGAAAATACAATACTAGGAAATACCACATCTTGCAAATTCAGTTTAATCAGCCCTGTCTTGAAATAGCTGTTTACCGATTTTGCATAATATAATTAAATGCCCAAACACTATATTTAAGAAACATTAAAACTATCATGTATGTTATGGGAGTTGGGAAATTCCCAATTTAGAATGTCTAATAGTGTTGCAAAAATAAGATTCTCCATGAGGACAGCAAAGTGGAATTGGGAATTAGAAAGTATGGTTCCCCTGCTATTAAGTATTACAACTCATGAAGAATACAAGAGGCAGGAGCTCAAGGAGGCTTAAAAATCTGGTTCAACACTTCCTCCTTTAGTGAATCTAATCCTGAAAAACTGATTTTGGTATTAGGTTTCAGAAGCTCCTAGCTATGAGGGTTTTTCAGGAAGAGGAAGAGGATGTGATAGAGCAAGCTGGTCATTTCTTCCAGTTTCCAGACTATCTTCTGATATCTGCCATGTCCCCACTCCCTTCACCATCAGGTAGGAAACCTTGGGGTCTTTGATTTCGTCCTCTTCCCTAAAGCATATCTTTGACAGGCTCATATCTAAACATTCCCGTCCATTCCATATGGCATCATCCTGGTAAGGTCCATGTCATGTGAGGCCGTATCTTCTCTAGCCTATTACAAAGGGTCTCTCAACTAGTCTTCTATCCTTCAGTATCATTTTACTACAGCCTTTGCTATTCATGCTATTGAGTTAGCTTCTAAAATGTATATTTCATTCCCACCAGCCCCATCTATATACCTCAGATGCTTGTAGATGAAATGCAAGTTTCCATGCCTGTTTTTTAACGTTTTGAAGAGTCTGTACTTAAATACCCTCAGTCAAATCAATCTACTTCTTATTCCTTAATAGAGTAGGTAATTAACCTGGCACAGTGCTTGGTGTATATAAGGGAGAACAAGAAATATTAGCCTACCCCCCTTGGAATAAAAGAAAGCTATTATTCCTGAGCTTCCCAAGTGGTGCTAGTGGTAAAGGATCCACCTGCCAATGCAAGTGACGCAAGAGACGGTTTGATCGCTGGGTCAGGAAGATCCCCTGGAGCAGGAAATGGCAACTCATTCTGATATTCTTGCCTGGAAAATTCCATGGACAGAGGAACCTGGTGAGCTCTGGTCATGGGGCCACAAGAGTCGGACACAATAACACACACGTACTGATGGCCTATGTGGAATCTCTCTACTCACTACCTCACACTCCTAGACCTTTGCCCATATCATCCTACTCTCTAATGTCCTCCCTTCTCTTTGCCTCTTGTCAAAATTTGAACTTCCCTCTAGGGCTTCCCTGGTGGCTCAGAGGTTAAAGCATCTGCCGGGAATGTGGGAGACCTGGGTTCAGTCCCTGGATTGGGAAGATCCCCTGGAGAAGGAAATGACAACCCACTCCAGTATTCTTGCCTGGAGAATCCATAGAGGGAGGAGCCTGGTAGGCTACAGTCCACGGGGTCACAAAGAGTCGGACACAACTGAGTGACTTCACTTTCACTTTCACTAGGAGATCAAGTTCTATCTCTTCCATGAAGCCTTTTCTACTCAGACCACTGTGGTTATTCTCTCTCTAAACTTCTGCAACAACAGCTTGTTCAAAGCAATATTTGGTTCCCTCCCAAGTGAAAGGAAGCTGGTATATGTACCCACCAACTTCCATCTATCATTTGTTGAGATCTGTTCCCAGGAACATTGATGCTTTGGCATTTTGACCTGCCTCGTGCATGAGGTAAGAGGAGAGTCATCAGACAGAAAGCACCAGGCCTTGCAATAGAACTCTGCAGGAATATTGAGTGCCCGGGGACATCCTTTCATGGTGTTAGGTGTAGAAAAGTTTCCCCAGTGAATTTCTTGGGTTTCAGATCCACCTCTGTCTGCCCCCATGTTTCTCAGTAACCATATCCCGTCAAGGTGTCAGTGCTAGTATTTAACTCGAGTAACTCCTTTCTCTACCTACTGCACCACAAGCAGGAGCAGCCCTACATACTCAGCAGCAGTGGATTAGCATGATGTTCTGCAAAATATCAATATAATTGATATTTTAGGATTATATTCTGCCAGAGATCTGAACAGTGCATGTAGCCCTTGGGCAAGAATCTGATTGGTTACAGTGATTTGTTTGTCCCAGGTGAATGAAATATTTTGGGTTTCTACTTCCTGATGCAGCCTGAAGGGTTTATGTACTAATAAATGATTACATACCAAATACAAGATGCTCTGGTGCTATGTTCTGGTAAAAACATTGTATCCCACACAGTTACTGTGATTGAGGTTATTAAGTTTATGGAGGTCCTCCATGATTTGCCATGACCTATCTGTTTTTTTCAAGGACTACATTAGTATATCAAATGTGAAGCTACTGTAGGAAACACAGAACACCTGTGTTTATCATCTGCCTGCAACATATCTACAGAATCTTTGAAATCTTAATGGAGATACTAGGAATGAAAAACAAAGCTTCCTTCAACTGGCAGGTATTGGAGACTGGATCCACCTTGGTTCAGTCTGTGGGTTTGCTCTGGGAAAACCACCAGAATACAGACTGCACCAGAAACACAGTATCACCCCACACAGAATAATGGAGAACTACACTGAATTGTTGTGTTTCATTTACAGTAATAAATCTTAAAAAAGAGCAGTGATTCATGCAAATGGCAGGCACCATTACTAGAAACAAGGTCTTTGAGATTCTCTGGCTATATGTTGCTAAACTGTTAAAAGGAAAAAAAAAAAAATAGTTACCCATGTCAGAAGCAGAGAATGCTTGAAGAGGTATGGGGCTGGGACCTCAAAGTATGAAGCAAAAATGGTACAAGCCTACATCCTAGTCTCACTCAGGAAGAGTATCATTTGTCACCTCTGGACCAGGCTAAAGCTTACCCTTAACTATTGATGGCATTAGGGCTTCCCAGGCAGTGCTAGTGGTAAAGAACCTGCCTGCCAATGCAGGAGACATAAGAGACACAGATTTGATGCCTGGATCAGGAAGATCCCCTGGAGGAAGGCATGGCAACCCACTCCAGTATTCTTGCCTGGAGAATCCCGTGGACAGAGGAGCCCAGCAGGCTACAGTCCATGGGGTTGCAAAGAGTCAGAGATGACTGAAGTGACTTAGCATGCATGCACACAACTCAGACTTTGAGGAATACACTAATGGATTCTGATATCATTTTTCTGGTGGAGATAAAAAGCCAGGGTTGGGCTTTCCCTGGGGAGATATGTTGTTTCCACAGAGTGGTCCTGGAAAGAGTTAATTCCTAGGATAAAATAAAGACTAAAAAAGAGTCAGGCTCTCAAGGAACTAATACTTTGAGAAGCAGATAAGCAAACAAACAAATGATCATTAAAATAAATAATTAGAAGCAAGAACAAGAGAACTGGGTTATTATTATTTTCATTACAAGTTTGGCTGCCCAAACAGGTTTAGCCTGAAAGCCTACAAACCAGTTCCACAGAAGGGAAACATACAACCCATATCAAGGACCCATAAAACTAGGAAGCAACCATTTTACCCTGCAAAATAATTTCCAAGGTGATGAAAACTATGCCAACAAGAAGTGAGCTAAGGAGCAAAAGAGATCAAAACAGAAGCAGTGGTTATGTTGGGTTTACACCTCCCAAGATCTCTGATGATTTCTGATCACAAGATTTCTGATGGAAAAAAACAACTCTTATTGACTGTCACATATTTATATTAATGCTGCTGGAGGATTCCTGAGATGCTAAATAGCAGGTTGCTATCTGACCAGCTTTAGGGACTTGTGTTTGAAGGGACACATCTGTAACTAGTACTCCCCGAGTTGTATCACCCTCCTACTGCTCCTTAGGGCCAGTGGGGGCCTCTACAAGGTATGGGTTTCTGCAAGCTATTCATCAGAATAGGAAGTTTTCTCTTCACACATCTTCAGTTCAGTTCGTTTGCTCAGTCGTGTCCGACTCTTTGCGACCCCATGAATCGCAGCACACCAGGCCTCCCTGTCCATCACCAACTCCCAGAGTTCACTCAAACTCATGTCCATCCAGTTGGTGATGCCATCCAGCCATCTTAGGGACCTTTATTTTGCAACATTATTTGACTTGGTGTATCCATTGATTTCTAAGGCAAATATACCTACTAAAGTTAGTTAGTAGGTATATGCAGATGACATCACTTAAATGGTAGAAAGCAAAGAGAAACTAAAGAGCCTCTTAATGAAGGTGAAAGAAGAGAGTGAAAAAGCTGGCTTAAAACTCAACATTCAAAAAATGAAGATCTTGGCTTCCAGTCCCATCCCTTCATGGCAAATAGATGGGGGAAAAGTGGAAACAGTGACATATTTTATTTTCTTGGGCTCCAAAATCACTGCAGATGGTGACTGCAACTATGAAATTAAAAGATACTTGCTCCTTGGAAGAAAAGCTATGACAAACGTAAACAGAATATTAGAAAGCAGAGACATCACTTTGATGACAAAGGTTCATATAGTCAAAAGCTCTGGTTTTTCCAATAGTCATGTATGGGTGTGAGAGTTGGACCATAAAGAAGGCTGAGCACTGAAGAATTGATGGTTTTGAACTGGGGCATTGGACAAGACTCTTCAGAGTCCCTTGGAATGCAAGAAGATCAAACCAATCAGTCCTAAAGAAAATCAGTCCTGAATATTCATTGGAAGGACTGATGCTGAAGCTCCAATTCTTTGGCCACCTGATACGAAGAGCCAACTCATTGGAAAAGACCCTTACACTGGGAAAGGTTGAGGACAAGAGGAGTACTGGGTGACAGAGGATGAGATGGTTGGATGGCATCACTGACTCAATGGACATCAGTTTGAGCAGACTCTGGGAGATAGTGAAGGACAGGGAAGCCTGGCGTGCTGTAGTCCATGGGGTCACAAAGAGTCAGCCGTGACTGAGTGACTGATCAACAACAGCAACAAAACTAGTTAGAAAACCAACAGTTCCTGCAATGGTACAGTCACCCTTAGCTCCAGAGCATATGCTCATAGACCCAAAGGGCATTCGTATTATTCTACCACATTGAATAGATCCTAATTATTGCCAAGTCTGTAATGATAGAAAGTAAGTATGTTAGTCCCATCTTTATATAACATAAGAAGGTGCTAAACATGACACCTGGGGATTTGGTACCTTCTCTTCACAGTACCTTCTTTACTCCTCGGTCCACAGTTCTGTCAGATGTTCTCCTTTAGTCTGAATCCAGTGGATATTGCCACCACTTTGTCTACTCAGCAGCTGTGGCCATCATATAAAGAAATACATGAGTTACATTAACATGCAGTGAGTGCCTACAGTGTCCTGAACTATATGAAAAATGAGGAGTGATGGCCCCAAGGAATAAGCTCTTATTTTCTTTGAAGCTCAGAATCTGTGTGAGGAATAGATTAAAACCATCTAGTACATAGTTCACCTTCCAACTGTGAACTGGAAAGATGAATAACTTATGAAACTACTTTACTTTGGTTCTGGGATTTATTTTTGTGCTAACCTGTACAGGTATGGATGAAATTCTGGGAATTCATAAAACTTCAGTCAAAATATCAAAACCACAAGGTGAAGCTCTAACTCTGCCAGGAAGGTGTTCAATTTCCCCTTCATAGGCCATTCCAGACTGAAGAGGCCATCTGTGTGTATTCAGGGGCCTCCAGGAAACAGAAGGCTTTTTTGGGGGGATTTTGGAGATGATTTAGGGAAGTTTGAGTGTGGCTAAGGAAGCCTGTAGGCATGTGAAATGGTGGCACTAGTGGTAAAGAATCTGCCTGCCAGTGTAGGAGACATAAGAGACTCGAGTTCGATCCCTGGGTCAGGAAAATCCTTGGAGGAAGGCACAGCAACCCACTCCAGCATTCTTGCCTGGAAAGTCCCATGGACAGAGGGGCCTGTTGGGCTACCACAAAGATTCGGACACAACTGAATTGACTTAGCCCACATGCATAGGCAAACGAGGATCCCTAAGATAGGGTGCCCTTAGATGGCACCAGGGGAAGTCATTACCACCCTGAGACCTGACCCTTGAGAAGGAAGGGGAAGTGTCCCTGGAGCCTGGATGAGGTTAAAGAATGGAAGGGGATTCACTGAGGAGGAGCAATCATCTGTTCAGCTTGTATCCATGAACAGACTGCAGTACCAAGCAGAGCAAGAAGGAAAGAAATACTTTTCTACTCCTGTCCTTTGACCTCTTGCATTGCCTCACATTAGCCAAATACAACAAGAAGCCAGAGGTCAATAAAGCCCAGATTATGGAGGCTGTAAGGTCCAAGGTGGTGCTAGTGGTAAAGAACCCACCTGCCAATGCAGGAGATGTATGAGACACAAGTTTGGTCCCTGAGTCAGGAAGATCCCCTGGCGGAGAGCACGGCAACCCACTCCAGTCTCCTTACCTGGAGAATCCCATGAATAGAGGAGCCTGGTGGACTACATAGAGTTGCAACACAACCAACACAACCTTCAGTTGGACACAACTGAAGCAACTTAGCACAGCACAAGGTCAGGGTAGAAGAAGGTGGAGAATGGATTTGGGGAAGGGGCAAAAGGTGAATGCCATCACAGTCACCATCTAGACCAAAGCCAAGGCCAAATCCCAACCTCTATTGAATTGTCTTTTCTTGCTTCAAGGTACTATTTCCCAAAATGAGGGAGAGGAGTAGATCAGTGTATAACTTAATTTAACAAACACTGAATTAACCCATTTAAACAGGTTTCACTACTTCAATAATTTTCAAAGCTGCAAGAAGCTAAACATCGTAATTTTTTTTTCCAGTAAATAATTGTTCAACACTGTGAGGAACCAGACATTGGGCTGGGTGCTGGTGATACAATGGTGAACAGGAGAGACACCTACCCCTGCAGTACTTACAGTCTGGCAGAGGGCAGACAATAAACAGGAAACAAGGAACTAATTAATTACAGAATGTTGATGACAAAGTTCAAGATCAACTGTGTGGCATGTCTCAAAGGAAAGTTATTTAGCTTTAGAAACTCATATTTCTGGAAATTTTTTATGAAGGGAGGGGCTCTTTGAGAAAGGCAGTCTGAGTTTTGCCTCACTATTGGTTACATATTTTGGGTTTGAAATTTACATAATTAAATGCCTAATGCCTAGTTTTAATGACAGCTTTTTCACCCTGCTGGCCCTAGACAGTCAATCAGAGTAAATCAGATACTTACGGAAAATGGATAGTGGGAAGGTAACATGAAAAAGGAGAAGCAATATCTTAGTTGTCAAAGCCACTTAAATCAACTTCACATTTTCCTTTCAGTGTAGACTCTCTAAGCCAAGATGGTATTGTTAGTGAAACGGCCATGGGCTAGATGTATGTGAGGAAGATAAGCCTACTTACTAGGTTCTAAGGCAAAGTCCAAAGTGATTTGATCAAGTGGTACAAAAAGCAGAAAGTAACTTTCAGGAGAATTTGTTTGTAATACGCATGTATCTGACTTTCTGTTAGAGAATAGGTCTCGTTTGTTTATTTTTTTCCTCTGTCATGCTGTGTGGCATGCAGGATCTTAGTTCCCCAACCAGGGATTAAACCCATGCTTTTAGCAGTAGAAGCATGAAGTCTTAACCACTCGACCACCAGATAAGTCCCAAGAATAGCTTTTTGTAAAATAAGTGTGCAGCAGTTGTGGTAGATGCTGTTTGGTGCCCCACCTGGGAGCCCTTTGCTGGCTGGCTGGTGCCCACCACCCTGGCTGCTGGCAGTGTTGCCCACTAAGGGCTAACAGCTGCCCCCTCTCACGTCTCACTAACCCCTTCACCAAAGGGAATAGTCATGAGGTTAGGGCTCAACTTTACAGGAACCCCCTCCTGGCCAACTTGTCCCCCTTCATACTCTCTAATAAATTTTTTCTAAAGAGCACTTCATAACCACGATCTTTGTCTTCATCAAGCTTCACAGACAACTGGGAATTAGAAGGGATTTAGAAGATATCAGAATAAGAAAGGCATCTCTATCCTCTTTACTACCTACACTGCGCACTGGTCTTTCTATTGTGCCTCAATGAGTTCTAGCCACATTGGCTATTTTAATAGTTTTCCATTTTGATTCATTTTCAGAAAGAATATGTATAGGAAAGCTTCTTGATTTTACTCTTATTATCCACATCTAGAAGAAGCTAAGTAAAGGAAATCAGTCCTGAATGTTCATTGGAAGGACTGATGCTGAAGCTGAAACTTCAATACTTTGGCCACCTGATGCGAAGAACTGACTCATTGGGAAAGACCCTGATGCTGGGAAAGACTGAAGGCAGGAGGAGAAGGGAACGACAGAGGATAAGATTGTTGGATGGCATCACTGACTCTAGGAACATGAGTTTGAGTATGCTCCAGGAGTTGATGATGGACAGGGAAGCCTGGTGTGCTGCAGTTCATGGGGTCGCAAAGAGTCAGACATGACTGAGTGACTGAACTAAACTGAACTAGTCACTAATATCCTATAATAGACCATTGATCCAAATTATAGGCGGAAATATCTATGAAAAAAACTTTAAATGTGACCATGGCCAGCACTCTAGTGAGCTCTTCATAGTAATAGCAAAGGTTATAATCCTTAAAGAACGTTTGCCATGTGATGCAAAATATTGTTAGAATAGTATTTGCACTGTGCATTATGGTTTTTAAATACAATATCATAAAGATTTCATTTGTCTCCACAGTAACCCTGTGACCTGAGTAAAATTTTGGAATCTCAGTTTCACAAATGAAGGAACTGAAGCTCAGGGATATAAAGGGACTTGCTCAGTGTCTGATAGTTATGAAGTTACATGGTGAAATTTGACAGAGCTTTATTTTTAGGAGATTTGGAGCCTTTCAACTTTATTGCCTATTTTATCCACTTTATCATGCTCTGTCATTTCTTAAATTATTGGACTTTATAACATCCGCTTATGGTTTAGTCATCATAAAACTCTAAAGTACTATTTATATTCTAGAATTTCTACAAGGCAGAAAAATAGGCTGCATAATTAAATACTTACCTAATTTTTATGAACTTGATGTGTTAAGATTTTTACTTCTCTCCACTTATAAATTTGACTTGTGGTTCTGTAAAATTAATGTCCATTGATTTCTCGGAGAGCTATGCATTGGCTACACAGAGGGTTTGGATTTTAGAAAAACCAACAGTACATCATTATTGATTATGAATCGCCTTTCTTTAAGAGCTATTGAGAATGTGAATACTCTTCTAAATGGGTACTCAGACATGCACTTTATTTAATTCATTTTCCCAACTCAGCCTGTCTCCTAGCCAACTACAGTATAGTTTACTTTAGAAATATCAATATACTTTCTCAGCCAAAAAAAAAGATAGTGAAACAAGAAAATATTGCCCCAAGCGTTAGCTTTTATACTTGGAGCAAATATATGGTTTTAGCTTAGTGGTAGAGAATAGAAATCATCTCTTTTCTGTAGCTTAAAAGAATATACTCTCATTTTACCTTATCTCCTTGAGTTTGTGCAATTAAAAGTGACAATGGGAATATTGATGAGGCAAAGAGGGAACACAGAACTATTGAGGGGCTCAAGCATATCTTGGAAATTGCCATTCCAAATGCCTCATGCACTTATTTCTAACTCTGGGAGTACATGACAGAGCCAAGCAGGTTTCATGTAATTGCCATACTTTAAGAGTTCCAGAGGTAAATTACTGATCACAATTATTTACTTAAACACAAATGGAAAACTCAAGTAACCTCAGGGTCACACCGAAACAGCTCTGGACTTGGGTTACAACTTCAGAATTAATGGGGAAGAGTAAGCAGTAAGGCCATCGGGGTGCATTGAGCAGTCTCACCATAATTAAAGACCGACTTGCAGCCAAATGACATTACCCGCCGCTCTGGGAAGGGAGAGGGTTTGTCCATTCCAGAAGATCTCTAAGCATCAGGTGCTTGGCACACAGTTCTAAGCCTTTAAGAAAGCACGCTTCCTTCAGTGTTGTTGATATACTGATTGTCATGGACTGTCATTTTAATTATTGCTTAATCCTCAACAGTCATGTTATCAAAGGATGCATATACCATGCCAGCCCTGGCATGGAGCTTCAAGCGCCACACACAGAAGGTGTCCGGGTACAATTAGCTCTAATGAGCATAGGGAGCTGAACTCTGCAAGCTGCAAACAAACATAACCTGCAAGCTGATCAAGTCAATCAGATCTGGAGATCTGTTAGATTCGCAGAAGGTACAATGCTCTTTGCAAGGTTATTATAATAACAAGATGAACAAGGATTAGGGATGGAACAAGAAATACACATGAAACTCTAGTTGAAAAAACTTTACTACTGCCAGTTGAACACATTCAAGAAATGATTTAAGCCTGTGGATGGACTGAGATCACTGTCATTGTCTGGCTATTTCATTAAAGCTGGTTTGGGTCACTGTGAGGGCCAAGTTTTTCCCCAGAGATGGGTCTTCACACAAGAAAATAGACAGCTCTGTTCTGTGGCCTCCATAAAACTCTACTTTGGCTACCAGTCCTTGAAGATGGAGATGCAAGGACTTACTTCCATGAAACGTGTAAAAAATAAA
The DNA here is from genome assembly GCA_935064755.1 of Tragelaphus eurycerus. Classification (NCBI taxonomy): domain Eukaryota; kingdom Metazoa; phylum Chordata; class Mammalia; order Artiodactyla; family Bovidae; genus Tragelaphus; species Tragelaphus eurycerus. The sequence continues at coordinate 4,898,306 of CAKXYN010000111.1, read as the reverse complement.
GCAGAGAACTGAGGTGACATAGCAATAATAGAGAAAAATATTTTGTAGTATTTCCTTTTAAGATACCTGATGAGTTAGCTGGCAGAAATGAGGGTGTTTTTGTTTGTTGGGTTTTTTTTTTTCTTTTTGCAGGGGCAAGGGAGAGATTAGTTTTACCTGCATAATTGTTTCTGGTTCCACCTGCCAGGTCTTGATAGCAACAGACCAGACATCCAGGCTCCTTCTCAGGGTCCAGAGGGATCTCATTAGAAGCCAAAGTTGACATAGTTAGTGGCAGCTAGTTTGACCATGACCAAAGCCACACATTTCCTCGTCTAATCTGGCTTGTTGCTCTTTAGTTGCTCAGTCATGTCTGACTCTTTGCGACCCTGTGGACTACAGCATGCCAGGCTTCCCTGTCCTTTACCATCTCCCAGAGCTTGCTCAAAATCATGTCTATTAAGTCAGTGATACCATCCAACCATCTCATCCTCTGTCATCCCCTCTCCTGCCTTCAATCTTTCCCAGCATCAAGGTCTTTTCCTTAGGAAAAGGCTTAGGAGGAGAAATAGCAGCCCTAAAAATGAAAGATTTCATTTTCACTGCAGTTTCCCATAGGGCATTTGAAAGGCATAACTATTCTGAGAAGGTGGACAATGGGGGAAACCAAGGCAGAGTTCAAGAATTACTTGCCCCAAATCAGAGCACCGAGACAGCCAACTGCCCCAGGTGCAGTGGCACATGTCAGCAGCTGCTAAGTCACGTCAGTTGTGTCCGACTCTGTGCGACCCCATAGACGGCAGCCCACCAGGCTCCCGCATCCCTGGGATTCTCCAGGCAAGAACACTGGAGTGGGTTGCCATTTCCTTCCCCAGTGCATGAAAGTGAAAAGAAAAAGTGAAGTCGCTCAGTCGTGTCCGACTCTTAGCGACCCCATGGACTGCAGCCTACCAGGCTCCTCCATCCATGGGATTTGCCAGGCAAGAGTATTGGAGTGGGTTGCCATTGCCTTCTCCGCACATGTCAGCAGAGGCGTCTGGAATTAGTCAGTCACCCACAAAGACGCTCACTGTTCGATTAACCTGATTCTCAGACAACACCTGAAAATAATGTTTGCAAGTCTCTGATTTACCAATGCCTTCCTTTGTCATGGACTTCTACTTCACACTTTTTAAAAACTTTTAAAATCTATTTCTTTACTTTTGGTTGCACTGGGTCTTTGTTGCTGCACGTGGGCTTTCTCTAGTTGTGGTAAGCAGGGGCTACTCTTAGTTGTGGTGAACGGGCTTCTCATTGCGGCGGTTTCTCTTGTTGTAGCGCACAGGCTCTAGGGCACACAGGCTTCAGTAGCTGTGACACACGGGCTTAGTTGCTACATGGCATGTGGGATCTTCCTGGAGAGGGGATTGAACGCGTGTCCCCTGCACTGGCAGGCAGAGTCTTAACCACTGAACCACGAGAGAAGTCCTACTTCACACTTTATACATTATCAAATTGACTACAGATACTTAGAGAATTAGGAATATCTGGAAGACTTGAATTTGTAAAGATTCTCATTCCCAAACTTTAACATTAATCTATTTCCTGGTATAAATCAGGACAAATTAACTCAATCAAACTATAATACAAAAGACTGGGATTTGAGGCTTTTTTATGGTGCAACAAAATGTTTTATATTGTTGCCCTCCAGTTATCAGGCATTGTATTAATTTCTTAAAAACTGGAAATATTTAAAATCTAACTAGATTATTAAACATGCTATTTGCTGCTGAGGAGAAAGGCTACTTTAAGGCACTACATTGTTGGTTAAGTCATGTGTGCAGGAGACAACACATGACAAACATTTGAGATACGTTGCCTCGGGCTCGGGGTCTGCAACCACCTCTGTAGACAGCAGGATCAGCAGACTCTGATTCTTTTCAAGATCTTCTGTGGCTCTTGAAATCAAAGCTTTACCATGTATAAAAATTAAGTTATATGCACAAAAGAAGCACTTAAAGAAAAGAACTTGAGGCTCTACGCTAATATTATTCCACCATTCTTGTTCTAAAGAAATCCATCATATCCTTTTATAGTTTAAAAAAAGGGGGAGGATTACTCATTTCAGAAAAGTAAGTCATCAGTATTTGTCTTCATGTGTTCATGTGCTCAACAACTGATAGGCAGGTTTTTTTTTTTTTTTTTAATGAACGTCCTTTTTGTTTTCTGAAATGAATTCATCTATTCTAAAAGTCTAAATGTAATGCTTTGTTTTCAATTATTCCAAGAACTGAGAGCATTAATTATCCCAGCAGCAAGTCAAACTAAACACTGGTTACAGACATTTAAACTTTGACCCTAAGTAGTAGTTGCCCTTCAAGATGATTCATTTCAATTTTTCCCTCTAGAGGACTAATCTTTCAACCCTTCCCAGACAACCTATAATTCTGCTCCTTTGCCCTCTCTAAAATCACCCAAGTGCTGTCTGCCTTCCAGGGAGATTTACTGCCGTAATGGCAGAAGCAGTGAAGGTCAGCTGAAAACTTCGGGTCTATCTGCCCGGGGACAGGGGATTCCTAGATAATTTTAGCAGTCCCCGCAAATAATGATTGGTTTCATTAACTTGATGACAGGCCAAACTACTACCCCTTTATAACAAGGAGGTTTTTTTTTCTTCACTGGGAAGAATTCATTAGCTGAATCTTTGAGTATAATGATAACTAACTGCCGGGGCAGAGTAAACACGTCTGGCTCTGCTGCACCATAAATAAGCCATTAAAACAACAACTGCAGGAGTTTGTGGGGTGGTTGTCTTTTGCCCTTTAAGTGCATATAGAGTTTGGTTCTCATTCCACATTGCTCTCTTGCTTTCCTCAGGGCTATGCCACACAGGCGCCTCTGTTTTATCATTCATCATGAAGCCTCTTCAGACCTGGCATCCTAACTTATCTTAAAAGATTTATGAGATGATTTCAGCTAAGTTCCTTGGAGGGTTTGCTCTCAAATTCGGTTAATATCCATAAACTTAGTGAGAGCTAGAAATTGACTCTGATTGCTAACATCAATTCTCCATTTCCGGAGAGGGGCTTACCCCTGGTTCCTCACTACTTCTTGCCTGTGGGTCAGCCCACCCAACATCAGAAGGAGGCTTGGTGGAGGTTGAGATGAGAGTATGAAGGTCCTGGAGGTTGATGAGTGTGCCTTTGGCTCAGTGTGTTTCTCATGTTTGCTAAGGGAGATATTGACAGCCATTCATTCAATATGCACTGCACTAAATTAATTTATGATTAACTTCTTAGTTATTTTTCTAGGTCTTTTCCCCCACTAATTACACATTTAAATTCTAAATAATAAAACATCACGGATAGGACACTGTATTGGTGGACAAATCCACAGATATTTGTCTATGTGATGGTCCTCCAACTCAATTTTCAATCTCAAGTGGGCAAAAAGTAGAAAGAAAAACATACCGATAGCATGGGGCAAGGCTCTGGAATATCAAAGAGTTGAGTCCCTAAGAGTTGGCTTAATTTTGTAGTTGGTGTTGTAAAAAGCACTGTTCAAATAATAGAGAAGTGGAATATTCTTTGAATCCATATCATCTCCTTTCAGGTTTCAATTTCTGGAGTTAGGATAAAAGCACCGAAGGGGCACGCCAAACACATTCCTGAAGCATACTGAAGAGACATGATGTCCTCTCTCAAGGAGCACATAATTGGAAAGTTTTCCATACAACTGTCTTCAGAAATCATTCTCTTCCATTCCTTGGCCCTCATTTACCTTCTCAAAGGCTGATATTGGTTCCCTTCCTTGACCTATATGAAGTCAGAGATTCTCATCTCAGCCTAAAATGTCTTCAAATAATTGTTTCCTCTTAAATCTCCTTCCTTTGCTCCTTTTTTTTTGTCTCCCTCTTTCAGGCTGGATTCATGAACAGATTAAATGATATATATGAGTTATTTGGCTTATATATGTCCCTGTTTTAAGGTAAAACTCCAGTTTTACCAATGAATAATTCTATATTTTTCTGTTGGGACATCTATACCCAGAATACACACAGAAAAAAACTTATTGGTTTTCTAAATCCTAGCCCATTACCTCACTAATTGCTATTCTTATTTGGAGGTACTTCATGGACTTGAAAGACATGATGTAGCCTGGTTTCCTGAATAAGTTTCTGTCTCATTTTTCTTCCTTTATTCAAACTTGCTTTGTCTCTTTGTCATCCTTTCATCCTTCAGTTTGATTATTAATCACTCATCCTTGTTTTCCACCAAACTTAGATTTAATTTCTTAATAAAAATCTCCCAAATACTAAATCAGCATTTCCTATGCAGCCTAAGACACAATCATTCACATTGTGAATGAGGATTTGCCATCTAGCCACAAAAACATCTGCTTCCAAAAACAAAGTCAGACATATTTCTTTTGTTGATTTTTATATTTTCATTTTTGGCTTCCTCAGAAGCACTGGATTTATTGTCCCATTACCATGATTTGGTCCTTTCTTCACCTTTGTATTGTCGACTCTTCCATCTATTAACTGATACAATCATTTTCCTTCAAAAATGGAAATAAATCTGCTCCAACTTGGGATGGATTTATAATTGATGCCTTGGGTTGACTTCCTTGCTTAGTTTCTCACTTTTTTTTTTAGCACCACCTCTGTCTCTGTTCTTACTTGTCTACTAGGGGCAATACTGGAGAAGGCAATGGCACCCCACTCCAGTACTCTTGCCTGGAAAATCCCATGGATGGAGGAGCCTGTTAGGCTGCATGCAGTCCATGGAGTCGCTAAGAGTCGGATACGACTGAGTGACTTCACTTTCACTTTTCACTTTCACGCATTGGAGAAGGAAATGGCAACCCACTCCAGTGGAGAATCCCAGGGACGGGGGAGCCTGGTGGGCTGCCGTCTATGGGGTCGCACAGAGTCGGACACGACTGAAGCGACTTAGCAGCAGCAGCAGTAGGGGCAATACCCTGAAGCAGTTTGATAAAAAGTAGCATTGGTTACATGTACATTTGTTCCAACCCTCAATAAATTCTGCACTAGTTCCCTAAGGTTTAATCAAGATAACCTGTCTGCTGCTGTGCTGCATGAGTGCTCAGTCATGTTCAACTCTGCAATCCCATAGACTGTAGCCCGCCAGCCTCCTCTGTCCATAGGATTTCCTAGACAAGAATATGGGAGTGGGTTGCCATTTCTGACCCAGGAATCAAACTGAACCTGTCTAGGGCTTGGCTATGCAAATGAACCTTTCTGAAAGTTTTGCAAGGAAGGGAGTGAGTACCTTCCATACAGCAGTCATTAATACCATGTTACCTCCTTGAAGTGTTGTGAACAGCCTCATGAATTATGTATCATTACCCCTATTTTGCAAAGAAGAAATCAACCACCTCACAGATAAAGTGTCTTTGCCCAGAGTACATAGCTGCTAAATAGCAGAGATGAAATTAGTGCCCGAGTTGGTCTGGCATTCAAAGTATCTGTTTTGTCTACAATCAGATCAGATCAGATCAGTCGCTCTCGTGTCCCTCTTCGCCCGCCCGCGCGGCCTCCCTGTCCTCCCGCTCCCGGTCCCCGCTCCACCCATCGTCAGTGTGCCTCCGCCATCTCTCCTCTTCCCCCCTTCTCCTCCTCCCTCTCCCTCCCAGCTCGGTCTTCTCCTGTCCTCTTCTGGTGCCTCTGGTTTCGCTTGCTCTTCTTCCGTCCGGATTGTCTCCTTCTGGACTGGTGTCTTCTCGTCAGGACTCTCGTCTTCTCCCCCCGTTCCTCTTCTTCGTGCTCCCTTCTTCCGTCCAGCTCTCCTCCGTCTGCCGGGACTGCCTTGCTTGCGCCTTTGTTGGTGTTGTCTCTGCTTGTTGCTTCTGGTTGGTCTCTTTCCTTCCGGGTGCGTCTTTTCTGCTGCGTCCCATCTCAGTGATTTTGGGCCGTGTCTGCCTGTTTCCTGTTTCCCCATCTTTTCCCATGCAGTGATTGTCTACAATATAGAACATCATTCTGTCTCTAAACAAATTCTACTCTTCCAAGAAACAAAATAAGACCTGCCAGCCCACTCTCTCTCCAGGCCAGAAGAATAAAATTCACATTTTTTGGTTAATGGCCCACTCAATGTTATTCCCAGGTGATTGGAAGCAAGCAGGTCATTCCAGGAGTATCCATGAAAGAAAGATGTTATAAAATCATTTTCAGTCTTTAATTCCTGAAGTTTACTTAGGCCTCTATCCAAGGCCTAGAAATCTTTACAATTTAGTATCACACTGACTAAGCTCTCCAGTGTAGTCAAAATTTATGAACTTGTTCTTGAACGTTGTTGACCCTGAGTATGCATGGCATGTTTGTGTTTACAAAATGTGTGTGTGTGCTCAATCATGTCAGACTCTTTACAACCCCCATGGATTATAGCCCACCAGGCTCTTCCATCCATGGAATTTTCCAGGCAAGAATACTGGAATGGGTTGTCATTTCCTACTCCAGGGGATCTTCCTGACCCAGGGATTGAACGTGTGTCTGCTGCATCTCCTATATTGGCAGGCAGATTCTTTACCACTGTACCAACTGGGAAACTTCCTACAAACTAACCATCAACTATCAGAAAACAAAGAACATTTTTAAAATGTGGATGTACGGCTTATCTGGCTTTAAGAGTTGAATATGTATTTGAGAACATCTGGGTTTTCAACCTCATGTCTCCATCTTCTCCCAGCTATTTAGCTTTGTGAAAAGAAATGCTGTCTGTCACCATCTCTTGTTTGTTCTTCCTCCAAAGAATTCCTTGGTTTTGCCCCTTGCTATCGAAAGTAAGTGGCTATCCAAAAGTCTGTGGCTTTTCATTCTTTTGTTGCTCTAAAACCTTCCTAAATACAGTCTCTCTGCCTCAAATTCATCTGACATACCATAATAGCCAACCTAATCTTTTTAAAGCTTGTCTTTCAGCCTTTTACCCCCATGCACGAGCATTTCCTGTGGTTCTACCTATCTCATCAAATATAAAATTTCTCAGTCCAATCACTGAGGCTCTCTGAAATCAAGCCCTGTCCCCAACAAAGTCCTCACTATTCCCCAGTACAAACCCACATTCCTATCATGTCAGTTATTTCATTGGGCTCCATGTTAGCTCCAACCTGTGCTGCAAAGCCTAAGTCTCATCTTTGCACCATTGTAGCTCCCTTGATCTGGGACGCCTTCTCTGCATCCTATCCATGTTTCATAACAATGTGTTATTGAAAGACCTCCCAGTGAACAGCCAGAAACGAAGGGCCAAACAAACATGAGGTAACCTGAGGAAGATTCAGGAAAAGTCATGGAAACTGTGCCGACACAGGAACTCAGTTTCAGCAACTAACCTAGGAGGGTTGAGGAAAGGAAAGAAAGGAAGAAACTTATGGAAAAGGGTAAGCCCCAGTGTTATAGTTACTGGCATAAGGGTCAGGGAGAAACTGAGTGTTGGGAAAACAAAGTATGAGCCCATTTCTGGGATGTTGGGAAGAAATTGGTGATCATCGAAAGTCAGCGAACCAACTGGAGAGGTTTCATGAAAAAGCAGATTTAAAGATTCTAAAGACAGACTGAGCCGTAGTTGTGGGCAAAGTAACTGAAGGCTGCAAAGATCAGAAAAAGATAACATCAGGGAACCAACTAGAACATCATGACATTGAAACTCCCAGGGGTGGTTCAACAGCTTCCAAGAGGACCTGAACCTCAGATTAATCCCTCTTTTTACAGAGGGCACATTTGTTCAACCTCACAAAGGTTGAACAAGGATTTTTCTTGTAAATCCTGGAATTCATTGTAAGTTTAAATACAACTTATCTCTTTGCTTATTTGTATGTGTGATCAGAGGTATGGGGAGGGCTCTTTATGATAAGTCCTAAAGCTGGACTAGAAATATGTGTTGGAAATTTTTTTCTTTTTTGAAACACACGTATCTTTTCCAACTGTGTCCCAATTTGGAGATCGGTGGGCAAAAATTAATCTACCTGTGGGCTTCAGAGTGCCCAGGGTATTTTCCTTTTGGAGTAGTTGGATAGTAGCAAGGTAATCCTGAAGTTGCTATTCATATTTTTATACACCATTCTCTCTGGTAGGGGGAAGTTGGGGTCAGAAGTTAGGCAGAAAATAATAAATACCTAACAGAGATGGGAATACCAGAGCACCTGACCTGCCTCTTGAGAAATTTGTATGCAGGTCAGGAAGCAACAGTTAGAACTGGACATGGAACAACAGACTGGTTCCAAATAGGAAAAGGAGTACGTCAAGGCTGTATATTGTCACCCTGCTTATTTAACTTATATGCAGAGTACATCATGAGAAACGCTGGACTGGAAGAAACACAAGCTGGAATCAAGATTGCTGGGAGAAATATCAATAACCTCAGATATGCAGATGACACCACCCTTATGGCAGAAATTGAAGAGGAACTCAAAAGCCTCTTGATGAAAGTGAATTTGGAGAGTGAAAAAGTTGGCTTAAAGCTCAACATTCAGAAAACGAAGATCATGGCATCAGGTCCCATCACTTCGTGGGAAATAGATGGAGAAACAGTGGAAACAGTGTCAGACTTTATTTTTCTGGGCTCCAAAATCACTACAGATGGCGACTGCAGCCATGAAATTAAAAGACACTTACTCCTTGGAAGGAAAGTTATGACCAACCTAGATAACATATTCAAAAGCAGAGACGTTACTTTGCCAACAAAGGTTCGTCTAGTCTAGGCTATGGTTTTTCCAGTGGTCATGTATGGATGTGAGAGTTGGACTGTGAAGAAGGCTGAGCACCGAAGAATTGATGCTTTTGAACTGTGGTGTTGGAGAGGACTCTTGAGAGACCCTTGGACTGCAGAGGAGATCCAACCAGTCCATTCTAAAGGAGATCAGCCCTGGGATTTCTTTGGAGGGAATGATGCTAAAGCTGAGACTCCAGTACTTTGGCCACCTCATGCGAAGAGTTGATTCATTGGAAAAGACTCTGATGCTGGGAGGGATTGGGGGCAGGAGGAGAAGGGGACGACAGAGGATGAGATGGCTGGATGGCATCACTGACTCGATGGACGTGAGTCTCAGTGAACTCTGGGGGTTGATGATGGACAGGGAGGCCTGGCATGCTGCGATTCATGGGGTCCCAAAGAGTTGGACACGACTGAGCAACTGATCTGATCTGAGATAGCGAAAGCCACATGTAGAACAGGTTTGAAGGGAAAGAAGGAATTTGGTTTGGGGATACATTGAGCTTGAGATGGGCTTCCCCTGTGGCTCAGCTGGTAAAGAACCTGCCTGCAATGAAGGAGACCTGAGATGTCTATTAGGTATCTAAGGAGCACTGTCAAGTAAGGTATTTGGTTATCTGAGTCTGGAGTTCTAGAGAAAGATCCAGAAATAGTCCAACATGTTAGCAATCAATTTTTACACAAGCATCAAGATAATTCAATAATAAAAGTAAAATATTTTCAATATTTGGAAGTAGATATTTATATGGAAAAAGAGCAAACCTAAGTCCCTAACTCATACCATACATATATATTGATGTGAGATGGATCATACATCTAATCAAAACTAAAAACTTTTAGAAGAAACAAACAGCTTGAAATAGACAAAGTGTTCTTAGACCGGATGCATAAAAGAAGCATCAACTATGGGAAGGATTAAGAATTTAAACATCATCAGAATTTTAAAGTTCTGTTCCTAAAATGACCATTAATAAAATTTTAAACAAGTCTCAGAATGAAAGAAAATATTTGCAATATTTCTGATAAATGAAATGTGTCCAGAATATGTAAAGATTTCTCACAAATCAACAGTAAAATGATAGTGAACTTTTTAAAATGGGCAAAAGTCTGAATGGGCAATAAACTCCTAAAAATGTGATCATCACTAGTCATTAAGAAAGTACATTTAGCGACCTCCCTGGTGGTCCTGTGGCTAAAACTCAGACCTCCCAAAGCAGGGGGCCCAGGTTCCAACCCTGGTCAGGGAACTAGATGCTACATGCTGCAACTGAGAGTTCATATGCCACAACTAAAGAACATCCCACATGCTGCAACTAAAAAGATTCTGGAGGCCAAAACAAAGATTATAGATCCTGAGTGCTGCAACTAGGACACAGCACAGCCAAATACATAAAACAAATGACTATTTTCAATAAGAAAGTGCATTTATAACACTCATGAGGCGGCACTAATGGTAAAGAACCTGCCTGCCAATGCAGGAGACATAAGAGACATGGGTTCAGTCCCTGGGTCAGGAAGATCCCCTGAAGGAGGGCACAGCAACTCACTCTAGTATTCTTGCCTGGAGAACCCATAAGCTGAGGAGCCTGGCAGGCTACAGTCCATAGGGTTGCACTGAGTCGGACATGACTGAAGTGACTCAGCACTCACATGAGATACTACTTCAAACCAGTTAGAATAAATACAGTGAAATTAAATTTGACAATACCAAATATTGGGAAGGATGAGCAAAACATGAATTCTCACACATTCCTTTTTAGACATTAAGGTATTACAACCACTATGGGAAATCATGATGGCAGTTCACACACCTGCCCTTTAATCCAGAATGTCTACTCTCAGATATTTACCCAAGAGAAATGAAAACACATATCCACAAAAAAGCCCCCAAAACAATACATACAACAATATTCATAAGAACTTTATTGATATAACCTTTGGCTAGAAACAACCTAAATGTGTATCAACACGTGAATGGATAAAACAGCAGTGATATATTCATACAATGAACTACGACTCAGCAATAAACAGGGGCAAATTATTGGACTTCCCAGGTGGCACTAGTGGTAAAGAATCCACCTGCCAATGCATGAGATGCAAGAGACGCAGGTTAGATCTCTGGGTTGGGAAGATTCCCTGGAGGAGGGAATGGCAGCCCACTCCAATATTCTTGTCTGGGAAATCCACTGGACAGAGGAGCCTGGCAGGCTGAAGTCCATGGGGACACAAAGCATCAGACATGACTGAGCACACACACACTCAGTTCAGCTCAGTTCAGTCGCTCAGTCGTGTCCGACTCTTTGCAACCCCATGAATCGCAGCATGCCAGGCCTCCCTGTCCATCACCAACCCCCGGAGTTCACTCAGACTCACGTCCATCGAGTCAGTGATGCTATCCAGCCATCTCATCCTCTGCCGTCCCCTTCTCCTCCTGCCCCCAATCCCTCCCAGCATCAGAGTCTTTTCCAATGAGTCAACTCTTCGCATGAGATGGCCAAAGTACTGGAGTTTCAGTTTTAGCATCATTCCTTCCAAAGAAATCCCAGGGCTAATCTCCTTCAGAATGGACTGGTTGGATCTCCTCTGGTCCAAGGGTCTCTCAAGAGTCTTCTCCAACACCACAGTTCAAAAGCATCAATTCTTCGGTGCTCAGCCTTCTTCACAGTCCAACTCTCACATCCATACATGACCACTGGAAAAACCATAGCCTTGACTAGGCGAAACTTTGTTGGCAAAGTAATGTCTCTGCTTTTGAATATGCTATCTAGGTTGGTCATAACTTTCCTTCCAAGGAGTAAGTGTCTTTTAATTTCATGGCTGCAGTCACCATCTGCAGTGCTTTTGGAGCCCAGAAAAATAAAGTCTGACACTGTTTCCACTGTTTCCCCATCTATTTCCCATGAAGTGATGGGACCTGATGCCATGATCTTCGTTTTCTGAATGTTGAGCTTTAAGCCAACTTTTTCACTCTCCAATTTCACTTTCATCAAGAGGCTTTTGAGTTCCTCTTCACTTTCTGCCATAAGGGTGGAGTAATCTGCATATCTGAGGTTATTGATATTTCTCCCAGCAATCTTGATTCCAGCTTGTGTTTCTTCCAGTCCAGCGTTTCTCATGATGTACTCTGCATATAAGTTAAATAAGCAGGGTGACAATATACAGCCTTGACGTACTCCTTTTCCTATTTGGAACCAGTCTGTTGTTCCATGACCAGTTCTAACTGTTGCTTCCTGATCTGCATATAGGTTTCTCAAGTGGCAGGTCAGGTGGTCTGGTATTCCCATCTCTTTCAGAATTATCCACAGTTTATTGTGATCCACACAGTCAAAGGCTTTGGCATAGTCAATAAAGCAGAAATAGATGTCTTTCTGGAACTCTCTTGCTTTTTCCATGATCCAGCAGATGTTGGCAATTTGATCTCTGGTTCCACTGCCTTTTCTAAAACCAGCTTGAACAACAGGAAGTTCACAGTTCACATATTGCTGAAGCCTGGCTTGGAGAATTTTGAGCATTATTTTACTAGCGTGTGAGATGAGTGCAATTGTGCGGTAGTTTGAGCATTCTTTGGCATTGCCTTTCTTTGGGATTGGAATGAAAACTGACCTTTTCCAGTCCTGTGGCCACTGCTGAGTTTTCCAAATTTGCTGGCATATTGAGTTCAGCGCTTTCACAGCATCATCTTTCAGGATTTGGAATAGCTCCACTGGAATTCCATCACCTCTACTAACTTTGTTCATAGTGATGCTTTCTAAGGCCCACTTGACTTCACATTCCAGGATGTCTGGCTCTAGGTCAGTGATCACACCATCATGATTATCTGGGTCGTGAAGATCTTTTTTGTACAGTTCTCCTGTGTATTCTTGCCATCTCTTCTTAATATCTTCTGCTTCTGTTAGGTCCATACCATTTCTGTCCTTTATTGAGCCCATCTTTGCATGAAATGTTCCTTTGGTATCTCTGATTTTTTTGAAGAAATCCCTAGTCTTTCCCATTCTGTTGTTTTCCTCTATTTCTTTGCATTGATCGCTGAAGAAGGCTTTCTTATCTCTTCTTGCTATTCTTTGGAACTCTGCATTCAGATGTTTATATCTTTCTTTTTCTTCTTTGCTTTTCGCTTCTCTTCTTTTCATAGCTATTTGTAAGGCCTCCCCAGACAGCCATTTTGCTTTTTTGCATTTCTTTTCCATGGGGATGGTCTTGATCCCTGTCTCTTGTACAATGTCACGAACCTCATTCCATAGTTCATCAGGCACTCTATCTATCAGATCTAGGCCCTTAAATCTATTTCTCACTTCCACTGTATAACCATAAGGGATTTGATTTAGGTCATACCTGAATGGTCTAGTGGTTTTCCCTACTTTCTTCAATTTCAGTCTGAATTTGGCAATAAGGAGTTCATGATCTGAGCCACAGTCAGCTCCCAGTCTTGTTTTTGCTGACTGTATAGAGCTTCTCCATCTTTGGCTGCAAAGAATATAATCAATCTGATTTCGGTGTTGACCATCTGGTGATGTCCATGTGTAGAGTCTTCTCTTGTGTTGTTGGAAAAGGGTGTTTTCTATGACCAGTGCGTTTTCTTGGGAAAACTCTGTTAGCCTTTGCCCTGCTTCATTCCATATTTCCAAGGCCAAAATTGCCTGTTACTCCAGGTGTTTCTTGACTTCCTACTTTTGCATTCCAGTCCCCTATAATGAAAAGGACATCTTTTTTGGGTGTTAGTTCTAAAAGGTCTTGTAGGTCTCCATAGAACTGTTCAACTTCAGCTTCTTCAGTGTTACTGGTTTGGGCATAGACTTGGATTACTGATATTGAATGGTTTGCCTTGGAAATGAACAGAGATCATTCTGTCGTTTTTGAGATTGCATCCAATCTCACACACACTCATACACACAAAAATTATTAACACATGTAATCACATGGATGCACATCAAAAACATTTGGCTGAAAGAGGCCAGCCTCTCCTTTCCAAAAACACATATGATAACATGATTGCATGCATCTGAATTATAAAAATAAGCCAAACTAGCCCATAACATTAGAAAATAAGAAAAATACCTCTTTAGTGAAAGAGGGTTAACTGGGTATGACACTGGAATTCTCTAGAGTGAAAGAAATGTTCTATATCTTGATGTAAACATTGGTTACACAGGTGTACATATTTGTCAGAACTTATCAAGCTACTCATGTAAGAGCTGTATGTTTTATGGAATGAGAACAGCTTTTTTATTTTAAAATAGAACTGTAAAACTATAGGCCTTCCCTATGGCTATAAAACTATAAGATGGGTTCCCTAAAACTATAAAAATGGGTTTCCCCAACAGCTCATTTGGTAAAGAATCCGCCTGCAATGCAGGAGACCCTGGTTCAATTCCTGGGTCAGGAAAATCCCCTGGAGAAAGGATAGGCTACCCACTCCAGTATTCTTAGGCTTCCCTTGTGGCTCAGCTGGTGAAGAACCCACCTGCAATGTGGGAGATCTGAGTTTGATCCCTGGGTTGGGAAGAACGCCTGCAGAGGGAAAGGGTACCCACTCCAGTATTCCAGCCTGGAGAATTCCATGGACTGTATGGTCCATGATCGCAAAGAGTCAGACGCAGCTGAACCACTTTCACATAAAACCGGCCATGGCCTCGCCCTCTTCCTCTTCCACATGAACATTTTGGCCTATTGTTCACTCAGCGCTATTATTAGATTTCTCCTTAGAGCAATGAAAAAGTGCACAATTGTGAGTAAGAGCCTCTCAAGCTCTATCAGGTGTTGCTACTTATCCTTAGACCTTGCACTGATGAGAAGAGAGAAGGGAAGAGTGTTTAGAAAAGACAGAATTAGTTGTTATGAGCATGCCAGAGCTCAGTTATTTCTTTCAGAATTCCATCCCAGTTGTACCCTAGGTTAAAGTAACATGGTTTATCTAGGTGGCAACCCATTCCAGTATTATTGTCTGGAAAATCCCATGGACAGAGAAGCCTGGTAGGCTACAGTCCATGGGATGGCAAAGAGTTGGACACGACTGAGCGACTTCACGACTTCACAACGACGCATTCTGTAGAGTTATCTTTACAAAATTTGCATGTTACCACAAGCAGTTTTCCAAAGAGGAAAATGCACACTCACCAAGTAATTGACTTGACTATTTTGTGAGCTGATTTAAATTTTTATTTCAGTTTACTTCTTCTATATTTTGCATATATTATAAATAGGGGCCAAAATCTATTACATATGACAGAGCAGTGTCTGAGTTTTCCCCATTCTTCCCTATGACACAATTTAGTACAGAGATTGGATCTGAATCTGTAAATACCTGAAAATTTTTTTTGTTGTTATTTTTGGCCACACACCACTGCTTGTGGGATCTTAGTTCCCCAACCAGTGAATGAACCCAGGATGCAGCACTAAAAGCCCAGAATCCTAACCACTAGGCAACCAGGGAACTCCTGGAATATTTTTATAACCTGAGTTCTTTATTAATATCAATCACTTAGTGAAAGTCTCAGAGGTTTTTAAGATCTTTAAAGAGTTTTGACTTACATTAAGTAATCCCAAATAACTTTGATTGGGTCTTCAAGACTACCTTGTAATGTTTTCTGCCTCCCACCTTTCAGTCAGGCTGAAAACAATCATTTCTTGCTGTGTTCACAGTCCCTTTAAGAGCCTTGAGATTGCTACTTATAATTTACTAAGGACAGAGATATGAGAAACCCAGTCCAGTATTGCTTAAATAAGTACAAATTAAGTACATACCCAACAATAATTGAAACTGTTAATAGTATTATGCTGATGAAGAAATGCATTGATGAAATACCATAGAAATTGCAGAAGAAATTATATGTATTGAAAATTAGAATATTTCAAATAAACAGAGAAGGGGTAGATTATTTGCCAAATGATTGGATTAAAAGACTAAAAATTTGGGAATAGGGAAGTCATTCCATTTTACCAAACACCAAAGGTAATTCCAATTAAATTAAAGTTTTAAAAGTACAAAAGAGACACTATGAAAACCGTAGAAGAAATATTTGTGAATATTAATATTTTCTTGGGATAGGAGTTTACCTTCTATCATACACAAAGCAGAAATAACAAAGAAAAGGATTGATTTTATTGCATAAAACTAGAACAACTTTAAGTGTAAAGAATAATAAAGTCATAAAGCAAACAATAGATAGAAAAATAGCTATACATTTATGACAGCCCAAGGGTTAATAGACTTAGTATGTGAAGAGTTCTTGCAAACGAATTTTAAAACCATTGGAGTGAAAAATAGACAAAGAACAGACAAAAGCAATTCACGAAGGAAACGTGTCTGGAAAGAGTAAAGTATTGGATGGATTCTCCTAAATAAAGAGATGCATGGACAGAGCTTTACGATGGCTATTTGGGTACTTCTGTGGTCTCCCTATTCCCCCTTCTCGGTTCTTAAATGGTTAAAATTGTCAGTTAAATGTGCAGGGGTTATGAAAGCTTCCACTGCTGGAGCCATCTTTTCACTGGGCTTCCATTAAGCCATGACTACCCTCACAAGATAAGTAGCTTGGATAAGAACACTGTCTATGAACAGAGGATAGACCAAAGTTGCTTGATTTTTCTGGGCTGGAATCCATGACTCTGCCTTTATTTACATAAATTGTTCTAAGTTCCTGAGGTGAGCCACCATAGACACAATACATTATCTTCAATCTGTTTCATACGGGGATCAGGTGGTAGAGGCAGTTCCGTGGAATGGTCAAAGAGGAGACCTTGGACAAGCCTAGAGTCATGGCTGCCTCATTGGGAATCCTGGCTCACAACTGACAACCTGAATTCTTAACCCCACTGAGCATGATTCTCCAGCTGTGAAACAGAAATAAGGATAGTATTTACCTTACAAAATCATTACAAATGTTTAATGAGATTATATATATAAAGCATTATATGTATTAGCATTGGGACTATATATAGGAACTACCCAGTCACTGTTGACTGTTATCTTTATTGTGGGCAAATAACCTTGATTCTCAACCTTCTAAATAAAAATGCACTAAGATATCAAAGGATGATTTAGTTTCCCTTTATGTGGACATTCATGTGGTACATGGGGAAAAGTATAGCACAGTTGGTGCTCTGTATCCATGAATGTAAAGCATCAACTGGTATTCATTGTACTACATCATTTTATATAATGGAATTCTGATACTCATGGAGACTTCTTGAACCAATACCCTCCAGATGCCAAGGAACAATTTTACTGGCATTTGAAGATCTGATTCTAGTCTTAAACTCACGTCTCACATTAGAAATCACATGACCACTCTGTACTCAGGTTCTGTACCTTTTAAATAAAAATAGTTGAATTACTTACTGCTATACCCTTTTCTGTCCAACATTCTGCCCTAGAGAAATACAAACTGGCAGATAAACTGGGGTCTTTAAATATGGTTATGTGTACAGTAGGTAATCATGAGGATCTTTGAGCTAATATAAGTCATAGTTTATAAAGGCTAAAGGAAAGTATTAGTTCACCAAACACCTGGAATTATATCAGTTTATTATAGCACTGATTATATTTTGTCAGTCAGAAGCTCCAATTGACAGTTAAGCATCTTTGATCAATTTTTTTAATTACTTAAGAAAAGGAGTTCATTTAGCATGTCACAAAAACAGGGAGAGTTTTTTAGTGGTGAAAATTTTGTGAAGGACTATCCTATGTGCTTGTTATTGACAAAGATATTCCAACTGCTAACAGTTTTATAGAAGAGCCAAAATCCATGCTAAATTACTCTATAGAGTATGTCATGTGTTAGTCACTCAGTCTGTTAGTGTCTGACTCTGCCATGCCATGGACTGGAGCCCACCAGGCTCCTCTGTCCATGGAATTCTTCAGGCAACAATACTGAAGTGGGAAGCCAGTCCCTTCTTGAGGGATCTTCCTGACCCAGGGATTGAACCTGAGTCTCTTGCAGTTCAGGCGAATTCTTCACTGTCTGAGCCACCAGGATAAGCCCTGTAGAGCATAGAGCTCTACAGAGCATAGAACAAGAGTAACAATGAAAACACCCAGTAGTCTTGTACGTTTATAGTAAGCTAAGAACTAATCATCTCTTTATGTGGATTATTTCTTTTAATCCTTACAGCAACCTATTTCCAACTCACAAAGAAGAAAACTAAAACTTAAGAATGGGACCTATTGTCACCTAAGGTGAATCTCCAGAATTTCAATATTTGAAAAATAAAGGAGTCTACAGAACATAGTTTGAAAACATTTATAATTAACCCCCTCCCCTTTTATCAGACAAAGCATTGACAGTGTGCAAGACATATATGAGAGGTAGTTCCTCCTTTTAAGTCTAGTTATTTGGGAGGGAGCAGGAGCTGGTAAAACACATAGGTAACACATGCTGACATTTAGAGGAATTAACTGGATTACCCACTTAAGAATTATCACTGGAACATTTTTAGCTTACTCTTGATGTCTCCTTGCTCTGCAGCTCCCTCTAAGCTTGTAAATTCACATAATTAGTGTGAAAGCACTTAAAAACACGAGTTTCAGTATTAACCCAAGCAAAATATAATTATAGAAGTAAATGTATAATAGGGGGAAAAAAATGTAGTTCTCTGCAATGTCCAGGAAAAGTGACTTTTGGAATTAGGAAGTATCTGCTATTAAGAAGTATTTTATTCACAAGCTCTTCTCTTCTACTCATTCATTTATTCACTCTGTAATTACAGGGAACTTGCAAAATATACAGGAATTGAACCCTAATTTGAGGCAGATGATGGAAAGCTGATGCTGCTGAACTGATGTTGAACAACTGATCACCATTCACCTGTGGATCTCCTTCCAGAGATGTCCTTTGATGTTTAAGAACAGCTGCAAAGTAAAAAAGAAAGGAAAAAGTCAACATTGGCCACACTTACTGCTTTGTCTTTTGGCCAGAGAGTTCAAGGTGGATTTACAGGTAAATCTTTCACAACCAAATGCCAATTATACATCTGAATCTCACCCTCCATGGATGTTGTCCTAATCTCTCCTGAAATACAGAGGTCACCTTGAAAAGTGCCTCAAACACACTCTAAATTACCAGGGTTATTTGCTGTTTTTTTGAAAATGCCTTTCATGTGAAAATGCTTCAGAAACATAAAAGTTAATCACCCCCTATCATTACCTGCATCTAGCAGCAGAATAAAGAGGAAATTAAATTCTTCTTCATTCTTTCCTACAAAATGAATTAGAACCTCACTCTCTCTTCTCCACGTTATATGTAGAAATGGAACACAACCCAATATTTCTCTCTCTCTCTCTAATGTTTCTCACTCTCTCTGTTTCAAAAAGGAAAGGGTAAAATACAGACTATTTTAAAACTGTCACAGTTGGTGAGAAATTCCAGGGGGAGTTCTGTTTCTATCAGAAGTATGTTGTGAAGGTCTGAAAATACAAGTTTATGAGAGGTTACGTCTCTAGTTAATGAGATGTACCACAATGACGTACGTATTCAACAGAAACCATTGAAGTCTTCATAATATGTTAGCCTACATATTTTATCATCAGTGTTCAGCACATCCTTGATGTTTATTTTTAAAAAGAATGTCCAATCCCAACATTTTCCTTCTATTTCAAACTTTTCCATAGGCTAGCCTGAATGTAAAATGGAAACCTTGTGTTTTGCTAACTTCAGGGTGCTCAGTTTGAGTTCCATGAATAAAATATGACTCTGATCATTAAAATGTAATAAAAGTCAGTGCTTTGAAACCTTAACGTAAACAAGCTTGCTCTCTGATCCTGGAGGCGAACTTCAGCTGTTCTCTCAGCAGGGCCTTTTCTGCAGAAAGCCCAGGTCTCATACAAACCACTGGAACCTGCTAAGGCAACATGCACCGCTGAACACACAGTCAGAGCCATTGCCACAGTAGGGATCTCCAGGGGCCTCTCAGCACTTTGTCACATTCAGGCTGCCAGAGTCTTCCTATTCCCACTCTCCTCCTACAAAGAATAAATAAATAGGTAAAAGTAGGGCTCAGGCTGTAGACAGATCACATTTGTGGTTGAGTGTCCCTCACCTTGTCTTTCAGAAAATCTCTGCAGGAGAACAGACCAAGGTGACTTCAATCAATTTAAGAGATAGTTCAGCAAATGTTCGCCAAAATTGGCCTGCAGAATTGAGAGAGAAGGCTCTCAAGTAAGAAGTGTAGAAACAGCAGTCAAACTGTGCTCTTGGAATTTCTTTTTTACTGGTGTCAATGTAACCCACACTGAAGCATGTGGGAAATAGCTGTAAACTGCTACTCCCACCAGGATTCCAGAAAAGGATGTTGAATACTCAAAGAGAGCTATCTTAAGGCCCATGTTTCTATGCTGGGGTGAAAAGGTCAATTTCAACTCATACCCCAAGATGGAAGTCACCTTTTCTGCTCCAGAGAACATAGTTCAAGATTTCCCGCCTATTTCCACATAACAAACAGAAAGTAAAACTGCCCAACTAGAGGAAAAAGAAATTTTATTAAAGAAAAAGGAAGTAAATAACTATTAAAACTCCCAGGTAATACATAGCTAATGTCAGATTTATTTGCAGTGCTTAATTTTATAAAGTGAATTTGGAGCAATCATGTAAAACAAATGATAACTTCCTGGTGGAGAAAAAGAAAGGGACTAAAAGTCTAAATTCAAAATCCCAAATATCGCTGTGCTGGGGTGGTGTCATTGTAAGAAAATGGTGTGTTTTGATTCTATGGAAACACTGATCCCTGTAAATTTTTACTCATAAGACATGGCCAGCTGCAGAGAGAAAAAGTAACTGGCCAAACAAAAATAAACAGACACATCAAAATTCCTACATTTGGTCGGGGCTTTTGAAGCTTAGAAATAATCTATGATGTAACCCTTAATATATACTTTTCTCAGTTCTGGAACTCCATTGAATAAAATTTCTATAAATGAGATTTGATCAATAGCTTGAATACTTTAAAGAGAAGCAATCATCAGATAGGAAGGGGTTATGATGCTGTTTGAACTTAGTACTGTCCCTTGTATACTCAGCTGACGTATTCGTCTTAACCTCAGTTCTCTAGTGCATAGGGTATCCCAGGACTGCATATAACCTAAATCCAAAATGAAGGTTATATCTGGGAGTTGTCTGCTAGTGACTGAATTTTTCTCTTTGATGTAGGCCAGAGCTGACCTTCAGACCACATCTAATTCTTATTCTGGGTTCTTCTAGCCTGTAGGATGACAGTATTGTGATCAGTTCAACTGAAAGTGAAGTCTCTCAGTTGTGTCCAGCTCTTTGCGACCCCATGGACTGTAGTCCTCTTTCCATGGAATTTTCAAGGCAAGAATAATCGAGTGCGTTGCCATTTCCTTCTCCAGGGGATCTTCCCAACCCAGGGATCAAACCCAGGTCTCCCACATTGCGGGCAGACGCTTTACCATCTGAGCCACCAGGGAAGCCCAGCTGAAACCCACAGCATAATACTTCTTTGCTGGGTGTGGTGGCAATTCCATTAAATAGGATTATATTGAAAATGCTTGTCAACCACTCAGCATGGAGCATGGAGGAGGGATCTGAAGATCTTTAGTTGTTGGATGGTAAGGAACTGCAGGAGGTTCCTGAAGACTAACAGAGCTGAGACACAGGGAGCAAGTGGTGATGGGGGTGATGAGTGGGAAAAGTGGTTTATGTCTCAGGGCTGAGACCATTTGGTTAAGCAATATTTTAATTGCTGCTCCACTTCACTATGCTAGTCTGTCCTGGCTGAATGGAACAGGTGGGTGGTTTATAGGTTATAAACCACTTTCACTTTTATAGGTTATAGTTCAGAGGGCCTAGAAAGTGAAAGTGAAGTCAGTCATGTCTGACTCTTTGCGACCCCATGGACTGTAGTCTACCATGCTCCTCCGTCCATGGGATTTTCCAGGCAAGTGTACTGGAGTGGGGTGCCATTGCCTTCTCCAGGGGATCTTCCCGACCCAGGGACTGAACCCAGGTCTTTACCATCTGCACCACCAGGGAAGTCAAAATTGACTTTGAAAATTGAAACTCTGTAGAATGAAAGTTTTAAGAGCCTAGTTTCATACGTCTGACAATTGACCTCAACTTAAGCTCCCTTCAAAATTCCTCTGCCTCTCTTAAATCCCCTTTGCTCTATTAACTATCTCTCATTTTTCTTCTACAGAATGCCTCAACGCTCTCATTTTTTCATTATCTCTTCCTTCTTTTCTTATCTTATACTTTGCTCACTCCCTCTACTTCGCCCTCCCCCACCCTGCCTCGCCCCCTCCACCTGGCTGCTTATCACTTCTGTCCACTCCCTATAATCTTCTAGAAGTACAATGATTTTTGTAGTGTTTTTCTGTAAGTCTTTGGGGCTCACTCTATTTAAGGGCTATATATGGAGGGAAATGTTGACAAAATGATGTAAAATGAAAAATAAGTCTCATTTTCCTTGAGTGCAGAAGAAGAAATTTATTTCAAAATGTGTGCTCAGTGCTGTCTGACTCTTGTGACCCCATGGACTGTAGCCCATGAATTAAACTTCTCACCCTGCTCCCCTTGGATGCATTATCACAAGGACCCTGTTCCTGACCTTGCCTAACCAATAAGCCAAGCTTGTTCTATAAATTACCTGGTTGCTTGTTCAGCCAAAGTCACTTGTGGCCACTGGGCTGCTCCCTCCTCCTGTGTCATCCATCCACATTAGTCCCAGATTTTCACAGCCTTGGGCTTTCCAGGTAGCTCAAACGGTAAAGAATCTGCCTGCAATTTGGGAGACCTGAGTTCAGTCCCTGGGTTGGGAAGATCCCCTGGGGAAGGACACAGCAACCCACTCTAATATTCTTGCTTCATGAACAAAGGAGCCTGGTGGGCTACAGTCCATGGAGTCACAAAAAGTCAGACATGACTGAGCAACTAACACTTTCACTTTTGCATGGACAAACCAAAGGACAGTCACAACCCTTTCGACTAATAGCAGCCTAATTCATGCAGCTGAGTCAGTAGATTTCAAGGGGCACTGCCAAGCCTAGCAGGTGATATGCATATAAACAGCAGAGGTTTTCCAAATAAAGCAAAAGCAGATCTTTAGAATCCCCTGCAGCACAGGTGCCCCATGTATACCTTGCTCTCCCGGGCCTATTTGTCTTAGATTGACTCCCTGCCCTTCCCGAACCCACTCTGCTCTATTTCCCAGGATCCCAGGTCTGTTGGTTTCTGTATGGGTTCAGCCAATGGGAGACACTGCCCAGAGAAAATGTGTTTCTCCTCTTTACTTTCCTCTCTGGACTCCTTTTCCCCTACTTTTCTGCTTTAGATAAGACTCTGAGTTGGCAACTGTTCCTCAGTTGTTTGTTCAGCCTCTTGCATCTCCTGGAAACCAGTTCCCTGAATTCAATTCCCTCTGTTTTAAATTCTCACAGTGGTTTCCATTTTTCTGGATGGACTTTGGTTGCTCCTTTGGAGCAATCATCTTTCTAAAAGACAACACTGCTCCTGTCTAACCCCAGCTCCTAATATCTGTTCTGCACACCCACATGCTCATGCATTTCAGCTGCCACCTACACAAATCTGTGCCTTCCATTCTGCCTTTCTAGTTAAATTCCTGTTAATGCAGGAACTGTAGATCTAATTTTCTTCCACCAGAAGAAATAGAGGGGTCTAGTATGTTGGGATTCAAATCACAGAATAGGAACTGTCTCCCCAGCACTCAGCATCTGTCCCTAATCCCAGCCAAGTCATCATAAACAATAGTCAAGTGATGAAAGCTTCCCTGGAGCTCCCCAGATGGATGCCAGGGAATTAGAAAACCTTATGAGATGGTACATGAGATTTTATTTGAATGCCTACTATGTTTTATTTTCCTTAGGAGACAGTCTATTTATTTCATTGATTTCTCAGAGGGAACACAATCCTAAAACTGGTAAGAAGGTGGCTACATCAAAATTTAAAACTCTGTACATCAAAGGACACAATCAACAGACTGAAAAGGCAACCCATGCAATGGGAGAAAATATTTGCAAATTATATATCTGACAAGGAGTTAATATCCAGAATATATAAAGAAATCCTTCAACTCAATAATAACAACAACAAAAAACAACTACAAATGGGCAAAAGATTCTGTGATATATTTCTCCAAAGAAGGTATATGGTTGGTCAAAAAGCACATGAGAAGATGCTCAACATCACTAATTACTGTTGCTCATTGTTTAGTCACCCAGTTGTGTCCGACTCTTTGTGACCCCATGGACTGCAGCACACTAGCCATCTCTGCCCCTCACCATCTCCCGAAGTTTGTCCAAGCTCATGTCCATTGCATCGGTGATGCCATCAAGCCATCTCATCCTCTGACACCCTCTTCTCTTTCCACCATCAATCTTTCCCAGTGTCAGGGACTTTACCAATGAATCAGCTGTTTGCATCAGATGACCAAAATATTAGAGCTTCAGCTTCAGTATCAGTCCTTCCAACAAGTATTCAGGGTTTATTTCCCTTAAGATTGACTGATCTGATCTCCTTGCTGTCCAGGGGATTTTCAGGAGTCTTCTCCAGCACCACCGTTCAAAGGCATCAATTCTTTGGCACTCTGCCTTCTTTACAGTCCATCTCTCACAACTGTACGTGACCACTGGGAAGATCAGACTTGACTATATGGACCTTTGTTGGCAGAGTAATGTCTCTGCTTTTCAAAACACTGTTAGGGAAAAGCAAATCAAAACCATGAGATACCATTTTACCCCCATTAGGAATAGTTACTATAAAGAGAAAAACAAAAACAAAAGTACCAAGTGTTGGTGAGGATGTAGAGAAATTAGAACCCTTGTGCACTGCTGGTGGGACTGTAAAATGGAAAAGCCACTATGGAAAAGCATACAGTGGTTCCTAA
This sequence comes from Tragelaphus eurycerus, assembly GCA_935064755.1. Taxonomy (NCBI): domain Eukaryota; kingdom Metazoa; phylum Chordata; class Mammalia; order Artiodactyla; family Bovidae; genus Tragelaphus; species Tragelaphus eurycerus. The sequence goes on along the minus strand of CAKXYN010000111.1, from coordinate 4,873,767 downwards.
AAAAATTTTAAATAGAGTTACAAAATGTTCTAGCAATTCTACTTCTAGATATATACCCAAAAGAGTTGAAAGCAGAATCTCAAAGAGATATGTGTACACCCGTATTCATAACAGCACTAGTCACAATAGCAAAAAAGTGGAAGCAACCCAAGTGTCCATCAACAGATGAACAGATGAGCAAAATGGGGTACAAACATACCATGGAATACTATTCAGCCTTATAAAGGAAGGGAATTCTGACACAGTTATTAATACAATGAATGAATTTTAGGCAGCCCACTCCAGTATTCTTGCCTGGAGAATCCCAGGGATGGAGGAGCCTGTTGGGTGCTGTCTATGGGGTCGCACAGAGTTGGACATGACTAATGCGACTTAGCAGCAGCAGCAGCAGCAGGTTAAGTGAAATAACCAGTCACAAAAAGACAAGTACTCTATGATTCCACTTAAGTACCCAGAGTAGCCAATTCATAGAGACAGAAAGTACAATGGTGGTTGCTTGATCGCTTCTCAGTCTTTTGGCTAAGGTGGAGTACAATGGTGGTTGCTTGAGGCTGGGAGAGGGGAGACTGGAGATTATTGTTTAACGGATGTAGATGTTCAGCTTTTCAAAGTGAAAAAATTCTGGAGGTTAATTGCACAGCAATGTGAATGTACTTAACACCACTGAACTGAACATTTGAAAATTATTAAGATGATAAATGTTAATGTGTATTTTATCACAATCAAAAATTTTTGAACAATTTTTTAAAGTGTGAAACCTACCATACACTAGAGAAACTATTTTATTGCCCAAAAAGATGGGTTAAGGAAGATTGGATTCAGGTCACATAATGTCTTTTTATCTCCATAACTTAAATAATTGATTGAGTTGGAATTTTGTTCACTTTAGTTTAGAGGTATGTAACTGACCAGAATTTCTTAGATGAAGATGACTTTGAAGATGTGGTTTGAAGACATTGATATGGTTTTAGATTTTAATGGACATCACATGATAAATGGACTTACTGCTGTGTAGTTAATGCCAGGAGCTCTGCCATCTGGTGAAAGAAAGCAGTGTGGTAGGATGAGAGGAATTTTGACCTGAGTCATGAAATCAGCGCATGAATCTTTGTCCCATCACTGGTGACCTAGGGCAATGCAAACAACTTCTCTGAGCCTCAGATGCTCTATCTACAAAATGGGACAAATAATATATGTTTCTTATTTCCTAGTATGTTACAAGGCTCAAATAAGAAAATAAATGCAAATACACTTTAAAAGCTCTGAAGTGTGATCCAGAAAAGGTATTTAGTCTAATTCTCATGATCCTTGGTTATGTTCTCCTTCAATTATTGTTATGTGTCTTTTCCAAGTCAATCTGTTATTTATTAGTTTTATTGACTTATTCAGGGGCTTCCCTGGTGGCTCAGCAGTAAAGAATCCACCTGCAATGAAGGAGACATGGGTTCAATTCCTGGGTTGGGAAGATCCCCTGGAGGAGGGCATGGCAACCCGCTCCGGTATTCTTGCTTGGAGAATCCCATGGACTGAGGAACCTGGCAGGCTACAGTGTATAAGGTTGAAGAGTCGGACATGACTAAAGCAAATGAGCACACACACGGTTGACTTAAGCAACTTAGCACACAATGAAGAATATCATAATTAATATCAGTCGTATGCAAATTATCTTCCAATCTTTATTAATGTGCAGGCATATAATTCTCTATGGAAATTAGCTGTTGTTTACCTCTTTATATTCTGTTTTTTCCATTTAACATCATATCCCATTCTCAGGTATCAATGAGAATTATGAAAGTATCTGTTACTGCAAACCAGTAATATGCCATAGTTTGTGGCATCATTCCTGGAGAAGCCCGAGTCTTAAAATATTGGCCAATAAACAGAAGCCTCTAGAGACAAACTGATGTACTGAACATGCCTTGCACAAAAGTGCCAAACTATAATCTGATGGAACTGAGAATGAATGGAGTGTCAGCCTTTTTGGCTGAGAGAGTTCTGAGGCAATGCCCTAAGGAAAACAGAAATGATGAATGTGGTAAACGGCAGTCCTGGGAGAGAGAGAGACTTAAATTCTGCAGAGTTATTAACCAAAGCTAGATTCATCACAAGTGAAAGACCAAAGCAGGGAACCAAGCATAGGGAGACAGGGGGACGTCCCTCGTGGTCCAGTGGTTAAGAGTCTGGCTTGTAATGCAGAGGCCACAGGTTCAATCCTTGGTCTAGGTGCCAGGATCCCACATGCCTCGGAGCAGCTAAGCACCGGTGCTGCAAGTACTGAAGCCCAAAAGCTCTGGAGAGTCAGCAACACAACTAGAGATTACACACTGCAACAAAAGATTCTGCATGCATGACACAAGAATATCCCACATGCCACAGCTAAGACTCCATGCAGCAAAGTAAATTAATTTTTGAAAAGGAGTAAGGAGATGGTACATAAAGTGGTTCCTAATTGCAGTAGCAGTCCATAAAACATGGGTTTGAGTTCTGATTCTGTCACCAACTAATGTCACTGACTTATCATTGGGAAGGACAACTTAACCTCTACAAGTCTCCATTGTCCCATCTACAAGAGAGAATAGTAGTATGTAACTCATAGGATTGCTTGGAAAATTGAATGAGATAATGCATGTAAGGCACTTTACACATGCTCAGAAATTGCAGATGTTAAGAGTAAATTTGGCAATCCATTTCTATATCTTAAATACTACAGTGTGAAGGCTAAATGAACTCTCTGTGGAGTGCTCAAGGCATATCAATCTTGTAGGAGTCAGGCATCCCCAATTGGAGGTGCCAACTCAGTCCCTTTTGAAGGATGTTAAATTTAAAAGGCAGCACTTCTGTTGCATTCAGTGACAAGATGGCACCCGTGCCTCCTACTGTAAACCCTTAGCTGACGCCTAAGTACAGGGTACAGTATTTACTATTTACAAATGTCTGATCATCCAACATTACTGATATAGTGTGGTGTCCAGCCCTACCTCAAGTCTCAGGTACTTGAAATTCATCCTTCATTAGATAGCAGTATCTGTTGGCAAAGAAAAAGTATTGCAGTCCACTTCTAAACATTACAAATTCTGGATGAATAAAAAAGATTTCTTAAGCTGCTAATGAGAAGTAGGTTTATCCAAGTGTGAAAGCAAATCCTGTGATCTGAGGAAGGCAAGGGGCGTGAAAGCAGCAGGCAATCCACAGTTAGTAAATTCCCAGGGTCTGAAACTGCTCAACAAGCCACAACACCCAGCAGCTTCAAAAATGTGGGGGTTTGGGTTTTTTTCCCTTAAGGTTGACCCAGGAGCAACAATTGGCTCATTTGGCAGAAAAGCTGCACTTTCCAACATGCAGAAAACATCAAGGCATTGATGTAGAGGAGGCTTGTGCAGTTTCCCTGTGTCCAACATTCAATTTTTCCAGGCATATCCTATGCCCCAACAATTCCATTCCTAGGTGTATGCTCAATAGATAGTCATCTGTATGTGCACCAAAAGCAGGTACAAGACAGCAACAGCAGCTTCATTTGTAACAGCTCCAAAGTAGAAACAGCCCAAAGGTCCAATTTGTTTATGGATCAATAAATTGTGGTATATTCATATAAATGAATGATAATCAGCAATGAAAATGAATAAACTACTGCTGCACAAAACAATATGAATGAACTCACAAACATAAAGTCAAGAAGCCAGATAGAAAAGAATATGTACCTGATGACTGCCATTTTAAAAAGCTCAAAATCAAGCTGGCCTAATCTATGATGCAGAAGATTTTGAGAGGTGATCACCTTTGTGGAGGAGGAAGGGGTCAGTGAGTGCCCACTGGAAGGTGCCCACTGGGGCTTCTGGGATTCTGGTAACGTTCTATTTATTGACTATGAGGTAGTTATGTGAGTGTGTTAACTATGTACTAATTCATCAAACTGTCACTTTGACTTGTTCAGTTTTCTATATGCACACATAGTTCAATTTTAAAATTTTATTAAAACAGAGTTTTACTAAAATGACTAATACAAAAAAATGGAGAAATTACCTTATTGTATCAGAGTGATGGACAATTTGATCTAAGTTCCCTATAAAGAAACCAAGAGACACTCATTAAAGATGCCATGTGTGTAGTCATCATTAAGTTAAACTTCTGTCTTTTGTCCAAATAACCTGCTCTGACACTTTAATCTAATAATCCATTATTACCTTCTTCAAGTTACAGTATTTTTATTTATTTGGTTTAACAAGTCTTATATATTCATTATTGCTATGAAAAATATGCCTTCTCTGTATTAAATGATCTCTTTCAAGCCTCAAGGGGTATCCCACCCATCCTAGTATGCCAGAAGTTAATCAATAAGTATACATTCATATTTTATAATTTTGTCAGTGCATTTTGTATAGTCTGTCCATACTCATATTTCCAGATTCAATACTTGTAAGCTTTATTCTCTGTGGGTAGACCCTCAGATTTGGACTTTGTATTTTATACGTGACCTTCTGGCTTCCCAAGCATTTTAGCAGCCTTCTTTGAACCTGGTCTGTGTTCATGAAGTCTTTCCTAGTTTCATTGTCTGTGATCCTAAGGAGGGGGTGAGCTCTACATTGCCTGAACACCCTTCTCTCACATGCCCAGCTTCCTGAGCCTTTTGGGCAGCTTTCAGGAATGTAAAAACTGCCAGCCTGGCTAACCTGCATCAAAGCTGTTAGCTCACCTTTTGTATAGTTATTGAGAAATACATTATTTGTATTTGCCACACTGCAGCTTATCTGTCTACCTCATTTTCGGAACACTCACAGAGCCTTCCATTTGCTTTCTGAAATAAAGCACTAGAGCAGCGATCCCCAACTTTTCTGGCACCAGAGATGGAATTTGTGGCAGAAAGTCTTTCCATGCACTGGGGTGGGAGGGATGGTTTCAGGATGATGCAAGAGCATTACATTTATTGTGCACTTTATTTCTAATCTAATGCTGCAGCTGATCTGACAGAAAGTACTGGTCCATGGCCTGGAGTTTGGGGACTCCTGCACTAGAGAGTACTCGAGTTTCTTGATTTTCTTTGTAAAATTGACATCAGTGTGTATTCTTGCCTCTAAAACAATTATGAAGGAATTGAAAATATATAAGCTCAGCATCAACTCTACAGTTGGCCTTGCTCATTGAAAAAAGTACTTATGTAATTTTTAGTTGACATTTCCTGGCATTAGTCTGGTTTCTTATCCTTGGTAACACATTTTCCAAAGTGAAAGTGTTAGTCGCTCAGTTGTGTCCAAGTCTTTGCGACCCCATGGACTGTAGCCCACCAGGCTCCTCTCCCCATGAGATTCTCCAGGCAAGAATACTGGAGTGGGTAACCATTCCCTTCTCCAGGGAATCTTCTCAACCCAGGGATTGAACCTAGGTCTCTTGCATTGCAGGCATATTCTCTATGTCTGAGCCACCAGGGAACCCCACATTTCCCCAAAGTCTATAATAATAGTTTTTGTTTTTTTCTAAGATTTTAACATGAAACCTGATCTCTGACCATTGGAAAATCCAATACATATATGTGGTAGTTGACACTTATCTGAATGATGACAACAAGTAACATCAGATCAGATCATATCAGATCAGTCGCTCAGTCCTGTCCTACTCTTTGTGACCCCATGAATCGCAGCACACCAGGCCTCCCTGTCCATCACCAACTCCCAGAGGTCACTCAGACTCATATCCGTCGAGTCAGTGATGCCATCCAGCCATCTCGTCCTCTGTCGGCCCCTTCTCCTCCTGCCCCCAATCCCTCCCAGCATCATGTAATCAGAGTTGAGGACCCTGATCAGTGATTACATGTTTTTCTCTCTTTTAATCTCTTCAGATATCCCAGTGGGTGAGTACTGTCACCATTCCAAGTTTAACAAACAGGCTGAGGTCACCTCTCTCTCAATGGCAGAGCCTTGCTCTGAATTCAGGTGATTGTTGCTGTCTGCACCACTGACACATCACTAGTCCCCCTTGAATGTAACTTCCTTTAGTAGTCTAACTGGATACATCACCTTGTGTGAAATATTATGAACCTTAATTATCCTATATTACAATTAAAACACCACAATGCATTTCAAAGTGAAATTTAAGTTATTTTTGAATGAAGAAAGTTCTTAAATTATCCGCCACCATTAGCATTGGTAATCAAGGTTTGAGTGAAAACAGAAACAATTTAAAGAAATTGTTGGTTGAATTGGTTGAAAAATAATACATACCTCAAAGGTTTAGTGCAAAGAAATGAACAGAAAAGAACCTCCCTTCTTGTCTGACTTCATTGTTGCAGGTGACTGTGATCCTGTTGCTCTGAAGGTATACTAGGAAACAGATCTATAGGCAAGAGGATTAGGTATCTTTAATTTTCTTTGTTACTTTATTTTTTTTCCTCTTATTCTTTATTCTCAAGTAAGGAGACAATTCATGAGGTTGCAAAGAGTTGGACATGACTGAAACAACTGAGCATACAAGGAGACGATGGGATTAATGTGCCAGGTACATTTTTAATGCTAATAGTATGGATCATACTTCGATATTAAAGATTATAACAAATACTCAGATCCATTTCCAGCAGTCTCAAGAAAGCAGTGCTTAAACTACCAGAGAAAAAGTGAGACACCAAGGGGTCACTGAGGGCATTATACTAATGTATACAAACACAGGTAAACTAAGCCCACTGCACTGGAAGATTTGAACTTCACAGGTAAGATAAGTGAGGTCACTATGAAAGTGTCCAAGTAAGATTGCTCCTTGAAAACAGGCTCAAAGGAGGACAAGCAAATTTTAAACAGCTGAGTTTGAGGTAAGCTTCAAGAAGAGGTCTGATGGTGATGCTAGACAGAGGTGAACTGGCATGAATTCATTTTAGAAAAAATATTTTTATACTCAACATCATGAGCCTGTAACTGAATCAGGGAAAATGCTTCAAAATTAATTACACATCTATCAAGAAATGAGAGGAGCTAGTATACAAAGGCCAAGAAAATTCTCATTCACTGAGTATGTTCATGTGAAAGCTCTGAGGTCACGTCATGCCCAGTGCAAATCTCAGATGTTTTTGAGAACTGAGCAATGCAGAAAGAGAGCTGATGGGACCTGAAAGATATTTATTCATTGCATGGACACTGCGTGAGCATGCACAGTTGTGTATGACTCTTTGCAACCCTATAGACTGAAGCCCGCCAGGGTCCTCTGTCCATGGGATTCTCCATGCAAGAATACTGGAGTGGGTCACCTTGCCCTTCTCAAGGGGATCTTCCCAAACCAGGGATTGAACCTGCATCTCTTGCATCTCATGCACTGGCAGGTGGATTCTTTACCCCTAGCACTACCTGGGAATCCCAGGTATAAGCCAATTTCACCCAGGGAGTTTCTAAGAACTACCTCTTTGGAAATGATACTAAAATATTCACCAGGATTAAGCTTTTCCATGAAGAAAAAAATAATAATAACCCCAACTCTTCCCACTAAATCTGCCTATCTATCCTAACTGCAATGGTACAGCTTGGAAGGAAGGAGGGAAGGAAAGAGGAGAGGAAGGAGGGAATTTCAATTCTTCCTTCTTTGTCCAAAAGACAAGGATGATGCTCATGATGAGGCTAAGGGCATAGTATCTAAAATATCCCCACCGCTGCCCCACTGTATCCTCTTTCTCTGCTGTATTTTCCTTCACAGTGCTCATTATCACTGGACATTAGTGTCTATCACTTGGCTATTTGCAGGTTGAGTACTGTCTCCATGGCAATGTAAGCCGGAGGCAGCATGCGTCATCTCACTGCAGCTGTCCTCCACTCCCAGAAAGGTGTCTAGGAAAGTAGGCACTCAATATATATTTGTGGAATAACAAATGGGTTAATGGATCCATTATTAGCTAATTAATCTGTGATGGGTATCAGAATATCTTCCTTTTTCAAAATATTAATATCTGGGCTTCCTATTCCCCATCAGGTATGGGATCCATCAGGTATAGGATGCTGACATTGCTCCCCCAAGCCTAAGCCCAGCTTAGGGCCACTGTCTTAAGAACATACACACAAAAAATTTCACTTATGCAGAGAAATTCAAGGTAAAAAGAGAAAATGGACTCTGATAGAAAGTGAGAAGATAGAACAGGTAATTCAAAAAGATGAAAAGAAATAGCAAAAATACAGCCTCTGCAGTAATTGAAAAAATAGCTTAAATATTGATGAGAGACTAGTTTTTTAGAATCTTTGCCATTTCATGCAAGAAAAAACTTCATTTTTTGAAAGTGTACAGTGAAAGCACTTTTATATTTGGTTAGTGAAGTGTCAAGGTTTAGACAGTTTTCACTCTGTGTAGTCTTACTGTGAGTAGGCTGCCAATTATGATGTCTATCTTGCCAGAAAGGTAAGCCCAAGGTAGATCCAACACAGGGAAGATAGGAAATTTTACTAGGAAGACTAATTCTTTAGTTCCCCCAGGTCACTACAGATGTTTAAAGATGTTTAACTCATTCAGAGAAATCAATACCCAAGGACTTCCCCACTACTCTTCAACTGATGTTAGGAAGTGCAGCATCTTCTATGGACTTCCAGAGAAGGAGAAATTAAAAGAACATTTTTCTCTTGAAGAGTCAAACTTAAGAAGATCACACTGTCTAAAGCAAAGAAAACAATAGTGTAAGTATCTAGTTCTTGCTAAGCCAAACCCTGTCAGAAGTGCATCATTATCTAGTAACACAGTGAAGAAAAGATTAACAAAGGAAATGCCCCACTGAGCTGCATGCCAGGCATGGTGCTAGAGACTCTACATGTTGGTCCTCTCCCCATGTGCTTCTTTCTCCCTTGGGAGCCAGGAGCTTTGCTTGCCAAGGTGTAATAGACATTTATTAATCTATACGGAGGAGATCTGAGCAATCTGGTGTTTGAGTTTTTGTTTTTATGGCTGTGTTTCGGTCTTTGTTGCAGCACATGGGCTTTGCTCTAGTTATGGTGTGCAGGCTTAGCTGCTCCAAAGCATGTGGGATCTTAGTTCCCCAGTTAGGGACTGAAACTGAGTCCCCTGCATTGGAAGGCAGACTGTTAGCCACTGGATTACCAGGGAAGTGCCCAGGAGTTTGCTATTAATACAAGAATAGTCTTTAAATGCACTTTTTGTTTGCTTTGAGTGTATGTGGGTTAGCTAGATAATGAGTCAAAGCCAAATAGAATTTTTGTGTTTCAGTAATCATTTTCCTATAGTGATTTCAAATAAGTAGATAGAACTATATCCTCTATTCTATACATTAAAAAAAAATCAACAGCAGTTTTCATAATGTCTCAACCAAATGTCTTCCTCTGAAGAATATTTACAAAGAAAATATAAATTCTGAACACAGCTAATTTGGTGATGTAAAAGTCAAATTGTTGAGTCCCTAGAGATGATTGGTAACAATTTTGGCAGGGGTGGTGGTGGTTCAGTTGTGTGAAGTGAGAACATTTATCCCTAGACTGTGTGTGTGTGTGTGTGTGTTGTGTTCACGTGCGTGCGTGCACACGCGCTCACACACACATGTGTACGTGTGCATGTATGTGTTCAGTTGCTCAGTCATGTCTGACTCTTTTTGACCCCATGGACTATCCCACCAGGCTCCCCTTTCCATAGAAAATTCCAGGCAAGAATACTGGAACTGGTTACCATTTCATACTTCAGGGGATCATTCCGACCTAGGGATCAAACCCATGATTCCTGCATTGTAGGCAGATTCTTTACCACTGAGCCACCTGAGAAGCCCATCCTTCAACATATTGCCACCAATTTCTATTGGTCTCCAAAAGGAACCACCATAGAGGATTAAAAAAAGTTACTCCTTTTCAATTTCCAACCTTGTCATTGAGCAGTAAACCATGATTCTTCTACTTTCTACCACTTCCTCTCAAACAAATGTAATTTCCAGAATTTCTAAACATGGATGGAGAACATGATACTAACTAAAACTTAGAAATTTTACTGAGAGCAATTCAAAATCTTTCCCATGAAAAGGCCTCATCCTTGTTTCTCCTTTCCTTCTTACCTTTCCTTGCAAGTAACAGAGTGCTCCCCTATGTGTCTTAAGAGATACAAACCTTCATTTTTACTCTCAAATCCAGAGGCACCATAGATCCAGAATCAATTGTTTCTGGATCCTGTTCTCTCTTGGTTCTTATCCTCCTATACATAAAATTGCTGCCTCAGCTCCAAGCATCATATCCTCATTTTACATTGCCAGACACAGACCAGAAGGTGGAGCAGTGATTTCTCTCATATTCACAGGAAGACCATATAATTTATCACTTGAATTAGAATTTTTTAAAGTAAAAGAAGGTAGTTAGGAATTTTACCAGGACGATACACATAAACCAGTATGATCTCAGGAAAACTGAGATATGTGCTTGCCTTACTCATTAAAGACAAAAGCATTTCCCAGAAGCTCTGGATGTTTGGAAGGGACTCCCCTTCCCCGAGCACACTGCCACCCATATAGGCTTCTGTTAGCTGGGAAGAAGGTGGCTTAGCTATTGAGTAAGCAACAAAACGTTGTTGTTGTTGTTCAGTTGCCAAGTCGTGTCCAACTCTTCATGACCCCCTGGACTGCAGCACGCCAAGCTTCCCTGTCCCTTACCATCTCCTGGAGTTTGCACAAGTTCATTTCCATTGAATCAGTGATGCTATCTAACCATCTCATCCTCTTTTTCCCTCTTCTCCTTTTGCCTTCAATCTTTCCCAGCACCAGGGTCTTTTCCAGTGAGTCGGCTCTTCGCATCAGGTAGCCAAAGTATTAGAGTTTCAGCTTCAACATCAGTCCTTCCAAAGAGTAGTCAGGGTTGATTTCCTTTAAGATTGACTAGTTTGATCTTCTTGCTGTCCAAGGGACTCTCAAGAGTCTTATCCAGCACCACAGTTTGAAAGCATCTATTCTTTGGTGCTCTGCCTTCTTTATTGTCCTGTTCTCATGTCCATACATGACGACTGGAAAGACCATAGCCTTGACTATATAGATCTTTGTCAGCAAAGTGATGTATCTGTCATTAATCCAGGTCCATGACAGTAAACCTAAATATCCTCTTAAAGTCTTTGAAATGGAGAAGGAGAACTGCTTTTCTGAGAACACACCTACAGGGGGAAGAGCTGTCATGGTAGTAACCATCCTTCTTCTAGACTTAAATCCTCACAAATCCCAATATTAGACACACAACTCTCTACTGCCCATTTGAGTCAGTATTCTCAAAGTGCATAGAGCAGTGCCCTATACATGGGATTAGCCCACAGTCAGCCTTTCAGTGAATAGGCATTCCACAGCTCAAAGCAGGAGCATCCACCTACAGGCAAGGATGCTGATGTTGGGAGACATATTTCAGCCTGAATGTCGGGTTGAATGGCATTTACACTCTCAAAGTTGAGAATTCTAGAATAAATGCCTTGAGACTTTATTCTAGCTTCACTCTCCAAGTCATAACAATGAAGTATTGCCTCTTATATAATCTCTAAGCATCCCATTTTTAAAATCATTTGATGTACCTTCAAACGAAAATGCCTCAAAGTCCTGAAAGTTTATTCAGAAAGTTGGTAAGTAGTCAAAATAGATGTGCAATAAAAATCTTTGTCATCCTTTTTTGACAGTATCTGAGACACCTGAAAACATAAAATCAACATTCTATTCCAAGACTTTGTTTCTCATGGTGGGAATATATATGTACTATGCCTTATAAACTGTAAATGTTGAGGGCACTGACTTAGTTCAAGTTAAATATGTTCTCAGCCAAAGGGGAAACACACACCTGTCAGACTTTGATTTTATAAAGTATGATGGCCAAGGCCCAAAAGCCAAGGATTTGACATTTGGCATGAAAATATTATTTCCATTACTAAATCTTGATTTCTATCTGGAGTAAGTGACAGTGGGGTAAAGAAAAATTTTTTCCATTTGCCTAAGTCTGATACCTATCTTAAGCTGCTGCACCAAATGGTCTTATGAAGTTGGTTGAGGATGCATGCGCTTCAGTGTCCTGTTTTAGGGGATGATGTTGGGTCACTCACGGAGAATTAGACCCAATCTTCCCACGTCCAGAAGCATCTTTCCCACATCTCTGAGGACAGGAAATTAACCTATATGTCAATTGCTGATGTTCTCAGCTTGTGAAATATTGAAAACCTCTAATTAAGTAGAAGGTAATGGAAATCAGACCAAATTCTTGGATTTTAGCATAATTACATCCCATTATAATTATAAGCAGTGACAGATTTTATTTTATTTTCTTGGGCTTCAAAATCACTGTGGATGGTAACCGTACCCATGAAACTCAAAGATGCTTGCTCCTTGGAAGGAAAGCTATGACATACCTAGACAGTGTATTAAAAAGCCAAGACATCACTTTGCTAACAAATGTCCATATAGTCAAAGCTATGGTTTTTCCATATGGTAGTCATGTGTGGATGTGAGAGTTGGACCATAAAGAAAACTGAGCACTAAAGGATTGATGCTTTCAAATCATGGTGCTGGAAAAGACTCTTGAGAGTTCCCCGAACTTCAAGGAGATCAAACCAGTCAATCCAAAATGAAATCAACCCTGAATATTCATTGGAAGGACTGATGCTGAAGCTGAAGCTCCAATACTTTGGCCACCTGATGTGAAAAGCTGACTTGTGAAGAGCAAAAGACCCTGATGTTGGGAAAGATTGAAGGCAACAGGATCAAGATTGAAGGCATCAGGCCACCTGATGTGAAGAGCTGACTTATGAAGAACGAAAGACCCTGATGTTGGGAAAGACTGAAGGCAACAGGAGACGAGGGCGGCAGAGGATGAGATGGCTAAATAGTATCACCAACATGAACTTGAGAAAATTCCAAAAGACAGTGAAGGACAGAGGGGCCTGGCATGCTGCAGTCCACAGGGACTCAGAGAGTCGGACACGACTTAGCAACTGAACAACAACAAATCCCATTATTCTAAGTTTTTAGAATGTGTTAGGAAAGCACCTCCCTTTCCATGAATGTATAACATGCCCAAGAAATAGAGAGACCCAGCTATATTTTTAGACTTTGGATCCTGTGACCATTTATTGAGGAGGATTGGTACTCTTACAAATGTTCTTCCCAAATGATACTGTATGTACTGTAATCAATCTAGTCTATTTGTAATCAAATCTTCAGTGTTTCATTATTATTATTATGGTCCACATTGAATTGTTCAAAAACAAACCAAAAAATCAACTTAAAAATTAAAAAAATTCTCTAATCCATGTAATGAATGAATAAGGGCAATCCTGACTCTTTAGTAATCCCCTTTATGATGGACTTTTTTCATTCGATGAAAAAGAAATAATGACATAAGCAAAGATATTAGAAAAGTGCTTTGCAGAAAAAGTTATTTCTGGATTTAAATCATTGCCATTAAGGGGTGAAAAAGGCAGTTTGGTACCTGTCTGATAAAAGGAATTCCATTCAGCACCTTGCAAAGTGAACTTGTCATAGTCTCCTGTTATGGTCTCAGAGTGAACCCTAAATTCATTGCATCTTGTGCAAAGATCGCGTATCAACATGCCATCTTAAGAAAGGCGCAGAAGTAAAAGGCAATCTTAGGATCCTGTCCAGGCATATGAAAAGGTTGACAAACAGTCAGACTTGCAGGTAAAATATTTCTTCTTCAATAATGGTCTCAAAAAGCCACAGGAACATGTTCTGCTTTTGAACATGTTCTGCTTTTAAACATGCGCCATTCATCTAGCCTACGATTGTATATTGCTTGGCAAACAGGCATATTATTTTAGTCTGAGGACCAACCTCATCAAACTATGGCTGATTTTCCTCAAGCTTCCCAGGCAGTAGTTAGCTCAATGGGGTTCTCAGTAAAGGCATGCCTAACTCAGAATGGCCCCTGAAGAGAAAGGGATTAGAAAATAACACAATTCTAATAACTAGGTTTTTGTTCCTGAACTGTCTCTGCACTCTTATATTAAAAACAAAACCCCCTAAATCAGTCCAGCTGTTCTCAGTACTCAAGTTCACGCTGTCCTCTTCTGAATAGAAATCGTCTTCTCTATAGGATTAAAGCCTGAAATAGACTGCTGTGGCTTGAGCCAGGAGTGCCAAAATTTAATAAGACCTTCACAGTCAAGTCACTGTTCAAACTCATGGTGCTGAAGTAGCTTCCCTGCTTTTTTGTGCTTCCATTCCAGAATTGGAGTTCTCTTTTCACCTCTGCATTATGTAGTGGCTTTAAAATACGCTCAACTTTTAAGAATTAAATGAAATTAATTAGCACAGAAATAAGATTGTAAGACAAGAATAGCTATTCTTGGTTGTAAATTAGGAGTAGTATTTATATTTTTTATTTTTCAAGGATTCCTAGAAGTCTTCAATGTGTACTTTATTTGCATGAAGAAAAATAGATGCTTAGAAAACTAATAGTCACAATAGTTATATTGTTGATATATCCCTTTTTTAAAGATTTATGTATTTATTTTGGCTGCACGGGGTCTTTGTCACTGTACGTGGGTTTTCTCTAGTTACAGTGAGTGGGGGCTACTCTCTAGTTGTGTTGCATGGGCTTCTCATTGTGGTGGCTTCTCTTGCTGCAGAGCATGGGCTCTAGGCTTGAGGGCTTCAGTGGTTGCAGCATGCAGGCTCGGTAGGTGTGGCACATGGACTTAGTCGCTCTGCAGCATGTGGCATCTTCCTGGACCAGGGATTACACCCAGGACCCCTGCATTGGCAGGCAGATTCTTAAACACTGAACCACCAGGGAAGCCCTTAATATATTCTTATTCTAAAATAAAGCTTCTGGACTTTTATAAATGCAAATTTTATGCAGTTCCCTTCAATAAGTTTATTTTTACTCAACTTCTTATTTCATGTTCTTCATTTCTTTAGGATTCCTAGATTTCTTTCATTTTAAGTTTGAAAGAACTATCTCCTTGGTCCTGTTGAACAGACCTTTTAGACTTCACTTGAATACCAAGAGATTACACATACTGTGTTGCAATATATAAATACCTTCCAAGCATCTGCATATTGCTCCTTCACAGAGACATGTCCTAGAGTAGGCAAATTGTGTATCTATGGACTGTGTGTGGCTGTAACTGTGAGAGCTTAAGTGAAAAAGTATATAGGATCTAGTCTCTTAACTGAAAGAGTTTTATTTATTCATTATTTGTTCAAATGTTCCAAAAACCCATCAGCTGAAACCCCAGAGTCCCGATTGATAAGGTATGGAAGAGATGTTCTAGATCTGGGAGATTCTGAGGGCAAGGTTTATCAGCTTTCTGCCTCTTCCAAAATATAACTTTAATAGTGTTCCAGTAGAATACTTGGTTTTTGAGGAAGCCTGCATACCAATGAGCCTGCCAGTTTGGTTAGCTGTAAAATGCACTTCAGGTGGATCATTTAACCATGCCCTCTGCTGCACTGCAAGAGCCCCTTTTAAGTGCAGTTTCCAAATTAATTTAAAATTATTCACATGCACATCCATCACTCCAGACAGGAAGGCAGAATATGTGCTTCTTGTTCCTCTCCAGTCCCTACCAGAGTGCTTAGTGTCTAGTTGATGTTTATTCAATATTTATTCAATGATTCACTTAACAGTGTATTGATTATTTGAACTTTCAGATGAATAAAGCTGTAAGAAGGAAATGCTGTTTTGAGAAAGCCTGTGTGCTGACAGGTCAAGAAGCATCATGACACTTCAGTCGCCTCCTCTGTCTAATCCTGCTCCCCTTTCTCTTCCTTTCATGGATGTTGATTCCTAATTAATGTCATGCATCCCAAAGTCTGTTTCAGCATCTCCTCCCAGAGAATCCAACCCATGATGAACTGGAATACAATATAAGACAGAGCAAGACAAACACTTCAAGGCAAAACACATCGATGGCCTCTACACAGATGGCACACTCCCAAAGAGGCCTTTACTGAACCCTGTTCTTGAAGTGGGCTTTGCAGGTGACCCTAGTGGTAAAGAACCCACCTGCCAATGCAGGAGATGCAGGTTTGATCTCTAGGTTGGGAGGATCCTCTGGAAAAGGGCATGGCAACCAACTCTAATATTCTTGTCTTGGACAGAGGAGCCCAGCGGGCTACAGTCCATACCATTGCAAAGAGTCAGACCCAGCTGAAGCAACAACCCCCACACACACATCCTTAAAGAAGGTCCTCTCAATTACTCACACCCATTGCACTCCTCTTCATTCCCTGGTGTTTTCATAGTTTCCTTCCTAACAGTATCTCTTCCTGGATTCCTCACTGTCTCCCTGTGCCAGAAGGTTAAGTTCCATATAGCGAAGACTGACTTGTTCCTTGCTGTTTGCCCAGCCCTGAAAGTGCTGCCTGCAATACAGTAGGCATTCGATAAATATTTATTGAATGAACAAACCACTGGTAGAATTATTATCTTAGAAACATAGAGGAAAAACCTAGAAGCCAAGTTCTCTATATTGAAATTTTAATAAGAGTTTCTTCCTATGGTTAAATTTAAAAACAAAAAAAGAATCACTGAATGTACCAAATAGCCTCAGCAGTTAATTGGATTCAGCAGCTCTAACTATAAGCTTTTGTGCAATCATGGGAATAATTACTAATTCATAAATCCTAAACAAATAAAAATCTGAGGCAGGCCTAAGAGGATTTTCATCCACCGTCCCCCAACTATTGTATTTTGGTTTCCATGTAACCTCTCTCTGTTTTGTTTTGTTTAGAGAAAACTCCAAGGGTATTTGTTTCAGGAAGACCTCATTCTCTCATAGGCTAAACAGGGAGATCACAATAGAGGAAAAAGCAATTGCCTGGAAGAGAAGGGCTGAACATGATTCTACACAAGTTCAGCCTGTTCATTAATTTACTTTAAAAGTGGGGTATTTAAAACTATGTATTGAAGTCACCCAGGAATTCCCACTGAAATGGTCTGTAAGAAGGATCTGTCCCAGGGCAGTGTGAGGGTATGGTGTATCCTTTCAAGATTGATTTCACTTATTTGTTTAGCAAATATTTATTAAGTGCCTTTTATATCCCAGGGACTCTTTTAAATGTTGAAGATGTGGCAATAAACCAAATAGCTTCCCCCAAAAGTAGGTATTGAATGTTCCTATGATCTGAGAATAATGCTGGACTCCTTACCTCAGCTGGAGAATAGGCTAGTGGGAAAGATAGATAATAGACAGGTAAACAGATAAGCAAACCAAATGATTATTGCTTGTGAAAACCCCTTAAAAGAAAAAAGAGTGCTATCCATAATAAATAGGGGCCAGATGGGGTTATTGTTGAGCTAGGATGATTGCCTTCCCTAAGGAGATACCATTTAGGGGGAGATCTAAGGACAAGAAGGAACCTCACCTGCAGTGAGCTGGTGGATGGTTGATTCCTTGCAAAGGCAAAAGGATGAGCCAAGATTATGAAGCAGAAGTGAACTTGATGGTTTGAGCAGGGAAGGGATTAGTTAGGAGGGGGCATTCACCTAGGTTGTAAAATTCAAGGGGGTGCCAAAAAACCCAAAAAGTAATATTTTAATGCAAAATTTACAAAATTAAAGTAAAAATAAATCCATCTGTGATAACAAAACATCAATCTTTCAAAGAAAGATGTGTAGTATTATTGACTTTTCCTTTTGCCTCAAGCTCCAGTACAGCTTAGTGTAACACTGACACTGATCCTGTCTTTAAATTTTTTATGTTTTGTGAGTCATTCATCTCTCACTGGCCCCAGCCCTGGGAGTGAGAAACAAGCAGGACAGAGTGACTTGAGTGTGGTAAGTGATAAGAGAGGGAAGCCGGGGCGATTCAGGTTGTGGTAGAAGTATGAATTTTATTCCTGGGGTCACAGGAAGTTGTTTAAGTGATTTAAGCAAAGGTGTGTTAAACTCTGTTGGCATTTTTAAAAGATCATTCATACTATGAGTCCTTTAGTAGAAGTGAGGTGTCTAGGGAGAAGCTTAGATGGGGATTGCCCTAGATTGGTGGTAGTGGTGGAAATATGTTTTAGAGATGTAACAAGGCTTACTGATGTGATAAATCAGAAAGAACGAGGGAAAAGGAGGGAACCACAATGGCCCCGCCTTTCTGGTCTGAGCTGTGCAAATGGTGGTGTCATTTACTGAGATAGAAAAGACTAAAGAAAGAACAGGTTGGAGGAAAAGGAGTAAATCAAAATTTCCATTTTTTTTTTTTTTAAATGCCATTGAACCTTATGTCAAGTACACAACTGGAAATATGATTTTAGGTTTGAGAGGAGGGATCTGAAGTAGAGTTACAAATTTGAGATGCACCCGCATAGAGATGACTTTCAAAGCTTTGGAAACAGATCAAACCACCTAGGAGAGAGCTTAGAACACAGCTTGTCAATCGTCACCGCTCATTAGAATTGGTATTTATCATTTCACATTTCACCTTTAAACTGCTTCACACTTGCTGTTTCCCACTCGAAAATCTAACACTTTGTAACAGTATACTTTCGCTTTGCTTGCTCCCTCCTCTTTTGTGCCACTGTTGTCCTGTCTTTTACATTAATGTTACCTTAAAATGTTATCATTTTTGTTCTAAAGGGTCAGATGTCCTTAGAAGGGGAAAACCCATATTCTTTTATATTTATTTACACATTTACCATGTTGTGTGCTTCTCCTCTTTTCTATAGATCCAAGTTTCCACGTGGTTTCATTTCTCTTCAATCTGAAGCATTTAGCCTTTTTTTTTTTGGATACAGTTTTGCTGGCTACATATTCTCTCATCTTTCATTTATCTGAAAATCTCTTTATTCCACCTTCATTTTTTAAAAAAATCGGTATATATAAAATACAGAGCAGAGACATTTGCTTTTTCTCTGACTTTCATGTTGTTTAGTTTCTGTTATCCTGAGTTTTGTCATTGTTTTGGGGCTTCCCTGTGGCTCAGACTGTAAAGAATCCACCTGCAATGCAGAAGACATGGGTTACATCCCTAGGTTGGAAAGATGCCCTGGAGGAAGCCAAAGCAATCCACTGCAGTATTCTTGCCTGGAGCTTCTCAGGGACAGAGGAGCCTGGCCGGCTACAGTCCATGGGAGTCACAAAGAGTCGGACATGACTGAGCCACTTTCACTCCATTGGTTTTGACAGGGAGTCCAGTCACCATTCATATCATCATTCCCCCTGTAATGTGACGTCTTTCTCTGGCTCCTTTCAGGATTATCTCTTTATCTTTGGATTTCTGCAGCTTGATCGTCATGTGCCTCAGTGTGGTTTGCTTTGTGTTTATTCTGCTGGGGACCACTGAGTTTCTTGAATATTTTTAAAAATCAAATTTGTGGAATTGAGGCAATACTTCTTCAAATACTTATTCTACCACATATTCTTTCTTTTCTTAGACTCCAATCACATGGTTTGATAGGCTTCCAAGGCTGTGTTCATTTCACCTCTGTCTTTTTTCTCTATGTTCTCCAGATTGAATGTTTTTTATTGACATTCAGTTTCACAGACTTCCTGTTCTATCCTCTTCTATCTGCTATTAAATCCACCAGTGAATTTTTCATTGCAATTATTATATTTTTTAGTTCTAGATTTTTCAAAAATTTCCAAGGGAAGAATACTGGAGTGGGTTGCCATTTCCTCCTCCAGGGAAGCTTCCCAAACCGGGGGTCAAACCTGCAACTCCCATGCCTCCTGCATTGCAGGTGGATTCTTTATTGCTGAGCCATCAAGGAAGCCCCCAGAAAGGGAGTTGAAAGGTACAGAAAAGAAAGGAAATAAGATCTTGTGAAAAAGAGGAGAGATTTGCTGTTAACAAATCCATGATGAAAAGGGGGAAGAAGAGAAGATAGGTTCATATGAAGGTCTACTTTTAGGGTTCTATCCTGAGATTTCAGAACTCTGTTCAATAGATTTTGATTTCTCTGTGAAACAGGAAGCACATTGTCAACTGGAAATTAAGAGCGGCAAATTAACTGGAAATTAAGACACAAGATGGGAGTGAGCAGTTGTCTCCAAAAGTAGGAAAGTTTCTTTATTAAGGAAATAAGGAAGGTTTGTTACATGAAAACTGTTTTCATGATTTTCTCACCATGTTAGGTGACACGGATGGAGTGAACTGGAAGTTTTGCAGACAGGTGTGTGCAGACAGGTAGAGAGAGGGTACAGACTCGAGTGTACTGATATCCAGTACAGTGATGAAAATTAGGCTATGAATGTGAGAGGCATTTGTGGTTGTGGAGATTGAGGAATTAAGATATTAGGGTATCAGGTGGATAATAGTGTTTGGGAAGGTGAGGAATTTTAGGAGCCCAAAGGTAAACTGGATACAGAGAAAGGACTTTGGAGGGAAGAGAGAAATTAGCAGATGTATCAAACAATATGTAGAAAAGAGTCCAGGTGATGACAGATAGTTGGGAAAGACAGTGAGACTTTCAGAAGGATCAGAAATAAACAGGGACGAAACATGATAGAACAAGTTTTAAATGTCCCTTAGAGGGTGAGAACTTAGTTCTAAAGTTATGGCCTGAATATTTAGCTCCTTCCGGCTCAAAAGCATTCTGGCAGCAAAATGATTTGTGAAAATTATGAGCCATTCTTCTGAAGGTCTCTGACACAGGCTTGGGCAAGCTGATGATGAACTCTACCTCAATGGCTATATCTATTCTGCCCAAAGATTTTTTTTTAACACATGTCATATATCTAGCTTTGAAGTTCCTCAGCTATCCCTAAACCAAGTTGACATAGTAACTGTAATAAATGTACAGATGGAGATTTTGTTTTCAAGTTAAAGAAGAAGTTAGTCTTATAACTATTTTAATCAATCAGCATGCACCTGAGTTTATTCAGAAACAATGCAGCAACACATACCCAGAGCCCTTTTGAAATGAGATTATCACACTCAAATGTAATTTGTAAGTGTGGACTGAAGAGACTCTGTTCTCTTCTTATTATGGACCAGATAAAGTAATACTGAAGAGGACAATGTATGTTAGAACTTGAATTCAATGTGTCCAGCATAACTCCTTAAGCAAACAGCCCAGCCTCCTTCATGCTTGCAAGCTAAACAAGCAAACTGCAGCATGGTTTCAAATTTTAAAATCTCTTTATTACAAAAAGTAATACAATAAGATGGTCATCTCATATACATTCGCTCTGAAGGTGAAGCCAATCACATTTATAATATGATAGACACTGCTTGCATGTACTCTGACTTCTTGAAAATTTGTATCTTTATATCTGTATTATTATTTTTTTGTGTCTTCTCTGCTGCTCTTAAGGTAGGACCTATTGTTACAAAGCCCAATAAAACCTTGTATACACCCTCAGTGTCTGACATATAGTAGGTACTCGGGAAGAATTTGTTGAGTGGATGGATGTAGACAATCCAAAAAAGACAACTAATGTGATCTGGTAAGGAAATTAAAGCTGTAACCTCTTGAATCCAGGATTTATGACCATAATAGTTTAGTTTCTCCATCTGTTTCTCATGAAAAGTAAGAGTTAAAATAATGCCATCAGTAAGAAAAATGATCAGACCTACTCATAGAACTAAGTTTTGAATAGCAATGCCCTGAGAAAGAGTCTTAATGCTTCTATGACAAAGAAAATAAAGAGAATTAACTGGCTTGCCAAAATGTGCCAAAGAGCTGACTAGATCAAAAGGTTGTACAAGTTCTTGCAGCATTTGTAGAAATACTGAGACATTTGATAGTGGATCTCTGTCCAAGTTAGTCCTGGCTTCTACAACAAAATGCAAGAGACGGGATGGCATATAAATGACAGAAATCTATTTTTCACAGACCTGGAGCCTGAAGGGCTGAGATTCAGGTGCCAGTGTGGTCATACTCTGGTGATGACACTCTCCTGGCTTGCAGACTGCAAACTCCTCATTGTCTCCTTGTTTTTGTGCTCATTCGCTCAGCGGTGTTTGACTCTTTGCAACCCCGTGGACTGCCACCCGTCCATGGGATTTCCCAGGCAAGAACACTGGAGTGGGCTGCCATTCACTTCTCCAGGGACTTCCTGACCCAAAGGTCAAAACCACACCTCCTGTATTGGCAGACAGATTCTTTTACCACTGCGCCACCTGGGACGTCCATTACATGGCAGAAAGAGAGCAAGAGGGACCAATGTAATTTATGAAGACTCCACCCTCATGACCTACTCACCACTCATAGTGCACAACCCCCACCCACACCCTCACTAATACCATCATATCGGGGGTCAGTATTTCAACATATGAATGGAGGGGAAGGGAACAGCAACATTCAGTTCATAATAGCCTCTACCAACACCAAACTCAGCATACTATTTCTTGGCATACTCTGCTGCTGCTGCTGCTGCTAAGTCACTTCAGTCGTGTCCGACTCTGTGCGACCCCATAGACGGCAGCCCACCAGGCTCCCCCGTCCCTGGGATTCTCCAGGTAAGAACACTGGAGTGGGTTGCCATTTCCCTCTAGGGTGACAAATAAAACAGGGATATCACAGTTGGCACTACTTGCACCATTGGACGTCTCTGGTTTAGGCCTCTCCTCATGGCTGCCACTTTGTATGGCTGTATGTACTAACACTTTTCCAGTTACTCCAATGGAAAACAAGAGTGGATAAATTGTACATCAGTTAAAGGAAGAGGAATTTGATATACAAACATATACTTTAAAAAGAAAAAATATGGTGAATTGGCAATATGTTCAACATGTAGAAATCACAGTAGCAGAAATCTTGAAGGACAACATCCAGATTTTGCCTCAAAAAAAAAAAAAAAAATTATACAACTAGATTGCTTAACAGTAGCAATGGTTATATACTTCCCGTGGTCTACCACCAACCTATGATCACTGAGCAATTCCCTGTATGGTCCTCTGCAGCCATATTACTTTGCACTGATTTATGTATTTCCCTCTGAACATTAAGATATTGTCATACATATAAGCCCTCTTTTTCTCAATATAGTAAAGATTTAAAAAGATATGCTTCCTCTTTTTCTTATTTTCTCCTGTGTCTCTACCTTTCCAGCTTTTTTTCCAATTTTGTCTGTATTTCATCTCCAAAAGGGACGTTATCTCAGTTCATACATCTCTATCCTTATTTACTACCCCCTCCTCAGCCTCACTCTTAGATCCCAGGCTCTCTCATAGTCTTAGAACTTGACTGAGTAAAGAGAAAAGTGTGCAGAAGACTCAGCAGGAGATGGTCTTGGGTAGAAGTTTACTTATTAAGTACTACCTCTCCTTCAGCACATCTCTGGGAGAGAAGATAGAGACTTAGCCTTACAACAATGTCATTCACCCTGAGAGGCTGGGAAAGAATGTCAGTCCTTGGGACTGAAAAGCAAAGAGTCACATCTGATTTCAAAGGCTGAGATGTTGAGGACTCATTCTAGTTGTAGTCTGTAGCCAGGACTGGAATCTCCCCAGACCCATTTACCTGCTGTGGCACCATAGGAATGCCTGGGGGAATATGTGTACTTATTTAAAACCCAAAAGAGCTGGTAACTTCAGGAACCCCGTTCTGGGGAGGCTCAGAATTACATTAAATGAGCAAAACAATTGAAGAATTCTCATCTCTAACCCAGTACCTGGATCATCAAAGTGAAAGTGAAGTCGCTCAGTCGTGTCCGACTCTTAGCGACCCCATGGACTGGAGCCTACCAGGATCCTCCGTCCATGGGATTTTCCAGGCAAAAGTACTGGGGTGGGGTGCCATTGCCTTCCCCACCAATGGATCATCAAAACTCCCACTTTAATGGGCACACATCACTCCAGGCCACCAGGTTATTAAACTTGAATGCTGTGCCCTTCACCACATCACTGTGGAGTTTTCAGCAATGCCTGGCATGGTGCCAGGTGGCCTGATCATCAGTGTCTCAACAGCATAGAGCCAGTGACAACTACTCTCAAAATAAGAGGACTATTGATGGACTGAGGTTTCCTGGATTTCTGCCAAATATAATCAAGTTAGATCTAGATCCCTGGGTAGAGCAAACACTGTGGAAGTTCTTGGAGGAATCCCAGGAAGGAAGGAGTCCACAAGGGAGGAAAGAACACTATTTGTGACAAACAGAGGGAGAAGTGACATTGAATGAGAAAGTGACAAGTGAAGAATTGCTGTTCTATGCCCCATGCTGAAGTTGCCACTGCCCTGCCCACAGCCCCTGGCTGACCCTGAGGTGACATGCAGACAAATCCCGCAGGAGGAAGCCTTAGGCAGCTCTCTCTGGAAGAGCAGAGGTTGTTCAGTCAGTGCACAGAGCAGCCCAGAGGAATGTTTATCCCAGGAATTGGTGCATAAATGTCTCAACTTCCTCACCCCTCAAGAAGACAATGCCGAAGTATGAGCCACATGTGTCTCTTAAGGTCCTGGGGGTACTAAGTTGCCCATGGTAACCTGCTCATTCAAGTTCTCCTAGGGGTTTGCTCCCTCCCCTATTCTGTTCCCTCACTCTGTGAAGTACTTCCTGGGATAGGATCTCCTCCCTTGATGGGAGAAAGACAGGGACAGGAGAACGAGACACACACACACACACACACACACACACACACACACACACACACACACACACACACAGAGCCCAACTTATATTTACTTTCCTGATGATTCTAAGGCTAGCCTGGGTGGCATCACCTACTGGGCTGGCCCAGCCAAGATCACGTACACAGCAGGAGGATCCTCAGTTACAGGGGATCACACACTCCACTGACTGAAACTGAATGCAAGAAGGGCTGGGTCCATGTCATGTGGGTGAGACCCAGAGGGGCTCCGGGGCTCAGGCTTAACTGCTGATACAAGGGGTGATCCCAAGGGCAGGCCCCTTCACGCTCCACCCAGGACACCAGCCTTCCCACCCTCCATGGAGGGAGTGCAGCTGGAGGAGGGCACACTGGGTGGGGCATCCTCTGTGACTTTTTTCCAGGTTGGTCTTGCCCAGTGTGATGTGGTCAACTAGGCGGCACCAAATCTTAAACACCCATCTCTGCAGGCCTTACTGATGAAGGGGGATGGGGTTCCCCTTGAGAGTCTTGAGTCTATTGTTGGGGGGAGGGGTGGGCAGGTCACTTGGCCCTGACTTCACCTTAACAGACAGCCTCCAGTTATGGCTTCTGAGGTTTAATGTGCAGTCATTGAAGAGTATTGAAATAGTTTGTTGTTGTTATTGCTGTTGCTTAGTCAATGCCTAAGTTGCTTCAGTCATGTCCAACTCTTTGTGATCCCACAGACTGTAGCCCACAAGGCTCCCCTGTCCATGGGATTCTCCAGGCAAGAATACTGGAGTGGGTTGCCCTTCCCTTCTCCAGGATATCTTCCTGATCCAGCGATTGAACCTGCATCTCCTACATTGCAGGCAGATCCTTTACTACTGAGCCACCAGGGAAGAACTGACATAGTTACAAGGAAGAATAGTCTCCACGCACCTTTAATATTATATAGCATTTCTTGCAGTAGGCCTGGAATGGATTTCTTTAATGAGTCTAGAAATTGTCTGAGTAGCAGCCTCACACATCATCTCCTGTGTGGGTGTGTGTGCACACGCATGAGTGTTTGTGTTAAGACCATTCCTTTGTTTAATGGAACATACACAAAAAATACACCACCTTTGTTCTTTCCTATTTTGACACGTCTTTGTTACTGAAACCGTCACAGCCTTAGTAAAAACAAATGACTCAGGTCACACCTTGTTGTAGCCACACATTCCGGCAAACAAACTCACTCAGAAGGACAATGCAGATAGTGGAGTGCAGTTTATTACTGCGGCGGGCCCAAGGCAGAGTCTCCTCTCAGCCAAGGACCCCGATCAGTTTTTGTGAAAGCCTGATATACCCTAAGTGTATAAGGTTCCCTGAAACTAGTCTGAACAAAGGAAAAAGAAAGATACAATCAACGTTAACCCGTGATTCATTTGCCTTAAGCCTAGGTAGTTAACAGTGGACAATCATCAATAGGCCTGTGGTCATACCCCAATAAGCATAACAGAATGCATGATTCTGTTCAGTTACACAGATAATTAGGGCATTCTTTTAGGCAATAGAGAGCCCTGGGGCGCTTCCTTCCGGGGGCTTGGTTTTCCAGTTGGTATGTCGTTTCCAGTGCATTCTTCTTGGCAAAACTCTGTTAGTCTTTGCCCTGCTTCATTCCGTGTTCCAAGCCATTTCCTCCTTGACTTCCTACTTTTGCTCCTCCCCTTATGGAATCTTTTTTGGGTGTTAGTTCTAGGTCTTGTGGTCTTCATGCCGTTCAACTTCAGCTTCTTCAGCATTACTGGTTGGGGCATAGACTTGGATTACTGTGACATTGATAGTTTGCCTTGGAAACGAACAGAGATCATTCTGTCATTTTTGAGATTGCATCATACTGCATTTGCTCTTTGTTGACCTGTGGCCACTCCTTTCTTCTGGGGATTCCTGCCCACAGTAGTGTTATGGTCATCCGAGTATTCACCCATTCCAGTCCATTTTAGTTCTTTCTGTGTCAACTTCCTCTCCTCTCTTTTCTCTTCCTTGTTCTGCCTGACGTCCAGGTTCCTATGATTTGCTTCAGCATCGGACTTGCTTCTTCACCAGACACATCCACAGCTGCGATTCTTTTTTTTTGGCTCCGTCCCTTCATTCTTTCTGGCTTTTCTCCACTTCTCCGTCATTTGGGCCTCTCTGACCTGGGGAGTTTCTCTTTCAGTATCCTATCATTTTTCTTTTCCTTTCGGGTTCTCGCGCTGAAGTGGTTTGCCATTCCCTTCTCCGACCACACCCTGTCATCTCTCTCCACCTACCCGCCCATCCCAGGTTGCCCCTCGGCATGGCTTATTTCATTGGTTAGACAATATCAATAACCTCAGATATGCAGATGACACGACTCTTATGGCAGAAGGTGAAGAGGGGCTAAAAGCCTCTTGATGAAAGTGAAAGTGGAGAGTGAAAAGGTTGGCTTAAAGCTCAACATTCAGAAAACGAAGATCATGGCATCTGGTCCCATCACTGCATGGGAAATAGATGGGGAAACAGTGGAAACAGTGTCAGACTTTGTTTTTCTGGGCTCCAAAATCACTGCAGATGGTGACTGCAGCCATGAAATTAAAAGACGCTACTCCTTGGAAGGAAAGTTATGACCAACCTAGATAGCATATTCAAAAGCAGAGAATTACTTTACAAAAGGTTCGCCTAGTCAAGGCTATGGTCTTTCCTGTGGTCATGTATGGATGTGAGAGCTGGACTGTGAAGAAGGCTGAGCACGAGATTGATGCTTTTGAAGTGTGGTGTTGGAGAAGACTCTTGAGAGTCCCTTGGACTGCAAGAAGATCCAACCGTCCATTCTGAAGGAGATCAGCCCTGGAATTTCTTTGGAAGGAATGATGCTAAAGCTGAAACTCCAGTATTTCGGCCACCTTGCGAAGAGTTGACTCATTGGAGAAGACTCTGATGCTGGGAGGGATTGAGGGCAGGAGGAGAAGGGGACGACAGAGGATGAGATGGCTGGATGGCATCACTGACTCGATGGGTATGAGTCTGGGTGACCTCCAGGAGCTGGTGATGGACAGGGAGGCCTGGCGTGCTGCGGTTCATGGGGTTGCAAAGAATCGGACACGACTGAGCGACTGATCTGATCTTATCTGATCTGATGTCATTTCCATAGATACTGGGCATATAGCTCAAAGTCCACAATCTGGCCCAAGATGGAGTCTGCTTTCAAGATTAAGCCTGTTCTGTTTCCTCCTTCAACCTGACCATTTCTGCAGGTCAAGACTTCCTTCCACAAGGCCCAGCAGCCTACCAGGGCCCCCAAGTCAGCTCTGCTATCAGCTGTGGGATGTCAGGTCAGTCGCCCAAACTCTGAGCTGAGCCTGCACAGGGTGGGGGCTGGCAGGACAGCACTGTATGTCCGAGTTCCTCTGCCTGTGACATCTTCAGGAGGTAAAGATTTGCCTGACAGCTTCCAAACGTGCCCAGGGTGCATAAACTTTCTAGAAGCCAGCTTCCAGATAGGCACTGGGAGGGGAGGCAAGCAGAACAGAGAGGGTGGGTGGCCTGGAAACCAGGCAGCTTGACTCTGGGTTGGGGGGAGGGGACCAGTAGGAGACTGGACTCAAAAGACCTCATCACACCACATTTGTTGATCAGGTATTAACTCTCCTGGGATTGTTCACTGGTCTGGTGATTCATCATGGACAGGAGAGGTTCCTGCCCCACCTGGAGCTTACAGTCTGGGGGTGGAGTATGGGGAACATCACTATCTGAAATGACTTTATTTATAGTTTAAAGCCATTATTTTAAAAGGGGAAGAATCATTTGAAGTGGAGGTGGGGAGGGTGGAACGGTTAGACAAAGCCTTTCTGAGTTCTTCCGATTCTGACTTGCCCTTGGCCACATGAATTTGACCCTGAGGGTCTCAGTTCTTGGTTTCTACAGCCCACAGAGACAGGGACTGGCCTCTCTTCTTCGGGCTGGGCAGGGTCTGGATGCCACTCTCTGTGATCCACTTCCCCAGCAGGACGGGCTATGTGGAAACTGGCCGGCCCTGGTTCCCCACCACGATCAGAGCACTGTCCTGGTTCAGTTCAGTTTAGTCACTCAATTGTGTCCAACTCTTTGCAACCCCATGAATCGCAGCACGCCAGGCCTCCCTGTCCATCACCAACTCCCGGAGTTCACTCAAACTCATGTCCATTGAGTCGGTGATGCCATCCAGCCATCTCATCCTCTGTCGTCCCCTTCTCTTCCTGCCTCCATTCCCTCCCAGCATCAGGGTCTTTTCCAATGAGTCAAATATTCACATGAGGTGGCCAAAGTATTGGAGTTTCAGCTTTAGCATCATTCCTTCCAAAGAACACCCAGGACTGATCTCCTTTAGAATGGACTGGTTGGACCTCATTGCAGTCCAAGGGACTCTCAAGAGTCTTCTCCAATACCACAGTTCAAAAGCATCAGTTCTTTGGTGCTCGGCTTTCTTCACAGTCCAACTCTCACATTCATACATGACCACTGGAAAAATCATAGCCTTGACTAGACGAACCTTTGTTGGCAAAGTAATGTCTCTGCTTTTCAATATGCTATCTAGGTTGGTCATAACTTTCCTTCCAAGGAGCAAGCGTCTTTTAATTTCATGGCTCCAGTCACCATCTGCAGTGCTTTTGGAGCCCAGAAAAATAAAGTCTGACACTGTTTCCCCATCTATTTCCCATGAACTGATGGGACCAGATGCCATGATCTTCGTTTTCTGAATGTTGAGCTTTAAGCCAACTTTTTCATTCTCCATTTTCACCTTCATCAAGAGGCTTTTTAGTTCCTCTTCACTTTCTGCCATAAGGGTGTTGTCATCTGCATATCTGAGGTTATTAATATTTCTCCCAGCAATCTTGATTCCAGCTTGTGTTTCTTCCAGTCCAACGTTTCTCATGATATGCTCTGCATAGAAGTTAAATAAGCAGGGTAACAATATACAGCCTTGACGTACTCCTTTTCCTAATTGGAACCAGTCTGTTGTTCCATGTCCAGTTCTAACTGTTGCTTCCTGACCTGCATACAAATTTCTCAAGAGGCAGGTCAGGTGGTCTGGTATTCCCATCTCTTTCAGAATTTTCCACAGTTTATTGTGATCCACACAGTCAAAAGCTTTGGCATAGTCAATAAAGCAGAAATAGATGTTTTTCTGGAACTCTCTTGCTTTTTCCATGATCCAGCAGATGTTAGCAATTTGATCTCTGGTTCCTCTGCCTTTTCTAAAACCAGCTTGCACATCAAGAAGTTCACGGTTCACATATTGCTGAAGCCTGGCTTGGAGAATTTTGAGCATTACTTTACTAGCATGTGAGATTAGTGCAATTATACGGTAGTTTGAGCATTCTTTGGCATTGCCTTTCTTTGGGATTGGGATGAAAAGTGACCTTTTCCAGTCCTGTGGCCACTGCTGAGTTCTCCAAATTTGCTGGCATATTGAGTGCAGCACTTTCACAGCATCATCTTTCAGGATTTGAAATAGCTCAACTGGAATTGCATCACCTCCACTAGCTTTGTTCATAGTGATGCTTTCTAAGGCCCATTTGACTTCCAGGATGTCTGGCTCTAGGTCAGTGATCACATCATCGTGATTATCTGGGTCGTGAAGATCTTTTTTGTACAGTTCTTCTGTGTATTCTTGCCACCTCTTCTTAATATCTTCTGCTTCTGTTAGGTCCATACCATTTCTGTCCTTTATTGAGCCTATCTTTGCATGAAATGTTCCCTTGGTATCTCTAATTTTCTTGAAGAGATCTCTAGTCTTTCCCATTCTGTTGTTTTCCTCTATTTCTTTGCATTGATTGCTGAAGAAGGCTTTCTTATCTCTTCTTGCTATTCTTTGGAATACTGCATTCAGATGCTTATATCTTTACTTTTCTCCTTTGCTTTCCACTTCTATTCTTTTCACAGCTATTTGTAAGGCCTCCCCAGACAGCCATTTTGCCTTTTTTTGCATTTTTCCATGGGGATGGTCTTGATCCCTGTCTCCTGTACAATGTCACGAACTTCCGTCCATAGTTCATCAGGCACTCTATCTATCAGATCTAGGCCATTAACTATTTCTCACTTCCACTGTATAATCATAAGGGATTTGATTTAGGTCATATCTGAATGGTCTAGTGGTTTTCCCTACTTTCTTCAATTTAAGTCTGAATTTGACAATAAGGAATTTATGATCTGAGCCACATTCAGCTCCTGGTCTTGTTTTTGCTGACTGTATAGAGCTTCTCCATCTTTGGCTGCAAAGAATATAATCAGTCTGATTTTGGTGTTGACCATCTAGTGATGTCCATGTGTAGAGTCTTCTCTTGTGTTGTTGGAAGAGGGTGTTTGTTATGGCCAGTGCATTTTCTTGGCAAAACTCTATTAGCCTTTGCCCTGCTTCATTCCATACTTCAAGGACATATTTACCTGTTACTCCAGGTGTTTTTTGACTTCCTACTTTTGCATTCTAGTCCCCTATAATGTAAAGGACATTTTTTTTGGATGTTTGTTCTGAAAGGTCTCTTAGGTCTTCATAGAACCGTTCAACTTCAGCTTCTTCAGTGTTACTGGTTGGGGCATAGATTTGGATTACTGTGATATTGAATGGTTTGCCTTGGAAACGAACAGAGATCATTCTGTCGTTTTTGAGATTGCATCCAAGTACTGCATTTCGGACTCTTTTGTTGACCATGGTGGCTACTCCATATCTTCTAAGGGATTCCTGCCCACAGTAGTAGATATAATGGTCATCTGAGTTAAATTCACCCATTCTAGTCCATTTTAGTTTGCTGATTCCCAGAATGTCGATGTTCATTCTTGCCATCTCCTGTTTGACCACTTCCAATTTGCCTTGATTCATGGACCTGACATTCCAGGTTCCTATGCAATATTACTCTTTACAGCATTGGACCTTGCTTCTATGGCCAGTCACATCCACAATTGGGTATTGTTTTTGCTTTGGCTTCATCCGTTTATTCTCCACTGATCTCCAGTAGCATATTGGGCACCTACTGACCTGGGGAGTTTCTCTTTCAGTATCCTATCATTTTGCCTTTTCATACTGTTCATGGAGTTCTCAAGGCAAGAATACTGAAGTGGTTTGCTGGTCCCTTCTCCAGTGGACCACATTCTGTCAGACCTCTCCACCATGACCCAATCGTCCTGGGTAGCCCCACACAGCATGACTTAGTTTCATTGAGTTAGACAAGGTTGTGGTCCCTGTGATCAGATTGACTAGTTTTCTGTGATTATGCTTTCAGTGTGTCTGCCCTCAGATGCCCTCTCGCAACACCTACTTTCTTACTTGGGTTTCTCTTACCTTGGACGTGGGGTATCTCCTCAGGGCTACTCTAGCAAAGGGCAGCCGCTGCTCCTTACCTTGGAGGAGGGGAATCTCCTCACAGCTGCTGCTGCTGCTGCTAAGTCGCTGCAGTCGTGCCCGACTCTGTGCGACCCCACAGACGGAAGCCCACCAGGCTCCCCCGTCCCCGGGATTCTCCAGGCAAGAATACTGGAGTGGGTTGCCATTTCCTTCTCCAATGCATGAAAGTGAAAAGTGAAAGTGAAGTCGCTCAGTCGTGTCCGACTCTTAGCGACCCCATGAACTGGAGCCTACCAGGATCCTCCGTCCATGGGATTCTCCAGGCAAAAGTACTGGGGTGGGGTGCCATTGCCTTCCCCGCTCCTCACAGCCGCCCATCGTAATCTTGAACGTGGAGTAGCTCCTCTCCGCACTCCTGCGCCCGCGCAGGTGTCATCTATTAGATGGTTGCCAGGGCCTCCCTTCCAACCCTCCCAAGCACTAACTGTCCCAGGTGTCACTTATTAGACGGCCGCCGGGACCGCCCTTCCACCCGCGGAGGATCTCCGAGGAGCCAGAGTCCGGCTGCTTGTGGCGGCCGGGGCCCACTGTCCCGGCCCTATTCCGCCCCTTTGCGGGGTTTCCCAGGTAGCTCGAGGCAGGGAGGAGACGCAGGGTCGTCTGTGGGCGCCTACCGAATCTGAATCGGGAGCCAGGACCCGGGACTGGGATCCGAGAGCTGGGAGCCAGGAACCCAGGCGCGAGGACAGGCCCAGAGGGCACAGCGGCGCAGGTGAGCGGGGCGAGCGCATCGCGCTGGGGGCGGCGGTCCGCTGGGGACAACGGGTCCCGAGCCCGGTTCTTGCGGGGCCGCGCGGCCGCGGTGGGCAATGCTGGCACCCCCTGCCAGGCGCGCCGGGGAAGCAAGGGAGCCGGGGGCGCTGAGGGTCGGGGTCGCGTCGCTGCCTGGGGGCGAACAGATGCGAATATCTGCCCTGGATCGGGGCTGGGATGGGCGTAGGGGCAGGACCTGGGCTGCGCGGGTCTCTGAGCGGCCTGGGCAGTGCGGAGGCAGGGTTTGCGGGGCGCTGGTTGGGAGAGCAGGAGGGCGGGCTGCTGCGGAGAGTGCGGAGCTGGGCGGGGTGGGGGATGGGGGGCTCGAGCCACGGGGGAGCCCGGGGCGAGCTCCCGCCTCTCTCTCGGCGGCGCTTCCCGGGCCCGCGCAGGTACCACTGCTTCTGCCCAGAGTCTTTACTTCTGGCGCTGGTGTTGAGAATCGGACAGACACCTGGTTTAGTTACCTGCGGCTTCCAAAAAACTGGGTATGCAGGCTGCTCTGACTGCAGGGGGCTAAGGCTGTCTGTTTTCATCCCGGTCTGTGTGTCCTGGGGCGCTGTCGGAGTTGGGGTGGAGGCGGTGGGTCACGCCCCATCTCCCAGGCTCTGGCCATCAGAGCGATAAAGTGGGAAAAGTCTAGAGTATAAATTCTAGTTGCTAGCTGTGTGACGCCAACCAAATTACTTCACTGTTTCTCAATTTGCTCAAAGATAAAAAGAGTATTATAATCATGGCATGCATCAGATCAGATCAGATCAGTCGCTCAGTCGTGTCCGACTCTTTGCGACCCCATGAATCGCAGCACGCCAGGCCTCCCTGTCCATCAACAACTCCTGGAGGTCACTGAGACTCACATCCATCGAGTCAGTGATGCCATCCAGCCATCTCATCCTCTGTCGTCCCCTTCTCCTCCTGCCCTCAATCCCTCCCAGCATCAGAGTCTTCTCCAATGAGTCAACACTTGGCATGAGGTGGCCAAAGTACTGGAGTTTCAGCTTTAGCATCATTCCTTCCAGAGAAATCCCAGGGCTGATCTCCTTCAGAATGGACTGGTTGGATCTCCTTGCAGTCCAAGGGACTCTCAAGAGTCTTCTTCAAAAGCATCAATTCTTCCGCGCTCAGCCTTCTTCACAGTCCAGCTCTCACATCCATACATGACCACAGGAAAAACCATAGCCTTGACTAGGGGAACCTTTGTTGGCAAAGTAATGTCTCTGCTTTTGAATATGCTATCTAGGTTGGTCATAACTTTCCTTCCAAGGAGTAAGCATCTTTTAATTTCATGGCTGCAGTCACCATCTGTAGTGATTTTGGAACCCAGAAAAATAAAGTCTGACACTGTTTCCCCATCTATTTCCCATGCTAAGTCACTTCAGTCATGGCCGACTCTGTGCAACCCCATGGACAGCAGCCCACCAGGCTCCTCTGTCAGGGTTCTCCAGGCAAGAATACTGGAGTGGGTTGCCATTTCCTTCTCCAATTTCCAACAGCCTTAAGTTATAAGGTATTCATAAAGCCCATAGCATCTTGCTTGATGAAATTTCTCGCCACTTTCCCCTCTATGTGTTAATGTAACACTCCGTGCTTCCCAGAGGTTCAAACTCATTTCTGAATTGATGGGAGATCCAGAAAGCTCAGATTACCCTCCTTTAGGTGGTGTTGGTGGTGATATGTGTGGTGGTGGTGTTTAGTGGCTCAGTCTTGTTTGGCTCCTTGTTGCCCCATGGACTATAGCCCACCAGGCTCCTCTGTCCATGGGATTTCCCAGGCAAGAATACTGGAGTGGGTTGACGTTTCCTTCTCCAGGGGGTTTTCCCTACCCAGGGATCAAACCCAAGCCTGCTGCATTGGCAGATGGATTCTCTATTATTGAGATATCAGGGAAGTCCCTGATGTGTGTGTCAGGGGCTGGCATTTTTCCTGCTCTGACCTATTCATGGTCAGGTCTTCTCTAGGCTATCTTATTTCCTGACAGTATCCTAGAAGCCAAGTTTAAGAGGTGATAGTACACAGGTCCTGAATATAGAAGGGATGTGTTTGGTCTGCTTTCATCATTGCTGACTGCGTTTGTCAGAATTCTTCTTTTAGTTGGGTTTTGGTCCCTTGAAAATTGCCTTATGCAGTATAGAAACTGACTGGGTCACATAAATGAAAAGGCTGAGGATGTTTGCTTCAGGAATAGCTTGATCTAGAGCCTCACATAGGATTGCTGGGCTTGTTCTCTCTCTCTATGGGGCGACAAACGGTTAGATAGCATGACCAACTCAATGAACAAGAATTTGAACAAACTCTGGGAGATAGGGAAGGACAGGGAAGCCTGGTATACTGCTGTCCATGGGGTCACAAAGAGTCAAACATGACTTGGTGATTGAACAACAAATATATTAAATACACACAAAAAAATCTTGGTTTTTTTTCCTGCTATGTTGACTGGTTCTTAGTATGGAGTGATAAAAAGCACTGGCACCTTCAGGTTTATCTGTTCCTTTGGGGCTTGGGTGGGGAGACTAGTAGGGATATCTTTCACTTTTTTCATCTCCTCCATTCTTATAGCAAATCTTCTCGATATACTAGACCAGAGTGGGGCAAAGCCATCTCCATGGACAGGGAGTGGTTTTCCACCATAGGAGTGAGTCCTTGGCTCAGATGCCGCTATGATAGGCAGCCCCACCACAGCTGCCAGGGACTGGGCAAGAATAGTTCTCAATGAGAGATCTGACTTCTGGGCAGATAAAATAGGACCTGTTCAATTCGGCCCTTTACTCACCACCACCTAAAGGAAGTCTTTGGTAGAAGATAGACGGTTTGGGTGCCATAGTCCATCTGTCAGTCATCAGGTTTTATCCAAGGCATGGAAGATGTCCTGCATGTTTATCCTTTGATTTTTTTGTTTGCTTGTTGGTTCATTCATTTATTCATCCATCTATTCATTCATTCAATATTTAATTATTCCCCAACATATAACAGTGCCTCTGACAAGGGTGAAAATGTTTGGTTTGAGAAGCTCACAGTATAGTTGGAGAGGCAGATATGCAGATAACAGAGTTTGTGAATATTTAACTGGGAACAATCAAAGACTTCCCAAGAAAACTGATTGAGCTGTAAATTGAAGATGAGCAGGGCCGCTTGAGGGGGAAAGTTGGAGGGACTTCCCAGGCCAAGCAGTATACCTTGATCCAGGGGCTCCCATAGGATTGCCAGGCTTGTTCTCTTTCTGTTGTTTGGTACTTTCTGTTCTGAGGAACATAATTTGGGTTACTTTACTGTCATACTTAAGTCTAGAGGTAGGTGGTTCAAAGTGGCCACAGCTCTGGGTTGGCTGCTTAAAGATTCTCTTGCTTTTCCCTGCCCTGCCACAGGGTGACTGGAGCTCCATCATGCCTTCACATGCTAAACAGCTAAACCAAAAAGGGGAGGAGACAGCTTTTCAATGATTCTCTAGATAACAAGAGTCAAAATTTCTCAGAAGTTCCCTGTGTTGCTGGCCAGAATGGTCATATGTCCATGCTCAACCATCACTTGGAAATGAGGAAAAAGTGCCTGTGACTGTCATGGCCAAGCCATGTTCTGGAGCTGGGGGAGGATCACATTCCCTGAGCACATTGGTGCCCATATCTGAAAATCGGAATTCTGTTAGCCAGACAGAAAGTGAAACTACCTGTCGGGCTGTTAGTAGGCAGTCATCCGAGCCTCCCAGAGGTGGTGACAGATGATGAAAGACATGGCCTTGTGGGCGGATAGGAGAAGCTCAGGACAACAGAAGTGTAGGATGTGACTGAGGAGGGAAGGGGCTGAGGTTGGAGGCACAGGTAGAGAAATACTCTGGGCATCACTAAGAAGCCTAAATCTCAGTTCCATCCTTCAAAGAACTTACAGTCAGAACCTGGTGATGTGTTTGAGTCTCATATTTCCCTAGTGATGGGAACAGTAGCTCACTCTATGGGGGTAACTGTGAGTGGTTTAGGGTGGGGCTGAGTATAGTCAGAAAAAGCCTCACAGCTGGTTCCACTCTCCCTCCCACCCCCTCCTCCAGCATCCCCTTCACCCTCTCCCTGTCCATTATTGAGAACATCTGCTCTCAGTCATGACTTTGTTTGGTGTTGCTGCTGCTGCTGCTAAGTGGCTTCAGTCGTGTCCGACCCTGTGCGACCCCATAGACGGCAGCCCACCAGGCTCCCCTGTCCCTGGGATTCTCCAGGCAAGAATACTGGAGTGGATTGCCATTTCCTTCTCCAATGCATGAAAGTGAAAAGTGAAAGTGAAGTCACTCAGTCGTGTCCGACTCTTTGCGACCCCATGGACTGTAGCCCACCAGGCTCCTCTGTCCATGGGATTTCCCAGGCAAGAATACTGGAGTGGGGGTTCCATTGCCTTCTCCATTGGTGGTGTTACCTGTCTTCAAACTAACAGGCTGGGACTTAGTCAAGATGCAGTTAGTTGCAGGTCTTGGATTAGACAAAGATTCTCAGTGAGTGTATACTTTATAACTGTTCAGTAAGAAACCAGCCTCTACTGTCCACTGCTTTTGGAGCATTTTGCCTGTTTTCACTGAAGTTGGAAGTGAGCTGCTATTTGTTTCCATTTGACATGGTGGACACGGTGGGCCACCAGGGTGCTACTTCTCATGATCCTTCATCCTCAGTATCTACTTAGCATAGAACTTGGCAGAAAGATCTAGTCATTAATCCCGGAAGAAAGAAGGGAGTGGAAGGCAGCATATTTTGTTGTTTCCATCAGCAGTCCTGCCCAGGATCCCTGAAAGAGTGTGAGGGGATAGAGAGATGCCTTGGACAGTCATTCATTCACACATATTTATTGAACACCCACTGTGTGGCAGACATTGCTCTGGGAATAGAAAGAGTATATGAGAAGGACATAGACTCTGTTCTCATGGAGCTCACACTTTACTGGAAGGAGATATGTTTGTTTGCCTGCTATGTCAGATGATAAGTACTATAATGAAAAGAGAAGACTGCAGTACTTGGAAACAAGCTGGGCACAATGTTGGAAAACATCAAAGTTTGCTCTCTCTGGTTTATAGCCGAGTAATATGGCCTGAGCCGGCATGGTATGGGGCAAAAAAAAGACCTTCACTTGGAGGAAGAGGATTACATATTGAATAACTTGATCTTAAAGGATTTCTTTTATGCAGAATTTCTTTGCTATACTTCACATTGTTCCCAAACATGATTTACAGTGACTTATGAAACATGATATGTGGGGCTTCCCCAGTGGTTCAGTGGTAAAAAATCTGCCTGCAATGCAGGAGACTGCCTGCAATACAGGAGACATGGGTTCAATCCCTGGGTTGGGAAGATCCCCTGGAAAGGGAAATGGCAACCCACTCCATTTTCTTGCCTGGACAATTTCATGGACAGAAGAGCCTGGCAGGCTACAATCCATGGGTTTGAAAAAGCTGGACATGACGAAGGAACTAAATCCCACCAGCCACCACCACAAATGATGATGAGAAATAAGTGAAATATGAACGAATAAAGGGAGAGTGGAGGTCCTTTCTTTCATCATTGTGTCCAGAATCGTTTAGATTTGGTAGCAGGGGAAGAAGGGAGTGATTAAAAATGTAGTGATTTATGCTTAGGGTTCATTATTTTAAAAATTTCAATGTAAATTTTTGATGCCTCAGAAAATTATGATTTCTGGGGTGTGTGTGAAAAGAGCCAATTTTATTTGATAGGAAGAAACAGTATAGTATTTTTTTTAGATCAGTATGAAGTTCATTAAAGGTCAACAAAGATCAAAAGCCTAATTTGAGAGTCAAGTAATATGATATAAATAAAAAATGGTGACGATTTAAGCTTGGACTCATGACTGACTGTGGAAATAAATAAATTCAAATGTATAGCATACAAGTGTTACCCAGAGGTAGTTTTGATTGCCTATTTTTCTTGGGTTGTTTGTTTTCTTATTGTTGAGTTTGCACAGTTCCTTACATAATCTGGATACATATTCTGCGTCATAAATGTGATTTTCAGATAAATTCTCTCAGTCTCTGCCTTATCCTTTTATTCCCATAGCAGTGTCTTTCTTAGGGCTAAAGTTCTTATAACTTTTGTAACCCAGTGTATCAGTCTTTCTATGGATTAGACTTTTGTTGTATCTTAAGATTCTTTGCCTAACTAAGTCTTGAAACTTTTCTACGTTTTCTTCTAGAAATTTCATAGTTTTATGTTTTACACTTGGGTTTGTGATCTGTTTGGGGTTAATTTGTATATAATATGTAAACTATGAGTGAAGATTTTTTTTTTTTGACATGTGGAATTTCAGTTGCTCCAGCACCATTTATGGAAAAGACTATACTTTTCCTATTGAATTCTATGGACGTTTTTGTAGAAAATCAATTGGCCGTAATCATAAGGATTTTTCTCCTGGATTCTCAATTTTATTCCATTGATCTATATTCCTACTTTGTGCCAGCACTACACTGTCTAGATACAATGACTTTATAATGAATTTTGAAAACAGGTAGTATAAATCCTCCAATTTTATTCCTTTTCAAAATCATCATGGCTCTCCTAGTTCTGTGAACTGTTCATATAAATTGTAGAGTCAGCTTGTCAATATCTATGAAACATCCTTCTGGGATTTTTGAATAGGATTGCATTGAATCTATAGATTCATTTAGGAAGAGTTGACAGCTTTAT
The DNA here is from genome assembly GCA_935064755.1 of Tragelaphus eurycerus. Classification (NCBI taxonomy): domain Eukaryota; kingdom Metazoa; phylum Chordata; class Mammalia; order Artiodactyla; family Bovidae; genus Tragelaphus; species Tragelaphus eurycerus. The sequence continues at coordinate 4,834,602 of CAKXYN010000111.1, read as the reverse complement.
AATATCCAGTACTTTAATCCATGAACACAATATTGCTTATCTCTTCATGCCTTATTTCTGTTTTTTTTTTAAATTTTTTATCAGCATTCAGTAATTTTCAGGATATAGATCTACTATATGTCTTGTAGATTTATAATTTAGTATTTCATTTTGGAGATTGTTCTTGTTGCTAATGTTTAGAAATCAATTTTTGCATTTTGATGTATTCTGTTACCTCACCAAAGACACTTATTTGTTTTAAGAGGTTTACTTGTAGATTCTTTGAAGGGTTTCTACACAGACAGTCATGTTATCTGTAAATAAAGATACTTTTATTTCTTCCTTTCCAATCTGGATACCTTCTATTTCTTTTCCTTGACTTATTCTACTAAGAGTTCTAGTACAGTGTTGAATAGGAATGGTGAGAGAGAACATTCTTGCCTTTTCTTACAATAGGGGAGAAATAATCTTTCATTTTTTCATACTGTTCATGGGGTTCTCAAGGCAAGAATACTGAAGTGGTTTGCCATTCCTTTCTCCAGTGGACCACATTCTATCAGACCTCTCCACCATGACCCAGTCGTCCTAGGTGGCCCCACACGGCATGTCTTAGTTTCATTGAGTTAGACAAGGCTGTGGTCATGTGATCAGACTGACTAGTTTCCTGTGATTATGCTTTCAGTGTGTCTGCCCTCAGATGCCCTCTCGCAATACCTACTATCTTACTTGGGTTTCTCTTACTTTCGATGTAGGGTATCTCTTCAGGGCTGCTCCAGCAAAGTGCAGCCGCTGCTCCTTACCTTGGACGAGGGGTATCTCCTCACAGCCGCCCCTCCTGACCTTGAACGTGGAGTAGCTCCTCTCGGCCCTCTTGCGCTCACACAGCTGCCACTTCTTGGAGGTGGGGTTGCTCCCCTCAGTCGCCACCCCTGACCCTGGGCACGGGGTAGCTCCTCTTGGCCACCGCCCCTGACAGCAAATTTGGAAAACTCAGCAGTGGCCACAGGACTGGAAAAGGTCACTTTTCATCCCAATCCCAAAGAAAGGCAATGCCAAAGAATGCTCAAACTACCACACAATTGCACTCATCTCACACGCTAGTAAAGTAATGCTCAAAATTCTCCAAGCCAGGCTTCAGCAATATGTAAACCGTGAACTTCCTGATGTTCAAGCTGGTTTTAGAAAAGGCAGAGGAACCAGAGATCAAATTGCCAACATCCGCTGGATCATGGAAAAAGCAAGAGAGTTCCAGAAAAACATCTATTTCTGCTTTATTGACTATGCCAAAGCCTTTGACTGTGTGGACCACAATAAACTGTGGAAAATTCTGAAAGAGATGGGAATACCAGACCACCTGACTTGCTTCTTGAGAAACCTATATGCAGGTCAGGAAGCAACAGTTAGAACTGGACATGGACCAACAGACTGGTTCCAAATAGGAAAAGGAGTACGTCAAGGCTGTATATTGTCACCCTGCTTATTTAACTTATATGCAGAGTACATCATGAGAAACGCTGGGCTGGAAGAAGCACAAGCTGGAATCAAGATTGCTGGGAGAAATATCAATAACCTCAGATATGCAGATGACACCACCCTTATGGCAGAAAGTGAAGAGGAACTCAAAAGCCTCTTGATGAAAGTGAAAGAGGAGAGTGAAAAAGTTGGCTTAAAGCTCAACATTGAGAAAACGAAGATCATGGCATCTGGTCCCATCACTTCATGGGAAATAGAGGGGGAAACAGTGGAAACAGTGTCAGACTTTATTTTGGGGGGCTCCAAAATCACTGCAGATGGTGACAGCAGCCATGAAATTAAAAGACGCTTACTCCTTGGGAGGAAAGTTATGACCAACCTAGATAGCATATTCAAAAGCAGAGACGTTACTCTGCCAACAAAGGTTCGTCTAGTCAAGGCTATGGTTTTTCTTGTGGTCATGTATGGATGTGAGAGTTGGACTGTGAAGAAACCTGAAGGCTGAAGAACTGATGCTTTTGAACTGTGGTGTTGGAGAAGACTCTTGAGAGTCCCTTGGACCAGAGGAGATCCAATCAGTCCATTCTAAAGGAGATCAGCCCTGGGATTTCTTTGGAAGGAATGATGCTAAAGCTGAAACTCCAGTACTTTGGCCACCTCATGCGAAGAGTTGACTCATTGGAAAAGAGTCTGATGCTGGGAGGGATTGGGGGCAGGAGGAAAAGGGGATGACAGAGGTTGAAATGGCTAGATGGCATCACCGACTCAGTGGACATGAGTTTGAGTGAACTCTGGGAGTTGGTGATGGACAGGGAGGCCTGGCGTGCTACGATTCATGGGATCGCGAAGAGTCAGACACGAATGAGCAACTGAACTAAACTGAATCTTTCATTATGAAGTATAATGTTAGCTGAGATTTTTTTTGTAGATACCCCATGAAGTTAAGGAATTTCACTTGTATCTGTTATATACTGAAAGTTCTTATTGTGGATAGATTTTTAATTTTGTTGAAAGCTTTTTCTCTATTGACAGAATCATGCAATTTATTCATATTTATTGTGATAAGTTACACTGATTGATTTTCAAATGTTGAACCAGCTTTGTGTTCCTAGGATAAATCCCTAGGAAGGGACTGTGTACGATTGCTATTTTTTTCTTCCTTCAGTGTTTGGCAGAATTCATTAGTGAAACCATCTCAGCCTAGAGTTTTCTTTGATGGAAGGTTTTTAAACTACAGTTTAACTTTTTGAATACATAGAGGACAATTCAGGTCACCTATTTCTTCTGGATAAGTCTTGATAGTTTATATCTTTCTAGGAATTTGTTGTCTTAACATAAGTAGTCAAATGTATGGATATAGAATTGTTGTGGTATTCTCCTATTATTCATTTAATGTCTTTGGGGTCTGTAGTTATGTTCTCCCTTTTAATCCTGACATTGGTAATTTGTGTCTTCAATTGTTTTCTTAGTCTGTCTAGAACTTTATCGGGGGAAGGCAATGGCACCCCACCCCAGTACTTCTGCCTGGAAAATCCCATGGACAGAGGATCCTGGTAGGCTCCAGTCCATGGGGTCGCTAAGAGTCGGACACGACTGAGCGACTTCACTTTCACTTTTTTCACTTTCATGCATTGGAGAAGGAAATGGCAACCCTCTCCAGTATTCTTGCCTGGAGAATCCCAGGGACGGGGGAGCCTGGTGAGCTTCTGCCTGTGGGGTCGCACAGAGTCGGACACGACTGAAGCGATGCAGCAGCAGCAACAGCAGAACTTTATCAGCATTATTGATCTTTCAAGGATCCAGATTTGATTTCATTATGTTTGCCTGTTCTTCTATTTTTAAGTTTATTGAGTTTCTCCCCTTTTTATTTCCTTCAGTTTGCTTTGGGTTTAATTTACACTCCTGTTTTTTGAGGGGTAAGCATATATTACTGATCTGAGATTTTTCCTCAGTTTTAAAAAGTAAGCACTTAATGCTTTAGATTTCCCTTTACTGCTTTAGCCTGCATTCCACAATTTTGATATGTATATTTTCATTTTTATATATTTAAAATTTTCCTTCAGACTTCCTCTTGACCCATGTATTATTTCAGAGTGTGTCATTAACTTTTCAAGTAGTTGGGAATTTTCCAGAAGTCTTCTTGTTAGTGATTTTTAGTTTAATTCTCTTATTATTCCATATTATAGTTTGCATGACTTTTATTCTTTTAAATTTGTTCATGTTTGTATCATGGCCCAAAATATGGTTTATCTTGGTGAATGTTCAGTGTGCACTTGAAAAGAATGTGCATTCTGCTACTGTTGGGTAGAATGTTCCAGAAATATTGGTTCAAGTTGTCTGATAGGGTTGTTCAAGTGTCCTGTGTCCTGACTGCCTACTTGTTTTGTCAATTACAGAGAGGCATGTTAGACTCTCCAACTACAATTGTGGATTTTAAATTTCTGTTTTCAATTCTATCACTTTTTGATTCATATATTTTGACCATTTGTTTCTAAGTGCAGCTTATGTAATAGCCAGTTATTCTTCCAGTGAAGGCAAGTTCGTTTGGGAATAGCCAGAGAAATTGCAATTCAGGGTATGTGAACCATGGTGGACCACGGGCAAATCCAAAGAACAAGGAAGGGGAACTTGCTTTTATGGGTAAAAGCAGGAACTTGGGAGAGACTGTAATAACCAAAGAGTCCTGTTGCAGGATGGTTCCCAGATGGTGCTAGCGGTGAAGAACCTGCCTGCCAATGTAGGAGACATAAGGGACATGAATTCAATCCCTGGGTTGGGAAGGTGCCCTGGAGGAGGGCAAGGCAACTCACTCCAGTATTCTTGCCCGAGAATCCCATGGACAGAAGAGCTTTGCGGTCTACAGTCCATGAGGTTGCAAAGAGCTGGACACGACTGAAGCAACTTAGCACGCGCACACACACCTGTTGCAGGAAGCTAGGCGTTCAGTGCATGGAGACTTCTCACCAGTTGTGCTGCATTAGTCTCTGATTGCCTGGGCTTGTCTTCCAGCAGTGGGAGCAGCAGAAGTACTTTGTTGTTTGGAGTAATTGATACTGCATGATAGGAGCCTGAGAGCTCCCCATATGTGCCATTCCAACTTCAATTTTAGCTGAAGTTTCTTTAATTCCACAGTGCATATACATTTAGGATTGTTATGTCCTCTTGGAAAATTGATCCTGTTTTCATTAGATAATATTCATTTTTACCCTTGTTAATATTCCTTGTTCTGGGGTCTACTTTGGGTGTTAATAGTACACTACTTGGAGAAGGAAATGACAACCCACTCTAGTATTCTTGCCTGGGAAATCACATGGACAGTGGACACTGGTGAACCTCAGTCCATGGGGTCACAAAGGAGTCAGACACAACTTAGCAACTAAACAACAACAATTTAGCTACTTCAGCTTTCTTGTTCTTAGTGTTTGTATCCATATCTGTTCCTATTGTTTTAATTTTAACTTGTCTGTGTCTGTATATGTTAAGACAGGTTCATTGTGGACCTCAGATCAGATCAGATCAGTCGCTCAGTCGTGTCCGACTCTTTGCAACCCCATGAACTGCAGCACGCCAGGCCTCCCTATCCATCACCAGCTCTCGGAGGTCACTCAGACTCATATCCATCAAGTCAGTGATGCCATCCAGCCATCGCATCCTCTGTCGTCCCCTTCTCCTCCTGCCCCCAATCCCTCCCAGCATCAGAGTCTTTTTCAATGAGTCAACTCTTCACATGAGGTGACCAAAGTATTGGAGTTTCAGCTTTGGCATCAGTCCTTCCAATGAACACCCAGGGCTGAGCTCCTTTAGAATGAACTGGTTGGATCTCCTTGCAGTCCAAGGGACTCTCAAGAGTCTTCTCCAACACCACAGTTCAAAAGCATCAATTCTTCAGCACTCAGCTTTCTTCACAGTTCAAATCTTACATCCATACATGACCACTGGAAAAACCATAGCCTTAATGAGATGGACCTTTATTGGCAAAGTAATGTCTCTGCTTTTTAATATGCTATCTAGGTTGTTCATAACCTTCTTTCCAAGGAGTAAGCGTCTTTTAATTTTGTGGCTTCAATCACCATCTGCAGTGATTTTGGAGCCCCCAAAATAAAGTCTGACACTGTTTCCACTGTTTCCCCATCTATTTCCCATGAAGTGATGGGACCAGATGCTATGATCTTTGTTTTCTGAATGTTGAGCTTTAAGCCAACTTTTTCACTCTCCTCTTTCACTTTCATCAAGAGGCTTTTTAGTTCCTCTTCACTTTCTGCCATAAGGGTGGTGTCATCTGCATATCTGAGGTTATTGATATCTCCCCGCAATCTTGATTCCAGCTTGTGCTTATATGCTTGATTTTTTTTCTCTGTAGTGTTTTTGAGCTTCTTGGTTCCGTGGTTTGGTATCTGTCATTACTTTTAGAAAATTCTCGATAGATATTTTTTCTGCCCTATATTCTTTCTTCTTCTGAAATCTTGATTATTTGTTTTTGTTTCATTCTTGGGATTCTTCTTGTTTTAGTTGTTGTAATTTCTGTTGACCTATGTTCAAGTTCACTGGTTGTTTCCTTGGACGCGTCAAATCTACTGAAGTATGGTGTTGGAGAAGACTCTTGAGAGTCCCTTGTACTGCAAGAAGATCCAACCAGTCCATTCTGAAGGAGATCAGCCCTGGGATTTCTTTGGAAGGAATGATGCTAAAGCTGAAACTCCAGTACTTTGGCCACCTTATGTGAAGAGTTGACTCATTGGAAAAGACCCTGATGCTGGAAGGGATTGAGGGCAGGAGGAGAAGGGGATGACAGAGGATGAGATGGCTGGATGGCATCACTGACTCCATGGACTTGAGTCTGAGTGAACTCCGGGAGTTGGTGATGGACAGGGAGGCCTGGTGTGCTGCGATTCATGGGGTCGCAAAGAGCCGGACACGACTGAGCTACTGAACTGAACTGATGCCTGTGGAGAATGTTTTTCATTTCTGTTACTGTGTTTAGATGTTCAAGCATTTCCTTTTGATTCTTTCTTATAGTGTTTATCTGTGTTAAAATTATACACTTGACCTTTCATGTTGTCCACTCTTCTTTCCATTAGGGTCTTTTTGTGCTAATTATGGTTATTTTAAATACTGTGTCTGATTGCTTCCCCATCTGTGTCAATTCTGAATCTGGTTCTATTAATGGCTGTGTCTCTTGGCAGTGTTTTTTCTTGCTTTTTGTATGCTCTATAATGTTTTGTCAAGACATAGACATCTTCTGTAGGACATTAGAGACTGAGATAGTTTTTATGCCTGCAAATGAGAATGCCTTTGTGTTTCCACTAGGCCTTTAGTGTGGGGAGTTGATCGTTCTGGTTGGGACTGGATTTGAGCTTTGTTGTGGGTGTACTTGCCCTCAATGCCCCACAGACTTCAGCTTTCTCTAGTGACACCTTGAGTTTAGAGTAGGGGCTGGTTTGCTGCGGGACTTTTCTCACTGTTTCAGTGTGAGCTTTGGGTCTTCCTTGCACCCTGTGCCTCCAAGTGACGTGTGTCCGCGCTCTTCCGATTTCCCCACCAGAGTTCCATTGTTATTTGTTACCTGATTCTTGTGTCCAGGCACATCTGCCTCAGGTAAAGAAGTGCCATATCTTGTCTTTTCAGGTGCCTGGTTTTCTCAGACTCTGGGCTACTTTGTTCCCCCTGTGACCTCAGCTCTCTAATAGACTCAAGAGAGTCATGAACTTGAAGTTTATCTGTTTTATTTGTAAGCATGGGAGTGATTCTCTTTTCAGCTTCTGCATCCAGAGTAGAATCCAAAACCCTTCATTTGATATTTTCCAGTCCTTTCTTTTCATGATCTTCATGTCCCTCTGTGCTTTATAAATCATCATCATTATGCTTTTTACATATAAATCAGTGGTTTACAACGGGGAACATGAAACAAAATACAAATTTTGGGCCCCAGTGTTTTAATTGAGATATGTTGGGATCCAAGCGTGGGTACCTTTTACAAGTTCCCCATGTGATTCTGATGTCTGTCTAGGCTGAGAACCTCAGTCTTAAGTACCATTTACAATGTTTCCTTTCGCAGAGATTCTATTCCAGTATAAATGACCAAATGAAATGTCAGGCTGCGTATACATTCATCCCTATGACTTCATGGAGTTGTTTCCCTTGTAATTGTTCCTTTAGTAGTAGTTAAGGGCCTGTGGTCTAGACTGACAGTCTCATAACATGGGGCAGACACTGAGAATTCCTTACCTTTAACTTTCCACCAACATGAAAATCCTCCTTGACAATCTGTCCCTTTAGCGCTGCTTGGAGTCTTTCAGAGGCTGGAAGCTGTCTGCCATTCATAATAATAAACTCTGTTTTGAGGCAGTTTCACTTGTTTGAGGTGTTTCCCTTCTACTGTATTGAAATATGTCTTTCCAATAATACTGTGTCTATTTCACAGCCTTGCAAACTGTTTTGAAAGAAATCCATTTGCGTGACACAGTGCACATGCATGTGTGCACACACACACTCACGCTTATGACAAGCAATTTATGAAACAGCACTTACTGCAAGTCTTCTGTCTTTAAATTGACCTCATGACCCCACTGTGGGCTGTTTCTTGTAGGATGAGAAATGCTTACTGAGCCCATCTTCCATTAGACAAGCGTTCAAAATGTCCATGACCACTCTTCTGGCTCCCCAAGCGTTTTCATGCGCCTGGTGTAGTACTGGTTCTTTCAGCCGTGTTCAGCTTCCTCACTGCCCTGGCCAGTGCCCTGCACCAGATGGACTTCAGCGTGTGGCGTCCTCTGCAAATGAATGGCCTAGTTCAGAGGCCAGGGCCCTGCAAGTGGCAGATGAGTTAAGAGTAAAGAAGGCCCCTTGTTTTTTTGTAGATAGCACTTCGACTCCCATGGCCCAAATTCAGTGGGATGTAAATTGAAGCCTTCTCTTGAGTAGCATTGCTTATGGCTTTTCTCTGTAGCTTTTATGTGTCCTCTTACCTTTTTTCATATTGATGACATGTTATTCTAATTAGCTACATATGAGTCTTTAATTTCCAAGAGACTGAACTCCTGAGATGTTGAAAAGAACATTTCTTTCGTTTTCTTCATAGTAAACACACAAAACTTCATTTGCTGAGTTATTCTTAGAGGGAGAGGGTGGGATGATTTGGGAGAACGGCATTGAAATATGTATTATATCATATAAGAAATGAATCGCCAGTCCAGGTTTGATGCAGGATACAGGATGCTTGGGGCTGGTGCACTGGTATGACCCAGAGGGATGGTATGGGGAGGGAGGTGGGAGGGGGGTTCAGGATGGGGAGCACGTGTACACTCGTGGTGGATTCATGTTGATATATGGCAAAACCAATACAATATTGTAAAGTAATTAACCTCCAATTAAAATAAATAAATTTAAATTAAAAAAAAATTTAAAAAGGAAAACTGTGTTCCCAGTCAAGAAACTTGGGCCTTTTAGCACCATCGCTGTGTTCACAGTTGTGCTATCAACCTTATCTCTAACCCACCAAAGGGGCAGTGGACAAAGTGGGAGATGGATGAACTCTCACCTTGGTACTCATGCACAAGACACTATAGCAGGTCCTGGGTGAGATGCTCAATATGCCACAGCCTACAGCCTGACCAGGGGCACATGCCATGCAGGATGTGTGTCAGTGAGTTGTATAGGGTTATGTTCTCTTGGAGGTCACAGGTGAAAGAAAGGTCACACCACTGGTCAGGAAAGTCTTGATTTTGACCTCAAAGGTAAGCATCAGGCATATGGAATGGAAGGCACTTCGGGGTGGGGGAGATTAGCAAGGAGAGGGACCCTCTGTTAATAGTCTCCCAAGTTCTACAGCATCTTTGCTGTGACTCAGAGTGACTTAGATCTGTAGGATCTGAGAGAAACTGTAGGTAAGATACAGAGGGAACTCTAATTTACATTGTTTTTGTAGGAAGGATAGACATCAACAGACGGTAACAGGCTAAACTCCCCTGACCACCGTCCCCAGTGTCTGAATCCACAGGGACACCGATGCTGACAGATGTCGTGTGGAGGGGCTTCTTGTCGTGGTGAGGGTCAGCTTGCCAGGGGCCACCTCAGGGCTGTTAGTTCAGCTCTGCCTCTCTGTGGCTTCCATCAGCTTTTGGAGCAAGCATCCATGGCCACTGACCTAATTTTTTCTACTTTCTCTCCTCAGTGGGCTCTTAAATGTTTTATTAAGTAGCATACATTCTTAAAATATGTCGCATCTACCACGTTTTGTGATCCACTGCATCTGTGAGACACTCTTCTGAGTATTCTTGTGAAAGTGACACTATCAAAATATTGCCTAAAAGCTGGATATTGCATCATTATTGTCTTATGAGAGCATTCATTTTGGGACTTTTCTGCCATGGTAGGAAAACAGAAATAGAAGTATATTATGAATTTTTTTTTTTTTTAAAGCACTGAGTGGTGGTATTTGTTCCTTAGTGAAAGGTGAGGACCACAGCTCTTAAGCAACTACAGAAGTAGTTAGAACAAAGATGAGGACTGTGGGTAATCCCCTGCCACCTTGCACTATAGGAAAGATATTATGATGTGTTAATACATCATACATTTCTCCTAGAATCCAGTGCCAAGATGGTAGCTTATCTCCTGAGAAGAACTCATCAGTCAAGCATTAGGGACCTATAAAAGTCTTTATTTCCTTTTGCCCCTTGGCAGCCAGGAAGCCCAGAGCTAAATGTAAAAGTCCTCAACTATATTGATGATTTTATTTCAAATTCTAAGCACAAAGATTTCTTGTCTTAAGTCAGACAAGTTATTGTTTTTAAAACACTAACATTTATTTTTTTGTTACCGCAGTGATACATGTTCTTTGTAGAAAATGTGGAAAATAACAGATTGCCTCCCGCATCAGATATTTTCCCATTACATAGTAGTTGACACTGTTTTAATCATTTCATTTCTTCTAGGCATATGTGTGTATATATATTTTTTTGTTTAAAAATGAAATGTCTTTCACAGAATATTAAAATTTTTTTAAAACAGCTTAACCTTTACAAACATTTTCCATGTCTTTAACTATTTCTGTGTGGCATTATTTTTAACAGCTGGTATAATATTCCACTGTGAGGCCACATCTTGTGAGGCCTCTACTTTTAGCTTGAATTTAGCCTTCTGCTCTCATAAACGGCTCTGTCATGTACATTCCTGTAGCTAAATCTCTGACCATACCCACGATCATATCCTTAGACTAGAGTTTCAAGAAGTGACACGATTGCTTAAAGGAATGTGATTTTTTGTGTGTGCAGGCTAAGTCACTTCAGTCCTGTCCAACTCTTTGTGACCCCATGAACTGTAGCCCACCAGACTTCCTCTATCCATGAGATTTTCCAGGCAAGAATACTGGAGTGGGTTGCCACTTCCTTCTCCAGGGGATCTCCCAACTTAAGGATCAAACCTGAGTCTCTTATGTCTGCTGCATTGGCAGACAGATACTTTACCATTAGAGCCACAATATCCATATTTTAGACATATATTCATATATTTAGGCATGTATAAATGTCCAGAAATCATGAGCTAATTGTCTAAAGTTTAGAGTGCCTCTTCCCCGAGTTCCAAGGTGATGATTTTTCAGAATCTCTGTCAGGAAGCAGGATTCTTTCTGGCAGTGGCCAAGTGATGAGGTTGCACAACTTCTTCCCCAGAAAGCAACTTTAAATCTGGATGAAATGAGCAGAAATAGAATTCTCATCATTCTGGTAACCCATCCATCACACCAGTCTGTCAAGCTGCCCCGCCCTGTGGTACAGAGGTGTTGTCTCAGCAGGGGGAGGGCCCGCCCTTTGCTGCCCAGATCAGAGGGACTTGCTCCATTTGTGGTGGGTGATGCCTGCTCCCAGTGGGTGTTTCTCCAGATCCCTTCTCCCTGTTTCAGTTTACTTTGAATCTTTAAAATATAAAAATAATGTTCTTGAATCATAAATATTTATATTTATTACAGGAAAAGTAAAAAATAAACATAAAGAAAATCAGAAGCACCTATAAGCCCTCTTGGTGTGTATTCTTCTGTAACAGCTGATTTCAGTGAAAGTTTCTGCAGGGACGGAAATGTTCTGTGCTGTTCAGCACAGTAGCCACTGTCCTCATGTGCTTACTGAGCACCTGATGTGGCCAGTGTAAGTGAAGATCTGAATTCTTAATTTTTGTTAATCTTATGAATTTAAATTTAAATATGCAATACACTAGTGGCTATAGTTTAGGCTGCCTCATTTCTATTATTTCTATAATACAGACACATGAATGCATACATGTATAGTTTGAAAAAGCAAAAATAGGGTCATACTTCATACTGTATTTTGTATCCTTTTCCTGGTTAAAAGTGTATCGGAAACAATGTTAATAGGTGACTTGTATTAAACTGAATGGATATACGATAATTGGTTTAACAAAATTTCTGTTGTGCCTTCAGGGTATTTCCAATAAACAACATTGCAGACAATCTTTGGAGCTAAAGTTGTGACATTATTTATGGAGGATAAATTCTTATAATTTGATTTGTTAGGTAAAATTTGATAACCTTTTCCAGACCTCTCTTTCAAAAGTTCTACTAGTGAACATTCTTACCAGCAGTATGTGAATGTATCTCACTATTATTACTGTAATTTTATGTGGAGATAAATGCTGCTGCTGCTAAGTCACTTCAGTCGTGTCCGACTCTGTGTGACCCCATAGACGGCAGCCCACCAGGCTCTCCCGCCCCTGGGATTCTCCAGGCAAGAACACCGGAGTGGGTTGCCATCTCCTTCTCCAATGCATGAAAGTGAAAAGTGAAAGTGAAGTCGCTCAGTCGTGTCCGACTCCTAGCGACCCCATGGACTGCAGCCCACCAGGCTCCTCCGTCCATGGGATTTTCCAGGCGAGAGTACTGGAGTGCGGTGCCATTGCCAATACATGTGCCATAAAATTCACCCTTTTAAAGTATACAGTTCAACGGTTTCTAGTATATTCAGAGTTGTACAACTATCATCACCACCTAATTCCAGAATGTTTTCATGACTCCACGAAGACATCTCATGCCATAAGTAGTCACTCTCCATTCCCGCATTTGAGCTTCTCTGGCGGCTCAGGTAGTATAGAATGCCTGCAATTTGGGAAACCCAGGTTTAATCCCTGGGCTGGGAAGATCCCCTGGAGGAGGGCATGGCAACCCACTCCAGTAATCTTGCCTGGAGAATTCCATGAACAGTGGAGCCTGACAGTCTACAGTCCATGGGGTCACACAGAGTCAGAAACCACTGACTGACTCACACTTTCACTTTTCCCTCCTTCCCTCAGCCCCTGGCAATATCTGCTCTACTCTCTACCTTATGGATTTGCATATTCTGGACATTTCATACTAATGGGATTATTTAATACACAGCCTTTTGTGTCGAGCTTTCTTAACATAATGTTTTCAAGATTTAAGGTTTGTAAACCAGTACTTCATTCCTTTTTATGGCTGAAAAATATTCTGTTGCATGGATATACCATATTTTCTGTATCCATTCATCTTGATGGAGATTTGTTTTCATTTTTTGACTATTATGAATAACGTTTCTGTGAACATCCATGTAAAATTTTCATGTAGACTTTGTGTTCTCATGTCTGTTGGCTATATACCTAGGAGTAGATTTGCTGGATCATGAGGAACGTCTGTATTTGACTCTTTGAGGAACTGCCACACTGTATCCAAAGCAGCTGTGCCATTTTACGTTCCTACCAGCAAGGTGTGAATGTTCCAATTTCTTCACATCGTTTACCTGTTTTATTGTCCATCTTTTTGCTTATAGACATCTTAGTGGTATGAAGCAGTATCTCTTCAGGATTGCAGTTTTCATTTTTCTACTAATTAATGATGTTGGGTATCTTTCATGTGCATATTGGCCATTTAATATCATTTTTGGAGAAATGTTTATTAAAATACTTTGCTAATTATTATTTGGGTTATTTGTCTTTTTATTTTAGAGTTGTAAGTGTTCTTTATATATTCTGGATATACCCTATCAGATACATGATTTACCAGTATTTTTTCTCATTCTGTAGGTTATCTTTTCATTTCCTTACTAATATACATTGAAACACCAAAGCTTTAATTTTGACAGCATCCTGTTATATATCTATATTTTTTTTTGTTCAGTTGTGCTTTTGTTGTCATAGCTAAGAAACCAGTGGCTAATCCAAAGTCACAGAGGTTTACTTCAAAGATTTTATAATTGTAACTCTTATATTTAGATACTTGATCTATTTTGAATTAATTTTTGTATATGATGTGAGTTAGGGATCCAAATTTATTCTTTAGCATGTTGCAGTCCCAGCACTATTTGTTGACAAGAGTATTCTTTCCCCCATTAATTGTCATAGCACCCTGTCAAAAATCAATTGACTATAAATATATACAATTACTTTTGTGCTCTGAATTCTAGTCTATTGATTTATATATCTGTCCTTATGCCACTACCACACAATCTTGAATGCTTTTGTAGTAATTTTGAATTCTGAAAGTATAAATCTTCTTCATTCTTCTGCTTTTTTTTGTTGTTGTTGTTATTTTAGTTCCCTTATACTGCCATACAAATTTAAGGATTAGTTTGTTAATTTTTGCAATAAATCCAGTATGGATTTTGATAGGGATTACAATGAATCTGGAGATCAACTTGAGGATTAATTCATTTCAATAGCAGTGTCTTCCAGTCATGAACATAGAATGTTATTCCAGTTATTTAGGTCTTTAATTTCTTTCAATGATGTTATTAATTTTCAGTGTTCAAGTACCGCACTTCTTTTGTTAAATTTATTACTGAGCCCCTTATTCCTTTTGCTCCAGTGTAAATGAAACTGTCCCAATTTTATTTTTGGATTTTCTATTGATAGTGCATAGAAATACAATAGATTCTTGTGTTTTGATTGTGTATCCTGAAATCTTGAAGATTTTCTCTTTGATTGGCTCTAATGTTTTTTTTTAGTTAGTTCTTTAGAATTTTTGATATACAAGATCATCTAAAATGGCGATGGTTTAATTTCTTCCCAACATAGATTCCTTTGTTTTTTTTTTTGCCTAATTACCTTGGCTAGAAGTGATAGTACAATGTTGAATAGAAATGATGAGAGCAGATTCTATGTCTTGTTCCTATCTAATGTTCCCAGTTAGAGGGATGGCCAGGATTAGTTATTAGGCCAAGAGGAGCTACCCCGCGTCCGAGGTCAGGGGCGACGGCCGGGAGGAGCTACCCCACACCCCAATGCCAGAGGCCAGGGGCCGCGGCCAGGAGGAGCAACCCACGCCCAAGTCCAGGAGAGCGGCCAGGAGGACCAACCCCACGTCCAAGGAGCCATGGCTGCCAAGGTGCAAGAGGGTCTAGAGGAGCTATCCCACGTTGAAGGTCAGGAATGGCGGTGGTAAGGAGATACCCCTCGTCCAAGGTAAGGAGCAGCAGCTGCACTTTGCTGGAGCAGCCGTGAAGAGATACCCCACAGCCAAGAACAGAAAACCAAGTAAGACGGTTGGTGTTGCAAGAGGGCATCAGAGGGCAAACACACTGAAACCATATTCACAGAAAACTAGTCAATCTACTCACACTAGGACCACAGCCTTGTCTAACTCAATGAAACTAAGCCATGCCGGTGGGGCAACCCAAAACGGGCGGATCATGGTGGAGAGATCTGACAGAATGTGGTCCACTGGAGAAGGGAATGGCAAACCACTTCAGTATTCTTGCCTTGAGAACCCCATGAACAGTATGAAAAGGCAAAATGATAGGATACTGAAAGAGGAACGCCCCAGGTCAGTAGGTGCCCAATATGCTACTGGAGATCAGTAGAGAAATAACTCCAGAAAGAATAAAGGGATGGAGTCAAAGCAAAGGAATACCCAGCTGTGGATGTGACTGGTGATAGAGGCAGGGTTCGATGCTGTAAAGCGCAATATTGCATAGGAACCTGGAATGTCAGGTCCAAGAATCAAGGCAAACTGGAAGTGGTCAAACAAGAGATGGCAAGAGTGAATGTCGACATTCTAGGAATCAGCAAACTAAAATGGACTGGAATGGGTGAATTTAACTCAGATGACTATTATATCTACTACTGTTGGCAGGAATCCCTCAGAAGAAATGGAGTAGCCATCATGGTCAACAAGCAATCTCAAAAACAACAGAATGATCTCTGTTCGTTTCCAAGGCAAACCATTCAATATCACAGTAATCCAAGTCTATGCCTCAACGAGTAACACTGAAGAAGCTGAAGTTGAATGGTTCTATGAAGACCTACAAGACCTTTTAGAACTAACACCCAAAAAGATGTCCTTTTCATTATAGGGGACTGTAATGCAAAAGTACAAAGTCAAGAAACAACTGGAGTAACAGGCAAATTTGGCCTTGGAATACAGAATGAAGCAGGGCAAAGACTAATAGAGTTTTGCCAAGAAAATGCACTGGTCATAACAAGCACCCTCTTCCAACAACATAAGAGAAGACTCTATACGTGGACATCACCATATTGTCAACACTGAAATCAGATTGATTATATTCTTTGCAGCCAAAGATGGAGAAGCTCTATACAGTCAGCAAAAACAAGACCAGGAGCTGACTGTGGCACAGATCATGAGCTCCTTATTGCCAAATTCAGACTGAAATTGAAGAAAGTAGGGAAAACCACTAGACCATGCAGGTATGACCTAAATCAAATCCCTTATGATTATACAGTGGAAGTGAGAAATAGATTTAAGGGCCTAGATCTGATAGATAGAGTGACTGATGAACTATGGAATGAGGTTCGTGACATTGTACAGGAGACAGGGATCAAGACCATCCCCATGGAAAGAAATGCAAAAAAGCAAAATGGCTGTGTGGGGAGGCCTTACAAATAGCTGTGAAAAGAAGAGAAGCAAAAAGCAAAGGAGAAAAGGAAAGATATAAGCATCTGAATGCAGATTCCAAAGAATAGCAAGAAGAGATAAGAAAGCCTTCCTCGGTAATCAATGCAAAGAAATAGAGGAAAACAACAGAATGGGAAAGACTAGGGATCTCTTCAAGAAAATTAGAGATACCAAGGGAACATTTCATGCAAAGATGGGCTCAATAAATAACAGAAATGGTATGGACCTAAGAAGCAGAAGCAGAAGATATTAAGAAGAGATGGCAAGAATATACAGAAGAACTGCACAAAAAAGATCTTCACGACCTAGATAATCACGATGGTGTGATCACTGACCTAGAGCCAGACATCCTGGAATGTGAAGTCAAGTGTGCCTTAGAAAGCATCACTACAAACAAAATTAGTGGAGGTGATGGAATTCCAGTTGAGCTCTTTCAAATCCTGAAAGATGATGCTGTGAAAGTGCTGCACTCAATATGCCAGCAAATTTGGAAAACTCAGCAGTGGCCACAGGACTGGAAAAGGTCAATTTTCATTCCAATCCCAAAGAAAGGCAATGCCAAAGAATACTCAACTACAGCACAATTGCATTCATCTCACACACTAGTAAAGTAATGCTCAAAATTCTCCAAGCCAGGCTTCAGCAATATGTGAACCATGAACTTCCTGATGTGCAAGCTGGTTTTAGAAAAAGCAGAGGAACCAGAGATCAAATTGCCAACATCCACTGGATCATGGAAAAAGCAAGAGAGTTCCAGAAAAGCATCTATTTCTGCTTTATTGACTATGCCAAAGCCTTTGACTGTGTGGATCACAGTAAACTGTGGAAAGTTCTGAAAGACATGGGAATACCAGACCACCTGATCTGCCTCTTGAGAAATTTGTATGCAGGTCAGGAAGCAACAGTTAGAACTGGACATGGACCAGCAGACTGGTTCCAAATAGGAAAAGGAGTATGTCAAGGCTGTATATTGTCACCCTGCTTATTTAACTTCCATGCAGAGTACATCATGAGAAATGCTGGGCTGGAAGAAGCACAAGCTGGAATCAAGATTGCCAGGAGAAATATCAATCACCTCAGATATGCAGATGACACCACCCTTATGGCAGAAAGTGAAGAGGAACTAAAAAGCCTCTTGATGAAAGTGAAAGTGGAGAGTGAAAAAGTTGGCTTAAAGCTCAACATTCAGAAAACGAAGATCATGGCATCTGGTCCCAGCACTTCATGGGAAATAGATGGGGAAACAGTGTTTATTCAGATTTTATTTTGGGGGGCTCCAAAATCACTGTAGATGGTGACTGGAGCCATGAAATTAAAAGACGCTTACTCCTTGGAAGGAAAGTTATGACCAACCTAGATAGCATATTCAAAAGCAGAGACATTACTTTGCCAACAAAGGTCCGTCTAGTCAAGGCTATGGTCTTTCCTGTGGTCATGTATGGATGTGAGAGCTGGACTGTGAAGAAGGCTGAGCGCCGAAGAATTGATGCTTTTGAACTGTGGTGTTGGAGAAGACTCTTGAGAGTCCCTTGGACTGCAAGGAGATCCAACCGGTCCATTCTGAAGGAGATCAGCCCTGGGATTTCTTTGGAAGGAATGATGCTAAAGCTGAAACTCCAGTACTTTGGCCATCTCATGCGAAGAGTTGACTCATTGGAAAAGACTTTGATGCTGGGAGAGTTTGGTGGCCGGAGGAGAAGGGGACAACAGAGGATGAGATGGCTGGATGGCATCATGGACTCGATGGACATGAGTCTGGGTGAACTCCGGGAGTTGGTGATGGACAGGGAGGCCTGGCGTGCTGTAATTCATGGGGTCACAAAGAGTCGGACACGACTGAAACTGAAGTGAACTGAACTGGCCAGTATTAGGTATTATTTGATGACTGTTTTTATACTCTAGGAGTCTGACTGATGAGGTGGAGTTACTGCTTGGTTCCTCCAAGGGAAGGAGGAATAATAAAAAATTTAAAAAAAAATCACAATAAAAATTCCATTTGTCCTATGCGGGAGGCTTAGCATAGTAGTTACCAGATAAGACATATTTTAATTGAAGAATCTATTCATATAACATCTAGGTGCCAAGAATTTTGATTAACATCTAGTATGTATGTGTTTATTATTTTAAATAAAATTTAAAATGTCCCTACTAAATTAAATTTTTCACCCTATATTTCTACATTTTTTTATTTCCCACTGTATACTTCAGGCACTGTGTAGGATCACAGAGATAAATTAAACACAGGTCATGCCCTTAGGGTGCTTGGAGAAGTCTTTTGGGGAAGACAGACAGAAAACAGGAAGTTTAGTATTCTAGCAAGTTGTTCCCATCAAAGGGAAACGTGTCAGAAGAGGTGGGCTCACCGTTAAGAGTTTTTGGATCTCAGTTTGGATCTCATTCATCTTCTACCCCAAAGAAATCAAAGAATTTTCAAACTAGAGGCTTTTAAGTCCTTTTATCTGACCTCACATTTTTCAATAGGAGGAACCTCTTACCTTATTCAACAATTCTGTTGTCTCTTATTAGCAACTCTTCTCCTCATCTTTCTCTCAAATGTTATCGCACACACAGACATACACATGCACAATATTTTCCGTAGAGAGGCAGTCCATGTTCAGTCCACTTCCTGGCTCCATGTGTTGTGTCTGGCTGGGGTAATATAACACCACCCCCATGTTCATCTTCAGGGTGACTTGTCTAGGATTTCTGCTTCACTTTGCCCTCGAAGACTATTCAGCATTGTCCTTCTGATAGGTGTTAATGACGTGGAATTGACAAGGACAGGGACATTATCTGACTCTAAATCTGAGTGACCCAGAGTCTGTGAGAGGATTCCTGTTCTATTTAATAGTACATTCAACATTTTTTTGTAAAGAGCATATTCCATCCATTTTAACTTTGTCAATTCGGAGGATTAACTAGGATGCATATAAAGACATACCTGTTTGCTTGCTGTAGTCATCTTTCTAGAAAAGAATGCAAGTGGTGCTAACAAGAGCAATTAGATAAACCCAAGTCTTAAAAATGTTTACAGAGGCTTTTAAAAAATACAACAGTTCAGATGGTAGGGAGCATGTGCTTCCATTTTAACTTGGATTTTTAAAAGAAACCTTTATTCTGGCTTTGTTATATATTCAGTTCAGTTCAGTCGCTCAGTCATGTTAAACTCTTTGCAACCCCATAAATCGCAGCATGCCAGGCCTCCCTGTCCATCACCAACTCCCGGAGTTCACTCAGACTCATGTCCATCGAGTCAGTGATGCCATCTAGCCATCTCATCCTCTGTCGTCCCCTTCTCCTCCTGCCCTCAATCCCTCCAGCATCAGAGTCTTTTCCAATGAGTCAACTCTTCGCATGAGATGGCCAAAGTACTGGAGTTTCAGCTTCAGCATCATTCCTTCCAAAGAAATCCCAGGGCTGATCTCCTTCAGAATGGACTGGTTTGATCTCCTTGCAGTCCAAGGGACTCTCAAGAGTCTTCTCCAACACCACAGTTCAAAAGCATCAATTCTTCGGCGCTCAGCCTTCTTCACAGTCCAGCTCTCACATCCATACATGACCACAGGAAAGACCATAGCCTTGACTAGACGGACCTTTGCTGGCAAAGTAATGTCTCTGCTTTTGAATATGCTATCTAGGTTGGTCATAACTTTTCTTTCAAGGAGTAAGCGTCTTTTAATTTCATGGCTGCAGTCACCATCTGCAGTGCTTTTGGAGCCCAGAAAAATAAAGTCTGACACTGTTTCCACTGTTTCCCCATCTATTTCCCATGCAGTGATGGGACCAGATGCCATGATCTTTGTTTTCTGAATATTGAGTTTTAAGCCAACTTTTTCACTCTCCACTTTCACTTTCATCAAGAGGCTTTTTAGTTTCTCTTTACTTTCTGCCATAAGGGTGGTGTCATCTGCATATCTGAGGTTATTGATATTTCTCCCAGCAATCTTGATTCCAGCTTGTGCTTCTTCCAGCCCAGCATTTCTCATGATGTACTCTGCATAGAAGTTAAATAAGCAGGGTAAAAATATAACAGCTTTGATGTACTCCTTTTCCTATTTGGAACCAGTCTGTTGGTCCATGTCCAGTTCTAACTGTTGCTTCCTGACCTGCATACAGACTTCTCAAGAGGCAGATCACGTGGTCTGGTATTCCCATCTCTTTCTGAATTTTCCACAGTTTCTTGTGATCCACACAGTCAAAAGCTTTGGCATAGTCAATAAAGCAGAAATAGATGTTTTTCTGGAACTCTCTTGCTTTTTCCATGATCCAGCGGATGTTGGCAATTTGATCTCTGGTTCCTCTGCCTTTTCTAAAACCAGCTTGCACATCAGGAATTTCACGGTTCACATATTGATGAAGCCTAGCTTGGAGAATTTTGAGCCTTACTTTACTAGCGTGTAAGATGAATGCAGTTGTATGGTAGTTTGAGCACTCTTTGGCATTGCCTTTCTTTGGGATTGGAATGAAAACTGACCTTTTCCAGTCCTGTGGCCACTGCTGAGTTTTCCAGATTTGCTGGCATTGAGTGCAGCACTTTCACAGCATCATCTTTCAGGATTTGAAAGAGCTCAACTGGAATTCCATCACCTCCACTAACTTTGTTTGTAGTGATGCTTTCTAAGGCACACTTGACTTCACATTCCAGGATGTCTGGCTCTAGGTCAGTGATCACACCATCGTGATTATCTGGGTTGTGAAGATCTTTTTTGTGCAGGTCTTCTGTATATTCTTGCCATCTCTTCTTAATATCTTCTGCTTCTGTTAGGTCCATTCCATTTCTGTCCTTTATTGAGCCCATCTTTGCATGAAATGTTCCCTTGGTATCTCTAATTTTCTTGAAGAGATCCCTAGTCTTTCCCATTCTGTTGTTTTCCTCTATTTCTTTGCATTGATTACTGAAGAAGGCTTTCTTATCTCTTCTTGCTATTCCCTGGAACTCTGTATTCAGATGCTTATATCTTTTCTTTTCTCCTTTGCTTTTTGCTTCTCTTCTTTTCACAGCTATTTGTAAAGCCTCTTCAGACAGCCATTTTGCTTTTTTGCATTTCTTTCCATGGGGATGGTCTTGATCCCTGTCTCCTGTGCAATGTCACGAACTTTCATCCATAGTTCATCAGGCACTCTATCTATCAGATCTAGGCCCTTAAATCTGTTTCTCACTTCCACTGTATAATCATAAGGGATTTGATTTAGGTCATACCTGCATGGTCTAGTGGTTTCCCCTACTTTCTTCAATTTCAGTCTGAATTTGGCAGTAAGGAGTTCATGATCTGTGCCACAGTCAGCTCCTGGTCTTATTTTTGTTGACTGTATAGAGCTTCTCCATCTTTGGCTGCAAAGAATATAATCAATCTGATTTTGGTGTTGACCACTTGTATATTAATATTACAATTAAAATAACATCAGGTTGCTTTTGAAAATTTGTTTTATTGAAGGATAATTGCTTTACAGAATTTTGTTGCTTTCTGTCAAACTTTAACATGAATCAGCCATAGGTATACATATATCCCCTCCCTTTTGGGCCTTCCTCCCATCCTCTCCGCATCCCACCCCTCTAGATTGATCCAGAGCCCCTGTTTGAGTTTTCTGAGCCATACAGCAAATTCCATTGGCTATCTATGTTACATATGGTAATGTAAGTTTCCATGTTACTCTTTCCATACATCTCACCCTCTCCTGCCCTATCCCCATGTCCATAAGTTTATTCTCTCTGTCTCTTTCTCCATTGCTGACTTGTTAATAAAGTCTTCAGAACCATTTTTCTAGATTTCGTATATGTGTGTTAGAATACAATATTTATCTTTCTCTTTCTGACTCACTTCACTTTGTATAATAGGTTCTATGTTCATCCACCTCATCAGAACTGACTCAAATGTGTTCCTTTTTATGGCTGAATAATATTCCATTGTGTATATATACCACATCTTTTTTATCCATTCAGCTGTCAATGGGCATCTAGGTTTCTTCTGTGTTCCACCTATTGTAAATAGTGCTTCAGTGAACAATAGGATACATGTGTCTTTTTCGACCCTGGTTTCCTCAGGTTATATGCCTAGGAGTGGGATTTCTGGGTCATATGGTGGTTTTATTCCTAGTGTTTTAAGGAATCTCTATACCATCTTCCATAGTGGCTGTATCAATTTACATTCCCACCAACAGTGCAAGAGTGTTCCCTTTTCTCCACACCCTCTCCAGCATCTATTGTTTGTAGACTTTTTGATGATGGCCATTCTAACGAGTGTGAGGTGATATCTCATTGTGGTTTTGATTTGCATTTCTCTAATAATGAGCGATGTTGAACATCTTTTCATGTGTTTGTTAGCCATCTGTATGTCTTCTTTGGAGAAATGTCTGTTTAGGTCTTTTTCCCACTTTTTGATTGAGGTGTTTGTTTTCCTGGTATTGAGTTGTATGAGCTGCTTGTATATTTTGGAAATTAACATTTTGTCACTTGTTTCATTTGCTATTATTTTCTTCCATTCTGAGGGTTGTCTTTTCATCTCGCTTATAGTTTCCTTTGCTGTGCAAAAGTTTTTAAGTTTAATCAGGTCCCCCCTGTTTACTTTTGTTTTTATTTCTGTTACTCTAGCAGGTGGGTCATAGAGGATCTTGCTTTGATTTATGTCATTGAGTGTTCTGCCTATATTTTCCTCTAAGCATTTTATAGTTTCTGGTCTTACATTTAGGTCTTTAATCCATTTTGAGTTTATCTTTGTGTATCGTGTTAGGAAGTATTCTAATTTCATTCTTTTATATGTAGCTGTCCAGTTTTCCCAGCATCGTTTATTGAAGAGGCTGTCTTTGCTCCATTGTTTATTCTTGCCTCCTTTGTCAAAAATGAGGTACCCGTAGGTGCATGGGTTTATTTCTGAGGTTTCTGTCTTGTTCCATTGTTCTATCTTGTTGCATTGGTCTGTTTTTGTGCCAGTACCATACTGTCTTGATGACTGTAGCTTTCTAGTATAATCTGAAGTCAGGAAGGTAGATGCCTCCAGTCCCATTCTTCTTTCTCAAGACTGCTTTGGCTATTTGGGGGCTTTTGTGTTTCCATACAAACTGTGAAATTTTTTGTTCTAGTTCTGTGGCAAATGCCATTGGTAATTTGATAGGGATTGCATTGAATCTGTAGATTGCATTTGGTAGTATATTCATTTTCACAATATTGATTCTTCCTACCCAGGAACATGGAGTACCTCTCCATCTATTTATGTCCTCTTAGATTTCTTTCATTAGTGTCTTATAATTTTCTGTGTACAGTTCTTTTGTCTCCTTAGGTAAGTTTATTCCTAGATATTTAATTCTTTTTGTTGCAGTGGTGAATGGGATCTATTCATCAATTTCTCTTTCTGATTTTTCATTGTTAATATATAGAAATGCAAGTGGTTTCTGTGTATTGATTTTGTATCCTGCAACCTGCTAAATTCACTGATTAGCTCTGGTAATTTTCTGATACTATCTTTAGGGTTTTCTATGTACCATATCATGTCATCTGCAAACAGTGAGAGCTTTACTTTTTCTTTTATGATCTGAATTTTTTATATATTTTTCTTCTCTGATTGCTGTAGCTAGGACTTCCAGAACTATGTTGAATAATAGTGGTGAAAGTGGACACCCTTGTTTTGTTCCTGATCATAGGGGGAATGCTTTCAGTTTCTCACCACTGAAAATAATGTTTGCTGTAGGCTTATCATATATTGCCAAAGAATTGATGCTTTTGAACTGTGGTATTGGAGAAGACTCTTGAGAGTCCCTTGGACTGCAAGGAGATCCAACCAGTCCATTCTGAAGGAGATCAGCCCTGGGATTTCTTTGGAAGGAATGATGCTAAAGCTGAAACTCCAGTACTTTGGCCACCTCATGCGAAGAGCTGACTCATTGGAAAAGACTCTGATGCTGGGAGGGATTGGGGGCAAGAGGAGAAGGGGACGACAGAGGATGAGATGGCTGGATGGCATCACTGACTCTATGGACATGAGTCTGAGTGAACTCCGGGAGTTTGTGATGGATAGGGAGGCCTGGCGTGCTGCAGTTCATGGGGTCACAAAGAGTTGGACATGACTGAGTGGCTGATCTGATCTGATCTGACGTTGAGGTAGGTTCCTTCTATGCCCATTTTTTGAAGAGTTTTAATCATAAAAAGGTGCTGAATTTTGTCAAAGGCTTTTTCTGCATCTGTTGAGATTATCATATGGTTTTTATATTTCAATTTGTTAATATGGTATATCACATTGATTGATTTGTGTATATTGAATAATCCTTGCATTCCTGGAATAAACACACTTTATTATGATGTATAAGCTTTTTGATGTATTGCTGAATTCTGTTTGCTAAAATTTTGTTGAGGATTTTTGCATCTATGTTCAACAGTGATATTGGCCTGTAGTTTTCTCTTTTTGTGTTGTCTTTGTCTGGTTTTAGTATCAGAGTGATGGTGACCTTGTAGAATGAGTTTGGAAGTGTTCCTTCCTCTGCAATTTTTTGAAAGAGTTTCAGAAGGATAGGCATTATCTCTTCTCTAAATGCTTGATAGAATTCTCCTGTGAAGCCATCTAGTCCTGGGCTTTTATTTTGGGGGAGATTTTTGATCACAGCTTCAATTTCAGTGCTTGTAATTGGGTTGTTCATAATTTCTATTTCTTCCTGGTTTGGGCTTGGAAGATTGAACTTTTCTAAAAATCTGTCCATTTCTTCCAGGTTATCCATTTTATTGCCATATCAGATCAGATCAGTTACTCAGTCATGTCCAACTCTTTGCGACCCCATGAACTGCAGCACGCCAGGCCTCCCTGTCCATCACCAACTCTCGGAGGTCCCTGAGACTCCCATCCATCGAGTCATTGATGCCATCCAGCCATCTCACCCTCTGTCGTCCCCTTCTCCTCCTGCCCCCAATCCCTCCCAGCATCAGAGTCTTCTCCAATGAGTCAACTCTTCACATGAGGTGGCCAAAGTATTGGAGTTTCAGCTTTAGCATCATTCCTTCCAAAGAAATCCCAGGGCTGATCTCCTTCAGAATGGACTGGTTGGATCTCCTTGCAGTCCAAGGGACTCTCAAGAGTCTTCTCCAACACCACAGTTCAAAAGCATCAATTCTTTGGCCCTCAGCCTTCTTCACAGTCCAGCTCTCACATCCATACATGACTATTGGAAAAACCATAGCCTTGACTAGACGGATCTTTGTTGGCAAAGTAATGTCTCTGCTTTTGAATATGAGATCTAGGTTGGTCATAACTTTTCTTTCAAGGAGTAAGCGTCTTTTAATTTCATGGCTGCAGTCACCATCTGCAGTGCTTTTGGAGCCCAGAAAAATAAAGTCTGACACTGTTTCCACTGTTTCCCCATCTATTTCCCATGAAGTGATGGGACCGGATGCCATGATCTGTTGTTCATAATAGTCTCATATAATCCTTTGTATTTCTGCATTGTCTGTTGAAACCTCTCCTTTTTCATTTCTAATTTTGTTGACTTGATTCTTCTCTCATCATGTTATTTTTTTATCATTCCACTGGTAAAATGGAACGTGAACTTTTTGGTGTTAGGCCGAAAGGAAATAAGTCGTCCCTATAAACCTTTCAAGTTTAATTGTTTCAAACAAATATGGAGTTCTAGTTTCCTTTTTTCTTTTTACTACAATGCATTTTATACTTGGATTATGTGAGGGTGAGATAAGGATGCAGCAGTGCTTTCTGGTTCACACTGTTACTGCATATGATACAGCAGCCAATTCAATCAAAAAGGAAATAGGAAAATAAGTACTCTATTTGTGCCTCGTAAGCGGTTTATAAAGTCCCCTCTAGTCCCTACAATTAAATGTTGGCATCTCTCCTTGCAGGCTTCTAAAATGAAATTTAAAAGTGGAGCAAACAGCATTTTAAAACCAAGCACATATACTGTGTAGGGACAAATCCAGTAAAGAATCACAGCACTGCAGGCAGTCATTTGATTCAGTGCTGTGAGAAATGCTACAGAGAGGGAAATGGATGGGGCTGGGGAGCCTGGGAAATTCCAGGCCATTGAAAGGCTCTGTTGATTTGCTCATGTTGGGGGCAGTTGTGGTGGGGAGTGGAGGAGATGTGAGCCTGAAACATTCCAGGCCATTGAAAGGCTCTGTTGATTTGCTCATGTTGGGGGCAGTTGTGGTGGGGAGTGGAGGAGATGG
The DNA here is from genome assembly GCA_935064755.1 of Tragelaphus eurycerus. NCBI lineage: Eukaryota > Metazoa > Chordata > Mammalia > Artiodactyla > Bovidae > Tragelaphus > Tragelaphus eurycerus. The sequence continues at coordinate 4,808,122 of CAKXYN010000111.1, read as the reverse complement.
GTTGGTGGAAAGCAGAGCTTTGCCTCTTGTGTGTGACAAAGGCATCGGTAAGGCAGATTGTCACTAAGTTCCTCTTTACCTCCGTCAGAGCCTGGTGGGCTGACATCTATGGGGTCACGCAGAGTCGGACACGACTGAAGTGACTTAGCAGCAGCAGCAGCAAGCCCATGAGTGGCCTGGAACTTGCTCCGGGGAAGGCATGGAGAGCCATTTCTAGAAAAGGGGGTGGCACCATGTGGACAAAGGAGTGTTTGGTTGAGAGTCAGAAACTGGAGTCCTGAGCTTGGTCCTTCCGGCTTCCATTCTGTGACCCTGGATAAGTCGCCTTACTCTAAGCTGTGGTTTCCATATTGCAACATGCAGGGCTGGCCTAAGTACATGATGCCCAGCTTCCCAAACCAGATCTCCAAGCCCCCATTTACCAGCTCAGAGGCTGTCCAAGTACCAACACTGGGGTTCCTGGCCTCTGTCCGCCATAGAGAGCAGCCACGACTTCCTCTCATAGTTGTACTTCTGCAAGCTGTTGCTTGAACAAAGCCATGCTGGAAAGTGAAAATTATTTGGTGGTCTGATCTCAAGGATCTTCTTGTTCTTACATTCCAGCTGACTCTGTGACATCCTGTCCCTGCTGAATGTGACAGGGGTCAGGAATACCCATTGTCCCGGCCTCTCCCATCTTGGCCAGGAAACACTAGGGATGTGTATCTTCAGCAAAAGAAACACAGCTCATGAGTGAACGTGAAACTGCAGTGAGGAAAGGAGTCTTTGTTTGTGGGATTTCAGCCTCTGACTTGTGGACAGATCAGTTCACTCTCTTTGGATGTAGTTTCCCATTTTCTCCAAGCCTGGGGCCTGGATCCTGTCTGTGGTCATGTGGTGTTGAGGGCAGCTGCAACCTGTACCCCTCTACCCTAGTTAGCTTTCCACAGGTGCTGTCCAGGTGCTGAGTCCTGACCTTTACTGGTGTCTCTGAGATTAAGGCAATGACAGCCACCTGTCAGCTGTAAGTTGAGGTTTTGAGCACTGGGCCTCTCACAAGAGTCACTTGCTCGTTGGTGTTAACTAAGTTTTTTCTCCCTTGTTAAGTCATTAGTTTTCTGGTCCCTATCTTGGGACCCTTCTCCTTTCACTTATTCATTACGTGCCTCCCTCTGCAACAAACTTTCCTCCATCTCTTTTGGAATCATAGTATGTATGCTCTTATGTTGCCAGAACTGAACATTTAGGGATTAGTCCTTCAATTTCCCTGCTGTTTCGAGAAAATCATGCCTTTTGTATGCCTTACTTATCCCAAGCTGTCCTGGTGAGAACAGAAGCCCATGAGGAAGGTTTGGCAGAGGAAACCATCATGATAGACCTATTTTAATTGAGCAGTGTATAACTGGAGACCCAGGGAGTGTTAAGCAGTTTAATTAATGTTTATGAGGAATGAAGACTTCCCATTTAAAAATGAAAATGTGGGCCTTACATATCCATATCCATTTCTCCATTGTGTTTTTGTTCCCTTCACATGCTTTGTAACTTAGCAGACTCTCCTTGAGTACCCTGATGAGACTAAGCACCTTCCTGAGCATGGGGCTGTCAGAAGTGAATGAACCCAGGCTTTGCCCTCAAGAAGCATGTGTCTGGGGTCGGGCAGGAGCTGAGAACTTAGTCTGCAGTGGTTACTGCATGTTCAAGAAGGTCCTAGGAGCTAGGGACACTCAGGATGGGTATTCACATGCTCCTGGCTGGGCCAGGAAGGGTTCCTGAGGGAGCTACCCCAGGGGGATGCTCCAGGAAGGAAGGGGATCATTCCAGGGAGGGGCAATGGACTTGGTAGGGTTGGTAAAGTGTAGGAACCCAGAATTGGAATTCCAAAGAAAGTTCAAACTACCACACAGTTGCACTCATTTCACATGCTAGCAAGATAATGCTTAAAATCCTTCAAGCTAGTTTTCAGCAGTACATGAACTGAGAACTTCCAGATGTACAAGCTGTGGAATAGTCTTAAACAGATAGAACATACCAGACCACCTTACCTGTCTCCTGAGAAACCTGTATACAGGTCAAGAAGCAACCGTAAGAAACTTACACGGCAATTTGATCTCTGGGTCCTTTGCCTTTTCTAAATCCAACTTGTACATCTGAAAGTTCTTGGTTTGGCATTGCCTTTCTTTGGAATTGGAATGAAAACTGACCTTTTGCAGTCCTACGGCCACTGCTGAGTTTTCCAAATTTGCTGGCATATTAAGTGCAACACTTTCATAGCATCATCTGTTAGGAGTTGAAATAGCTTTGCTGGAATTCCATAACCTCCACTGGCTTTGTTCCTACAGATGCTTCTTAAGGCCCATTTGACTTCACACTTGAGGAAGTCTAGCTCTAGGTGAGAGACCCACAGCATCATGGTTTTCTTGGTCATTAAGACCTTTTTTGTACAGTTCTGTGTATTCTTGCCACCTCTTCTTGATATCTTCTGCTTCTGTTAGGTCCATACCATTTCTGTCCTTTATTGTGCCTATCTTTGCATGAAATATCCCCTTGGTATCTCTAACTTTCTTGAAGAGATCTCTAGCTTTTCCGATTCCATTGTTTTCCTCTATTTCTTTGCACTGTTCACATGTGAAAAGGCAAGAAGTTAGTACACTGAAAAATGTACTCCCCAGGTTGGTATGTGTCCAATATGCTGCTGGAGAAGAGCAGAGAAGCTCCAGAAAAAATGAAGAGACTGAGCCAAAGCACACACCCGTATGGATGTGTCTGGTGGTGAAAGTTAAGTCCAATGCTGTAAAAAACAATATTGTATAGGATCCTGAAATGTTAGGTCCATGAATCAAGGTAAATTGGAAGTGGTCAAACAGCAATTGGAAAGAGTGAACATTGACATTTTAGGTATCAATGAACTAAAATGGACTAGAGTGGGCAAATTTAATTCAGATGACCGTTACATGTATTACTGTGGGTAAGAATCCCTTAGAAGAAATTGAGTAGCCCTCATAGTCAACAAACTCTGAAATGCAGTACTTGTGTGCAATCTCAAAAACAGCAGAATGATCTCAGTTCGTTCCCAATGCAAACCTTTCAATATCACAGTAATCCAAGTCCCCAACCACTAATGCCAAGGAAAATGAAGTTGAACTCTGTGAGGACCTACAAGACCTTCTAGAACTAATGCCAAAAAAAAGATGTCCTCTTCATCATAGAGGACTGGAATGCAAAAGTTAGGAAGTCAAGAGATACCTGGAGTAACAGGTAAGTTTGGCCTCAGAGTACAAAACGAAGCAGGGCAAAAAAGCTAAAGAGTTTTGCCAAAAAAAAAATGTACTTTCATAGCAAACCTTCTTCCAGCAACACAAGAGACAGCTCTACACATGATGGTCAATACCATAATCAGATGGATTATATTCTTTGAAGCTGAAGATGAAAAAGATCTATACAGTCAGCAAAAGCAAGACCTGGAGCTGACTGTGGCTCAGATCCTGGACTCATTATTGCAAAATTCAGGCTCAAATTGAAGAAAGTAGGGAAAACCACTATGCCATTCAGGTATGACCTAAATCAAATCCCTTCTGATTATACAGTGGAGGCGACAAATAGATTCAAGGGGCTAGATCTGGTAGACAGTGCCTGAGGAACTACAGACAGAGGTTCATAACATTTACAGGAGGCGATGATCAAGATCATCCCAAGAAAAAGAAATACAAAAAAGGAAAAATGGCTGTCTGAGGAGGCCTTACAAATAGCTGAGAAAAGAAGAGAAGCAAAATGCAAAGGAGAAAAGGGAAGATATACCCATCTGAAGGCAGAGTTCCAAAGAATAGCAAAGAAAGATAAGAAAGGCTTCTCATGTGAATAATGCAAACAAATAGAGGGCGAAATACATTCACCTGAATCTCTTACAAAAATGGACCCACAGCATGAACTTACTAAGATGTAGTCGTCATATTTTAGGCAAGTGGCATATTTTTTATTTTCTATAAGCGGTTTCTTAGACTGTGTATCTGTTAGCTGTTGAAATAATAATCAGATCAGATCAGATTAGTCGCTCAGTCGTGTCTGACTCTTTTCGACCCCATGAATCGCAGCACACCAGGCCTCCCTGTCCATCACCAACTCCCGGAGTCCACTCAGACTCACATCCATTGAGTCAGTGATGCCATCCAGCCATCTCATCCTCTGTCATCCCCTTCTCCTCTTACCCCCAATCCCTCCCAGCATCAGAGTCTTTTCCAATGAGTCAACTCTTCACATCAGGTGGCCAAAGTACTGGAGTTTCAGCTTTAACATCATTCCTTCCAAAGAAATCCCAGGGCTGATCTCCTTCACGATGGACTGGTTGGATCTCCTTGCAGTCCAAGGGACTCTCAAGAGTCTTCTCCAACACCACAGTTCAAAAGCATCAATTCTTCGGCACTCAGCCTTCTTCACAGTACAACTCACATCCATACATGACCACTGGAAAAACCATAGCCTTGACTAGACAAACCTTTGTTGGCAAAGTAATGTCTCTACTTTTGAATATGCTATCTAGGTTGGTCATAACTTTCCTTCCAAGGAGTAAGTGAAGTGAAGTTGCTCAGTCGTGTCCGACTCTTTGCGACCCCATGGACTGTAGCCTATCAGGCTCCTCCGTCCATGGGATTTTCCAGGCAAGAGTGCTGGAGTGGATGGCCACTTCCTTCTCCAGGGGATCTTCCCAACCCAGGAATCGAACCAGGGTCTCCCGCATTGAAGGCAGATGCTTTACCATCTGAGCCACCAGGGAAGCCCTCCAAGGAGTAAGCATCTTTTAATTTCATGGCTGCTGTCACCATCTGCAGTGATTTTGGAGCCCCCCAAAATAAAGTCTGACACTGTTTCCACTGTTTCCCCATCTATTTCCCATGAAGTGATGGGATCAGATGCCATGATCTTTGTTTTCTGAATGTTGAGCTTTAAGCCAACCTTTTCACTCTCCACTTTCACTTTCATCAAGAGGCTTTTTAGTTCCTCTTCACTTTCTGCCACAAGGGTGGTGTCATCTGCATATCTGAGGCTATTGATATTTCTCCCAGCAATCTTGATTCCAACTTGTGTTTTTTCCAGTCCAGCATTTCTCATGATGTACTCTGCATAGAAGTTAAATAAACATGGTGACAATATACAGCCTTGACGTACTCCTTTTCCTATTTGAAACCAGTCTGTTGTTCCATGTCCAGTTCTAACTGTTGCTTCCTGACCTGCATACAAATTTCTCAAGAGGCAAATCAGGTGGTCTGGTATTCCCATCTCTTTCAGAATTTTCCACAGGTTCTTGTGATCCACACAGTCAAAGGCTTTGGCATAGTCAATAAAGCAGAAATAGATGCTTTTCTGGAACTCTCTTGCTTTTTCCATGATCCAGCGGATGTTGGCAATTTGATCTCTGGTTCCTCTGCCTTTTCTAAAACCAGCTTGCACATCAGGAAGTTCATGGTTCACATATTGCTGAAGCCTGGCTTGGAGAATTTTGAGCATTACTTTACTGGTGTGTGAGATGAGTGCAATTGTGTGGTAGTTTGAGTATTCTTTAGCATTTCCTTTCTTTGGGATTGGAATGAAAATTGACCTTTTCCAGTCCTGTGGCCACTACTGAGTTCTCCAAATTTGCTGGCATATTGAGTGCAGCACTTTCACAGCATCATCTTTCAGGATTTGGAATAGCTCAACTGGAATTCCATCACCTCCACTAACTTTGTTCATAGTGATGCTTTCTAAGGCCCACTTGACTTCACATTCCAGGATGTCTGGCTCTAGGTCAGTGATCACACCATCGTGATTATCTGGGTCATGAAGATCTTTTTTGTACCGTTCTTCTGTGTACTATTGCCACCTCTTCTTAATATCTTCTGCTTCTGTTAGGCCCATACCATTTCTGTCCTTTATTGAGCCCATCTTTGCATGAATAATACTGGATAACAAATACTCTGAAATGCAATAGCTTAGAACAGTGGTTTATAATTACTCTGCAGTGGAAGGTTGGCTAAGGAGCTTGGCTGCTCCACTTTGGACTTCAGTGAGCAACTGAGCTTCAAGCTTTGGCCCTGGCTGGGCCTGCAGGTTGGTTCACATCTGCTCCATGTGTGGTCCAGCCTGAGGGTAGCAGCCATCCTAGGGCAGCTTCTGCAAGGCTGTGCCAGAGCTGGAAGGGACAAGAGGAATCCTGAAAGATTTCTTAAAGCCTGGGCTCCTGCAGTCAATGCAAGGCCAGGCCAGCAAGCCCAAGGTCAAGGGGCCAGGGATTCTGATTTTTCTTGAAGGGAGGAGCTGCAGTGTCTCTTGGGAAAGGCTGTGCACACAGGGAGCAGGGATGCTTTGGGGCCAACAGTAGGGAGCCGTGGGCCGTGCTGGCGTTTCTTCCTAATGCAGATTCTAGAGGGGAGTTTCCAGGCAGGGTGAAGCCAACATTCACCTGAACAGGGTGACTCCAGGGGCCTGGCTTCAATTAGTGTCCTTCCTGTGCTTGTCCCAGCACCGACCTTAAGCCTTTGTAAATGCCTGCTTTCTTCTGCTTCTCAGAGTTTGGGGGAAGACTGCACATTTCAGGGAAAATGGACTGGTGTGAGTTTGAATCTTCAAAGTAGGGATGAGCACAGGCCTGTAATAACCCTTTCTGGAAGGATGGGAGAGAAAAGGAGGTCCCACTGCAGGAGCACTGGGCAGCCTCTCTCAGACTCACCAGGCTGTGATGACCATGACCTTGTGAGCAGAGGTGAACTCCACGAGAAGTCTTACTGTTTAGACCCAAGGTTAAAATGTCTTCCCTTTGTTGTTGTTCAGTCACTAAGTTGTGTCTGACTCTTTGTGACCCTGTGGACTGCAGCACACCAACCTCCTCTATTCTTCACTATCTCCCAGAGTTTGCTCAAATTCATGTCCATTGAGTTGGTGATGCTATCCAATTACCTCTTCCTCTACCACCCTCTTCTCCTGCTGCTGCTGCTTAGTCACTTCAGTCGTGTTCAACTCTGTGCGACCCCATAGACAGCAGCCCATCAGGCTCCCCATCCCTGGGATTCTCCAGGCAAGAACACTGGAGTGGGTTGCCATTTCCTTCTCCAGTGCATGAAAATGAAAAGTGAAAGTGAAGTCGCTCAGTCATGTCCGACTCTTAGCGATCCCATGGACTGCAGCCCACCAGGCTCCTCCATCCATGGGATTTTCCAGGCAAGAGTACTGGAGTAGGGGTGCCATTGCCTTCTCTGCTTCTTCTCCTACCCTCAATCTTTCCCGGCATCAGGATCTTTTCCAGTGAGTCAGCTCTTGGCATTAGGTAGCTGAAGTACTGGGGCTTCAGCATCAGTCCTTCCAATGAATATTCAAGGTTGATTTCCTTTAGAATTGACTGGTTTGATCTCCTTGCAGTCCAAGGGACTCTCAAGAGTCTTCTCCAGCACCACAATTTGAAAGCATCAATTCTTCAGTGCTCAGCCTTTTCTATTGTCCAGCCCTCACATCCATATATGACTACAGAAAAACCATAGCTTTGACTATATGGACCTTTGTCTGCAAAGTGATGTCTTTGCTTTTTAATATGTTGTCTAGTTTTGTCATAGCTTTTCTTCCAAGAAGCAAGCATCTTTTAATTTCATGGATGCAGTCACTGTCCATGGTGATTTTTGGAGCCAAAAAAATAAAATCTGTCATTGCTTCCACTTTTCCCCCTTTCTATTTGCCATGAAGTGATGGGACCAGATGCTATGATCTTTATTTTTTGAATGTTGAATTTTAAGCCAGCTTTTTCAGTTTCCTCTTTCACCCTCATCAAGCGGCTCTTTAGTTCCTCTTTGCTTTCTGCCATTAGAGTGGTATCATCTACATATCTGAGATTGTTGATTTTTTTCCCAGCAATCTTGATTCCAGCTTGTGATTCATCTAGCCCAGAATTCACATCATGTATTCTGCATATAAGTTAAACAGGGTGAGAATATACAGCCTTGCTGTACTCCTTTCCCAATTTTGAACCAATCAGTTGTTCCATGTAAGGTTCTAACTGTTGCTTCTTGACCTGCATTCAGGTTTTTTCAGGAGACAGGTAAGGTGGTTTGGTATTCCCATCTCTTTAAGAGTTTTCCACAGTTTATTCTGATCCATTCAGTCAAAGGCTTTAGCATAGTCAATGAAGCAGAAGTAGATGTTTTTCTGGAATTCCCTTGCTTTATGATCCAGTGAATGTTGGCAATTTGATTTCCAGTTCCTCTGCCTTTTCTAAACCTGGCTTGTACATCCAGAAGTTTTTGGTTCACATACTGCTGAAGCCTAGCTTGAAGGATTTTGAGCATTACCTTTCTAGATGCAAAATGAGTGCAGTTGTCCAGTACTTTGAGCTTTATTTGGCATTGCCCTTCTTTGGGATTGGAATGAAAATTGACCTTTTCCAGTCATGTGTTTTTTATGTGTTTTTAGATGCGTTTCTCTCAGTACATTGAGGAATTGCATCTTTTTCTGGGCTCCCTGTCATTTGCTTTCCATTTCTTGGGAAACTCCTGGGAGGTGTGCCTGGTTCTCCAGGGTCCAGCCCTGGGCAAGTGCTGGGAGGGAGGCAGGGAGAGGCAGCCGGGCAGGATGGGTTAACAGGTAACTCTGCCTCTTTCTCCAGCCTCCTCAGGGCTTGGGAGGAGAATGGGGACAGTGATGGGAGGAGCTGAATGTGATTGCTTTGCTAGCTTGTAAAATAATCTCTCCTCTTCCCTGCCCTCCTTATGCTGCATGACAAAAGTATCTTCTTCTCCTACGGAAGAGAGAGAAGCAGGGAGGACAGTCTTACAGTTGGACTTTCCTATTTTATGTGCAAGACTATATTGTGAAATGAAATATCACATTTCTTAATATTGTTCATTTATTAGATTAAAAAATTAAGGAAGAGCTCTAAAATTACACTTAATAGTTAAGCATAATATTGAGTAATTTTTTTGAGAGATGTGGAGGAAATACATCCTCAAAATTTTTTTTTTTTTTGGCTGTGGGGGTAAGAAAAACACCACCAGATATAACAAGTGACATATTTAATAGTGAGCTTGGTGAACATCAGATGCTCAGTAATTGTATCCATGATGGCAATGATGGTGGTGCTCTCTCTAGTTCATTTTTGGTGGAGGAGATTAAAAGCAGAGAATACCAGGCTGAGCACTGCCATCCAGTGCCTTCATCCGGAGGAACCTCTCGGCTATTCCTTCCCTACTGGAGAAAGCCCAGGAAAATGAACCCAGAAAAGATCAGATTCTAAAACCAAGCCATGTATATACTTTAGAAGTTACAATTTTTTTTTTCTTTTCTTACAGTGGATGTTTCTAAGAGACAATTCAAAATAGTTACTGCAAGAATGGACATGCTGAAAATCTAATGGTGCAGTTCTATTTTGTTGAATCAGAAAAGGAGACTGGATAATGATGAGCCCTAGCTATGCAGTTGACAAGAAAGATCATCATGTCTTGTGCTTCAGGGTATGAACTGATGGCAAAAAGCTGTCCATATTACGGCGTAGGGGAGATGAATTCAGATGAAAGCATTCAGTGGTAAATGTTATTTTTCTTTTTTTCTTCAAGCATCACTTATAGCTGAGATGCTAAGATAGTTGATCCATTGGCAGCCTTTCCTGAGTGTCCACTGTGCATAAGAATCATAATCATGGTTCTAAATCTTGTCCAGTTAAACAGTTCTTGAACTTCTCTTATTTTCCTCAGGGCAAGGGGTGTTATTTCCATGTGTGTCAGGGTTAGAATAACATTGCCACCGAAGAAATAGCCCCTCCCCATAAAATAAGCAGAGAATTCAGTCAGTCAGTGACTCAGCTACTATATACTTATATACTCCACAGTTACATTCTCAAAGTCTTGTACTGAATGGGAATAACAGATTTTAGACAGAATTATGGCTTAGTTGACTGATGCCCCACTGAAAATGAAATGGCTTGATAATGACTTGATTTGTTCATAATCTCTTACTGAGATTTCTTATAAAATTATTATGTATATTTGGATTCTTACTTTGAGATTCTTGTACTTTGATAATTGAAACTGAAATAATTTCCTAAGTCAAATGTGCTTAGTTTTCAAAATAGGGCAATGAGGAAGGATTATTTAATAGATTATTAAATAAATGGTTTGGACATAAAAATATATAAATTTGGACCCCCACCAAATATACCATAACCCAAATATAAACTCCAGAGAGTTGAATATTGCAAATCAAATGATAGAAACACTAGCATAAAATTTAATATTTATTAGTTCTGCATAAGAATGACAATTTTCATGACTTCAAAAGAAGCAACCAGTGAAGAAAAAATGAACAGATTTGAAAATATTAAAATTTAAAACTGCTATACAAATGAAGAGACAACATACTGGGAAAATTTGCATTAAATTTGTAACACATAAATGATTAACATGTGTTATAACTTTATAGCTCATTCCAATGTATAAGAAATGAATTGATGTCCTAAAATTGATAGATGTAAAGTATAATCACTCTCATTTATTGACTAGTTTCTGTGCTCACATAGATTTACAAAAATCAAATGATACTGATTGCTTTGTGCACAGAATGCTTTCTAACTAACTTTTCTCACATGCCCAGACTGTGTTACTAACTAGTCTTCTAAATCACACTTTCCATGGGTTGCAAAATGTTTCATTGGTCCGGAAGAACAACTCAATTTTACGTAAATAAGTTTTCAGTGCTAGATGTAAAGGTTACAGAAATCTAATTGAAAGTGATTTTTCTATTGTCTCTTCTACTTATGAAGTCCTAGTCTGCTGTTAGAATGATGGTTATGGAAAAATACATCCCCTTGTACTATACAAAGACACACATCTGATACTATACAAAGAAGCACATCTGATATCAACAATTTTTAGGGAGTTTTTGCCACCGAAACCTGTTTTAGTGAAAGAGGAAGTATCATTTGAGGTCCCATGCTTTTCACAATGTCATCAGTTATCTTTAAAGGCTGTAGTAAAGTGAACACGTTAATTACCATCCCTATGAGCATGTCTAGAGTGGTGATGACTGTAGTGTTATATTAGGGCTCTCTGTCAAGCATGTCATTTCCTTATCTTGCTTTTATAGTGGAGGAAATAAAGGCACTAGAGAAATGTCTTTGAGGTCACACAACAAGTTAACAGCTGATAAACATTAGAACCGGCAGCTCCGGAATTCCCACTGTGTGTAATTAGTTCACTGCAGGCAGGAAATGGCAGCATGGGGGATAAATGGCAAGTGTGGTGTTTGGGGACCTGGAGGCTGGTAGAAATTCTCTGTGTTCTTCTGAATGGTTAATTAAGTTAGTTTCTTTCTGAGGTTCTCACTGCACAGAACTGGGAGGCCTCTCAGCCAGGCACCTTACTCCTTAGTGTGAAAGGAAACAGTAGTCACTCTCTAGCATCTTGATGAGCTAGCCAAGTGGAGGATATTGGCTAGGGGGCTGGAAAGGGGGCAGCATTAGTAGTTTCTTGGGGCTTTCAGTCTCCTCCTGAGGCTTTTGGAGTTTCTGAGTGTGGTTTTGATCCATAGCTCTTGATGGACCCCCGAGGAGGCTGGGAAGCATGACGACAAGAGCAAAAAGGCAGGAACTATTCTGACTCTTTACAAGTTCCCCCTCCTTCCCAGCAGCTCTGGATCCCGGAGCTGGTAAGCACTTGGTTGACTCATGGAGCACATGCTTGTCTTTTTTTTTTCTCTTTTCAGTCTCCTTAGGAGAGAGAGATTTGGAATTGGTGTTCTCCATCCTATTCTTAGGCCTGTGACAAATCATTAGGTAGGAGACAGTGCGGTGTTTGGAAGCGCCATCAAGAGATTTGATATGGAGAATTCTAGGGAGTCCAGAGGCAGTCTGCCAAGTTGGAATCAGAGGCTGGCTCCATCAGATGCTCTAACAAGCTCATTAGATTCCAGAATCATGATGATCTTAATTTCATTGGCCCCCTTTTAAGGCCATGACTAAGTATTTAATCAGCAAGGGCTGACTGGAGAGAAAGAAATCTGTGCCTCTGCTTTAGAATGTTGAGAAAGGGTGGAATTTGGAGTTCATTTCTCTTCTGTCCACTTTGGAAAGAGCATGGCAGGCTTCCCAAAGTTCCACTACTTCCCATTGCTTCCATCCTGGGGATGAGGTTCATTGACGGGCAGATTAGCATCACCTCGAGGTGGTTCTTGTGCCTCCTCAAATCTGAGAAGCACTGGTATGTAAGGTATATGTTGTTTGACTATGAAAGGTAGCTTGCTGAAATCTGTCTTCCTGGTTATATTTTCCTTATATATTTATAACCTTTAATAAATACTTTAGTCCTTTGATTTTTAATAATGTAGACATCTTTTTTTTAAGTTGTTTTTCTTGTAAATTATTATATTCTCACTCTAAAAGCTTCAGAAAATACAAAGAAGTAAAGAGCAACTTACCCTCCAGTGTACTTATATATAACATTTTCTTTGTTTTCTGTGCATAATTTTGAAAAACTTCATGTTTTTCCTGATTATGGACATAATATATGATCTTTGTGGAAAATCAAGAAACTAGGAAAAAGCATAAAGCAGAGAATGGCGAGCATCCTACATATTAGGTTTTGGAGTTTTACATAGTGTAATAAAGAGGTGCTGCCTAGTCTTTGCTTCTTTCCTTTGGTTTCAGATATTGTTTTTAGTTCTTATGCTACTTAGAGATTATTTAAATTTTATATAATTTTATTTAAATTTGATATAATTTTAAAATTTTATTTTATTTAAATATAATTTAAATTTGATATAATTTTAAAATATTCTGGTGTTATCATAAATGTCTCACATATTTTGTCTTGCGATTAGAACAGAGCATTTGTTTTCTTTTACGTGCAGTTGAGAAGCTTATTTGACTCCTTATCAGTGGGTGTGTTCTATATATGAATCCTCTTTAATCAGAAACTTCCCAGAGGGTAGAAAAGCCTTCACTGTTAAAGGATGCATGACCACACTCTTCTCCACTGGCCTGATGGGCTGTCTTCCAGTGGGAAAAAGATGGACCAGTAAGATTGCTAATCTCTAGAGAAAGTTCTTAAGTCAACTGTTTGGAAACGTCTAGATTGGAGAGTGCAACTGCAAGAAGCAGGTTTTTGTTACCTGGACTCTTGGCTGAGACTAGAAAAATGCAAGAGAATGAATATTTGCCCAAATCTCTACCTTTTTGAGCTTCCCTTTCAGTCAGTAAAGAATCTTCCTTGTAGTGCAGGAAACCCGGGTTCAATCCCTGGGTCAGGAAGATCTCCTAAAGAAGGAATTGGCAAACCACACCAGTATCCATGTCTGGAAAATCCCATGAACAGAGGAGCCTGGTGGGCTGCAGTCCATGTGGATCAAAAAGAGTTGGGCACAACTGAGTGACTAACACTATCTTTTTAGGTAGTTTGAGAGAAATCTAGCATATGATTTTGAATGTCTGTAGAGTAACTGGTTCTGGTGTTTGAGGCAGGCAGGGGACATTTGGTGGTGATTTTCCATATAACATCTTGGCAACGCTTTGTTTTGGAATATGTCTTTGCCCTCAATAATGCAGAATGCATTGTGTCAAGTGAAGAACACTGCATTTTTTATATCCATGGACTTGACTCTGCTCAAGTCTAGTTGTTCCAAGAGTAGCTGATACAATTTACCATCCACAGGATCACAGTTCAATAACTAAAGTAACAAGTATTTCCAAATTTCAAATGTTACTTTATTCAGATAACATTAAAAAAGAGATTCAGTGTACATTTCTAAAAACTCCAAGTAACAGCTCTAAAAATCCTCTCCCCACTCTCTTGCTTTACACTTCCCATTCATCTCTCCTCAAAACTCATTTTCACTCCTCTGATCCACATCTTCTTTCAAATTCTAGTTACTTCTTCCTTTGCAGTTCTTCACTCTATGGCTCACTTTAGCCCTACAGACATCTTTTAGTTTTCTTTTGATAATTTCCAACCAGGGAGAATCATGAAATAACCCAGCAACAGGAATTTGTCCATTTTGTGGGTGGGGCAGTGGGTGTGACTGCAGCAGAACCTGATGGGAAAGGATTGTGACTACTTAGTTATTAATAATAATAATAACTGGTTTTTTGTTGCTGTTACTCAGGCTTCACATATGCCCTGGAGTCCATGCTTATTGCCTTGATAACACTGTGTGTTCTTAAGAAGAATGGAGTCACTAAAATGAGTTGTATAGAATTTGTTAGGAGTATTAATATTTGTTCTTTGGAAAACCTGTATGTGATGCATGAAGCTGGGCTGATCAGGACTGAATGGAATTGGAAGATAGCAGATCTGAACCCGCCTGCCACAGATCTTAACCCGCCTGCCGCAGATCTTGGCTGATAGCATCTTATTCTTGTTGAGAAGCTGGTTGGGCAGGAAAGGGAGTGTGGTATGGATATTGCATTAGCCAGCTTGGCATTTAAATTTGCCAGAGTTTGATGTATTGCAACATTTTTAAAATGTCCCTGTGGTAAATTTCAATGCTTCAGTCTCCTGTAATTCCACATGTTATTCTTTTTAATGAGCTTGACACCTTTTTATAGCATCATTGCATGTCCAGTCACTGATGGTGCTGAGCTGTGTTCTCTATTGTGACACCTGGTCCCAATCCTATAGAAGCTTACACTCAAAGCCACAACTGTTTCTATTTTTATTAATAGGAGCTTAGGATTTTTCCCAGGAGAAGGCAATGGCAACCCACTCCAGTACTCTTGCCTGGAAAATCCCTTGGATGGAGGAGCCTGGTAGGCTGCAGTCCATGGGGTCTCTAAGAGTCAGACACGACTGAGCGACTTCACTTTCACTTTTCACTTTCATGCATTGGAGAAGGAAATGGCAACCCTCTTCAGTGTTCTTGCCTGGAGAATCCCAGGGACGGTGGAGCCTGGTGGGCTGCCATCTATGGGGTTGCACAGAGTCGGACACGACTGAAGCAACTTAGCAGCAGCAGGATTTTTCCCCAGGCATATGTTGGATTGCTGTATCATTTTTTTCTTTTGTAGAGGGCAGGTTGCTCTTTTGAATTACGGAGATATAGATTCTTGGAAAAATAACCACTGGAGAGTTTTGAGGAAATGAAAATTAGATGGAAGGGTAGTCTTTCTGTGATTGATAAAAAGATCTATGTTGTGGAAGCAGGGTTCAGAACAGTCTTGTTTCTGCTCCTCTAGTGTCTTATTTCCTCGTCTCTCCCTGTGAACGTCAGGCTCCAGTCACACTGGTCTCTGTGGCGCCCTCAACATGCCACCTATGCTTTGTCATAGAACCTGGCATTTGCTTACTTCTGCTGGAAATGCTCTTCCCCATTGATCTGTGAGCCTGGCCCCTCACTCCCTTCAGATATAAATATAAGCCTCTCATCAAGGACATCACTGGCTATGCATCTGTAATGTTACTCCTACCTTCGGCCCTTTGACAGTTCGTGTAGAGCCTCCTCATTTTTTTCCCCCTTCTTCCCCTTATCAATTATCAGTACCTAACATGATATACTGGGGAAGGCAATGGCACCCCACCCCAGTACTTTTGCCTGGAAAATCCCATGAACGGAGGAGCCTGATAGGCTCCAGTCCATGGGGTCGCTAAGAGTCGGACACGACTGAGCGACTTCACTTTCACTTTTCACTTTCATACATTGGAGAAGGAAATGGCAACCCACTCCAGTGTTCTTGCCTGGAGAATCCCAGGGATGGGGGAGCCTGGTGGGCTGCCATCCATGGGGTCACACAGAGTCGGACACGACTGAAGTGACTTAGCAGCAGCAGCAACATGATATACATGTTGCTTGTTTCTCTTGCTGATCTCTGTCACTGGATTAACCTTCCTGAGAGCATGGTAAGGTGTATCCCTCTGCTGTTCCTCGTGCTTAGATTCCTGCCTGGACCATCATATAAATATGATGCCAAATGAAATGCTCAATAAATATTGACTAATAGAAGGCAGGAAGGAGGAAAGATTTTGAGGAACTCTTGCTAGCTTCTTCCTGTCATAACTGTCCTCCCCACACCTTAGGCAGCCCAGTGTCAGCCCACTCCCCACACAGAACAGTGTGTGATTTCCAGGTGCCTTTGGAGGTTCCCAGGTTCTGGCAGGCTTCAGGGTCAGTGACCATAGGAAGTAAACTGTCCTTCGTGATTGGCGTATGGAGGTGGGTCCCGCGACACTGTGAACACCTTCCTCTCCTCATGGTTCTGCTATTTCATGCATTTCTAGGAAGTCAACAGGTACTAACAGAGGCAGCCTGATTGATTTCTGGGAGGTAAAGACAGAGCATATTTGCTATGATATAGGTAAATGGAATCTTTGGCACTGGGATTCCTTTATCTTTTGTCCATGGATAAAAAGTGTATGACATACTTATCATTTAATCCCACACCTGGCATTAGCGGTGGCGATAGGTGAGGTGTATGAAGAGAGGACTTGTAAATAGTGATAAGATGGTAGGAGCATGAAACTCGGCTTTTTACCTCCCAGGAGGGTCTGCTGGGGTTTTGCTGAGTCCATAGCCATACTTAATTAACTGTGCAAACATTCTGTTCCAGATAAGACTGTAACAGTTGCCTGGGGGAAAATTCTTTTGAGTCAATATTTGTTTGATCTTTATGTATAGAGTATTTTGGCTCTGCTGTTCATGCTCTAGCAAAGTTCCCATAATAAATGCCATTTTCAGGGATTTGCCATATTTACACACAAGGTCAGTCCTGGAAGAGGTTAAAGGATTGAATCACTATCTAAATAGAGGGTCTAAAGGGTTTCAAATGAATCTTTAAACATGAAAATGCTTTGTTTCCATCACTTGACAAATAATTATTAAAAACTTGTGATAAGTACTCTGGGGGAAAATTCAAAAATACAAGGTAAGATGCTGGCCCTCAATTTGCTTGTAACCTACTTGTGGAAATGAGACTTTAATCAGTATATGTGATACAAGGCACTTGTACTAAATAATAGTAACAATGGCTCTGATTTATTGGCTAAACAGCACCACACCGTCCTAGTACTTCCCTAAGCGTGAGCTGACCCACTCAGTCCTCCCACTGAGGCAGGTGCTGTTGGTCAGTATGGAGTTCACGTGGAGTAGACAATGCTGGGGAGTTTGGAGAAAGGGCAAAGAAGGGAGCGGAGATGTGAAGAACCTTCAGGAAGAGGTCTCTCAGTCCCTAAAGACGGGGAAACAGATGTCTGTGGCATGGGAAGAAGAAAAAGGGCTTGATGGACCTTTGTTGTTTTTCCTTGTGTCATACCGTCCTTCTCTCTGGGAAGTTGTTTTACCCTTCCTTGACTCTTGGCACAGGTGCTTCTGGTGAAGGGCACCCAACTATAGAAGGAAAACATGGACTGTCAGTGTGATATGTGCTGTAAAGACTAATGAATACAGATAAGGATGTTGAGGTGGTAGAGGGCATTTGTGTTTTAAAAAGGGTCTCAGGGAAGGCTAATTAAGACATTTGGGTGAAGATTGAAGGAGGAGAAGAAACAGCTATGAGGCACCTCTGGGCAGAGCCTTCTAGGCAGAGGAAACAGGAAGTGCAAATGCCCTGGGGTGGCCACATACTTGTTGGTTCTAGGATCTTCAGAGGCCAGAGACTCAGGAGAATGGTGAGCAGGGAGGAGAATGGCAGCAGGCAATGCACGCCTGTCTCCTGCTGGTTTTGGTGATGATGATGGTGGTGGTGATGTAGGAGGAGCGATGAAGAGTGTTTGTGTGAATAGAAGGGCAGTTTGGTAGCTGAACCTGCTGCCTCCAGCCCGGTGCCACTGTAGCTTCTCTTGCTTCCCACTGGCAGTTCCATTCAGTAGCTCTCCATTGCAGGTCTGTTGCTGACATGGGCAGAGGCACTTCAGCAGCTTTACATCCATCACCTGGCGGGTAGGAAACCAGTGATATAGCTCAAGCCCAGGGTGAGAGCACCCACGTGAGCTGAACAACACCCTCGCCTCAATCCTCACAGTATTTTCTGGGCCTGCAGTTCTGAGGTTTTTCTTTGAGTTCCTGCCTGGCACCGATGTCCCTGCTGGAACCACAGTCTGGCCAGAACTGCAGACCCCTTGGCTGGGTCCTTGGCTTCACCTTATTCTTGCCATCCTTCCCCCGCCCAGCCCACCCCCTGTGTTGCTGGGAGTCAGTGCTGGTCCTGGGTTGTGTCTGTAGCTGTGTGGAGCTCTGTGCTGAGCAGAAAGCTGGGAAGGTCCTCGGCACTGCTGAAGGCCTCCTTCCCCGACCCTTACGTTTTTGGTTGTCTCCCCACCACTGCTGTGTCTTCTGGGATAACAGACAGGAAACTGGAATTAGCTTGGTGGCCTATGCTTCTTCAGACGCACATGCTGGACGGTTTCCAGAGTCCTCGGGGCAGGGCTGTGACGTGAGGAACTCCCTTAAGCCTGGATTTGCCCGTGTCTGATTGTTCCCTTTGGTCTCTGAGGCTTATCCACTCAGTTATAAACAGAGGCTGTTCCTGGAAGGATGGGGAACTGAGGTGGGTGATGGGGATCCAGACCAGGCAGGGTGAATGGAGGAGGAGGCAGATATGAGGGATCTAAAGAAGATTCCATGGAACGTGATGCAGCCTGCTCTAAGGAGATTCAGCTAAGAGCAGAACCAGAACAAGCATTTAAGGGCTTAGGGATGAATATTAATTAACAAGTTGCAAATGCAACAAGCATTTTCCAAGAGTCTTATAGCTGAGACATGACCAACTTATGTAAAGAAGAATGTGTTTGCCTTGGGGACCCTTTGAGGGCACAGGTGGGCCTGGGTCCATATGGGTTAAGTTTAGGGCAGATGGTCAAGCTAATGTTTGCTCTAAGGGTCAGCCACAGGGTAACTGGTGTGAGGACACACCCTTGCACACACACATACATGCACACTCTCACCCTTTCAGTCCTTTGGTTTCTGTTTTCAGTTGCTGTTACTTCTGTGTCAGTTTCTGTTAATAGAAACCATTTCAGTGCCAAGGGGCCCAGTTCTCAAACTTACAGACCAGAGACTACTGAAAAAATTCTCTAGAAGTGAGAACCTGGTTCACTAGGGGTACACATAGCACATAGAATTT
This sequence comes from Tragelaphus eurycerus, assembly GCA_935064755.1. Classification (NCBI taxonomy): domain Eukaryota; kingdom Metazoa; phylum Chordata; class Mammalia; order Artiodactyla; family Bovidae; genus Tragelaphus; species Tragelaphus eurycerus. The sequence goes on along the minus strand of CAKXYN010000111.1, from coordinate 4,789,092 downwards.
TTTTCAAATCTCCTGTGAATCAAGGCATGCTACTGAGCCCCTGTGGTGGTTGAGAAGAGTAATGGGGTCAAAAATATCATTATAATAAAAATATAATATTGGTTTGATCCTAGAAGGTGGTTAAACTAAGGCATGCTCCCTCTTTGAAGAAAAATGTTGACTTAAAATTAAAGAGTCCCCCCTGACTTAACCACTTACTTTCCTCGGAAGTGGCGAGTTGACATTTAGTCAGCTTCCAGGATACCCTATGAAATGCTTTAAAAGTTTTAAATGCAATTTATTTTCTGAAAAGGTAATTGACATGTGATTCAACATTTACAATCTGCAAAAGAATATCAGTGAAAGCCCTTTCTCCAAAGCAATATCAGGTAAAAAACCCTTTCTCTTTGCCCTCCTTCTCCAAGTTGGCTGTTTTCTTCCTCAAGGGAACTCATATTACCAGTTTCTGCTCTAGTTTGTTAATATACAGTAAAATGTGCTCAACTTGTGTTAATATTAAGGAAAATCAAGGTCACTTTTCTCTCTTTAAGAACCTTCTATTGAATAAAACAAAGTGAGCCAATCAATCTTTTTTAGCTCTATTTTGGAACTTTTATTGTAAGTCTAGTAATTACAAAGTTCCTAGGTCATGGACAGAGGAGCCCGGTGGGCTACAGTCCATGGGGTTGCAAAGAATCAGACACGACTGAGTGCTCATGCACACATACACATACGTGGATGCCCAAGTCTGTATTTGCTACTCAGTTTTTCGTTCCTCAAACTAGCAGCAGTAACAAGCACCTGAGAGCTTGTGAGAAAACAGAATCTCAACTCCCAACCTGCTGCTGCTGCTGCTGCTGCTGCTGCTCTAAGTCACTTCGGTCGTGTCCGACTCTGTGAGACCCCATAGACGGCAGCCCACCAGGCTCCCCCGTTCCTGGGATTGTCCAGGCAAGAACACTGGAGTGGGTTGCCATTTCCTTCTCCAATGCATGAAAGTGAAAGTCAAGTCGCTCAGTTGTGTCCGACTCCCAGCGACCCCATGGACTGCAGCCTACCAGGCTCCTCCGCCCATGGCAGTGGGGTGCCATTGCCTTCTCCTACTCTCACCCTGCTGCTGCTGCTGCTGCTGCTACTTCTAAATCACTTCAGTCGTGTCCGACTCTGTGCGACCCCATAGACGGCAGCCCACCAGGCTTCCCCGTCCCTAGGATTTTCTAGGCAAAAGTACTGGAGTGGGGTGCCACTGCCTTCTCCAGTGCATGAAAGTGAAAAGGGAAAGTGAAGTTGCTTAGTTGTGTCCGACTCTAGCAACCCCATAGACTGCAGCCTACCACCCTAAACCCCCTCAATCAGAGTCAGCATTTCATACTGCAAAGTGATTCTGAAGCAGCTGAAGGTTTGAGAACCCTCTGCTGTATCTCATTGTCACAGCATTGGTCTCAGGTAGCAGAGTAAGCAGAGGTCCATGTGGAGTTTAAAAAAAAGGGGAGAGATGGTCCTCATGTAGAGCTCTGCTCCTCATCTTTTTTTTTTTTTTTTAGAGGGAGCGCCTTAGAGCGGTAGCATTAGTGAACATTTCCAATTGTTCACTGTAATAATAATAACACTTTTTTTTTTCTTTTTTGCAGGGGAAAATGGACAAAGGAAAGGATCAATGAGGGTGGGAGGGAAATGGGAAGAAAGAAGGGGAGTGATGGTGGGGAGGAGTATATGTAATTTCTGAACTAATGGCTTTCTGTTTTTAATCACAAAGAACACTTAAAAAAAACCATGTTGAATTCATCCTATATTAGGAGGTTTGATCTGGAAATGAAAAGTTCAGGAAACTAAAAGTCCAGTTTGAGTGTCCTCATCTTGGGCATATCTTGGTATTTTGTATTGGTAGGTCTATCTTTACCACAATATATTATTTAGGACAGGATCACCTTTGTCACTTCTTCCTCCCTACTACCGAAAGTGGTACCAAACCCATAAAATAGTCAATAAACCTTTACAGAGTGAACAAATAAGTCTATTTTTTTTTTTAACTCTCCTGGGTGAACTGAATTATTTGAGGCTCTTAAGTGAATATGTTTTCCTCTTTGTCTGTTACAGCCTGATTGTATGAGTGGGGTATTAAAGTCTCCCACTATTATTGTGTTGTTGTATATTTCTTCTATCACACTAATTAACGTTTGTCTTAGATATATCAATGCTCCAATGTTGGGTGCATATATATTTATAATTGTTATAACTTCTTTTTGGATTGTTCCTTTAAGTCGTTATGTATAACCTTGATTGTCTCCTTTTCAGGATCTTTAAAGTCAATTTTATCTGATATGAGTATTGCTACTCCTGTTTTCTTTTGGTTCCTATTTGCATAGAAAATCTTTTTCCAGCCGTTCATTTTCAGTCAGTATATATCCCCTATTTTAAGGTGGTTCTCTTGTAGACAACATATATAGGGGTCTAGTTTTTGTATCCATTTGACCCATTTTAGTCTTTTGTAGACAAAAGACTACCTCTACCTCCTGTAGACAAGGTATGTAGGGGTCTTGTTTTTGTATCGATTCGGCCAGTCTTTGTCTATTGATTAGGGCATTCAGCCCATTAACGTTTAAAGCAATTGTTGATAAATAAGATTTACTTTATTGTTTTGGGTTCGAATTTATACACCCTTTTAGTGATTCCTATCTAGAGAATGTCCTTTAGTTTTTGTTGGAGAAATGGTTTAGTGGTGCTAAATTCTCTCAACTTTTGCTTATCTGTGAAGCTTTTGATTTCTCCTTCATATTTGAATGAGATCCTTGCTGGGTACAATAATCTAGGCTGTAAGTTATTTTCTTTCATCACTTTAATTATGTCTTGCCATTCCCTCCTGGCTTGGAGAGTTTTTATTGAAAGATCAGCTGTTAACCTTATGGGAATTCCCTTGTGAGTTATCTGATGTTTTTCCCTTGCTGCTTTAAATATTTGTTCTTTATATTTAATCTTTGTTAATTTGATTAATATGTGTCTTGGGGCGTTTCACCTTGGGTTTATCCTGTTAGGGACTCTCTGGATTTCTTGAACTTGGGTGGTTATTTCCTTCTCCATTTTAGGGAAGTTTTCAACTATTATCTCCTCAAGTATTTCCTCATGGTCTTTCTTTTTATCTTCTTCTTCTGGAACTCCTATGATTCGAATGTTGTAGCTTTTAATGTTATCCTGGAGGTCTCTGAGATTGTCCTCATTTCTTTTAATTCGTTTTTCTTTTTTCTCCTCTGATTCATTTATTTGTAGGATTCTACTTCTAATTCACTAATCCTATCTTCTGCCTCTGTTATTCTACTATTTTTTTGCCTCCAGGGTGTTTTGGATCTCATTTATTGCATTATTAATTATGTGTTGACTCTTTTATTTCTTCTAGGTCCTTGTTAAACCTTTCTTGCATCTTCTCAATCCTTGTCTCCAGACTCTTTAACTGTGATTCCATTTTGATTTCGAGATTTTGGATTAATTTCACTATCATTATTTGGAATTCTTTATCAGGTAGATTCCCTATCTCTTCCTCTTTGGTTTGGTTTGGTGGGCATCTATCCTGTTCCTTTAGCTGCTGGGTATTCTTTTATCTCTTCATTTTGTTAAAATTGCCAAGTTTAGAGTGTCCTTACTATATTCTGGTAGTTTGTTGAATTCTCTTTATTGAGGTGGTTTACTGGTCTTTTCAATATCTGATCTCTGCCCTGTTACAGAGGGGGCGGAGATGAACACCCAAATCTAAGCCGGTCAGGTTCAGGCACTCAGATAATCCTCAGAAGCACAGACTCAGTTGAGTCTGTGTTTTATGCCCTTCCCAGATCCGAGTAGCGCAGGTGATGAAGTGTTTAGCGAGCGCAGCTGCTGCGACTTATCACCTCCCTGCTGCTCAGTTTTCTGCGTATACCACAGGCGCACTTTCTCAGGCAGATGTTGACCATCCAGAGCCCCAAGAAGCGTGAGTCAGCACAGAAACCTACTTACAGTTCTGTAGACAGTGTCTCTCTAGGGCTGTGATTGCCCGCCTCCGGCCCTGGCTGCCTGTCACCGGAGTGGGACAGCCTGCAACCGGCCATCTCTGTGCAGTCCTTTGTTCTGTAGATAGTCCTGGTGGTGTCTTAAGTTAGGGCTGGCTTTTGATGTAGTAGATAACGGACAGTCTGGTTATTTCGCTCAGATAGCACTCGAGATAGCCAGGCCAAATCCTTTCTCAAAGCAATGCAGGCCTCGCAGCTCCTCCTAGCCCAGCCCCTATTTGCTTGCTAATAGCAAATGCTGGTGTCCTCGCTTCTCCTCAAAGGGCGTTACCGCAGGGTTTGTAATCTCGTTTTGAAGACAATGAATTGTCTTTCTAAGTGCCTGATGTCCTCTGCCAGCTTTCAGAAGTTGTTTTGTAGAATTTATTCAGCATTCAAATGTTCTTTTAATGGATTTGTGGAGGAGAAAGTATTCTCCCTGTCCTACTCGTCCGCCATTTTAGCTCCTCCCCTCTGCTCCTCCTCTTATTCTGAGGGCTCTGTTTTGTGGCTTAAGTTATAGGAGGCTGATCTTTTCTTAATTTGCAATCAAATTAAAGAACTATGGGAAATAGATGGGGAAACAGTGGAAACAGTGTCAGACTTTGTTTTTCTGGGCTCCAAAATCACTGCAGATGGTGACTGCAGCCATGAAATTAAAAGACGCTTGCTCCTTGGAAGGAAAGTTATGACCAACCTAGATAGCATATTCAAAAGCAGAGACATTACTTTACCAACAAAGGTTCGCCTAGTCAAGGCTATGGTCTTTCCTGTGGTCATGTATGGATGTGAGAGCTGGACTGTGAAGAAGGCTGAGCGCCGAAGAATTGATGCTTTTGAGCTGTGGTGTTGGAGAAGACTCTTGAGAGTCCCTTGGACTGCAAGAAGATCCAACCAGTCCATTCTGAAGGAGATCAATCCTGGAATTTCTTTGGAAGGAATGATGCTAAAGCTGAAACTCCAGTATTTTGGCCACCTCATGCGAAGAGTTGACTCATTGGAGAAGACTCTGATGCTGGGAGGGATTGAGGGCAGGAGGAGAAGGGGACGACAGAGGATGAGATGGCTGGATGGCATCACTGACTCGATGGATGCGAGTCTGAGTGACCTCCGGGAGCTGGTGATGGACAGGGAGGCCTGGCGTGCTGCGGTTCATGGGGTCGCAAAGAGTTGGACACGACTGAGTGACTGATCTGATCTGATCTGATACTTTTTGTGCTTTGATTTTTAAATTCACAAATCTTTCTCCTTTTCTCCTTCCTTCCCTTATGAATTGTTCTTAAACCTTTGGCACTTGCTGCTTGTTGCTTCCTTGTGAGGCCAAGCTGGGCTAAGTAAATAAGTAATAAGCAAATGTTAATAGGAAAATGTAGAAACAGCCAATCAGATATAAATTGATGGCTTCTGGTTTGATGGATACATATGTTTATGGTTGTGGTTTTACATTATGTTTTGCAGTGTGTTCATACATTTTATTAAATTTCACATTTCTGAACAATTTAGACTTGATATGTGCTAATCTCAGTGTGATGGAACTAAATAATTAATGGGATTCTGAAAATAAATATAAATTCCTTTTAAGAGTTGTCAAACTTCTCTTGGAGGAAAGAAAGAAGGAAACTTTTTGTTTTGTCTAAGCAGAGGAGTAGAGGGCAAAAATTATAGAAAGTCCTGTGATGGGTTAACCTGTAAATTAGTGCAAATAATTTGAATTTAGGAACTTGTGGAACATTTACAAAAAAGGAAAATAGAAAGTAGGTTATGGAACTGTATTGTGAGGGTTTTTTTGTTTGTTTGTTTTAAACGCTTTAAAAATGTTTCCAATCACTAAAGTGTTTCCCTTCTATAAAATAAGATAAATACATAATCCATATCATTAAAAACCTGCCAATGGAATACTTTTTTTGTGCTAATGGGATACTTTTGTGAGTGTGTTGTGGCAGAGTTGGAGGACAAATGAAACAGAAACAAGCAAATACCTAACAAACCCCTGCCTTCTTAAAAATGAGATAATTAAGTCTAAGCCAGTGGGGCCAGTTCTGCTACTGATGGGCACAGGAGGCCTAAGGGAGGAAGGAGGCCAATCCAGGAGAGGAGATTCCAGAGAAAAGTGGTTGAGGGGAAGAAAGTTGTCTGAATATGGGAGTGAAATGTCAGATTTAGCACTGAAATGAGAACCGCTTTGCCAGTGTAATAGTGAAAACTTAAGTTATTTGAGCACTTGGATAATTGCTCACACCTGCAGTAATTCTAATACTAGAAATCTATTTTCCAGGGAATGTCTGAAATTAAAAGAAATCTTTGGCATAAAAATGTTAAAGTGTAATTCATAATAAAAATTGAGTTAATTTTCTAAGGAGGGAATGGATGAGTAGATTATAGTACCTCCATAGGATAGGACATTCTGCAGCTTAAATAATCTTTATGACGTGTTCTAAGTTAGGTATGAAACAAGACAAAAATAGTTTGGGAAAATGACAGGAAGGAATTTTGATTGTTGTGTATATGTGATGGTTTTTTAAAGAATTTTTATTGGAGTATAGTTGATTTACAATGCTGATGTTAGTTTCAGGTGTACAGCAAAGAGAATCAGTTATACATACACATATATCCACTCTTTTTTAGATTGTTTTCCAATATAGGCCATTATAGAATATTGAGTAAAGTTCCCACTTTTATACAGTAGGTCCTTATTAATTATCTATTTAGTATATAATAGTGTGTATATCGGGGAAGGCAATGGCACCCCACCCCAGTACTCTTGCCTGGAAAATCCCATGGATGGAGAAGCGTGGTAAGCTCCAGTCCATGGGGTCGCTAAGAGTCGGACACGACTGAGCGACTTCACTTTCACTTTTCACTTTCATGCATTGGAGAAGGAAATGGCAACCCACTCCAGTATTCTTGCCTGGAGAATCCCAGGGACAGCCATCTATGGGATCGCACAGAGTCGGACACGACTGAAGTGACTTAGCAGCAGCAGCAGCAGCAGTGTGTATATGTCAATCACAATCTTCCAATTTATCCACCCCACTCCCCTGACTCCCTGGTAGCCGCAAGTTTGTTCTCTTACATCTCTAACTCTGTTTCTGATCTGTAGATGAGTTCATTTGTACCCTGTTTTTAGATTCCACATATAAGTGATCTTATATATTTGAGAGATGACAATCTCTAGGTCCATCCATATTGCTGTAAATGGCATTATTCCACTTCTTTTTTATGGCTGAATAGTGTTCCATTGTATGTCTGTACACCACATTTTCTATATCCGTTTGTCTGTCATTGTGGACTTCTAGGTTGCTTTGATGTCCTGGCTGTTGTAAATAGTGCTGCAATGAGCATTGGGGTGCATATATCATTTTGAATTATGGTTTTCTCTGGATATATGCCTAGGAGTTGGATTGCTGGATCATATGATCATTCTAATTTTAGTTTTTTAAGGAACTTTCATACTCTTCTCCGTAGTGGCTGTACCAGTTTGCATTCCCACCAACAAGGGATGAGGGATCCCTTTTCTCCACCCCCTCTCCAGCATTTACTGTGTGTAGATTTTTTGATGATGGCCATTCTGATCAATGTGAAGTGATACCTCATTTTAATCTTGATTTCCATTTCCCTAATAATTAGGAATGTTGATAATCTTTTCATGAGCTTTTTAGCCATTTGTATCTTTGGAGAAATGTCTATTCCTAGATATTTGGCCCATTTTCACTATTTTTTTTTCCCCAAGTTGAGTTGCAGGAGCTATTTGTAGATTTAGAAATTAATCCCTTGTCAGTTGCTTCATTTGCAAATATTTTCTCCCATTCTGAGGGTTGTCTTTTGTTTTGTTTATGGTTTCTTTTACTGTGCAAAAGCCTTTAAGTTTAATTAGGTCCCATTTATTTATTTTTGTTTTTATTTTCATTATTCTAGAAGGTGGATCGAAAAATATATTTCTATAATTTATGTCAAAGAGTGTTCTATGTTTTCCTCTAAGAGTTTTGTAGTGCCTGGCCTTACATTTAGATCTTTAATCTATTTTGAGTTTATTTTTGTGTATGGTGTTAGGGGTGTTCTAATTTCATTCTTTTATGTATAGTTGTCCACTTATTGAAAAGATTGTCTGTTCTTCATTGTATATTCTTGCTTCTTTTTCCATAGGTTAGGTGACCATAGGTGCATGGGTTTACCTCTGGACTTTCTATATATCCTGTTCCATTGATCTATATTTCTGTTTTTGTGCCAATACTATGCTATTTTGATTACTGTGGCTTTGTAATATTATTTGAAGTCAAGGAAACTGATTCCTCCAACTCTGTTTTTCTTTCTCAAGAATGCTTTGGCTATTCAGGGTCTTTTCTGTGTCTATCAGTCACTTAAGTTCAGTTGCTCAGTCGTGTCCTACTCTTTGCGACCCCATGAACTGCATGCAGCACACCAGGCCTCCCTGTTCATCACCAACTCCCGGAGTCCATCCGAACCTATGTCCATTGAGTCGATGATGCCATCCAAGCATCTTATCCTCTGTTGTCTCCTTCTCCTCCTGCCCTCAGTCTTTCCCAGCATCAGGGTCTTTTCCAATGAATCAGCTCTTCGCATCAGGTGGCCAAAGTATTGGAGTTTCAGCTTCATCATCAGTCCTTCCAATGAACACCCAGGACTGATCTCTTTTAGGATGAACTGGTTGGATCACCTTGTAGTCCAAGGGACTCTCAAGAGTCTTCTCCAACAGATCAGATCAGATCAGTCGCTCAGTCGTGTCCGACTCTTTGCGACCCCATGAACTGCAGCACGCCAGGCCTCCCTATCCATCACCAGCTCTCGGAGGTCACTCAGACTCACATCCATCGAGTCAGTGATGCCATCCAGCCATCTCATCCTCTGTCGTCCCCTTCTCCTCCTGCCTCCAATCCCTCCCAGCATCAGAGTCTTCTCCAATGAGTCAACTCTTCCCATGAGGTGGCCAAAATACTGGAGTTTCAGCTTTAGCATCATTCCTTCCAAAGAAATCCCAGGGCTGATCTCCTTCAGAATGGACTGGTTGGATCTCCTTGCAGTCCAAGGGACTCTCAAGAGTCTTCTCCAACACCACAGTTCAAAAGCATCAATTCTTCGGCGCTCAGCCTTCTTCACAGTCCAGCTCTCACATCCATACATGACCACAGGAAAGACCATAGCCTTGACTAGACGGACCTTTGTTGACAAAGTAATGTCTCTGCTTTTCAATATGCTATCTAGGTTGGTCATAACTTTCCTTCCAAGGAGTAAGTATCTTTTAATTTCATGGCTGCAGTCAGCATCTGCAGTGATTTTGGAGCCCAGAAAAATAAAGTCAGCCATTGTTTCCCCATCTATTTCCCATGAAGTGATGGGACCAGATACCATGATCTTAGTTTTCTGAATGTGTATACAAACTGTGAAATTTTTTGTTCCAGTTCTGTGAAAAATGCCATTAGTAATTTGATGGGGATTGCATTGAATCTGTAGATTGCTCTGGGTAGTACAGTCATTCTTGCAATATTGATTCTTTTAATTCAAGAACATGATATATTCATTGGTTTGTGTCACCTTTGGTTTCTTTCATCAGTATCTTAGCGTTTCCTGAGTATAGGTCTTTTGCTTCCTTAGGTAGATTTATTCCTAGGTACTTGTTCTTTTTGATGAAATGGTAAATGGCATTGTTTCCTTGATTTCTCTTTCTGGTCTTTCATTAGTTATATAGTTAGTGTATAGTAATGCAAGAGGTTTCTGTGTATAAATTTTGTATCCTACAAATTTACAGAATTTGTTGATGAGCTCTAGTAGTTTTCTGGTACTAGCTTTAGGGTTTTCTGTAGTATCGTAACATCTGAAAAAAAGTGACAGTTTTGCTTCTTTTTCAATTTGGATTCCTTTTATTTCCATTTCTTCTGACTGTCATGACTAGGACTTCCAAAACTATATTGAATAATAGCAAAGAGAGTGGGCACCCTTGTCTTGTTGCTAATCTTAGAGGAAATGCTTTCACTTTTTCACCATTGAGAATGATGTTAGTTGTGAGTTTGTCATATATGGCCTTTATTATGTTGAGGTAGGTTCCATCTATGCCCACTTTCTGGAGAATTTTTATCATAAATGAGTGTTCAATTTTGTCAAAAGCTTTTCCTGTGCCTATTGAGATGATCATATGGGTTTTTATTCCTCCATTTGTTGATGTATCATACTGATTGGTTTGCAGATACTGAAAATTCCTTGCATCCCTAGGGTAAATCCCACTTCCTTTTAATGTGTTGTTGGATTTGGTTTGCTAGCATGTTGAGAAGAATTTTGCATCTATGTTCATCAGTGATACTGGCCTGTAATATTTTTTGGTGATATCTTTGTCTGGTTTTGGTATGAGGGTGATGGTGGCATCATAAAATGAGTTTGGGAGTGTTCCTTCCTATGCAATTTTTTGGAAAAGTTTTAGAAATGTGTGTGTTAACTGTTCTTTAAATGTTTGATAGAATTTGCCTGTGAAGCCATCTGCTCCTAGAATTTTGTATCTTGAAAGATTTTTAATTACAGTTTCAATTTCAATACTTGTGATTGGTCTGTTCATATTTTCTGTTTCTTCCTGGTTCAGTCTTGAAAGACTGTACCTTTCTAGCGCCGAAGAATTGATGCTTTTGAACTGTGGTGTTGGAGAAGACTCTTGAGAGTCCCTTGGACTGCAAGGAGATCCAACCAGTCCATTCTGAAGGAGATCAGCCTTGGGATTTCTTTGGAAGGAATGATACTAAAGCTGAAACTCCAGTACTTTGGCCACCTCATGCGAAGAGTTGACTCATTGGAGAAGACTCTGATGCTGGAAGGGATTGAGGGCAAGAGGAGAAGGGGACAACAGAGGATGAGATGGCTGGATGGCATCACTGACTTGATGGATGTGAGTCTCAGTGACCTCCGGGAGTTGGTGATGGACAGGGAGGCCTATGCTATGCTATGCTAAGTCACTTCAGTCGTGTCCAACTCTGTGTGACCCCATAGACGGCAGCCCCCCAGGCTTCCCCCGTCCTTGGGATTCTCCAGGCAAGAACACTGGAGTGGGTTACAGGGAGGCCTGGCGTGCTACAATTCATGGGGGTCAGACACGGCTGAGCAACTGATCTGATCTGATCTGATTTTATTGGCATATATTGGCATTTAATAGTTACTTGTAGTAGTCTCTTGTCACTTGTATTTCTGTGGTGTTCACTGTAACTTCTCCTTTTTCATCTCTAACTTTATTGATTTGAGTCCTCTCCCCCGTTTCTTGATGAGTCTCCCTAGTTTATCGATTTTGTTTAAACTCTTCTCAGAGAACCGTCTTTTAGTCTCATTGATCTCTTCTGTTGTTTTCTTTGTCTCTATTTCATTTATTTCTGCTCTGATCTTTATGATTTCTTTCCTTCTACTCGGGGTTTTTGTTTTTTCTTTTTCTAATTGCTTTATGTGTAAGGTTAGGTTGTTTATTTGAGATTTTTGTTTGTTTTTTGAGATAAGAGTGTATAGCTATAAACATTCCTCTTAGAACTGCTTTTACTGTGTCCCATTGGTTTTGGATCATCATGTTTTTGTTGTCCTTTGTTTTTTGATTACTTTAGTGATCATTGGTTAACTAGCAGCATATTGCTAGGCCTCTGTGTGTTTGTGTTTTTACTGTTTTTTTTCCCTGTAATTGATTTTTAATCTCATAGTATTTTGGTTGGAAAAGATGCTTGATATGATTTCAGTTTTCTTAAGTTTATCAAGGCTTGATATGTAACCCAAGATGTGATCTATCCTGGAGAATGTTCTGTGTGCATTTGAGAAGAATGTGTATTCTGCTGCTTTCAGATGGAATGTCCCATAAATATCAATTAAGTCTATCTGGTCTTATGTGTCATTTAAGGCTGCTGCTGCTGCTGCTAAGTCGCTTCAGTCGTGTCCGACTCTGTGCAACCCCATAGACAGCAGCCCACCAGGCCCTGCCGTTGTCCCTGGGATTCTCCAGGCAAGAACACTGGAGTGGGTTGCTATTTCCTTCTCCAGTGCATGAAAGTGAAAAATCAAGGTGAAGCTGCTCAGTCGTGTCCGACTCTTGGCGACCCCATGGACTGACTACAGCCTTCCAGGCTCTTCCGTCCATGGGATTTTCCAGGCAGGAGTACTGAAGTGGGGTGCCATCGCCTTCTCTGCATTTAAGGCTAGTGTTTCCTTATTAATTTTCTTTCTGGATGATCTGTCCATTGGTGTAAGTGGGATGTTATGGTCCCCCACTATTACTGTGTTATTGTGGATTTCCTCTTTTATGGACGTTAGCATTTGCCTTATATATTGAGGTGCTCCTGTGTTGGATGCATATATATTTGCAGTTGTTACATCTTCTTCTTGGATTAATCCCATGATCAGTATATAGTGTGCTTGTCTCTTTTTAAAAATTATTTATTTATTTATTCTGTTTTTGGCTGTGCTGGGTCTTCATTGCTACGTGGGCTTTTCTCTAGTTGTGGTGAGTGGGGGCTTTCTCTTGTGGAGAGGCACGGACTCTAGGGTGCTTGGGCATCAGGAGGTGCAGCACAGGAGCTCAGTATTTGTGATTCCTAGGCTCTAGAGCACAGGCTTAATAGTTGTGGCACACGGGCCTAGTTGCTCTGCAGCATGTGGGATCTTCCCAGACCAGGGATGGACCCCATGTCTCCTGCAGTGGCAGGCACCTTCTTTACCACTGAGCAACCTGGGAAGCCCCCTTCCTTGTCTCTTATAACAGTTTTTAAAGTCTGTTTTGTCTGATATGTGTATTGCTACTCCATCTTTCTTTTGATTTCCATAGAATATCTTTTCCATCCTCTCTGTCTGTTTATGCCTCTAGGTCTGACGCATAGAGACTCTTGTAGAAAGCAGTATACATGGGTCTTATTTCTTTATCCATTCAGCCAGTCTAATCTGTCTTTTAGTTGGAGTATTTAATCCATTTGTATTTAAAGTAACTATCAATATATATGTTCCTATTGCCACTTTCTTTTTTATTTTTTTAGGTCTTTTTTCTTCCCTTCCTCTTTTGTTCCCTTCTCTTGTATTTCTCCCTGAGAGAAGTTCCTTTAGCACTTGTTGTAAAGCAGGTTTGGTGGTTGATGAATTCTCTTAGCTTTTGCTTGTCTGTAAAACTTTTGATTTCTCCATCAAATCTGAATGAGAGCTTTGCTGTGTAGAGTATTTTTTACTTTAGGTTTTTCCCTTTCATTACATAAAATATATCACATTCCCTTCTGGCCTGCAGAGTTTCTACTAAAAAATCAGCTGATAACCTTATGAGATTCCCTTGTATATTGTTACTTTTCCCTTGTTGCTTTTAATATTTTTCTCTGTATTTAAATTTTGTCTGATTAATATATCTCAGTGTGTTTCTTCTTGGGTTTATCTTGTCTGAGATTCTCTGTGTTTCCTTTACTTGGCTGACTTTCTCCTTTCCCAAATTAGGGCAGTTTTTGATTATAATCTCTTCAAATGTATTCTCAACCCTTTTGTCTTTTTCTTGTTCTGGGAACCCTATAATTAAAAGTTGGTACATTTAATGTTGCCCCAGAGGTCTCTGAGACTGTCCTTATTTTTTTTCATTCTTTTTTCTGTATTCTATTCTATGGCAGAGACTCTACCATTGTCTTTCAGGTCACTTATCCATTCTTCTGCCTTAGTTATTCTAGTATTGATTCCTTCTAGTGTATTTTTCATTTCAGTTATTGTATTGCTCATCTGTTCATTTGTTCTTTAGTTCTTCTAGGTCTTTGTTAAACATTTCTTGTATCTTCTTGATACATGCCTCCATTCTTTTTCCAAGATCTTGGGTCTTCTTTACTATCATTATTCTGAGTTCTTTTTCAGGTAGATTGCGTGTCTCCTCTTCATTTAATCCTTCTCGTAGGTTTTTATCTTGTTCCATCATCTGTGATAGATATTAAGAAGAGGTGGAAAGAATACACAGAAGAACTGTACAAAAAGAGCTTCAAGACCTAGATAATCATGATGATGTGATCACTGACCTAGAGCCAGACATCTTGGAATGTGAAGTCAAATGGGCCTTAGAAAGCATCACTACGAACAAAGCTAGTGGAGGTGATGGAATTCCAGTGGAGCTATTCCAAGTCCTGAATGATGATGCTGTGAAAGTGCTACACTCAATATGCCAGCAAATTTGGAAAACTCAGCAGTGGCCACAAGATTGGAAAAGGTCAGTTTTCATCCCAATCCCAAAGAAAGGCAATGCCAAGGAATGCTCAAACTACCGAACAATTGCACTCATCTCACACGCTAGTGAAGTAATGCTCAAAATTCTCCAAGCCAGGCTTCAGCAATATGTGAACCGTGAACTTCCTGATGTTCAAGCTGGTTTTAGAAAAGGCAGAGGAACCAGAGATCAAATTGCCAACATCCACTGGACCATGGAAAAAGCAAGAGAGTTCCAGAAAAACATCTATTTCTGCTTTATTGACTATGCCAAAGCCTTTGACTGTGTGGATCACAATAAACTATGGAAAATTCTGAAAGAGATGGGGATACCAGACCACCTGATCTGCCTCTTAAGAAATCTGTATGCAGGTCAGGAAGCAACAGTTAGAACTGGTCATGGAACAACAGACTGGTTCCAAATAGGAAAAGGAGTACGTCAAGGCTGCATATTGTCACCATGTTTATTTAACTTATATGCAGAGTACATCATGAGAAATGCTGGACTGGAAGAAACACAAGTTGGAATCAAGATTGCTGGGAGAAATGTCAATAACCTCAGATATGCAGATGACACCACTCTTATGGCAGAAAGTGAAGAGGGGCTAAAAAGCCTCTTGATGAAAGTGAAAGTGGAGAGTGAAAAGGTTGGCTTAAAGCTCAACATTCAGAAAACGAAGATCATGGCATCTGGTCCCATCACTGCATGGGAAATAGATGGGGAAACAGTGGAAACAGTGTCAGACTTTGTTTTTCTGGGCTCCAAAATCACTGCAGATGCTGACTGCAGCCATGAAATTAAAAGACGCTTACTCCTTGAAAGGAAAGTTATGACCAACCTAGATAGCATATTCAAAAGCAGAGACATTACTTTACCAACAAAGGTTCGCCTAGTCAAGGCTATGGTCTTTCCTGTGGTCATGTATGGATGTGAGAGCTGGACTGTGAAGAAGGCTGAGCGCCGAAGAATTGATGCTTTTGAACTGTGGTGTTGGAGAAGACTCTTGAGAGTCCCTTGGACTGCAAGAAGATCCAACCAGTCCATTCTGAAGGAGATCAATCCTGGAATTTCTTTGGAAGGAATGATGTTAAAGCTGAAACTCCAGTATTTTGGCCACCTCATGCGAAGAGTTGACTCATTGGAGAAGACTCTGATGCTGGGAGGGATTGAGGGCAGGAGGAGAAGGGGACGACAGAGGATGAGATGGCTGGATGGCATCACTGACTTGATGGGTGTGAGTCTGGGTGACCTCCGGGAGCTGGTGATGGACAGGGAGGCCTGGCGTGCTGAGGTTCATGGGGTCACAAAGAGTCGGACACGACTGACCAACTGATCTGATCTGATCTGATTGTTAAACTTTCTATGTTTGTGGTTTCCTTTCTGTTCTCCTTCCTGCTGGTGTCTGCCCCCTGGTGGGTTAGATTGGTCCAGAAGCTTTTGCCATTATCTCCTTGATAGGGGGTCTGATTGGTGTTATCACCAAAGCCTGCCCTGGATATTGAGTAGCTCTTCCCCTTTGCTCTGTATCCAGGGCTGTTTCTAATTCTCCAGAGTACTCTCCCAGATCCAGGCTGAGAACTCTTTAAGGTCAAGGGCTGGGACTTCCCTCATGGTCCAGTGGTTAAGATTTTGCCTTCCATTGCAGGGGGTGTGGTTTAATCCCTATGCAGGGAGCTGAGAGTCCACATGCCTCACAGCCAAAAAAACCAAAACATAAAACAGAAGCAATGTTGTAACAGATTCAATAAAGACTTAAAAAAAAAGATCTACCTCAAAAAAAAATGTTAAAAAGAGAAAAATAAAAAGTAAGATCAAGGGCTATTACTTGTCATCTCTGCCTCTCCTAAATGCACCTTAGTATCTCCTGGGCTACTTGTTCTCTGCTATCCACAGGGGCCTCCTGCACGCAGGCTGCTGGATTCCTCCTGGGGTCCTGGCCTTGATCCCCTTGCCCAGACCATCCCAAGGGCACAGCAGGCAGAAGGGCTAAAGGGCAACCCAGGCAGAAGTCAGGAGGCCAAAGGAGGCGAAGAGAGAATGTGGCAAAAGAGAGTGTGATGGAGTTTTAAAAATATTGTTAGTATGATCTAATAAATAGACTGTGTAATGAGGATACAGTGCCTGAAAAAGTAGCAGAGAAATCCTTACTCTAATTAAAATAAAATACAAAGGCAAAAGTTTCCCTAACAGAAATTTGGTTGCCTTTATTTAGTGGAGAATATTATCATGAATGTTTTAAATTTGAGATTTTCAAGGCATTTTTGTAAAGTCCTTAGAAGTGAAGTGTCAAAGTTAATATTGCTGGGGTTGGAGCTGGTCATACAGGGAGGAGGTAGAGGAAGCAATTCTTAGCAGGGAGAAATACAACATTTCTAAAAGAATTGATGCTTTTGAACTGTGGTGTTGGAGAAGACTCTTGAGAGTCCCTTGGACTGCAAGAAGATCCAACCAGTCCATTCTGAAGGAGATCAATCCTGGAATTTCTTTAGAAGGAATGATGCTAAGGCTGAAACTCCAGTATTTTGGCCACCTCATGCGAAGAGCTGACTCATTGGAGAAGACTCTGATGCTGGGAGGGATTGAGGGCAGGAGGAGAAGGGGACGCCAGAGGATGAGATGGCTGGATGGCATCACTGACTCGATGGATGCGAGTCTGAGTGACCTCCGGGAGCTGGCGATGGACAGGGAGGCCTGGCGTGCTGCGGTTCATGGGGTCGCAAAGAGTCGGACACGACTGAGCGACTGATCTGATCTGAACCTAGAATTCACACTGTTTGTAGGCTCTCCTGACCCTGTAAGTGAGGCATTTATAATTCATAGAGATGACAATCAGTGCCTCTGGCTATAGGTGGCCAAGTAGCTGGCTACCTGAAATGCATGGACAGCCATGGACTACTTAGTGACTGATGTTCTGTTAAATGCCACAGGACATTTTTAATTCTTGGGATGTCCCTTGCAACTTTGTAAAAGATAAGGCGAGCGATATTGCTGGGGCTGCACCCAGAGCATAAGCAGCCCCAGTGACATCTATAGTAGTTCTGGGGGCACTGAAACCTACCAGCCTTCCAGCAGCGCAGGGAGGTGCGAGCTTGGATCTCTGGCTTGCTTTAAATAGCCATCTGGACATAATAGATGGACTCTGAAAAATATGTTCTCTGTGTATTTGGAAACAATCATATTTCTGAACATTTTGATTTTTCTTAAAGACAAGGTGACATGTAGTAAGAAGTGGTAACTATAATTAAAATTTCTACAGAGCAGCTTCTCAAAGGAGGTTTTTAAAGTGATTTGAAGGGAGTGGCTTTTAAGGTTTTCATCCTTTTTCCTGTATCTTCTTCTTTAAAGTCAGTGAGTTGAGCACATCCGCACTAACACATGCAGCTAAAACTGCTCCGTTTTTGAGCTCGCCTAAGCCACAGTGAAAGGTCAGCACTATTAGCATAGTGTAAATCTGTGTCCTCAAAGTGCTGGGCATCTCTTTAGCAGATAAAATGCAAGTTTAATAATGTAAAGACTGAAGTTAATCAGACTGGCGTCTAGCTTTGAATTCATCATTTGACTGGAGATGACTGGATTTCATTGAGAACGAAGGTAGATTGGAATGGCATCAAGTCCCAACAGGGTGGTTTTGGCTAAAACTGAGTTGCTGCTCCTTGTAGCAAGAGCTGCTGCTTCAGGAAGAGCTGAATAGGCTATCGAAGAAGCTGCTCTGAACTGCTGGATCCTCAATCGGAGCAGGAAATCCTGGGATTCACACGAGGATGTGACTGTCAGCGCTCTTTGCCTGGTGGGCTGACACTGTCAGGTCATAGTGCTAAAGGTCAGGCCAGGGGAGGGTCCTTGAAGGCCAGAGGGTATCTCATATAATAAGGTGGTGTGAGTGCTCCTGGCACCCCTGCCTCCCCTGGGAAAGCAGAATGATGGCTGGTGGAGGCCTGTTTGCTGCCATAACTGGATCTTCATCTCTGTTGGCTTTTTCCCTCTTTGTTCAAGAAATGCTTTACCTATGTCTTGCTTGAGGGCCTATTCCTATCTGTAAACCAGTGATTTGAAATGTGGACTTGTCAGCCAAGATAATAAGTGCAGTTTCTTGAAGTTACCTTGTCCTGTGAAGATTAAATCAGTGACCTTAGCTTTTTCAAGCTACCCTTTGCTCCCTTTTGAAGTTGGTTTACACACGAAGGGGAATGCTCCTTCCAGTCCATACACTGTACCCAAGAGGAGCCAGAGCCCAGCCTCTGGTGCTGACTTCAATGATAGTCGTAGAGGTCTGGCTAACTGTAAGACTCAGAAAAACAAATAGAAATTTCTAAGGTGATTGTCACTAAAATTTCTCCTATAAACAGCAGCGGATATCACCTCTGTGAGTTACCTCTGAACTCCAATTTGAGAACTTCACTCTAAAATCTGTGAGGGCTTTTAGACAGGGCTGGCGTCTATTTTGTTCACCTCTGGATCTGCCTTTGAATGGGTGGACTGCATCCAGCCTGCAACATGTGCTCAATTAATATTTCTTAAATGTGTAGCTTTCTAATTCATAAAATCTGACTCTAGCCATATTGTTCCAGCTACTATTAAATGCAATCTAGGTATTACTGATGTTTGCTGTAATTTGGATTTGAGCCATAGCTGTCACACACTAGAGATCAATTTATAAAACCCACCTGAACGTTGATTTCTTTTGGAGGTTCATTTTTATTTTCTGTGGTTGCATTTGAAATGGACACCATTGTGCAAGTTCTTTGCTGGACTTACACTTTTGGAACATGATGTAGATTAATTCTATGTGAAAGTTCAGAAGTGATTCTGAACTGCTAGCCTCCCTGGAAGTCTTATTACAGCGTAATTTCTATTCACATCCTCTTTTTTTCCTTCCCACATTTTCAGTCACTACATTCTTTTTAGCAGATTCAGCCCTTTGAAAGCAATTCATTCTCTCCTCGGGAATTACAAATCTCAGTGCAGATACAATGTGTTGGCTTAGATTTGCAGGGGTAGAGCACCTTTGGGAACACACACTAGGCCTCTTTCTCTGTAGACAGGCCCACCCTCATCCCTCCCGGACAGGAGTTAGCCGGCCTTTGGGGAAGGAGAATTTTCCATTTCTTTCATGCTTTTACTTCTTACAACTTTATGGACCACTTTTTTCTTAATTTCTGAGTTCTAATCCTGGCCAGTAGGGGCTTTCTGACTTACAGCATCCTGAATTATTTCTCTATACTTGTTTCTTCATCTCCAAGATAAGAATGAAAGTGCCTTGTTCACCAACATTGCCAGACCTGGGCTCTGCAGATAAGTTAGTTTGCTAATATGGAAGAAAGCCCTAACCCAGACTCAGGACCTTAAACAGTTCACAGTTCTGGAGGCCAGAGTCTGAGATGGAGGGGTCAGCAGGTCCATGCTCCCTTGGAAGGCACCGAGTGTGTTCCAGGTCTTTCTCCAGCTTCTGTTACTTCCTTATGGCAGTGTGACTCCAGTATTCTCATGGTATTCTCCATGTGTTTGTGTGTGTACACATGCCTAAGGTTTTTTTTTTTTTTTTTTTTTATCTTTTTATAAGAATACCACTCTTGTTGTATTCAGGCCCACCCTACTCCTGTATAATAACCTCATCTTACCTACTCACATCTACAATGACCCTGTTTCCAAATAAGGTCATGAGGACTATGGGTTAGTATTCCAGCATACAAATTATGGGTCACAATACAACCCATAACAGTAGGTAAGGTCAAATAGGCTTGGGAAGTTTGAAGTAATGGACTGTACTAATCTCTCAAATTCTCTTGTTCATTCTTGCTTTTATAGCACTTGATATATTAGGGTAAATGCCAACTGGAAGGCATAGATTTGCTCTCTGATTGGGATCCTGCTTATAAAGACCAGCAGAAGTGAAATTACATGGAGTTCTGATTTAATACTGTTTTCATGTCAGGACATTAGTACCACCTTGGTCCTTCCCTGAATTCAGCGGCTGCCACGCAGAGGTGAAGGGTCTAGAGTTGGTGCTATACACAGATGAAGACATGAGGGCTTTGGCAGCTCACTGCTGGGCCTTGTTTGATTTCTTCTTGGAGATCCCAGATAGAAGATATAATAGAGGATCAAAGGCCTCTGTAATTACTCTTCCCAGCAGTTCTTGCTAATGCCTGCAGAGTTATTTGTATAGCTATTGCAGGATCTGTGTCTAATTTCACTTTACACATGGACTTAAGATGTTGGTTCTTAATTGCCTTGAGATCTCACTTTCTTTGAGTGGATGTTTTTACACAGCACCATTTCTAAGGTTTTGGAAGTAAAGTCAGATCTCTTGGTATAGGAATATTAAATTGTCTTCATATTTATTCATTTTTGAAAAATATAATTAACATACAACATTATATTAGCTTCAGGTATATGATATGAATCAATATTTTTATATATTGCAAAAATGATCACCACAATAAATCTAGTTAATCTGTCCACATACATAGTTACAGGTGTTTTTTCTTGTGATGAGAACTTTTAGGATTTACTCTTTTAGGAGTTTCCAGATATCCTATATAGTATTATTGGACTTCCCTGGTGGTTCAATGGTAAAGAATCTGCCTGCCAATTCAGGAGATGCAGATTCAATCCCGTGGTCAAGAAGATCCCCTGGAGAAGGAAATGGCAACTCACTCTAGATTCTTGCCTGGGGAATCCCATGGACAGAGGAGCCTGGCAGGCTGTAGTCCACAGGATCACAAAGAGTCAGACATGAATGCACGACTAAACAACATTATTAACTATCTCAACCATGCTGTACCTTGTATTCTCATGATTTATAACTGGAAATTTGTATGTTCTGACCTCCTTTACCCATTTC
Organism: Tragelaphus eurycerus; assembly: GCA_935064755.1. Lineage (NCBI taxonomy): Eukaryota > Metazoa > Chordata > Mammalia > Artiodactyla > Bovidae > Tragelaphus > Tragelaphus eurycerus. Next base: position 4,768,070 of record CAKXYN010000111.1, on the reverse strand, counting down.
ACCCACCCCCTGTAGAAGTTCCTAGCTGGTTGCTCCAAGGATCTTTGCTACCTGGGTCATCCTCTGCTAAAATGGATTGAATTCCTTGAGCCATCATGTGACTCAGTTGAAACTGTTGGAGCCTAAAAATACAAACTTAACCTAAAGGTTAAACAAGGGCCAAAAGGACAACAATAATTGCCACTAAAAGGGCCTAGAAAAGGAAAGGAACCACGTTGACTTTGGGAGGGCTTCCTTAACTATTGATCAGACAGTGGAGGCAGTATTGCTCCTGTCAAAATTGTGAAGCCATTCTGCTTGGGTGTATAATTGTTAATTTCAGAGTTTAATTTTAACATGTGTATCTATTTTTTTAAACAGGACATCTGGACCTATTGGTCTTGGGTCTCTTTTTTGAATCAAAAAGTCTTAGTCACAGATTTATAACAATAGGGAAGACAATGGAGCACTAGATGAAATGTATCATAAATCAGTCTGATTGAAAAGAGAAGGGTTATGAGAAAATGAAGATCTCCTGCTAGAAAGTCTTGTGAGATCCAAAGAACAAGCTAGAGAACCAGTGTTCAATTTCCTCGCCCATATTGAATAGTGAGGATTGGTGGTTAATTGTAAACTACTGCCAACAGTAAACCTTTCCTCCTCAGGGTTTTCTGTGGTCTGGCCTGTTATATCAAGCCTTCAGGCATAGACCTGGTCAAGGGTTTTGAGGCAGGAACATGTTAGTTTGGGGCTTTCAACAGGCATCAGTGTTGCCCAAATGAGGGTGTGGAAAAATTTGAGGATTACCTCTGAGGAGTCAAGAAGTAAAGCCTGGTACTTAGTAAGGAGGCTTGCAGTTAGCCAGTGGTGACCTTTTAGCTCCAGAATTATTTGTACTTAATGGGGTCTGGACTTTCAGCGACTGTCTAAAGGTAAGCTTGTTAGCTTCTTCCACTAATAAAGCAGTGGCAGCTACTACTGGAAGCAGCCAGGCCAACATCGGACCATGGCATCTAGTTGTTTGGAAAAATAGCCTCTGGTCTGAGCTACACCTCTGAACTGCACCTAGCTTCTGTATAAGGACCCCCAGGGCTGTCCCTTCCTTTTCAGCTATGTATAAGATGAATGGCTTTTTTAAATTGGTGACACCCAAAGCAGGAGATTTGGTGAGGGCCTGTTTGATATTATTAAAAGCCCTTTCTTGTTCCCCAGTCCAAAGTAATGGTTCTATATCTGGGCCTTTAGTGGATTTATATAGGGGCTTAGTCATTAGTCCAAATCCTGGAATTCAAATTCTTCAAAATCCTGTCATGCATTAGAAGGTATGAAAATGTTTCTAAATGTTTCTTTGTCTTTTGGGGCACTTGGGTGTAATATAGCTTATTTTCTATGTGGAGATAACTGTCTACTTCCAGGGTTTATAGTATATCCCAGATATTTAAATTGTTGTTTTGAAATTTGTGTCTTTTTCTGAGAGACCCTATCCCCAAGTAAATTAAGGACTTCAATGATATTTTGATCTGATGCCTCCATGGAGAGTACTACATATTATCATATACATACTATAGAATAGTCCCTTCTTTTAGGTGTATTTCCCTTAGTTTATTAGTAGGGCCTGGATGAACAAGTGTGGGCTGTCCTGAAACCCTTGCAGCAATACTGTCCAGGTATATTGTTGCATTTGGCTTTAGTAGGGATAGTCCACTTGAAGGCAAATGGATACTGAGATGAGGGTTGATCTGGGATGCAAAAGAAGGCATCCTTGAGGTCAGGAACAGTAAACCATTCAGCATCTCCAGGAACCTGAATTAATATAAGGATTGACCACAAGGGGATGTATAGGACTACTGCATCATTTACTGCTCTAAGGTCTTGTACCATTCCATGTTCCCCATTTGGCTTAACAACTGGCGGAACAGGGGTATTGCATGCAGACGGACAGGGCACCAAGAGGCCATGTTTTAAGGATTTGTCTATGAGGGGTTGAAAATACTTTTTTGCTTCCAAATTTCTGGGGTATGATCTCTTGTTAGGGTAACTGGGTTCTGGCTTAAGGGTAATTTTTACAAGTTTCACATTTACAGCCTTTCCAGGAATTCCTTTGTCCCAAACTGTCGGGTTGGCTGTGTGTAGAATATGTCTGAGAATAGACCATTGTTTTTCCAGCTGATTTGTCTTAGAGTCAAGAAAAGGGGCTGTCTGGGACCTCATAGTCCTAATATGGCCCTGAAAGAGCCCGGAAGGTCTCTCCCCACTACTGGAGTCAAACATTCAGGCACAACTGAAAAGGAATGTGAGATTAGATGGAGTTTAAATTGGCAAGTGAGAGACCCAGTGAAGTAATGGGTTCGAGGCTGTCCAACAACATCAGTCACTGCACAACCTTTGGAGGAAAGAGGCCCAACGTGAGAGATCAGAACAGAGTAAGTGGCTCCTGTATCAGTCTTAACATTGATTTTCTTACCTGCCACTTCAAGGATCACCTGGGGCTCCTTGATGGAGACAGATATCCCCATAGGGTGGGGGCGGGGCGGGGGTTGCCACCAGAATCCATGGGCTGCCCCGAATCCGGGGCTGCCTCAGTTGTCTGGCATGGCCATCTCAGGATCAGGAGCCCCTCTCCCCCTTTGGGACTGGGGACTGTTCCACTTCCAGTGACCTGTTTGTTTACAGACTGGGCATGGACCTGGGGGTACTTCTGGCATTCATGGGCACAGTGGCCAGTTGACTTGCATTTGAAGCATTCTGCCTTGCTGGTTTTACCTCCAGACAGATGGTTAAAACTTCTTGGCTCCCTTGGGTTGTCCTGAGGTTGCACAAGCCCTGGCCTGCCTATTTTCACTTGGATTCTCTCTTCCTTCTCAGCTTGATCTCAGTTATTAAATACCCCAAAGACTACCTCTAGGAGTTGGGGGCATAGGAGTTTGTGGGCCTGATTGTAACTTGTGAGTCTGATTGTAACTTTGGCCTAATATCAGGGATGAACTGGCTGATAAAATGTTGTCCCAGCAGGAGTGGATGGACTGACCCTCAGGAGAGGATGAATCACTATTTCTAAAACCCTCCACAAGCCATCCTTGAAAGAGAACTAGATTTTCTTTTCCTTCTTGGGTCACTCCTTTAATCTTTTCATGGTTGAGTTTTGATACATATAGTCTGGCTTTTTGATGCACTTTCTTATTCCTTCTAATACACATTGGATTATGTGGTTCCTGGTCTTCTTGGATGGCTCAGTAGATAAAGAATCTGCCTGAAATGCAGGAGATGCAGGAGATGCGGGTTCCATCCCGGGGTCTGGAAGATCCCCTGGAGGAAGAAATGGCAACCCACTCCAGTATTCTTGCCTGAATTATCCCATGGACAGCAGAGCCTGGCAGGCTACAGTCCATGGTTCAAAGAGTCGGACATGACTGAGCACTCTCCCCTCTATGTGGTTACTGGCTTCTGTTCCCTTTGGGGAATTATAATCCCAATGGTGCTCCTGATTTGGGCCTGTGTCTCTACCCATGACACAATGTACGTAAGTGCTCAATTTAAGCAAACTAAATACAGCTCATTTACAAGCTAATTTTTAAAGACAGACAAAACCAGAGATCTCATAGTTTTCCTGCCTGAGTTTTTTATTTTAATTTATTTAATTGGAGGATAATTACTTTACAATATTGTGATGGCTTTTGCCATCCGTGAGTTTAAAAAGGCCTTCTTTCCCCCTCAGTCTGGAGGACTATAGATGGATCAGACAGTTCCTGAGAGCATAGATACATTGCAAAGTCAGAAGAGAGAAATGCAAGCTCTTCTTTTTTTCCTCTCTTTAAAATCCGAAAGTGGAGAGTGAAAAAGTTGGCTTAAAGCTCAACATTCAGAAAACAAAGATCATGGCATCCGGTTCCATCACTTCATGGGAAATAGATGGAGAAACAGTGGAAACAGTGTCAGACTTTATTTTGGGGGGCTCCAAAATCACTACAGATGGTGACTGTAGCCATGAAATTAAAAGACGCTTACTCCGTGGAAGGAAAGTTATGACCAACCTAGAAAACATATTGAAAAGCAGAGATATTACTTTGTCAACAAAGGTTCGCCTAGTCAAGGCTATGGTCTTTCCTGTGGTCATGTATGGATGTGAGAGTTGGACTGTGAAGAAGGCTGAGCGCCAAAGAATTGATGCTTTTGAACTGTGGTGTTGGAGAAGACTCTTGAGAGTCCCTTGGACTGCAAGGAGATCCCACCAGTCCATTCTGAAGGAGATCAGCCCTGGGATTTCTTTGGAAGGAATGATCCTAAAGCTGAAACTCCAGTACTTTGGGCACCTCATGTGAAGAGCTGACTCATTGGAAAAGACTCTGATTCTGGGAGGGATTGGGGGCGGGAGGAGAAGGGGGCAACAGAGGATGAGATGGCTGGATGGCATCACTGACTGGATGGACATGAGTCTGAGTGAACTCTGGGAGTTGGTGATGGACAGGGAGGCCTGGTGTGCTGCAATTCATGGGGTCACAAAGAGTCGGACACCACTGAGCAACTGATCTGATCTGATCTGAAGTAACCCAAGGCTGGATGGAATCTCAGGTAATGTGGGCTGCATTTGTATTTCAAGGCTTAAATGCTCCACTGTGCCCACAGTTTTGGCAGAGACTTGTAGGAGCAGTTAGACAGGCAAAACTGCATAAGACAAAGATCATTTTACTCAACATAGACTAATGACAGAAACTTAAAGACACAAGAGGTTTTCAGGATAAAGGGGATGGGTGTGCAGGCATAAAGATCAAGGACAAAGTAAAGGAAGGAGGGATGGAAAAAATAGCAGGAAAATAAAGGAGAGAGTGGGATGATCAGGCTTCCAGCCACTACATCATATGAAGTTTAAACCTCTATCACTCTCATAAATCTCCCATCAGGGAGAACCCACTGCACCAAGGTCTGCACACCTGCTTGTCACCCATCAAGGTGAGCCATTGCTGGCCCAAAGGAATAGGTCTCACATGCTGAGAGGAGTGATGTTGCAGCTGCCTGACATCCACTGTCTTAGAAGGATGGGTCAGAGAAGTAGGAGAGGGCAAAAGAGAAGGAGATAGAGGAGGGGAGAGGAAAGGGATAAAGGAGAGGGGGAAAGTGTTGTCTGAATTAGGGTACTGAGGCCCCCTGGGACCAGGAAGGAACTGACACTGGAAGAAGACGTTCAGGTGGCTACTTGTCACCCATGGGGAAGCTGCATTGGATGGTTCCGGAGGCACCCAGTCCCTCCCCCTGCCCCATGTTGGGTGCTACAAAGTCTGTTACTGCCCAGGGTTCTTGGCCTCCTTAATGGAAATGGAGAAGAGGCCAGACAAAAGATTCAGGCAAGGTTTTACTGGGGCCCCTGCTGCAGCAAAAGGGAGTGAAAATAAGAAACAGTTTCCCTTGCTTGTTCCCTGGTATGGTGTGGGAGCTGGCTCCTTTGATGGAGGGAGGGTAGGGACAGGTTCAGAGGTTGGGCCAGAGGAGTGATTTAGGTGTTTACCCACCCCTTGGTGGTGCTGTGTGCAGGGGGCATGTGCAGTACCCTGCTTTTGCCCCCACCTCCTTAGAAGTGGCAGTTGGATTTTTGGTCTTTTTGTGTCTTGTTCATAGTTTGCCCAAACTGCACACTCTCACAGCTATTTTTAGTCCTATATAGTTTCTTTGTATTTTGTCCAGGTGCATGCATTGCAGCAAAGGGCCCCAGATCATCTCCCCCATGCCTCTGACAGCCGCCAGTCTGTTTTCTGTATCTATGAGCTTGCTTGCTTGTTTTTTAGATTCCATGTATACATGAGATCATACAATATTTGTCTTTCTCTGTCTGACCTCAATAAGCATAATACCCTCAAGATCCACCCATGTTGAACATGACAAGATTTCATTCTTCTTAATGGCTGAATACTATTCCACTATGTGTGTATGTGTGTGCATACATATATATAATCTCACATTTTCTTCATCCATCAATGAACACATAGATTATGTTCATACATATATATAATCTCACATTTTCTTCATCCATCAATGAACACATAGATTATGTTCATCTCTTGGCTATTGTTAACAATGCTGCATTGACATGGCAGGATGTAGGTATCTATCTGAGATAGAAATTTCATTTCCTTTAGGTATGAATAAATACCCAGAGTAGAATTGCTGAACTATATGGTAGTTGTATTTTTAATATTTTGAGCAATGGCCATACTGTTTTCCATAGTGGTTGCACCAATTTACATTCCAACCAACTATGCATGAGCATTCCCTTTTCTCCAAATCTTATATCAATGCTTGTTAAATTGTTTTTGTTTTTAAATAATAGCCACTCTAACAGATGTGAGGTGATATCTCATTGTGCTTTTGCTTGTTGTCACATTTTTAATTAAACATTGGAAAAGACTCTGATACTGGGAGGGATTGGGGGCAGGAGGAGAAGGGGACGACAGAGGATGAGATGGCTGGATGGCATCACTGACTCGATGGATGTGGGTCTGAGTGAACTCCAGGAGTTGGTGTTGGACAGGGAGGCCTGGCATGCTGCGATTCATGGGGCTGCAAAGAGTCGGGCACAACTGAGTGACTGATCTGATCTGATCTGATAGCATACATATTAAAAGTACATACAAGAGTACAGTTCAGTGAATTTTCACATGTGGAACATACCTGTGCACCAGCACCCACATGAAGAAATAGAAACTGAGCAGCCCCCAGAGATACTCCATGTCCACAGTGACCTTCTAAGTTTCTACTATCTTCAAAAGTTGCCACTATTTTGAATATTAATGGTGTTTATTATTTTTTCTTGGTTTGAATTTTGTTCTATATACATATTTTAAATACTTTAACATTTTTAAAAATTTAATAAATTATAGTAATTTATTGTTGTCGTTTAGTTGTGAAGTCTTGTCCGAGTCTTTTGTGAGGCTCCTCTGTGGGATTTCCCAGGCAAGAATACTGGAGTGGGTTGCCATTTCCTCCTCCAGGGGTTCTTTCCCACCTAGGGATCAACCCAGTATCTCCTTCTTCTCCTGCACTGGCGGGCAGATCCTTTGGCAATGAGCTTACAGGGAAGCCCATATAGTCACAGTATGTACTTTTCAGTGTCTGGCTTCTTTTGTTCAAAATTATATGAGATTTCATCGTGTTGTTGCCTGCAGTGATGCCCATTTATTCTGCAGGGGAGGAAGAAGACTTTTTCTTCTACCCTTCTGAGTTCTTAGCTGAGACTCTTATAATAAAAGACAGATTAACAAGAGATAAAACAAGTTTATTAACATGCCTACCTCATCATGGGTGATACCAGGGGAAATTTAGTAACTCTCCCAGGTGGCAGAGAATTAGGAATTAGACCATCTTAATAGGGAAAGGGAAGACAGATCTAAGCCTTTTAAGGGAGAGTGAATGGTATTTAGGGAGGATGAAGGGGCCCTTGAAGAGTAGGTGAGAGCTATGAGAGTTTGTGACAAAGTTTGTGAGTTTATGTCAACATCCAGTCTCCTCTCTTGTGATAAGTCAATCTTCCCCAGCTGATGAAACTTCCAGAGAAGGGATTGGTGACAGTTGAGTTGGTTTTGGAAGTTCTGTCTTTAGGCAGATAAGGGAATTGGAAGAAGTGTCTCTCTTCATTTATTCTTCTTGAAGTGCCTACAGCTCAAAATAATCAATATATCCAAGTGACATCTTTGGGGTGGCATGTCCTGAATCCCTATGGTCCTGTTTTGGATGGTGTATTCTGTTTCCCTTAAATTCCAATGGCTGCATGATAGCGTGCCTTCTTATTAATAAAATTTACTGTTTTCTGCGTAGTTACTTGGGGAAGGCAATGGCACCCCACCCCAGTACTCTTGCCTGGAAAATCCCATGGACAGAGGTCCCTGGTGGGCCGCTGTCCATGGGATCGCTAAGAGTCGGACCCGACTGAACGACTTCACTTTCACTTTTCACTTTCATACATTGGAGAAGGAAATGGCAACCCACTCCAATGTTCTTGCCCGGAGAATCCCAGGGACGGGGGAGCCTGGTGGGCTGCTGTCTATGGGGTCGCACAGAGTCGGACACGACTGAAGCGACTTAGCAGCAGCAGCAGTATAGTTACTAGATACTTAAATACTGGAGTCAGTTGCTAAATGATTGTCCACCCTTCTTGTTTTTGTCCATATTCATGTAATTCAGCTGCCGACCTCCAAGATTCAAATGCCTGCCTAACTTCCTCAATGTTTGTAGATCTTTTTCCCCCTTTATTCTATCACCAAGTAATACTTGAAGCTTAATTTTTCCACCCTGGATAACTATCTGTAGTAATATTGAAGAGGGAGCATCTGCTCTAGTCTTTAGAATTTTCTACACTAATGTGTGAAGAGAGTTGTGAGCCATGGCAAGTAGCTGATGAGTGATGGCCTGGGAGGGAATGACTGGGTTGAGTGATAGGGCTTTGCTTCTCCTGCTTTGACTGCCAGATGTCAGGAAGTCAGCCATGATTTTTGACAATGGTACATTCTTCCTCATGATAAATGGTTATGGAGGCCAAGATTTGAAAGAGTAAGGGGTGATTCACAGTAAGGTTCTTTGGGAGAGAAATACTGAACCTCCTCCCACCTCCAGTATCAATCCCATTTTTTCAAGCAAAGATGACTCAGCCTTCTGAATGTGAGTACTATTGCAAATTACTTTTAGCCTTTGGCTATGCTGAAAGTTTCAGTCAGTCCTGGATAGTAGTACTTAACGATGCTACGATAGTTTGATGGCTCCTGTAAACCCACACATTAGGGTACATAAGGCACTTGGTGTCTGGCACTTAGTAAGTACTCAAGAATCGTGGTTGTCGTTGCAGTTATTGGCAATTGTTTTGTGCCAGCTGAGTGTCCAAACTTGCTGGACTCTGTTGTGAGGTTAATCATTACCAGCTTGTTAGGCAGCCAGAAAAGCTTGTTAGCTGAACTTGGCTGGGTTCAGCCATAACTCAGGCCTCCCTTTCTGCCTCACTGCTTGTAGGAAATAAGGAGTTCAGGGTGTGGAACAGCATTCTCACTGGCTGCCTGTGTGCTCCCAGCTGCACCTCCAAAAAGGAAAGCCAGTGCCAGCACACAGAGCAGAGGCTCCGGCCATCAGATGAGAAAGCCGCTGCAGAACTCAGGTCCCCAGGCCAGAGTCTGGAGGCGCTGGACCAAATGCCCTTGAGTGGGCGTCACGTGGCTCTGGAGGGCGTGACTGCAGAGCAGTTCCCTTAAAAAAGGAAGAGCTTCATGGGTTCCCTGCCAATATGCTGCCCCACAAACAGTATTTTGCTCTATCTGCTCTGCTCTTCAGCTTCAGATATCAGAGCATTTCACCCCTAAAAACTTCATAATGCAGCTCCTGAAAATCGGGATATTTCCTCTTCCTTGCAGTAGACAATAGTACACCTAAGAATAATAACAGTGATGGTTTTACCATGTAGCATCCAGTCTTTTCAAATTTCCATACTCATTGAAAAATGTCTTAGTGTTTTTTCAACAATAGGATCTAATCAAGGTTCATGAATTGCCTTTGGTTATGTCTTTTTTTTTGTCCATTTTAACTTTTAACAGCCACCACGCCTGCTTCTTTAACATTTTGGAGAGTCCAGACTAGTTTTCTTGGAGAATGTCCCACATTAAGTGTTTCTTAAGGGTTTCCACATGAATCGTTTACTTTTTCTTTAGCATTTTGTATACCCTGGAAATTAGTTTTAGAAGTGTTAGGAGATTCAGGTTAAATATCATCTTAGTCCGCTTACGCTGCTCTAACAAAAATACTGTAGACTAAGTGGCTTCTAAACAACAGAAATTTCTCACAGATCTGGAGGCTGGAAGTCTGAGATCAGGGTGCCCCCGTGGTTGGGTGGGGGCCCCCTTCTGGGTTGCAGTAGGCCTGCTTGTACCCTACATGGCAGAAGGGGCAGGGAACTCTGTAGGGTCTCTCTTGTAAGGGCACTAGTCCCACTGATGAGAGCTGTGCCCTGTTGATCTAATCATCTCTCAAAGGTCCCACCTCCAAATACCATCACCCTGGGGATGAGGTCTCAACATAGGAATTTTGGGTGTGGGCACAGACATCCAGTCTATAGCAAATAGAGTCACCAAAATTACTTCATAGGCGATGCTGTGAAATTAATATCATATAATGTCCTGCTGTCTCAGTATTACTGATGAAGAGCTGATGACTGCTGGGTCTTTCCACCAGAAAAGTACATTTTTCTTTACAATTAGTAAGAATTTGTGGGCTGATTTTTGGCAGAGTACAAATATCTTGATTTCCTTAAAAGTTTTCAACCAAATTACTGCCTTCCTTTGATTCTTACCTGAATCAGCGATTACACTGGAAGTTCAGAATGGAGATTTGGTGATTCTTATATTGCTTCTGTATTGAGCTGCTGGTGAGTTTTCCTTACTCACCCTTTTTCTGAGTATCACTATAGATTTGTGGATTTCTTATGCCATTCTTTTTGATCCTCTGGATGACCTTCATGTTGAAGGTTAATGGGAAATTGAGGTTGTTAGTTGACAAGTTCTGCTTGTGTAAGAATGATAGTGGTGTCCTTTAAAGAAGTTTCTTAACTACAGACAACTTGCCTAAAAGTGGTTATGTTCAGAAGTATTTAGGATGCTCAAGAAATCAGGGTGGGATGAGGGAGGGTAGTTCTCTTTAAGAACCAGTCTTGTTTGGGACAGTGATAAAATTGTAGAGCCCAAGAGGGGATTTAATGCTGAGTATTGCTAGAGCAAGGAGTAGAGAGAGGCATTCATCTAGTAACTCTTCTGTTAAGGTAACTGAAGCTTTTTTCTGACTTGAAGCATTATCCTTTCTCCGTTTCTGTCACTAACATGGAAGAATGACCAGACTAGTGAGAGAGGATGGGGAGGTAGTCCTGTTCAGAAGGCTCATCAGTGAGGATTAGAATCGCCAAAAGCAGAAAGTTAAGCTATCAGTGCCTCTCAGTTACTGCAGGCAGCCAGAGAGGCCCATTAAAAACAGCTCCATCAAAGTCCAGGAAGTTGCCAGGGAGCTGTGTTCAGATGGAGGCCTGAGCCTTTTGAATGCAGAGGTGCACCTTAGGGGGAGGTGTTTTGATGAGGGTGGAATGTAGCCCATTTTTCTCCCTGAATGAACTGTTTCCAGAATATACTCCCCCACTTGCATACACATAAACACTTCTCCAATGTTAAACTGTCTGCCTATATATGCTGCTACTGCTAAGTCACTTCAGTCGTGTCCGACTCCGCGTGACCCCATAGATGTCAGCCCACCAGGCTCTCCTGCCCCTGGGATTCTCCAGGCAAGAAAACTGGAGTGGGTTGCCATTTCCTTCTCCAATGCATGAAAGCGAAAAAGTGAAAGTGAAGTCGCTCAGTCGTGTCCGACTCTTAGCGACCCCATGGACTGCAGCCCACCAGGCTCCTCCATCCATGGGATTTTCCAGGCAAGAGTACTGGAGTGGGGTGCCATTGCCTTCTCCCTGCCTATATATGGGTACGTTTAATTATAACCAGTCCATTCTGAAGATCAGCCCTGGGATTTCTTTGGAAGGAATGATGCTAAAGCTGAAACTCCAGTACTTTGGCCACCTCATGCGAAGAGCTGACTCATTGAAGAAGACTCTGATGCTGGGAGGGATTGGGGGCAAGAGGAGAAGGGGATGACAGAGGATGAGATGGCTGGATGGCATCACTCTCTCAATAGACGTGAGTCTGAGTGAACTCCAGGAGTTGGTGATGGACAGGGAGGCCTGCCATGCTGCAATTCATGGGGTTGCAAAGAGTCGGACACGACTGAGCGACTGATCTGATCTGAATAATTATAAAACTAGGGACTTTCCTGGTGGTCCAGTGGTTAAGACTTTGCCTTCCAATACAGGGGGTGCAGGTTCAATACCTTGTCAGGGAGCTAAGATCCCATATACCTCAGGGCCAAAGAGTCAAAAACATAAAACAGAAGCTATATTGTAACAGATTCAATAAAGACTTCAAGAAAATAATTATAAAACCAGAGGAGGCTCCATCTAGAAAATGGAAAGGAGCTATCAGTTCTCTCCCTAACCAGAAAGGCAAGGAGGAAGCAGGCTGGTTTTGGGTTTGTGGAGATTGAACTTCTTTGTTTGCAGCCCTCCTCTCCCCAGTTGGCTCCTCCAGATTTCTTCAAGAAAATTAGAGACACCAAGGGAACATTTCAAGCAAAGATGGGCACAATAAAGGACAAGAATGGTAGGGACCTAACAGAAGCAGAAGATATCAAGAAGAGGTGGCATAAATACACAGAAGAACTATACAAAAACATTTTAATGACTCAGATAACCACAATGGTGTGATCACTCACCTAGAGCCAGACATCCTGGAATGTGAAGTCAAGTGGCCCTTAGAAAGCATCACTACAAACAAAGCTAGTGGAGGTAATGGAGTTCCAGCTGAGCTATTCCAAATCCTGAAAGATGATGCTGTGAAAGTGCTGCACTCAATATGCCAGCAAATTTGGAAAACTTAGCAGTGGCCACAGGACTGCAAAAGGCCAGTTTTTATTCCAATCCCAAAGAAGGGAAATGCCAAAGAATGTTCAAACAATCACTCAATTGTACTTATCTCACACGCTAGCAAAGTAATGCTCAAAATTCTCCAAGCTAGGCTTCAACAGTACATGAATAGGGAATTTCCAGATTTAGAAAAGGCAGAGGAACCAGAGATCAAATTGAAAATACCCACTGGATCATAGAAAAAGCAAGAGAATGACAGAAAAACATCAATTTCTGCTTCATTTACTATGCTAAAGCCATTGATTGTGTGGATCACAACAAAATGTGGAAAGTTCTTAAAGAGATGGGAATACCAGACCATCTTACCTGCCTCCTGACAAACCTGCATGCAGGTCAAGAAGCCACAGTTAGAACTGGATATGGAACAATAGACTGGTTCCAAATCGGGAAAGGAGTACGTCAAGGCTGTGCATTGTCATCCTGCTTGTTTAACTTCTATGCATAGTGAGTAAAGTTGCTCAGTCGTGTCTGACTCTTTGCAACTCCATGGACTGTAGCCCACCAGGCTCCTCCATCCATGGAATTTTCTAGGCAAGAGTACTGGAATGGGTTGTCATTTCCTTCTCCAGGGGATCTTCCCATCCCAGGGATAGAACCAGGGTCCTGCATTGTGGGCAGATGATTTACTGTCTGAGACACCAGGAAATCAACCATATATGCATAATACATCATGCAAATGCCAGACTGGATGAAGCACAAGCCAGAATCAAGATTGCTGGGAGAAATATCAATAACCTCAGATATGCAGATGACACCACTCTTATGACAGAAAGTAAAGAGGAACTATTAAAATTAAGAAGAGGTGGCAAGAATACACAGAAGAACTGCACAAAAAAGATCTTCACAACCAAGATAATCATGATGGTGTGATCACTCACCTAGAGCCAGACATCCTGGAATGTGAAGTCAAGTGGGCCTTAGAAAGCATCACTATGAACAAAGCTAGTGGAGGTGATGGAATTCCAGTTGAGCTATTTCAAATCCTGAAAGATGATGCTGTGAAAGTGCTGCACTCAATATGCCAGCAAATTTGGAAAACTCAGCAGTGGCCACAGGACTGGTAAAGGTCAGTTTTCATTCCAATCCCAAAGAAAGGCAATGCCAAAGAATGCTCAAACTACCACACAATTGCACTCATCTCACACACCAGTAAACTAGTGCTCAAAATTCTCCAAGCCAGGCTTCAGCAATATGTGAACCGTGAACTTCCTGATGTTCAAGCTGGTTTTAGAAAAGGCAGAGGAACCAGAGATCAAATTGCCAACATCTGCTGGATCATGGAAAAAGCAAGAGAGTTCCAGAAAACATCTATTTCTGCTCTATTGACTATGCCAAAGCTTTTGACTGTGTGGATCACAATAAACTGTGGAAAATTCTTCAAGAGATGGGAATACCAGACCACCTGACCTGCCTCTTGAGAAACCTATATGCAGGTCAGGAAGCAACAGTTAGAACTGGTCATGGAACAACAGACTGGTTCCAAATAGGAAAAGGAGTACTTGAAGGCCATATATTGTCACCCTGCTTATTTAACTTATATGCAGAGGACATCATGAGAAACGCTGGGCTGGAAGAAGCACAAGCTGGAATCAAGATTGCTGGGAGAAATATCAATAACCTCAGATATGCAGATGACACCACCCTTATGGCAGAAAGTGAAGAGGAACTCAAAAGCCTCTTGATGAAAGTGAAAGAGAAGAGTGAAAAGGTTGGCTTAAAGCTCAACATTCAGCATCTGGTCCCATCACTTCATGGGAAATAGATGGGGAAACAATGTAAACAGTGACAGACTTTATTTTCTTGTGCTGCAAAGTCACTGTGGATGAATACTGCAGACACAAGAAGAAAAAGACATTTGCTCCTTGGAAGAAAAGCTATGACAAACTTAGACACCGTGTTAAAAAGCAGAGACATTACTTTCTGACAGAGGTCTGTATGGTCAAAGCTATTGTTTTCCCAGTAGTCATGTACGAATGTGAGAGTTGGACCATAAAGAAGGTTGAGCGCCAAAGAACTGATGCTTTTGAACTGTGGTATAGGAGAAGACTCTTGAGAGTCCCTTGGACCAGATCAAACCAGTCAATCCTAAAGGAAATTAACCCCGGAATATTCATTGGAAGGACTGATGCTGAAGCTGAAGCTCCAATACTTTGGCCACCTGATTGAAGAGCTGACTCACTGGAAAAGACCCTGGTGCTGGGAAAGATTCAAGGCAGGAGGAGAATGCAATGACAGAGGATGAGATGGTTGGATGGTGGTATCACCAACTCAATGGACATGAGTTTGAGCAAGCTCTGGGAGATTTTAGGAGTTTATAGGAGTGTCTTAGTTTGTGAAGCCTGCCATCACAAAGTACTGCAGGCTGGTGAGATAAACAACCATCCAGCATTCTTCTGAGGCCTCTCTTCTTGGCTTGTAGGGGCTGCCTTCTCCCTATGCATTTATGTCATCTTCTCTGTGTTTAAATTTCCTCCTCTTACAAGGACACTGCTGCTGCTGCTAAGTCGCTTCAGTCGTGTCCGACTCTGTGTGACTCCATAGACCGCAGCCCATCAGGCTCCCCCATCCCTGGGATTCTCCAGGCAAGAACACTGGAGTGGTTTTCCATTTCCTTCTCCAGTGCATGAAAGTGAAAAGTGAAAGTGAAGTTGCTCAGTCTTGTCTGACTCGTAGCAACCCCATGGACTACAGCCTACCAGGCTCCTCCATCCATGGGATTTCCCAGGCAAGAGTACTGGAGTGGGGTGCCATTGCCTTCTCCTACAAGGACATTAGTCATACTGAATTAACACCTACCCTGATGATCTCATTTTAACTTAATTACCTCTTTAAACACACTATTTCCAAATACAGTCACATTCTGAGGGACTAGGGGTTTGAACTACAACACACGAATACACACATGAACATTATATTCCATAAAGTTGATATAGAAACCCATCCTAGTATTTAAATATTAAAAATTATCAGTATAATTATAACTTAAAAGCAAGTTGCCTGAATGCTGCTTTAGTGTACTACTTGTCCTCCCCCACCAACAAAAAATACCAGAAATAAGAACAAGAGCATCAGTTCAGTTCAGTTCAGTTGCTTTGCTCAGTCGTGTCCAACTCTTTGCAACCCCATGAACCGCAGCACTCCAGGCCTCCCTGCCCATCACCAACTCCCAGAGGTCACCCAAACTCATGTCCGTCGAGTTGGTGATGCCATCCAGCCATCTCATCCTCTGTCATCCCCTTCTCCTCCTGCCCCCAATCCCTCCCAGCATCAGGGTCTTTTCCAATGAGTCAGATCTTCGCATCAGGTAGCCAAAGTATTGGAGTTCCAGCTTTAGCATCAGTCCTTCCAATGAACAGCCAGGACTGATCTCCTTTATGATGGACTGGTTGGATCTCCTCTGGTCCAAGGGATTCTCAAGAGTCTTCTCCAACACCACAGTTCAAAAGCATCAATTCTTCGGTGCTCAGCCTTCTTCACAGTCCAACTCTCACATCCATACATGACCACAGGAAAAACCATAGCCTTGACTAAACGCACCTTTGTTGGCAAAGTAATGTCTCTGCTTTTTAATATGCTATCTAGATTGGTCATAACTTTCCTTCCAAGGAGTAAGCGTCTTTTAATTTCATGGCTGCAGTCAGCATCTGCAATGATTTTGGAGCCCAGAAAAATAAAGTCTGACACTGTTTCCACTGTTTCCCCATCTATTTCCCATGAAGTGATGGGACCAGATGCCATGGTCTTCGTTTTCTGAATGTTGAGCTTTAAGCCAACCTTTCACTCTCCACTTTCACTTTCATCAAGAGGCTTTTTAGTTCCTCTTCACTTTCTGCCATAAGGGTGGTTTCATCTGCATATCTGAGGTTATTGATATTTCTCCCAGCAATCTTGATTCCAGCTTGTGCTTCTTCCAGCCCAGCTTTTCTCATGATGTCCTCTGCATATAAGTTAAATAAGCAGGGTGACAATATACGGCCTTCATGTACTCCTTTTCCTATTTGGAACCAATCTGTTGTTCCATGTCCAGTTCTAACTGTTGCTTCCTGACCTGCATACAGATTTCTCAAGAGGCAGGTCAAGCATAGAAATCTACAGTAATTTAAAAGTACTTAACTGATGCTTTCCTTTATGTCTGCATCTCTTACTCTGTGTTCATATTTTAGGTCTGTAAGGAGAGGAGAAATCAGTCATTATGACACTACTCTGTAGTAGTCCTAATATACTTCTCTGAGCAGACTGTACATTGCTGTGCAGCTCCTCTATACCTCTGCGAGTCTTGCTGTGGTTTGCTCACTCACTAACATGTCTTCACAGTCACAGAATTAAAACCGTGTAGCCTCTCTATCTGATATCACCTGCATCAGAATCACATGTGGTGCTTTAAACATGCTCATCGTGGGCACTACACCCTATCTAGTGCATCAGTGTCTTTGGAAATAGGGCCTAGAAACATGCATTTTAAACAAATGCATCAGGAAATTCTGAGTCAGGTACAATTGGAGAACTACTGTGCTATTGGCAAGACTTGCAAATCTGCACCACCATGAAGTGCTGACAGTCATTTCACTTCTCAGAAGCCGCTATTTGTAGCTAAATAGCTGTGGCTTCTGGCCCCTGCCATCTTCCCTCCATGTTTGGTCTCCATTATAGCAGGGTTGAAATCTCCTTGACCCCACATCCCCTACTCTTTGCCTTTGGAATTATTATGCTTA
Source organism: Tragelaphus eurycerus (assembly GCA_935064755.1). Classification (NCBI taxonomy): domain Eukaryota; kingdom Metazoa; phylum Chordata; class Mammalia; order Artiodactyla; family Bovidae; genus Tragelaphus; species Tragelaphus eurycerus. Next base: position 4,750,841 of record CAKXYN010000111.1, on the reverse strand, counting down.
TTTGATGTCAGGTGTCTCTTGGGTTCATACTTCACTGTGATGATGAGTAGCTCCTAGAACCTTCTAAGATATCTAGAAAGCAGTCAACCTGTGACACTTAACAAAGGTTTTATTTGAATGCTTAGGACCAAGGTCATTTGGAGACATTTTTCTAATTATTTGTGGTCTGTATTCAATGTAGGCTAGATTATACCATCCCAGAATATGGTTAACCTGGCAGGGGAGTAAAATATGAATAGATAAATTAATAAATGTTCTTTTGTTCAAAGTTGATCTTTTAGTTTCCAATTCTAATTATGTGAGCATGTCATCTTTAAGGTCTGAGAATTTCTTCTTTGGATCATTGATTCCTTGGAAAATCCTGATGTCTGGGAGCAAATCCTAGCCACCTTGCCTTCCCTCCTGCTGCTCGCTGGTAGTCCGCATTCCCTTGTTGTGTCTGACTCTTTGCAATCCCATGAACCTGCATCACACCAGGCTTCCCTGTCCTTCAATATTTCCCAGAGCTTGTTCAAACTCATGTCTGTTGAGTTGGTGATGCCATCCAGCCATCTCATCCTCTGTCATCCCCTTCTCCTGACCCCAATCCTTCCCAGGATCAGGGTCTTTTCCAGTGAGTCAGCTCTTCACATGAGATGGCCAAAGTATTGGAGCTTCAGCATCAGTCCTTCCAATGAATATTCATGGTTCATTTCCTTTATGATTGACTGGTTTGATCTCCTCTGGTCCAAGGGACTCTCAAGAGTCTTCTCCAACACCACAGTTTGAAAGCATTAATTCTCTGGCACTCAGCCTTCTTTATGGTCCAACTCTCACATTTGTACATGACTATGTCCCAATCAAACTACTTCCCTGGTGGCTCAGACGGTAAAGCGTCTGTCTACGATGCGGGAGACCCGGGTTCGATCCCTGGGTTGGGAAGATCCCTTGGAGAAGGAAATGGCAATCCACTCCAGTACTATTGCCTGGAAAATCCCATGGACAGAGGAGCCTGGTAGGCTACAGTCCATGGGGTTGCAAAGAGTCGGACACGACTGAGCGACTTACACACACGATACTGGTAAAACAACAGGTTTGACTATACAGACCTTTGTCAGAAAGTAATATCTCTGCTTTTTAATACACTGTCTAGGTTTGTCATAGCTTTACTTCCAAGATGTAGGCATCTTTTAATTTCATGGCTGCAGTCACCATCTGCGGTGATTTTGCAGCACAAGAAAATAAAGTCTGTCGCAGTTTTCATTGTTTCCCCATCTATTTGCCCTGAAGTGATGGGACTGGATGCCATGAGCTTCGTTTTTTGAATGTTGAGTTTTAAGCCAGCTTTTTCACTCTCCTCTTTCACATTCATCAAGAAGCTTTTTAGTTCCTCTTTGCTTTCTGCCATAAGAGTGGTGTCATCTGCATATCTAAGGTTATTGATCTTTCTCCTGGCAATCTTGATTCCAGGCTGTGCCTCATCCAGCCTGGTATTTTGTGTGATGTACTCTGTGTATAAGTTAAATAAGCAGGATGACAATATGCAGCCTTGATGTCTTCCTTTCACAATTTTAAACCAGTCTATTGTTCCATGTCCAGTTCTGACAGTTGCTTCTTCACCTTCATACAGGTTTCTCAGGAGGCAGGTAAGGTGGTCTGGTATTCCTATTTCTTTAAGAATTTTCCACATTTTGTTGTGATCCACACAGTTGATTGCTTTAGCATAGTTAAGCAGAAGTAGGTGTCTTTCTGGAACTCTGTTGCTTTTTCTGTGATCCAACAAATGTTGGCAATTTGATCTCTGGTTCCTCTGCCTTTTCTAAATCCAGATTATACATCTGGAAGCTCTCAGTTCACATATTATTGAAGTCTAGCTTGAAGGATTTTGAGCATTACCTTGCTAGCATGTTAAATGAGTACAGTTACGTGGTCATGTATGGATGTGAGAGTTGGACTATAAAGAAAGCTGAGTGCCGAAGAATTGATACTTTTGAACTGTGGTGTTGGAGAAGACTCTTGAGAGTCCCTTGGACCAGAGGCGATCCAACCAGTCCATCATAAAGGAGATCAGTCCTGGGTGTTCATTGGAAGGACTGATGCTGAAGCTGAAACTCCAATACTTTGGCTACCTGATGCGACGATTTGACTCATTGGAAAAGACCCTGATGCTGGGAGGGATTGGGGGCAGGAGGAGAAGGGGATGACAGAGGATGAGATGGCTGGATGGCATCACCAACTCGACGGACATGAGTTTGAGTGGATTCTGGGAGTTGGCGATGGGCAGGGAAGCCTGGAGTGCTGCGGTTCATGGGGTTGCAAAGAGTTGGACATGACTGAGCGAGTAAACTGAACTGAACTGATGTGGTAGCATGAACATTCTTTGGCATTACCCTTCTTTAGAATTGGAATGAAAACTGACCTTTTGCAGTCCTGTGGCCACTGCTGAGTTTTCCAAATTTTCTGGCATATTGAGTGCAGCACTTTTACAGCGTAATATTTTAGGGTTTGAAATAGCTCAGCTGGAATTCCATCACCTCCACTAGCTTTGTTTATAGTGATCCTTCCTAAGGCCCAGCTGATTTCACACTCCAGGATGTTTGGCTCTTGGTGAGTGACCATACCATTGTGCTTATCCGGGTCATTAAGATCTTTTTTGTATAGTTCTTATGTACATTCTTGCAACTTCTTCTTGATAACTTCTGCTTCTGTCAGCTCCATATAGTTTCTGTCCTTTACTGAGCCCATCTTTGCATGAAATGTTCCCTTGGTATCTCTAGTTATCTTGAAGAGCTATCTAGTCTTTACCATTCTATTATTTTCCTCTATTTCTTAGCATTGTTCACTTAGGAAGACTTTCTTATCTCTCCTTGCTATTCTTTGGAACTCTGCATGCAGATGTGTATATCTTTCCTTTTCTCCTTTGCCTTTCACTTTGCTTCTTTTCTCAGCTATTTGTAAGCCCTTCTCAGACAACCATTTTTCCTTTTTGCATTTCTTTTTCTTGGGGATGGTTTTGATCACTGACTCTTATACAGTGTTACAAACCTCTTCTCCATCTTCAGATGCAAAGAATATAATCAATTTGAGACCATCTGGTCATGTCCATGTGTAGAATCACCTCTTGTGTTGTTGGAAGAGAGTGTTTGCTATGACCAGTGCATTCTTTTGGTAAAACTCTTTAGCCTTTGCCCTGCTTCATTTTGTACTCCAAGACCAAACTTGCCTGTTACTCCAGATATCTCTTGACTTCCTTCTTTTGCATTCCAGTCCCCTGAAATGAAAAGGACATCTTTTTTGTGTGTTAATTCTAGAAGGTCTTGTGGGTCTTCATATATCCGTTCAACTTAAGCTTCTTTGGCATTGTTGGTTGGGGCATACTTGGATTACTGTGAAATTGAGTGTTTTGCCTTAGAAATGAACTGAGATCATTTCTGTCATTTCAGACTCTTCTGTTGACTATTAGGGCTACTCCATTTCTTCTAAGGGATTCTTGCCCACAGTAGTAGATATAATGGGCATCTGAGTTAAATTCACCCATTCCCATTCATTTTAGTTCACTGATTCCTAAAATGTTTATATTCACTCTTGCCATCTGCTGCTTGACCACTTCCAATTTACCTTGATTTGTGGACCTAACATTCCAGTTTCCTATGCAATATTGTTCTTTACAGCATCAGACTTGCACCACCAAATATATCCACAACTGGGCATTGTTTCCACTTTGGTTTGGCCTCTTCGTTCCTTCTTGAGTTATTTCTCCACTCTTCTCAAGTAGCATATTGGGCACTTACTGACCTGGGGAGTTAATCTTTCAGTGTTGTATGTTTTTGCCTTTTCATAATGTTCATGGAGTTCTCAAGGCAATAATACTGTAGTGGTTTGCCATTTCCTTCTCCAGGGGACCACATTTTGTCAGAACTCTCCACCATGATCTTGTGTGGCCCAGTAGAGTATGGCTCATTGAGTTAGACATGGCTGTGATCAATGTGATCAATTTCATTTTCTGTGATTGTGGTTTTCATTTTAAGGCTTAGATAACACTGTTTTGGTGCTTCCTTGGTAGCTCAGTGGTAAAGAATCCACCTGCAGGAGACATGGGTTCAACCCCTGGTTAGAAATATCCCCTGGAGAAAGAAGTGGCAACCCACTCCAATATTCTTGCCTGGGAAATCCCATTGGTCAGAGGAGCCTATAGGGCTACAGTCCATGGGGTCACAAAATAGTCAGACAGGACTTAGTGACTAAATAACAACACTGTTTTTTATGCAATTATATTTTAGGTTAGTGGACCATAATGTCCCATAAAGAGTCAGGAGTGGGGTCTGTTGAATGAAGTAGACTTTCCTATTCAGTCATCCTGAGATGAGGTGGCTTCTGGGGTAAGAAAACAGTTCTGGGAGACAGACTAAACCAAAAAGGGAAGGAAATGCTTTCCTTTTCTGTGCCAGATACAGATGGATCCTCAAATAACTAAAGTATTAAGATGCCCAGTGGAATTGTGGTGGTTGCAAATGTGGGCGAGACAGGGAATGGATAAGGGCAGTGAGTGGCTGCCAGCACAAGGAGGCAGACCTTGTGGAGCGACCCTGGGCAGCCCCTTGAAGTGTCAACATCAATTACTGTATGTTGTATTATACTTGCTCTCCAAGATCACCCAACCTTTGATGAAGGTTTGTGCAAATTTGGCGGTGTAGTCTCAGCTACAGAGGGCTGAAGGAGAGGATTAATGTAGCGGGGGCCATGCCTTGCCCTCTGAGTGCTGAGTGGTGTGAACAGGGGAGGGCAGTAGGAGAGCACAAGGGAGTTCATCTTGGCACAGGGGGTTGGGGAGGGGATAATAGGGCAGAAGGACTTAGAGAATCAGTTCCTATAGAAAACAACACTTTGGGGAAATTTTTAAAAACAACTAGATTTACTCTTTGATTGTTGTCCCCAGGTCTCCTCAAAGTGGGTCTGCTGAGCATTTTGTAGACGTCTTTGGTCACATGCGATTACATCTGTTTCTTCTGCATGGTGATATGGGCATCATATTACCCAAGAGATCCCCTTGGTAGCAGACTAGCTGAAAGTGACTTCTCCCTCTCTCTTGAGTAACCAAATAGTGTCCAAACACCGCTTCATCTCCTAACTATCTGGCAGGAAGAAACAAATTTATTGATTATAGTGCTGGTTCGCTGTGGAGACTCAAGTTAAGGATTTGTTCATTTAAACTTAGTGTGATGAAGCAAGTCAGAAAGAGAAAAATGATATTGTATATTAATGCATATATATAGAGTCTAGAAAAATGGTACTGATGAACCTATGTGCAAGGCAGGAATAGAGACACGGACATAGAGAAAGGACTTGTGGACACAGCAGGGGAAGGAGAGGGTGGGACAAACTGAGAAAGAAACATTGGCATATATATATACACTACCATGTGTAAAATAGCTAGAGGGAAGCTGCTATATAACACAGGGAGCCCAGCCTGGTGTTCTGTGATGACCTAGAGGGCTGGGATGGGGTGAGAAGGAGGCTCAAGAGGGAGGGAATATATGTATTATCATATATATATATGGTTATAACTGATTTGCATTGTTGTACAGCAAAAACCAGTACAACACTGTAATGCAATTATCCTGCAATTAAAATCAAAACAAAAATATAAACTTAGTACAATATGTTTATATTAGTCATTAGGGCCTAGGAGCAACTATTAAGGAATTTGAATTTTCAAACTTTCAAATTTCTCCTTGACTTTGGCATTTGAAAACATAATTCATCAATCTGAATTCTTTGCTGCTATTTCAACATCAGCTTATTAGACTTTGCTTTTTAATGTAAACCTGTTAGGGTTAATCAGTGAGTGTTAAATTCTAATTCTCCACATCAGTTTCTAGAGCTCCTTTCTCCATGCCAATCGACACAAACCCTACACATAGATTATTGAAATGCACTGAAATTTGAATATTAAACGAGACAGTGTTTCTGAAAAATTTGTACTTGGAGTACTTTCCTGAAAAAAGTTCTTATACACTGATACTCAAAAGCTCTTGACCTTCAGGGAACAGGAGACACAGCTCTTTGGCCTAATTCAGTTGAGTCCCAGAGCTGACATTATTTATGGAAACATAAGCAGTTGGTTGGATGAATGCCCAGGGGCCTTGGCATTGTAGGTATTTAAATAAATCAAATGATCCAGAAAACTGGTATTATGTGAGACCTCCTCTTGAACTGCCACCTCTCCCATACCCACAGGCAAATCCAAAGGGCAGGGAGGACCCTCATCCATTATGAGGGGTTGGGGAGGGGCACAATGAAGGGAGAGAGCCCGGCCAGGCATGCCCAGTGTTGAGTGACATGGAGACCTTGTAATATCAGGATGGGCATAGAAGGAGATCACGTCCTCCAGAAATGAGAAACACCGTTTAGATTGTGACTGGTGCAGATTTGGCTTCTAGCATCCAGGCTATTCCTCGGGACCTCTACTGAAGCTTAACTGAAGCATAAACCGCAGGGCCAGGCAGAAGCAAGAAATCACATTTTTAATCAGTTTCTAGTTTTCATTATTCCTATCATTTTACTAAACACCTTTATCCTTGTGGCTGGCTTTTCAAAAATCTGGTTATCTTAAAGTGTCAGACATTTCGCAGAAATTCTCCCCCAGGAAAATTAAATCCTCCTTGAGCATAATAAAGAAATGCAACCCCACCATCTAAACAGTCAGAATAAAGACAAAAAGGTCTAATCGAATATTGACCAAATAAAGCTACCTTGTTTATTCCTTGCTTTAATATTCCTTCTCAAAGCAAATCTTATCAATCTTGCTTCTCTCCTCTCAGACAGACCAGCGAGATCAGCAGGAAATTGGAAAGCTGCATTTAAGATATTTAGGTCATAAGTCTCCCAAAGCGGAACCACATGTGTCTTCTGATTGAGTGTAGATACTTGAAAGACTGATTAATGTTACATCAATTATCACACCAGCAACACCAGCAAACATGCTGTGAGTTACAGCTCGAATGCATTCAAGATGGACTTCACCTCCGTGAGATTTAATTAAATGCTATGTATATAAACAAATCTTGAACATTCTAATTCCCTATCCCAGTTAAAGTAGCCCTGGGCTGGCAGCCTCTTACTCTGCTGCATGGCTAGGTGTTGGTCGGTGAAAACTCAGAACAGCTAATGAGAAGGTCAGGCCCGCAGGAAAAGCAGGCATTTTGGCCTGTCACCTCTATCGCCTTCATTGTGTCCCTGTGGGTTGTATCCTTTTATAAACACAGCTCCCACTGTCCAGAACATGGGAACATAAAATGTTTCCCACCTCTCTTCAAAATTTTAAACCACTGAAAATGTAATAGCTAGCCAGTCACAGTCTTATTAATTGAAATTCAAATACTGATGAGAATAGATTCAATGTTGAGGAAGGTTAGGATGTGGAAGGGAGAAGAGAGATCATGAGAGTTAAATGCCTTTATGTTATTAATACCACATTTAGCTTTAAAAGACCCTCAAAGGTGTGTCCTGGCTGATTATTTGGGGTCCTGATCAACCATAGTACCTAGCCTGCCCATCATGACTTAGAAGGGAGCTGCCCTGCCTGGCTGCCTCACAGAGGGAAGAGTCAGAAAGCCCTGTTCTCCTTCCCCACTGTTGGACCATATTCCATGGATCAGGGGCAGGACAAGGGCCCCAGAGTGAAAATGACATCCAAAGCAAGGAAGTGCTGAGCTGCTCAGATGGTGCAGCAGGAGCAAATGCATAAAGGTCACGAGGCAGAGAGGTGACAGAAGCCCAGAGAGCCAGAGTCAGGAAGGGTTCAAATGCCTGAATAAGCAACAGCTTGAATCTGGAGCAAACTCCGGAAGATAGTGAAGGACAGGGAAACCTGGAGTGCTGCAGTCCATGGGGTCGCAAAAAGTCGGGCATGACTTAGCAACTAAACAGCACAACAGAGAGAGGATCAGGGAGCCAGTTCTTAGGAGGGGGGATAAAATGAGAAAACATCAAAAAGAGGTATAACTGGAAAGTCATGTAAAGGCCATGCAGTGCAGGGAAGACCCAGGCTCCTTTGATCTATAAGGATCTCGAATTCCAGTCGTGCATGTGTGCTCAGTCATGTCTGACTTTGTGACCCCATGGACTGTAGGCCGCCAGATTCCTCTGTCCGTGGGATTCTCCAGGCAAGATTACTGGACTGGGTTCCATTTCCTCCTCCAGGGGATCTTCCCAACCCAGAGATTGAACCTGTGTCTCCTTTATTGTAGGCAGATTTCTTACTACTGAGCCACCCAGGAAACGTAGTCTTAGAACAGACGGAGTCAGGTTCTATTCTGCCCAGCAGGCCTGCATCTTGCCCTGCTTTGTAGCTGACTTTCTCCCCACTCCCAGCCCATGTATAAAAACTAAGGCAGATAAGCCAGAGTGATACTTTTCTGGTGGGCACATTAAAGTCTCCTTATGTAACAAGCATCAAGGGCTGTGTAGGAAGACTGTGATGAGTTTACTTTTAACTGTCAAGTGCAATAAAACTGTTACCTATCAGCATCTTGAGATGCAGGGGAAAAAAAAAGGATAATTAAACTCAGCCTTTCAAATAAGCATTGTTGCAAAGGTTATAGAATACTGCAGTGTTGCCAAACTTAGTGAAATCAGTCTCCATTTTGTTGCAGTGTGTGTCATGCAGAGATGGTTGAAACCAACAAAATGAAAAGCATTAATAATTGGTATTAATAGCTTATATAAATTAATTTGATTATTTGCCTAAAAGAAAATTAGCCAAACAATCCATTAAATGGAGCTCTGCACTTTAATATAAAACATATACTTCCTATTGTGTTTTTTTAAAAATAGGCATTTGAAATTTGAGGAAACCTAACCAATTAATGAAAAATAGATGAGAATCTGTTTGCCAATAAAATGAAGTCAATTCCATGGGTGCAGAAGGAACACCTTAATGACTTCAAAATATAAAGGGTAACATGTAGAATATTACTGATTGACATGACATCAGATCAGATCAGATCAGTCACTCAGTCGTGTCTGACTCTTTGCGACCCTATGAACTGCAGCACGCCAGGCCTCCCTGTCCATCACCAACTCCCGGAGGTCACTCAGACTCACATCCATCGAGTCAGTGGTGCCATCCAGCCATCTCATCCTCTGTCGTCCCCTTCTCCTCCTGCCCCCAATCCCTCCCAGCATCAGAGTCTTCTCCAATGAGTCAACTCTTCGCATGAGGTGGCCAAAATGACATAAAGTGAAGATAATATAAGTTCATAATTGTTTGCGGTACTTACTGACTACCAATACCTGATTCATTACTTGATTCTTCTGCAGTATCAATAAATAATAAACACAAATGAGACATTGAATGTTGGTGAGGTTAAGTACTTTGTGAAAAACATTTCATGGGTTCATTTCAATAGGTTTCACAGGTTCATTTCAATAGGTTTTCCTCGGGTGAAGCCTGAATTTATGTGCTATTGGCCCAATTACAGGAATTAAGGTCGGGTGTGGTGGGAGGGGCAGAAATTTAGGACTCCCTGTACCCAGGTTTTGTTTATAATCATCTCTTGTCACATTCAGCTCTTTCAGGGCTAAGTTACAAACTTTGAAGACTGTTAGGATCTAAGCCTCTTTCTCTATTCTTCCTCCCTTCCTGCCTGTTCATTTTTAGTAAGGATCCCACCAGAGCTTGGTTTCTAACTGCTTCCTACAAAGGATGTGTGCGTGTATGTATGCTCAGTCGTGTCCAACTCTTTGTGACTCCATGGATGCCAGGCTCCTCTCTCCATGGAATTTTCCAGGCAAGAATATTAAGAGTGGGTTGCATTTCCTTCAGGGGATCTTCCCAATCCAGGGATCAAACCCAGGTCGCTTGCATCTCCTATATTGGCAGGCAGATTCCTTACCACTGTACCACCCAGGAAGCCCACAAAGAAACATCAAAAGTTGGCTACAATTTCAGAGCTTAGAAATTTTAGCCAACTTATGTAAAAAAGGCAGTTTTTAGTCACATGGGGCAAAACAGGTTGGTAAGAATCTGAGTCTCAAATGGGATTGAGATTGCTAAACCATACCCTGATGCCATTTTACAAATAATTCACCTTCACACCTATTGATCTGCCCAATGTCATCCACCCATCCCCCATCCAAGATAACCACAGGAAATAAGAGTCATCCTCATTCAACCACCTGGTCCTGAGTGTCCTTAGGATATGAGGGCATAAGTCATTGAAACCCAGGCTGCTTCTAAAGCTAAACTCTCAGAACTCAGCTGTAATGGCTGAAGCTCCCCAAGGGCAACCTGTAAGGCCAGGCTTGTCCCCTGCTTCATTTAAGGTACCACTGAACCCCACCTGATTCCAAGAGTAAGCAGCGCAAAGCCCCTCTGCACGTGTGGTTTTCCTACTCATTTCTGCAAATCTGTGATTACATTTCCCCCAAGGCACTGCAGGCTTCTCCAAGTAAAAGAAATTAAATGCTTATTAGGATTCTGCACGTGCTGCCTGAGAACTGCACCCCACATACCACACTGCTGTCCTTGCCTCGTTAGCACAGACAGTTACCCATGGCTGACAAGGGACATCAAACCATTTCAAGTAATTGTATTTTCAGAGCAGTTTGTAGGTAGTGAAATGGGAAGATTTGGCCTTGCCTAACTCAAGATGTAGATAAGATCTAGCAGTCTTGATTTTTTAAAAATAATCAAGAAAGTATTGCCTCAAACTATTTCACTGTCTTTTCCTAACCATGAACTCTAAGCTTTTACCATGTCATTTGTTTGCAATATGTGCTTCATTATCTTATTTAATCATGGATTATCTTTCCACTTAATTAAACTCACTTTCACTTTGAAACTTTGCATTAAAAAGAAAAACACAGATGTCATGTAGAATTATTTCACTAATCTATTTTATCAGTCAAATCATTTCTCCCTGCCTCCAGGTAGTTATAGATGATACATTGGTGCAACTATGATCAAAATCTTTCTCTTATCTTTTTTCAAATTCCACAATTTTTAAGGCCAGGTATGTATAAAGAGTCATAACCTGAATACAGCTGAGAAAACATCTTCCAAAATCAATTTTGGATATTTGGATTTCGGATCTTTTACAAAAAAAAGATCCATCAAAAGAAATAGCTTAGGGGAAATACTGTAGTGTTCCCTTACTTTCAACTTAGTTATATCATCGTCTTTTTTAATTTAAATTTTATTTTATATTGAGTTATAGTTGAAACTAACTCTTCAGGTATTAAGTTTCAGGTATACAGTAAGGTGATTCAGTTGTAATGATACATATACATATATCCATTCTTTCTCCAATTCTTTTCCCATATAGCTTATTACAGAATATTGAGTAGAATTCCTTGTGTTTTACAGCAGTTCCTTGCTGGTTATCTGTTTTACACATAGTAATATGTATATGTTAACCCCAATCTTCTAATTTATCCCCTACCCTTTCCCTTTTGGTAACCATGTTTTCAAACTCTGTGAGTCTATTTCTGTTTTGTTAATAAGTTCATTTGTATAATCTTTTTAGATTCTGCATATAAGTGATAGCATCTATTTGTCTTTCTCTGTCTGACTTCACTTAGTATGATGAGCTCTAGGTCCATCCATGTTGCTACAGACAGCATTATTTTGTTCCTTTTTATGGCTGAGTTGTAATCCATTGCATGTATATATACCATATCTTTATTCATTCCCCTGTCAATGGAGATTTAGGTTGCTTCAGTGTCTTGGCATTGTAAATGGTGTTGCAATGAATGTTGAGATGAATGTATCTTTTTGAATTATGGTTTTCTTCAGATATATGCCCAGGAGTGGGATTGCTGGATCATGTTTTCTCTTTTTTTCATTTTTTAAGAAACTCCTGTATTGTTCTCCACAGTGGCTACACCAATTTACATTCCCACCAAGAGTGTCAGAGATTCTCTTTTCTCCACACCTATTCTAGCATTTATTGTTTGTAGAATTTCTGATGATGCCATTCTGACTGGTGTGAGGTGAGACCTCATTTTAGTTATGATTTGAATGTCTCTAAAAGAGGAGAGTGAAAAAGTTGGCTTAAAGCTCAACATTGAGAAAACGAAGATCATGGCATCCAGTCCCATCACTTCATGGCAAATAGATGGGAAAACAGTGGAAACAGTGTCAGACTTTATTTTTCTGGGCTCCAAAATCACTGCAGATGCTGACTGCAGCCATGAAATTAAAAGACGCTTACTCCTTGGAAGAAAAGTTATGACCAACCTAGATAGCATATTCAAAAGCAGAGACATTACTTTGCCAACAAAGGTCTGTCTAGTCAAGGCTATGGTTTTTCCAGTGGTCATGTATGGATGTGAAAGTTGGACTGTGAAGAGGGCTGAGCACCAAAGAATTGATGCTTTTGAACTGTGGTGTTGAAGAAGACTCCTGAGAGTCCCTTGGACTGCGAGGAGATCCAACCAGTCCATTCTAAAGGAGATCAGCCGTGGGTGTTCTTTGGAAGGAATGATGCTAAAGCTGAAACTCCAGTACTTTGACTACCTCATGCGAAAAGTTGACTCATTGGAAAAGACCCTGATGCTGGGAGGAATTGGGGGCAGGAGGAGAAGGGGACGACAGAGGATGAGATGGCTGGATGGCATCACTGACTCGATGGACGTGAGTCTGAGTTAACTCCAAGAGTTGGTGATGGACAGGGAGGCCTGGTGTGCTGCGATTCATGGGGTTGGAAAGAGTTGGACACGACTGAACAACTGAACTGAACTGAACTGAATAATTGTTGTGTTGAGCAGCTTTTCGTGTGTTTACTGGCCATCTGTATGTCTTCTTTGGAGAAATGTCTTTTTAGATCTTTGGCCCATTTTTTGATTGAGTGGTTTGTTATTTTGCTTTTAAGCTTCATGAGCTGTTTGAATATATTGGAGATTAATACTGTGTCAGTTGCAAATTAATCCCTTGTTGGTCGCATCATTCGCAAATATTTTCTCCCATTCTGTGGGTTGTCTTTTCATTTAGTTTATGATTTACTTTGCTGTGCAAAACATTTTAAGTTTAATTAGGTCCCATTTGTTTACTTTTGTTTATTACTCTAGGAGGTGAATCCAGAAAGATATTACTTCAATTTATGTCAAATAGTGTTCTACCTAGTTTTCTACTAAGAGTTTTTTGTGTGTGGTGTTAGAGAATATTCTTTTTTTTAGGTAAGAATTGGATTTATTTAGAGAGAAACACATTCCATAGACAGAGTGTGGGCCATCTCAGATAGTGAGGGGCTGAGAATATTCTTTTCACTTTTTTATTAAATTTATTTATTTTTAAATGAAACAAAGATTAATATTTTTAATGATAAAAGGTAAGAAGATAGACATCATAAGCCATTAAACACCTAACAACAAAGAAACAAAGATACATAAAGCAAAAATCAGAAGAAATGTAAGGGAAAAGAAAAATATATATAATCATAATGAGACATACTAACATTTTTCTCTGAGAATGTTTTATCAAGTCCAGAGGAAATAAGAATAGGAACATCTTGACTGATATCATTAATAATTTAAATAGAATAGATTTCTATTTATATTTATATTAATCTGATATCCTACACAAATATATTTAAAATTTCGTATCTAACACATCATTATTAGATTTCCTTAGGATATTTAAAAAAAACCTGGCAAAAAAGTATTAATTTCAAAAAGTAAAATTCTCTTTTTTTGTGTGATACAGTAGGCTGAGAATATTCTAATTTCAATTTTTACATGTTTCTATCCAGTTTTCCCAGCACCACTTATTGAAGAGACTGTCTTTTCAACATTCTATAGTCTTGCCTCCTTTGTCACAGAATAATGGATCACAGGTGTGTGGGGTTGTTTCTGGGCTTTGTATCCTGTTCCATGGATCTATAGTTCTGCTTTTGTGCCAGTACCATACTGTTTTGATGACTGTAGGTTTGCAGTATAGTCTGAAGTCAGGAGCCTGATTCTTCTATTTCCATTTTTCTTCCTCAGGATTGCTTTGGCAATCAGGGTCTTTTGTATTCCATACAAATTCTTAAAAATGTTTGTTTCAGTTCTGTTAAAATTTTTATTGGTAATTTTATAGAGATTTCATTGACTATGTAAATTGCTTTGGGTAGTATAGTCATTTTCACAATATTGATTCCTCCAATCTAGTAACCTGGTATATCTTTCCATTTGTTTGTGTCCTCTTGAATTTCTTTAATCAATGTCTTAGTTTTTGGAGTACAGGACTTTTACCTACTCCAGTTCATTTCAGTTCAGTCGCTCAGTCATGTCCAACTCTTTGAGACTCCATGGACTGCAGCATATCAGGCTTCCCTGTCCATCACCAAGTCCTGGAGCTTACTCAACTCATGTCCATAGAGTTGGTGATGCCATCCAATCATCTCATCCTCTGTCTTCTCCTTCTCCTCCCACCTTCAATCTTTCCAGCATCAGGGTCTTTTCCAAAGAGTCAGTTCTTTGCATCAGGTGGCCAAAGTATTGGAGTTTCAGCTTCAGCATCAGTCCTTCCATCCTTCCAATGAATATTCAGGACTGATTTCCTTTAGGATGGACTGGTTGGATCTCCTTGCAGCCCAAGGGACTCTCAAGAGTCTTCACCAGCACCACAGTTCAAAAGCATCAATTCTTCAGTGCTCAGCTTGCTTGATAATCCAATTCTCACATCCATACATGACTACTGGAAAAACCATAGCTTTGACTAGACAGACCTTTGTTGGCAAAGTAACATCTCTGCTTTTTAATATGCTGTCTAGGTTGGTCATAGCTTTTCTTCCAAGGAGCAAGTGTCTTTTAACTTCATGGCTGCAATCACCATCTGCAGTGATTTTGGAGCCCCCAAAATAAAGTCTCTCACTGTTTCCATTGCTTCCCCACCTATTTGCCATGAAGTGATGGGACCAGATGCCATGATCTTCATTTTCTGAGTGTTGAGCTTTAAGCCAACTTTCTCACTCTCCACTTTCACTTTCATCAAGAGGCTTTTTAGTTCTTCTTCACTTTCTGCCATAAGGGTGGTATCATCTGCATATGTGAGGTTATTGATATTTCTCCCGGCAATCTTGATTCCAGCTTGTGCTTCTTTCAGACCAGCGTTTTTCATGATGTATTCTGCCTAGAAGTTAAATAAGCAGGATGACAATATACAGCCTTGACATGTCCCAGTTTGAAACCAGTCTTTTGTTCCATGTCCAGTTCTAACTGTTGCTTCTTGACCTGCATACAGATTTCTCAGGAGACAGATCAGGTGGTCTGGTATTCCCATCTCTTGAAGAATTTTCCACAGTTTGTTGTGATCCACACAGTCAGTGGCATTGGCATAACCAATAAAGCAGAAGTAGATGTTTTTTCTGGAACTCTCTTGGTTTTTTGATGAGCCAACAGATGTTGGCAATTTGATCTCTGGCTCCTCTGCCTTTTCTAAATCCAGCTTGTACATCTGGAACTTCACAGTTCATGTACTGTTGAAGCCTGGCTTGGAGGATTTTGAGCATTACTTTGCTAGCATGTGAGGTGAGTGCAATTGTGCAGTAGTTTGAACATTCTTTGGTATTGCCTTTCTTTGGGATTGGAATGAAAACTGACCTTTTTCCGTCCTGTGGCCACTGCTGAGTTTTCCAAATTTTCTGGCATATTGAGTGCAGCACTTTCACAGCATCATCTTTTAGGATTTGAAATAGTTCAACTGGAATTCCATCACCTCCACTAGCTTTATTTGTAGTGATGCTTCCTAAGGTCCACTTGACTTCATATTCCAGGATGTCTGGCTCTAGGTGAGTGATCACACCATCGTGGTTATCTGGGTCATGAAGATCTTTTTTGTATAGTTCCTCTGTGTATTCTTGCCACTTCTTCTTAATATGTTCTGCTTCTGTTAGGTCCATACCATTTCTGTCCTTTATTTTTCCCATCTTTGCATGAAGTATTCCCTTGGTATCTCTAATTTTCTTGAAGAGATCTCTTGAAGAGATCTCTTGAACAGATTTCCCATTCTGTTATTATCCTCTATTTCTTTGCATTGATCACTGAGAAAGGCTTTCTTGTCTCTCCTTGCTATTCTTTGGAACTCTGCATTCAGATGTGTATATCTTTCCTTTTCTCCTTTGCCTTTAGCTTCTCTTCTTTTCTCAGCTATTTATAAAGCCTCCTCAGAAAACCATTTGAGCTTTCTGCATTTCTTTTTCTTGGGGATGGTTTTGATCACTACCTCCTGTACAAAATCATGGACCTCTGTCCATAGTTCTTCAGGCCCTCTGTCTATTAGATCTAATCCCTTTTATCTATTTGTCACTTCCACTGTATAGTCAAAAGTGATTTATTTAGGTTATACCTGAATGGTCTAGTGGTTTTCCCTACTTTCTTCAATTTAAGTCTGAATTTTGCAATAAGGAGTTCATGATCTGAACTACAGTCAGCTCCTGGTCTTGTTTTTGCTGACTGTATAGAGCTTCAAGTTTATTTCTAGGTATTTTATTCTTTTTGATTGGATGGTAAATGGGATTGTTTCTTTAATTTTCTAATCTTTTGTTGTTAATGTATAGAAATGTAACAGGTTTCTGTGTATTAATTTTGTATTAATTACTAGTATTAATTCATTAGTTGTATTAGTCACTTAATTTTGTATTAATTAGGATTAAAGTTGTATCCTGCAACTTTACCAAATTCATTGATGAACTCTAGTATTTTTCTGGTGGCATAGTTAGGATTTTTTATGTATTGTATCATGTCATTTGCAAACAGTGATAGTTTTATTTTTCCAATTTTCATTCCTTTTTTTTCTTTTTCTTCTCTGATTTTCATGAGTAAGACTTCCAAAACTATTTTGAGTAAAACTAGCAAGAGTGAATATTCTTGTCTTATTCCTGATCTTAGAGGAAATGTTTTCAGTTTTTTACTATTGAGAATGTTTGCTGGGAGTTTGTTGTACATGGCCTTTATGATGTTGAAGTAGGTTCCCTCTATGTCCACTTTCTGGAAAGTTTTTCTCATAAATGGGTGTTGAATTTTGTCAAAAATATTTTCTGTGTCTATGCAAATGATCATCTGATTTTTATTCTTCAATTTGTTGAGGTGGTGTATCACACTGATTAATTTGTGTATACTGAAAAATCCTTGCCTTCCTGGGATAAATCCCACTTGATCATGGTGTATAATCCTTTTAATGTATTGTTGGATTTGGTTTGCTAGTATTTTGTCGGATTTCTCTCTGTTTGTCAGTGATATTGACTTGTAATTTTCTTTTTTTGTGATATCTTTGATTTTTATATCGGTGTGATGGTAGCCTTATACAATGAGTTTGGGAGTGTTCCTTCCTTTGCAATTTTTGTGAAGAGTTTAGAAGGATAGGTGTTAACTTTTCTCTAAATGTTTGATGGAATTTGCCTGTGAAGCCATCTGATCCTGGACTTTTGTTTGTTGGGAGCTTTAAATCAGTTTCAGTTTCAATACTTATAACTGGTCTCAATATTTTCTATTTATTCCTGATTCAGTCTTAAGAGATTGTACCTTTCTAAGAATTTGTCCATTTCTTTTAGGTTGTCCATTTTATTGTCACGTAGTTTTCTCATAATAGTCTCTTACGATGCTTTGTATTTCTGTGGTGTTCATTGTAACTCCTCATTTTTCATTTCTAATTTTATTGATTCGAGCCCTTTCCCTTTTTTTCTTGATGAGTCTGGCTAAATATGTATCAGTTTTATCTTTTCAAAGAACCAGCTTTTAGTCTCACTGCTTTTTTTTTTTCCCTATTATTTTCTTTGTCTCTATTTCATTTATTTTGGCTCTGATCTTTATGATTTCGTTTCTTCTGACTTTGGGTTTTGTTTGTTCTTTCTGTAGTTGCTTTAGGTGTAAAGTTAAGTTGTTTATTTGAGATATTTCTTGTTTCCTCAGGTAAGATTGTATTGCTACAAACATCCGTCTTAGAAGTGTTTTTGCTGTGTCCCATAGGTTTGGATCACTGTTTTCATTTTCATTTGTCTCTACATGTTTTATTTCCTATTTGCTTTCTTCAGCAATCCATTGGTTGTTTGGTAACATATTCTTTAGCCTCCATCTGTTTGTGTTTTTAATAGTTTTTTCTCTTGTAGTTGATTTCTATCGGATAGTGTTGTGGTCTGAAAAGATGCTTGATATGATTTTCTTAAATTTACTGTTAGCTTTCTGGCCCAGCATGTGATCTGTCCTGGAAAATGTTCCATGTGCACTTGAGAAGAATGTGTATTTTGCTGCTTTGGGATCAAATGTGCACTCTCTCACACTCTGTCTCTGTCATATACACACACACACACACATCAATTTAAGCCCATTTGGTCTAATATGTCATTTAAGGCCTGTGTTTTCTTACTGATTTTCTGGTTGGATGATTTGTCCATTGATATAAGTGGGGTGACAAAGTCTCCCACTATAATTGTGTTACTGCTAGTATCTCCTGTTATGGCTATTAGTGTTTGCCTTGTGTATTGAAGTGCCCCTATGTTGGGTACATACATAGTTACAATTGTTATGTCTTCTTCTCGGGTTGATCCCTTGATCATGATGTAGCGTCCTTTGTCTTTTGTAACAGTCTTTGTTAAAGTCTGTCTGATATGAGTACTGCTACTCCAGCTTTCTTTTGATTTCCATTTGCATGAAATACTTTTTTCTATCCTCTCAGTTTTAGTCTGTATGTGTTTATGGATCTGAAGTGGGTCTCTTGCACACAGCAAATTTATGTCTTGTTTTTGTATTTACTCAGCCAGTCTCTATCTTTTGGTTGGAGCACTTAATCTAGTTACATTTAAGATAATTATCAATATGTAGTTCTTACTGCCATTTTGTTAATTGTTAGGATTTGTTTTTGTGGGT
The DNA here is from genome assembly GCA_935064755.1 of Tragelaphus eurycerus. Taxonomy (NCBI): domain Eukaryota; kingdom Metazoa; phylum Chordata; class Mammalia; order Artiodactyla; family Bovidae; genus Tragelaphus; species Tragelaphus eurycerus. The sequence goes on along the minus strand of CAKXYN010000111.1, from coordinate 4,732,016 downwards.
CCTTTTCCTTCACTTCCTTTTTTGCTCTCGTGATCTTCAGAGTTGTGTTTGGATTGCTTTTTCTTTCTTGTGAGGGTATCTATTGTAGATTTTGGTTAGGAGTTACCATGAAGTTTTGATATAGAAATATATATTTATATATAGAATGTTAGTTTCTTAATTTCAAATGCATTTCTAATATTCTGCATGTGTACTCTTCTCATGATTGCTGATTTTGGTATCATATTTGTGTGTCATTTCCTACCTTTACTGTATGTTTGCCTTTACTGGTGAGCCTTTCCCATTTGTAATTTTATTTCTAGTTGTGGCCTTTTCTTTTCCACCTGGAGAAGTTCCTTAGCATTTGTTTCAAAGATGGTCTGGTGGTACTGAATTCTCTTAGCTCTTGCTTATCTGTAAAATGTCTGATTTCTCTGTCAAATATGAACAAGAGCCTTGCTGGGTTGAGTATGTTTGGTTGTAGATTTTTCCCTTTCATTGCTCTAATTATATTAATATTATGCCACTTCCTTCTGGCCTACAGAGTTCCTGATGAAAAATCAGCTGATAACCATATGGGGGTTTCCTTGTATGTTTCTTGTTGCTTTTAATATTTTCTTTTTAAAAAAACTTTGTCAATTTGATTACTATGTGTCTTGGTATCCTTCTACTTGGGTTTATACTGTGTAGGATCTCTGTGCTTCCTGGACTTGAGTGTTTGTTTTCCCATGTTAGGGAAGATTTCAGCCATTTCTTCTTCAAGTGTTTCCTAAGGTTCTTTGTCTCTCCTCTCCTTCTGGGAGGCCCTATAAAGTGAATGTTGGCACATTTAACATTGTCCCAGAGGTCTATTAAACTGTCCTCTTTTCTTTTCATTCTTTCTTCTGTTCCACAGCAGTGATTTCCACCTATCTGTCTTCCAGTTCACTTATTCTTTCTTCTGCCTCACTTTCCTGCCATTGACTCCTTCTAGTGTATTTTTTCATTTCCCTTATTATATTGTTCATCTATTTGTTCTCTAACACTTCTAGCTCTTTGGTAAACATATATTTTATCTTCTCTGCCTGTGCCTCCATTCTGAGATCTTGGATCACCTTTACTATCGTTTCTCTAAATTCTTTTTCAGTCACATTGCCTATCTGCACTTCACTTAGTTGTTTTTCTGGGGTTTTGTTCCTTCGTCTGGAACATATATCTCTGCTGTCTCATTTTGTCTAACTTTCTTTATCTGTGATCTCCATTTCTTAAGCTGCAGGTTTGTTGTTCCTCTTGTCTCTGGTGGAAGAGGTTGGTCCAGGGTTTTGTGCATGGATCCTGGTAGGAAGGACTGGTGTCTGCCCACTGTGGGTAGAGCTGGCTCTTGTCCCTCAGGTGGGCAGGGCTGCGTCAAGGGGTGTGTTTAGAAGTGGCTGCATACCAGGACAACTTTAAGCAGCCTGTTTGCTGATGGGTTGGGCTGTTTTCCCACCTTGCTTGTTGTTTGTCCTGAAGTATTCTAGCACTGGAGCCTACAAGCTGTTGGGTGGGCTCAAGTCTCAGTGCCAAAATGGTGACCTTCAGGAGAGTTCACACCAATGACTCTTCACTGGCACCTCTGCCTCCAGTGTCCTTGCCCCCATAGTGAGCCATAGCCAACCACTGTTTACCCAGGAAACCCTCTAAGACCCACAGATAGGTCTGATGCTCTGGGTCCCAGTGCACATGAAACTTCATGTGCACCCTCCAACAGTGGAGTCTCTGTTTCCCCTGAGGAGTCCTGTGGAATTCCTGCACTAAAGCCCTACTGGTCTTGAAAGCCACATGCTCCAAGGGCTCCTCTTCCTAATGCCAGAATCCCTATGCTGGGGAGCCTGACCTGAGTTTCAGAACTCCTACTCCTGTGAGAGAACTTCCGTGATATAATTATTTTCCAGTCTGTGGATGGCTCACCTGCTAAGTGTGGGATTTGATTATATGGTAAAAATGCCTCTCCTACCACTTCTTTTTGTCTCCTTCTTTGTCTTTGGATGTAGAGTATCTTTTTTTGGTAGACTCTAGTTTTTTAGTTTTTTTTGGTCAATGGTTGATAAGCAATTAGTTGTGATTTTGGTGTTTTTGTGAGAGGAGATGAGTTAAAGTCATTCTACTCTGCCATCTTGTCTCCTCCTTTCATGTGAGCAAGTGGCCCAGGTGCAAGTGAAGGCATCATGGTGGATGGATAACAACCTCCCCTCAGTGTTGACACATGGGCAGAGCTTTGTGACCAGTGGGAGGTTGCTCATGATAAAAGATGCTTAGGCAAGTCTGTGGGAAGGGCTGCAAGCTTCCTTGCCCTGTCTGAACTGCCATGTGTTCACCACTCAGAAGCTTCTATCTTCATTTTTTTATTGTTGGATGAGATACCGAAAGACTTTCCTTTAGAATATGTCCATATCTCTGATAAAAAGACATCTTCAGTCCATTAAGAAATTCTGATCTAAATGTATTAGTTGAAATACAGATATGTGGTTAGTATTCTGGACCCATTTCTGACTCAGGGTTAATTTCATAATAAATCTAAAAATATTTAAACTAACAATTGACTACTTCAGTGACTACCTTCAAAGGGCATATGGAAAGAGAGGAAAACACAATCTTTAGGAAACAATGCATTCCACATTGGTTTACAGTTGGGTCTTAAGGAGCAGCAGGCCCTTCGGACCTAGAGGAAAATGCCATGAGTGGGATCAAAATTAGTTCAGGACACTGATAGGAAACAATTTAAGAACATATATTTTTTTTTAAATATATGTTTTTTTGCCCTTTTTGTAAGGGCAAAAATCTCAGTTTTCTGCCTCTACTCACCTGAGGATAATGGATGCAAGGATGTCATTTATACAAGCATAGGATGGAGCCCAAGCTCTTGGAGAAATGAGTGTTTCTGAAGGAGTCAAGGTTCATGTACTTGGCATGTGTTAACCAACCACCTTATTTTAGGAGTCAGTTCCTTACCCATCCTCTGAGTTCTGAAGCTACACCCCCTCATACTTCACTATATTTGCAAAGTGGTGTTGGTTTAAACAGAGTGTGTTCTATGGAATTCAGATGCTTGAGAAAGAAAAGTTTCTCTTGCAGAATATTTTGGGAAGTGTTGAATACTGTCTCCACTCCTTGCAGATTTACAACGTACATTAATCAAAAGAGAACATGGTAGAAATTGCAGTAGACAGGGGAGCTTCTCTGTCTGGGTCTGCTACCAACTGTGCGGTTAGGGCAAGTCTGTACAGTTCCAGAGGGCTTGGCTGGTTTATCTCTAACCTGAACATTTTCTCAGCCACCTTGACAACTGCCTCCCAACACGGCTTCTGACTATGGGAATCTGGAGCAGACCTTTCTGGCTGCCCTCCCAGATCCATTTTTTTCCTTCCTTCTCTTTAATTCCTATTTTGCTCATCTATCTACCCTCTGTCATGCATCACACATGCCTTAGGGGACACTGAGCTCCTTTTAGCTGTACTAAGTCAAGAGCAACCACATCCTGCCTGGGTGCAATTTGCTGGGAGCCTGGGTGAAGATCTGTATTTCCTGGTCAGTGTTCAGTAGCATCCCTCTGCCTGTTCTCTGGACACTGGCTGGGATGTCTGGGAGAGCTGTGACCATCTCCTTACCAGAGACATTGGAGAGATGGAGCCAAAAAACAGTAGAGAATGGACCACTGATTTAAGTCCACCCCGAATCCCACTCTCCCTCTGGACTTCTGGTTGTATGAGCCAACAAATTTATGCCAGTTGCATTGGGCCTCTCTGTTATTTGTAGTTGAAGTCATCCTGGTGGATACATCACTCTCCAAAAAGTACTACTGTCTTTGGGGACCTTCAACAACCTAGATAGGGTCTGTCTCCAGGACCTGTTTGACCCCTGTTGCTTATCCTCCTTTAAAGAATATTTGAATTGGGTTGGTATTTCTTCTCTGCTTAGCCCTTGTGAACAAGTTTGCCTTGCCCTTGACTTTGTATTGCTTTTACTATACTCACTCAGCCATGACTCAGGGAGTCCAGTTAGTGGTCAGAACCCTGGATGTCCTGCTTGGCTGAAAGAGGCCCTGGTTTCCTGGAGCTCCCAATTGTCTAGGCCTCCCCAGGACCTAGCAAAGTAATGCTCAAAATTCTCCAAGCCAGGCTTCAACAGTACGTGAACCATGAACTTCCAGATGTTCAAGCTGGATTTAGAAAACCCAGAAGAGCCAGAGATCAAATTGCCAACATCTGTTGGATCATCAAAAAAGCAAGAGAGTTTCAGAAAAACATCTACTTCTGCTTTATTGGCTATGCCAAAGCCTTTGACTGTATGGATCACAACAAACTGTGGAAAATTCTTCAAGAGGTAGAAATACCAGACCAGCTGACCTGTCTCCTAGAAATCTGTATGCAGGTCAAGAAGCAACAGTTAGAACTGGACATGAAACAACAGACTGGTTCGAAATCAGGAAAGGAGTACGTCAAGGCTGTATATTGTCACACTGCTTATTTAACTTAAATGCAGAGTACATGATGAGAAATGCTGGGCTGGATGAAGCACAGGCTGGAATCAAGATTGCCAGGAGAAATATCAATAACCTCAGATATGCAGATGACACCACCCTTCTGTCAGAAAGCGAAGAAGAACTAAAGAGCCTCTTGATGAAAGTGAAAGAGAAGAGTGAAAAAGTTGGCTTAAAACTCAACATTCGGAAAACTAAAAACATGCATCCCGTCCTATTACTTCATGGCAAATAGATGGGGAAACAATGGAAACAGTGAGAGACTTTATTTTGGGGGCTCCAAAATCACAGAAGATGGTAATTGCAGCCATGAAATTAAAAGACACTTGCTCCTTGGAAGAAAAGCCATGATCAACCTAGACAGCATATTAAAAAGCAGAGACATTATTTGCCAACAAATGTCTATCTAGTCAAAGCTATGGTTTTCCCAGTAGTCATGTATGGATGTGAGAATTGGACTATCAAGAAAGATGAGCACTGAAGAATTGATGCTTTTGAACTGTGGTGTTGGAGAAGACTCTTGAGAGTCCCTTGGACTGCAAGGAGATCCAACCAGGTAATCCTAAAGGAAATCATTGTAAGGACTGATGCTAAAGCTGAAACTCCAATACTTTGGCCACCTGATGTGAAGAACTGACTCATTGGAAAAGACCCTGATGCTGGGAAAGATTGAAGGCAGGAGGAGAAGGGGACGACAGAGGATGAGATGGTTGGATGGCCTCACGGACACAATGGACATGAGTTTGAGTAGGCTCTGGGACATGGTGATGGACAGGGAAGCCCACATGCTGCAGTCCATGGGGGTCACAAAAAGTCAGATACAACTGAGCAACGGAACTGAACCCAGGACCATCCACATAGGGCAGCTCTGCCAAGCCAGAGTGTCTTCCAGCTTATCCTAGCCCGTTCCCTGGGACCAATTTTCATAGACCAAAAAAGTGCAGAAATGGAGGTTTAGGAGTTATGTGGTAGATGCTCTTACCTAAGCCTCTACAGCCTTTACTGAGGCCTTGCATTACTGTTTCTGAAGATGAGGCCCTAAGGACTCCCGGTACCAGAATCACGACCAGGTAGATGCTTGTTCAAACTGCAGATTCCCAGACTCCTTGAATAGTATTCCTGGGATCAAGCTATGAAAGCCATATTTTTCACAGCCTACACTCTGAGTAGCTCACATCCTGGATTAACCCCCTAGATAGTTCAGCTTCTAGCCTCAGCATCTAATAGAAGAGGCCAAGGCAATGAGGGAAGAAGACAGGGAAGGAAGTAGAACTATGAAGGCCAAAGGAGAAGTGGGAGGTGTGTGATACCAGGAAGATGCTAGACTGTTTCAGGTACACAGTCAAGGAGCTACGCCTAAAGGCAGACTCAAATTACATGACGACAGCCATTTGTTCTCCAGTTTGTATAGCTGTCACTTCCACGCATCCACTATTCACCTCTGTCCTCTGGCGTGCTTTGCCCGCCTCCTCCACACCCACAACACACACACACATCCAGAATCACAGTGAAACCCTCCACAAATCAGAGTCGGTGACAAACAATGAGGTGAAAAATAAAATGCACAAGATTCAAAGGTCAGAGCAGAATTTTATAAGATGGCAATTGACACATCACAAAAATTGTGCATAAGGGTAATTTCTCAATTGTGAAATATTTCCCAATTCCACACCACACCTCACTTTCCAAGTCCATGCTGGTTCATGCTGCTCATTTCATGCTTTGCACAGCTTTTAAGTCCTCTCCCAGTGAGAAAGAGAAACCAACCCACCTCTTTCTCTTTTCTTATGAGATGTGTTTTACACAGCGCGTGACACAGCAGAACGCAGACTGTACAGAAAACAATGCCTGTAATTTCTGGCTGCTGCCCTCGGTCAGGTTTGGATTTAGGGAGAGTTTAGACACAGCAGGGAATAAGATGTGTTCTGTACGACGTGTTTTTTTTTTTTTTCTTTTCAGAGAGTAAATGATAGACAGGAACTCAAGATTTATTCTAGAAGGTAGTTGTATTCAAAATGGAGCTTTGACACGTCATTCCCTCATACTTTCCTCATAATCATAGCTAATCCCCCTGTCTTTTTTATAAGAACAAATCCACATATTCTCCTTTCCTGCCTCCACTACCCCAGTTCTCACGGGACACTTTGACAAGGTACTTTTCATCTTCTTGCTCATTAGGGGGCAAATGAAATTAATCTGAGGTCTGCATCACTTGGCCATTCTAGCTCACTATGTAATGGACTAAAAAAATCCATGCAAATGGACTCTGATTAGATTCTTGGATTCTAGTTTTAAAACAATTACATTGGAGACACCACATAGAGTCCATTTATAATACATAGGGATTTCAAGGTCAAGTGTTAAAGTTTTTGGGCTTCTGTTCACTAACATCACCCCCATCTCTTATTCTCTAGTTTAGTGGCTCCAAAAGTGGCTGTGTATCAGGATCACATGAGGAGTTTACTAAAAATACAGATTTTCTGATTCAATTCTAACAAAAAGAATCTGACTTTCTGGATTTGTGGCCTGTGAGTCCAGTTTTCTTCTTTAAACTCCCTGAGTAATTTTCATGCCCCCACCAAGGACCTATTTACGAAGACATTTAGGAAGCACTTCTCTGGTCCAGTGGTTCTTGAACCAGTGTGTGCATCAGAAGCACCTGGAAACCTTATTAAAACCCAGATTGACCCCTTGGCATTTCTAATACAGTGTGTCTGGAATGGAGGCTGAGTATTTGAGTTTCTAACAAATTCCCGGGTGATGCCTACACTGCTGGTCCACAGACCACACCGAGAACCACAACTCCAATCCAGGTTTATTATTCATTAGCACGTATTATGTGACCAAGGACTGGGCTTCTGAAGAAGGAGTAAACCTCTCAGATCAAGGGTAACACGCCTAGCATCACAGTCATCTGGGAGCTGCTTCTTTAACATCTAATTATTGGGATTAGGCATGGGCTCCATCCCATCTCCTGAGTCAACATCTCCAGGAGGCCCTTAGAATTTGTCTTATTTTGAAGCTGGCCAGAAAATTCTGAGTACAAGGACTTGAAAACATTGCCTCAGATGAGCCAGACTTATGAGTTCATGAATAACTTACACTAAAAAATTATCTGAAATTCCAATTTGATGGGACATCCCATGCTTTTATTTGTAAATCTGGCACCCTTACTCACTTGGCTGTTTTTGCAGTTTGTTTCCTCTGTGTGTTCTCTCTTTGGCTCAGTATAACTCTATTTTAAATGCTCAGAGGAGAGGTGGTTAGGAGGGCAATCTATGAAAACATATGTGGGGTGAAGAAGAGAAAATTAGGATGTTTCCTTGGGAATGAAAAATAAAAACACACAAAGGAAAATTCATTAATCCAGACAGAAGAAAAAGAAGTACTGTCTGCTAATGGTTTTTTACCAGACAATTCATCAACTTCACAGACAAAAGAAACCCTGGGGAATAAAAAGACACCCACCAAAGATGCTCTTAAAATGTTCCAACTGAAGTCATATATAATTAATTTCAAACAAGCATAGCTATGAAATTTCAAATACCTCAAGGTGCTGAGTGAAAGGCAAGATAAATCTACATCAGACTTCATCAGACTTCAAAACTGCTGCTTCCAGGTCAGTCTCTGGTTTGGCCAGAATCAGGGAGATAATGACATCTGCCTCCTCCCTGTTTTATTGGGAGGTAAAGAGCTTTAATATGAGACACTCCCAGTGCATCCGGGTCTAGAAGAAACATGTACAGCTCAGCACCTGACAATAGCACATAACCACTAAGAGGCTGAATCAAAGGAAGAGAACAAACAAAATGAAGAAGAAAAATTCATGGATGCACGTAAGGAAAGTGAGCTGGTAAACCACTGCAGAGGCCAAGTCACCGCCATGAGCACCACAGCCTGTGCACAGCAAGGTGCTTTTTCCCGATGTACTTCTGCCATTTCGGAGGTTGGGGTCTGCACACTGTTCCTGCAAAGGGCAAACTAGAAGACCTTCCAGACTTCACAGGCCATGTGCTCTCGGCTTCCTCTACTCATCCTTGGTGTAGCAAGAAGGAAGCCTGTAGACAACATGTAAGTGAATAGGCATGGCTAGGGGGTTGCTACAGACTGAATATTTGTTTCACCCCCAAATTCACATGGTGGTAGTAGTCGTGTTTGACTCTCTGCAATCCTGTGGACTGTAGCCCGCCAGGCTCCTCTGTCCATGAAATTCTCTAGGCAAGAATACTAGAGTGGGTTCCCATTCTCTTCTCCAGGGGATCTTCCTGACCCAGGGATTGAAGCCAGGTCTCCTGCATTGCAGGTGGATTCTTTACCTGTCTGAGCCATCAGGGAAGCCCAAATTCAAATGTTGAAGCCTAAAGCCACAATGCGATGGTATTTGGGTTTAGGGCCTCTGGGGGATGCTAGGTCATGCAGGTGGAGTCCTCATAAATGCAATTGGTATCCTTATGCTCACTCTTCACCCTTTGCCCTGAGCATATATGAAAAGACCAGTCTGCAAATCTGGAAGAGGGTTCTCACTAGACAGTAGATGTGCTTGCACCTTGATCTCGATCTCCCAGCCTCCAGAACTGTGAGGATACATGTTTGAGTTGAAGACACCAGGGCAACAGAATATTTGTTAGAAGAGTTGGGCAGACTAAGAGTGGTGGGACGTATTTGACCCATGGCCAGCCCCCATCATGGATGAGCCAGTGTGGCAAGGACCATCATTAGTGGATTCTAGGGAGCACTCAGCATTCTAATGGTAGATGCTCTACTGAGAAACAAAGCAACAAACACTCCCCTAACTTCTCACTGTACATATAAAGGCAGAGTGTTAAAGGTCACTCCAAAGTGTAAAGGCGAGAAATTAGGATTCGAGAAACAGAAGTTGCTCCTTTGAAAGTCTAGGACTGTGTTATGAGAATGAAAGAGAAGACAAGGTGACCAGACATTTGAGCATGGATTTAGAAAGTTTCTCAAAAAAAAAAAAAAAAAAAAAAAAAAAAAAAAAATAGAAAGTTTCTCTTGATGGCCCTCCCATTGAGACAGGTTGAGTGGGAGAGGGACACTGTCGCCAGTTTTTCTGTCTTTAAGCTGCTTTTTTTCATTTTTTAATTTTTAGCCATGCTGCTCAGCATGTAGGATCTTAGTTCCCTAAACAGAGATGGAACCCATGCCCCCTGCAGTGGAGCACAGAGTCTTGACCACTGGACCACCAGGGAAGTCCCTAAACTGCTACTTCTGAGGATCTATCATGTGATAAGGTATCACCCTCCTTGCTCAGGGAGGTTTCCTCACCTTCTCAGTTCACTAATTTTTCATTTGGCATCCTTAGAAGGGTTCTTGCCCCCAAAGAAAGAAGTAAGTCACCTTGACATAGACATGCATACTTTAAGCCAGAATATAGTACCTGTAGTGCATGATCAACTTCAGTTGGCCTCCTTTATGACATTCATTAATGTGTTTCATCTCAGTTCTTCACGTCAGCCAAGAAACACATAAGCATGCATTCTACAATTATAATTTAAAAGCTTTATTTCCCCCCACAATTAGCAAATAGGTTTCATATTAGTTCAACTGGAAGTTTTCTTCCTATAGTGGGCTTTCTCGTTACTCCACCCTCAGTGGGGAAACTGCTTTCTCTTCAGGGAAGGATTAGATTTCACGGAGATGCTCTGAGCCAATCACAGAATCAAGAGGGTCTGTTCCAGCAGCCCCTGAAGGAGTCAATCAGGTCAGAGTCCTTTCCCCTAAAGGTCTGGTCTGGTGGGGACAACACAGGCTGCTGAATCTGCCTGTGGTAGATGCTGACAGGACCCTCCTTGCAGAAGAGACAAAATGCAGCCCTTTTGATCAAGAAACCTAACAGCTACATAATCACTCATCCCTGCCAGGTCCCCTTTCTTGTGGCCTCCTGCAGGAGCATCTGAGCTAAGCAAACAGCTGGCTTCTGCTGTGAGGTCCAATGCATATCCTTCAATTTTGAAGAGATTGGTCTTCAAAGTTCACCATTTTACAGTTGTTAACTTGTGCTTCAGAGGACTGGTCTCTGCCTCTCCCAGGAAGTTGGCCTTATATCAGTGGCAGCATGAAGGCCCAGGCCAGCACCGGTAGGTAGAGCGCAGGGGCACCGCTGCCGGACGTCCTCTGAGCGTGCATCACAGCGAAGACCGCATTCGTGTGGTTGGTGGGTAACTCAACATTGCAGATCATCCCCTCGCAGCAAGACCTACACTCCTGTTACAAAAGGAAGAGGGGAGGGGAAGAGCCAGTGAATAATGGGAAGAAGAGGGGAGGGTCAAAGAATAACCTTCTCTAGCTCTGAAGACAGAATTTTTTTTATCTGAGTATATAAATTTTTATTTAAGTGCAAAATTTTTCAAAAGATTAATGACTTATAAGAGAAAAAGGCTATCTTATTTTTTAAATGTTTACTGTATGAGACTAAAAATTATAAATTTTAAAATATACCTTTTAGCCTAACAAATTAACAAAGATTTACAAAAAGTATGCGAGCTTGGGTCCAGGACATAGTTCTCAAAACACTGTTACCGAGACTATAATTGCTTCAGTCTTTCTGGGGAGTAATTTGGTAATCTTTATCAAGAACTTTATATAAATCAATCTAGTAATGTGCACCACAAAGATTATGTGGGTTTTTATTTAGACTAGAGAAATATTAAAAGCTGCCTAGTATTCTTAATAGGGAAGTAGATGAATTATAGCTATGAACATTTTAATATTATGTAGCCACTAAGAATATGTCTGAATATTTAAACAGGTAAGTTTTCTTTAAAATTTTTTATTTTATATTGGAGTGTAGTTGAATAACAATGTTGTATTAGTTTCAGGTAGCACAAAGTGATTCAATTATATGTGTAATTCCTTTCCCATATATAGGTTATTACAGAATATTGATCAGAGTTCCCTATTCTATACTGTAAATCCTTGTAGGCTATCTACTAACAAAACATAGTGTATATAAGTTAGCCCCAAACTTCCATTTTAGCCCTCCATCTTTCTACTTTGGTAACCATAAGTTTTCAAAGTCTGTTTTGTAAATAACTTCATTTGTATCATTTTTTTGAGGTTCTACATATATATCATATATTTGTTTTTCTGTTATTTCATTTAGTATGATGATCTCTAGGTCCAGCCATATTGCTGCAAATGGCATCATATCTTTTTTTTTTAGTGTCAAAGTAATATTCCATTGTGTGTGTGTATATGTGTATGTGTGTGTATATATATATATGCCACATCTTCTTTATCCATTCCTCTGCTGATGGACATTTAGGTTGCTTCCATGTCCTGGCTATTGTAAACAGTGCTGCAATGAACACTGGGGTGCACATATCCTTTCAAACCACAGTTTCCTCTGGATATGTGCCCAGGAGTGGGCTACTGAGTCATATGGAAGCTCTGTTTTTAGCTTTAAAGGAACCTCCATACTGTTCTCCATGTCGCTGGACCAATTTACATTCCCACAGTATAGGAGGGTTCCCTTTTCTCTACACCTTCTCCAGCCTTCACTGTTAGTAGACTTTTTGATGATAGCCATTCTGACTGGTATGAGGTGATATCTTATAGTTTTGATTTGCATTTCTCTGATAATTAGTAATATTGAGCGCCTCTTCACGTGCCTCTTGGCCATCTGTATGTCTTCTTCAGAGAAATGTCTATTTAGATCTTCTGCCGATTTTTTGATTGTGTATTCTTTTTCTATGTATATTGAGCTGCATTAGCTGTCTGTATATTTTGCAGAGTAATCCCTTGTTGATTGCTTCATTTACACATATTTTCTCCTGTGGGTTATCTTTTCATTTTGTTTATGATTTCTTTTATTGTACAAAAGCTTTTGTTTTATTAGGTCCCATTTGGGTTCTTTTGTTTTTGTTTGCATTACTCTAAAGATTGATCAAAAAAGATATTGCTGTGATTTGTGTTCAAGAGTGTTCTTCCTATGTTTTCCTCTAAAAGTTTTATAGTATCCAATCTTATATTTAGGTCTTTAATCCATTTTGAGTTTATTTTTGTGAGTGGTGTTAAAAAATATTCTGATTTCATGATTTTACATGTGAGTAACCAGTTTTCCCAGCACCAGTTTTTGAAGAAACTGTCTTTTCTCCATTGTAGTGTCTCACTTCCTTTGTTGTAGATTAACTGACCACGAGCACATGGGTTGATTTCTGGGCTCTCTCGTTATTTCCAGGTTGTTCATGGGTCTCTGTTTCTGGCTTTGTGCCAGTATCATACTGTTGTGATTACTGTAGTTTTGTAGCAGTGTAGTCTGAAGTTGGGGAGCCTGATTCCTTCAGCTTTTCTTTCTCAGAATTGCTTTGGCTAGTCAGGGCCTTTTGTGTCTCCATACAAAATAAATTTTTTGTTCCAGTTTTGTGAAAAATGCCATTGGTAATTTGATAGGGATTGCACTAAGGCTATATATTACCTTGGATAGTACAGTCACTTTGACAAAACTGATTCTTCTTATTCAAGAACATGGTATCTCTCTCCATCCATTTGTGTCCTCTTTGATTTCTTTCATCAGTATCTTATAGTTTTAGAGTACAAGTCCTTTGCCTCCTGGGTAGGTTTATTTCTAGGTATTTTTATTCTTTTTGATCTGATGGTAAATGGGATTGTGTTTTTAATTTCTCTCTGATCTGGTGACCTTCCAGAGGGCTCATGCCAGTGAATACTCTCCAGACCTACCACTGCCAGTGTCTGCGTCCCTGCAGTGAGCCACACACACACCCTGCCTAGGCTGGAGACCCTCCAATACCACCAGTAGGTAGGTCTGGCTCAGGCCCTTAAGAGGTCCCTGCTTTTTCCCCTGGATTCTAGTGCACACAAGACCGTCTGTGTGCCCTCCAGGAGTAGAGTTTCTGTTTCCCCCAGTCCAGTGGAATTCCTAAGACCAACTCCACTGCTGCTGCTTCAGTCGTGTCCAACTCTGTGCTGCCCTATGGACTGTAGCCCGCCAGGTTCCTCTGTCCATGGACTTCTCCAGGCAAGTGTACTGGGTTGCCATGCCCTCCTCTAGTGGATCTTCCTAACCCAGGGATTGAACCTGGGTCTCCTGCTTTGCAGGCAGATTCTTTACCAACGAGCCATTAGGGAAGCCCTGGCCTTCAAAGGAGCCAGTAATTCTCTGGGGGCTCCTCCTCCATTGCCAAACTCCCCTTGCCAGGCAGGGGAGCCTGATGTGCGGCTCAGAACTTTCACTCTTGTGGGAGAACGTCTCTAATAATTTTTCAGTTTGTGGACTGCCCATGTGGCCAGTATGGGATTTGATTTTACCGTGATTGCACCTCTTCTACCATTTCATTGTGTCTCTGTCTTTGGGTGTAGGATATCTTTTTTGGTAGGTTCCAGCATGTTTTGTCTATGCTTGTTCAGCTTTTACCTGTGCTTTTTGGTATTTTCATAAGAAAAGGTGAGCTCACATCCTCTACTCCACCATCTTGTCTCCTACTAGGTAAATTTTCATGCTGTAATTTTTCTAAGTGGAACTTTTCAAGAATTTAGGACGGGCTTGGCTGGGCAGTTCTGGCTTGGGGGTCTCTTAAGTGAGACAGTAACTGAAGCGCAAACATCAGGAGGTTAGAAACTGCTCTGAGGACAGAACTGAGTTGGTTTTTGATCTATGAGTCATCCAGGCCCTTGGGCACCTTTCCTCACAAATGACCTCAAAGTAAAAACCATCTTGAGAGTCTTTTAACTTTAACTGTGATTTATCTACATCAACCCAAGCATAAGCAAGAGAAAGGCAAATGGAGTAAGACTGTTTAACAGAGTCAACAAATCTTCTGAAGGTTTGCAAGGGGAAACACTGAAACAAAAAAGAAAGCTAGGAACCTTGTGGATTAGTCATTGATTTTCTTTCTCAGTACTACTTGTTAGGGGATAATTATGACTCTGTTGTCTATACTAATGCCTTATCCCTATCTTTACAGTGACACTGGCTTGCTAATCTGGCTGCTGACTGGTGAAAAACGCTAGCTCTCTCACAGCACAAGGTTGTCTCAAGAGAAGCATGCTAATATAATATCTGGTACAACACCTCCACCTGATAAACCCAGACATTCACAGAGGTGTTCAGGATAAGGTATCTACATCAAATGGCTTCCAGAAGGGCCAGGTAGGATAAATTATCTATTTCAGTGGTTCTCAATCTTGGTTGCACATCAGAATCACCCTGAGGAAGCTTACCAAAAAAATCCTGATGCTCAGGACCTCACTCTGAAGTTCTGTTTCAGTAGGTCTGAGTCTGCCCACCGCTGCCCAGTCACTTCCGTCGTGTCCGACTCTGTGCAGCCCCATAGATGGTAGCCCACCAGGCTCCACCGTCCCTGGGATTCTCCAGGCGAGAACACTGGAGTGGGTTGCCATTTCCTTCTCCAGTGCGTGAAAGTGAAGTTGCTCAGTCGTGCCCTTAGTGACCCCATGGACTGTAGCCCACCAGGCTCCTCTGTCCATGGGATTTTCCAGGCAAGAGTACTGGAGTGGGGTGCTACGCCACTTACCAGAGCCTATAAAAAGCTCCCCAGGAGATTCTCCTGTGTAGCCAGAGCTAAGAGCCACTAGTGGTCAGCACACGAACTTATCTACAGAACAGAGTCCCAGGCACAGAAAACAGACTAGTGGTTGCCAAGCGGGTAGGAGAAGGAAGGAGTGGGGTTTGGGGTAGATGCCAACTACTATATATATGACGGATAAATAAGAAGGTCCTACTGTGTAGCACCGGGAACTCTATTCAGTAATCTGTGATAAACCATAATGGAAAAGAATATGACAAAGTATAACTGAATCACTTTGTTCTGCAGCAGAAATTAATACAACGTTGTAAATCAACTATACTAACACTTTTTAAAAAACCCACTGGTGTCAGGACCATTTTATGTATGTATAGGCTAAACTGAATTCTAAGATCTCATGAGATTAATATACTGTTAAGTAATTTTTTCCTCAAACATTTCAGGATTCCAGGCATATAAAAGAGTCAAACGTTCATTTAAAATGGTATAATGAGAAAACTGAAGCAACCAATTGATCTAAAATGTTACCTGTAGTTCATCATAATAAGCTGGGATTAATCTTTCAGACTCTTATTTCATCTAAGCAGAAGCAGTAAGAGAAGGTTTTCTTTATAAAAGGTGTCACCATTTTCCTCTTTGCACCTTCTCTGTGTAACATTCTTGGTGATTTCTGGCCGTAAACAAAATACATAAGTTGGTCTCTGTAGCACTGGTCATCCATTCATGCAGGGATGGTTTACTCTTGGAATTCCAGAGCTTACTTCAGGCAACTCACCCAAAGTCCAAGGTCAAGACCCTAGGGTCTCTGGAGTCTGAGAATTATCATTTAGTAATAATACTATTTGATGGACAGAAAGTCTTCACCTTCTTTCATCTCCATTGTATCAGTGTAAGGGAATCTCTCAAAGTATACACCTTTGACATATTATTTATCTGTCCTGCCTCTATATACAACCAACTATCAAAGAAACTTTCGGACAATAACTTTACACACACACTCCTTACCGTGTGTTCAGAATCTTGGCTGTGGTGGCAGCCAACAAAATGACATTCACTTCTGGAGGCACACTTTTTGGTGATGGATATACTTCTTCCATGACTGGTAAAGTGATGTACTGTCAAACAGTATTGTGTATCTAGGCAGGGGGAAAAAAATCAATTTCACATTTTACATCACACACACAAAAAAACTTTGAAGATCACTTCTGATGCTAAGTCGCTTCAGTCGTGTCCAACCCTGTGCGACCCCATAGACAGCACCCCACCAGGCTCCCCCATCCCTGGGATTCTCCAGGCAAGAATACTGGAGTGGGTTGCCATTTCCTTCTCCAATGTATTAGACTGAAAAGTGAAAGTGAAGTCGCTCAGTTGTGTCTGACTCTTAGCGACCCCATGGACTGTAGCCTACCAGGCTCCTCTGCCCATGGGATTTTCCAGGCAAAAGTACTGGAGTGGGTTGCCATTGCCTTCTCCAGAACAATCACTTCAGAAATGACTAAAATTCAGGATGATTCTTAAGTTTCTAGGCTGTTTTTCTGAATAGGTACTAGCTTCTGAAGTATGTGTATTAAATGAATATAAATGGGCAGTTATCCTTTGGTGTAAGGTAAAGCTGACTAAAAAACTGAACAAGCTTTTCATCAAAACTCCAGGTCTGCTCATTTCATAAGAAAGTGTCAGTATTTTTCTTTCTCCCTCTGAAGCATATGTTCTGTAACTCTAAAATGAAAACTATAAATGTAAAAAGGAAGTGGGCCACAGCTCTTCCTGTTTCATTGTTTCTTTATATACTAATAGGCCATGTGGCAAACTGGAGTGAAAACAGGTGCTTCGACATACACGCCAAGGCGCTTTCCTTACTCATCTAGTTCTTCAGGCTCTAATCCTCCCAACGTGTGTGATTTTTCCCCAAAGTATTTCTGTATTTTCTCTTCCTCTTTAGTTCTCTCTTCTCTGTCCTCCTCTGCTTGGCTAGTTCATTTTCATACAAAGTTACCTTTAACCATTCACATTTTATTACCTAAGAGTTCTCTCAAGAAACCGATTTCACTCACTATTCTGGGACATTCTACTTTAGTTCTGTGCCTCGTATTCTAGATATCTCAGGCCAGTGAAATGCTGCTTAGTTTAGTGAGAAGGGACTAAAGCAGCAGTTGCCAAAAAGTAGGGGCAGGAAGGAGGAAAACTTGACTAAAGTTGAGAAGACAGGACTTAGAGAGCTGCCTCTGTCACAAGTGAACAAGCCATGTGACAGCCTTTGAGCTTACTTTCTTTATAGCAAAAGGGTACGTGCACTGGCATTTGGATAGACTTGTAAGCTTTCATGTTAGCAACAGCAAATGCACATTGTGTACTACCAACCAGGTACTCTTCTAATATGCATTCACTCATTCAGTCCTCACAATAGGCCTTAGGACAAATCATAGTAATATCCTCATTTCACGGAGAAAACACTGAGGCTCACAGTCACGTGGGTAGAAAGTGATGCAAGATGAGATTCTCGTGGAGGTGGTTTTCCAGGGTTTGTGCTCTCCACCAGCACACAACTGTGCCTCTCTGTATACTCAGCATGGATCTGAGCGTCAGCAGAGCACCTCTACAAGAGCAGCTGACTGGGACTCAGAAGGAGAGAGAACCACTCCATGTTCTGAAAGGCATTCCAATTTGTACTCCAGACAAAGAATCGAAAACTGGTAGGTGCATGGGTTCATAGTGTCTGTCACACAGGCTAAAGCAGCCCTACAAAGTCAGAGTAAGGACTGGGGTAAACAAAACAAGAAGTGTCATTCTTGTCATGTTTTGTTACCTAGAGACTCTCTTTTCATGCCCCAGGCTGATGGCAGAAGCAGAGCGATAAAGGAAGCCTGAGATGACAAAGAACAACAGCCACAGGCCTGTTTGTCCCAAGAAATGGTTGACTCTCACTCCCCTTGACAATGACAAGCTCAAAGGTAAGCAGTTACAGCCTCAGAACTCCAGACGATTATTGTTTTGCGGGCTTGGCTGATGTACAGTCACACACGCTGGAACGGAGGGTCATCTCGTGTCCATCTCTCTATGAGTCAGATTTTCAGGGTGGATGGGGAAGACCCCAATCTCCCCTCCCGGACATTTTCTTGGAGGCAGAAAACTGCAGCATCCCTCTCTTGCTCCCATGTTTCAGCAAAGTTCTAAAACCCAGAAATGCCCATGCAAGTTCTCTTAAAAGTGGCTTTGATTTGATTAATGGATTACAAATTGGAACATGTACAGAACTAGTAGAAACAGCGTTTTGTTGTTGTTCAATCACTCAGTCATGTCTGACTCTTTGTGACCCCATGGACTGCAGCACACCAGCCTTTCAGGTCCTTCACCATCTCCCAGAGTTGTTTCAAACTCATGTCCATTGAGTCAGTGATGCTGTCTAACCATCTCATCCTTGGTTGCTCCCTTCTCCTCTTGAACAGCATTTGGTAAAATTCAAAAGAATGGGCGACAGTCATAAAGAGGCTGGACATCAATGCCCCAATCTACTGCTGTTCCAAACCCTTCCCCCTCCCTCCTCGCTCCCAGTTCTCAGTGAAATTTAAAGCAAATAGTTAAAGAATTTTACCAGCCCTCTCACACAAGCTAATAAAGAGAGGCATCTGCCTACCTGGCAAACATTGAAATAAACATCCGTGGAAATGTAGAAACAAATCCCCAAAAGAATATATGCACAGACACACGTGCACTCAAAAGCACAATTCAGTCACGCACTCGAGAGCGGTAAGAGAACATTAAGGAAAAAAAATCTTCATAATTATTCTTGAAAAGAAGTAATGAACAACACTGTCCATGCAAATGTCATAGTCATCTGTCTAACTTGGAGCATAAGATTCTCAGACCCATAGAGGTCTCCAGTGTTACTGGCTCCGCCCATTGGCATCATCAAGGGCTTTCCAGGTAGCTCAGTGGTAAAGAACCCACCTGCCAGTGCAGGAGATGAAAGAGACGTGGGTTCAATCCTGGTGTGGGGAAGATCCCCCGTAAGCTGGCACAACAACCCACTCCAGTATTCTTGCCTGGAGAATCCCATGGACAGAGCAGCTGTGTGGGCTGCAGTCCATGGAGTCACAAAGAGTCGGACACGACTGAGCACAGCACACTCACAACCCACTGGCATTATCTGGAAGAGGCAGGGCTATTCCACTGCCGTAGAGTGATACAGAAACTTCCAAAAGATTCACAGTAATAGTAGATCAAAGCTGGTAATTGCTAAGTCTAGAAGAGTTTGTTTTTGTTGGCCTTTCATGTCTGAAAAGCTAAAAGAACAGTGTATCCTAAAATACAAACAGCCTGATTTCCTTGTAGTTCTAAGTAGAGGTTTTCAATTCTATCAGCACATCCTGTCTGCGTTGCATCCAAGTTTGTCTGTATTAAGTCATTCAACTTCTCACCCCCGATATTCGTCTAAGACCATCTGCTGCTGCCCAAAAAGATAATGAAAGAGCCCACTTGGTGCCCGCTTCTTCTCTTGTCCCCAACCATTCATTCTGCACACAGAAGCCAGAGCAATATTTTACAATATACTTGGCATCTTGTACTCCGTAGCTTCAATACCCAGCACATTTTCAATGAAATCTAAACTTCTTACCAAAACGAAGATCCTGCACGTCCCACTCTTTATCTCCATCAAATCCTTTCTCCCCCTTCCACTAAGCCTCACCAGCCAGCCTTCCTGTTCACTGAAGCCAAATCTTACCTGTGCATTTGCTGTTCCCTCTTACTGACATGTTTTTCCTATAGATCTCCACAGAGCTGATTTGTTCTGGTCATTCAAGTCTAAGTGCAAATGTAGATTCCTCACATATTTCCTGACTACATAGTCAAAGGCATCCATTCATTCTGTCAATATTTACCAAGTGCCTAATATGGTCCAGGTACTGGATTACACACTGGGATCTACCAGACAACTAAACAAACTAAAAAGATGCTCAAAAGTTTGTCAAGTAAACGAAGGAGTCACTTAAGCATCAGTATATCTCAAGAGGACAGGAACCTTCTTTTCTTTACAGTAAGTAGGACTTTTCTAGAGGTATCATCAAACATTTCTGACATTCTTAGAATGCCTTAGTCAACATTGTGGTCTATTTGTTCTCACTGGTAAATATTAATTAAGAAATTCTTCCTCAAAGCACACACAAGTATAAATTGAGGCTATGTCATCAGTTTCCATGTACTCTCAGATTAGTCTGATGTCTGGATAGTCTTGTCAAAAGTTCTCTGATTTCTACAGAACATCACCAGCCTGGTGGTTTGCTAATCTCATCACATAAGATGCCTTTGCTCAGCCAGTTGAGAGAGATCTAAATGAAGTCTGATCACAAAAAGAGTTCCAAACTCAGCACACTTACTTTGTGGACACCATTTATCTTCTGCCCATCGATTGCAGTTATAATTATCCCCTGCATTTTCACAGGTAAAACACTTGAAGCTGTTTGGAAATGGTGTAGCTTTAAAAAAAAATGCAAAGGGAAACAATACAGTTAAATTTTTCAAACATCAGATATGGAATAAAATTAGCAACTTTTACCAGAGCGAATAAAATTGACAAATCATTATCCTTACAATTTCTGTTTCTATCAAGCTGGGCTTAACTGCCAGACTTCGGGGCATTTTCTCTATCCCCTTTTCTTTGAATATTTCATCTATGAATACGCACTACAGAGTTCTGCAGATGATTCCACAAGCCACTTTGAAATACCCATGGTATTGTTCTATTATAATTTAGGAATAAGTGAAGGTTGAGTGGATGGGCAAAGATGGTGGTAGTATTGGGACCAATACTTTGACATATTATTGGCCCTGAAAAGAACTGGAGTCATTAACCTGAGCTTGAATTCTGCCCTTTTGACTAAGAAGTAATTTATTACCTAAAGATCCCCATGACTTGCAGAGGTATAATAAAGGTTAAACAAGAGATTGCATGAAAAATCTCTCTTAGGATCCCTGGCGTATCAAATCACATTGATTTCCTCCCTATGTACTTGCTTTACAGCTAGGCTTAACTTCAAACAAGTAATTTCATTTGATATGTCAATTATCCCTACATTAGACATCAACCAGGAATGTAACATTTAATATCAGGATGATAGTAATACTCAGGCAAGAGTGTTATAGAAACAAGAATTATGAGCTGCTGGCAGTCTGGAATGACAACAACTAGTATGTTCTTTTTGTCTTTATGCTTTCTTTTTTCTGCCTTGTATCTTGTTATTTTGATGGGCAAGAAATCAAAAGGATAAATTTGACATTTCTCTGTATACCAGAGTGTAAAGCCCTGTGTGAAACATTTAATACTGTTTTTGAAGACTGAAATAAAGATCAAGGTAACCCAAACCATCCTAGTAACCTGATCCCAAGTTGGGATGATAGTTAGAAAGCAGTGGGTATTTCACATACAGGGGAGAGTATTATTGATGCGCGTAAACCAAGAGCAAACTATCAAAAGCTAAAACTCAGAGGACACAAAATTAGTTACCACAAATACATTTCACTTTTGCCTATGCATAAAAGTGAATTAGGTAGGTAAATAAATAATGAAATCCATTTTCACCTACTAATTCAGTACAGTTTAAAAAATACTAAAACTCATTGCTGGTAGGTGAATAGTTAATGTAAAACTTGGCACTACCTTTTTGATTTAGTAATGCCTAAAATCTGTTCTAAGGTCATTAGCCAATGGAAAATGCATTTAAAGAGATTTTCAGCGAAGCATAAACATTTAGTTTGTTTATGATTGTGTGTGTGTCACTGCCAGCTGTATGAGTGAAAACATTTTTTAATGTAAGACATTAAGATACTTTCAAAATCATGGAAATATATTCAAAATACAATGTAAAGGAATAAAAGCGACTGCAAAATTAAATCTGTGTGATCTCAGTATGTCACATATTTAAAAACATATACAGAGAAAAAGCAACAAAAGGACATGCAGTTGAAAATCCTCACATGATCTCATGTCAGCCCTCCATATGTCCCTCTGCAGACCATTACTATTTGCTATTGAAAAAAATCCACATACAAGTGAACCCAGGCAGTTCTAATCCATGTTGGTCAAAATGTATGCCAAAATGTAAAAGAAGAGCTTGCTCTGAATCTTGGGATTATGAATAAATTTTCTTATTCTATACATTTACCAGTCTTTTTTGAAATTTTCTGTAATAATCAAGTATTAATTTTATATCTTTAATAATTTGCTCATCATAAAGTTATATCAGGCTTAAAAGGTTAAAAATTTGTCAATAATTTAGATTTTATGATAATGATGTCTATGCTAAGCTATCAAGTATACAATCACTACCAATTTAGAAATTTGTAATAAATGGTAGTTCAAGGTATGTGGGGTGTATATGTGTATGGCTATGTAGAATATGTATGTGTACACACCTACTTACTAACGACTGAATGTCCTAATTTAACAAAATTCAAAGTGCAGAATGGTAGCTATACAGGAGTATGAACACCCCTCATGGAAGAGTATAAAGACGGTTGTTTCCAAACCTGACTGTGTGACTAAAAAGAAGAGAGGAAAAAGAGAAAGACTTTCACATCCCACCCTCCTGACTACTGAATCTCTGGAGAAGAAACCCAGGAATATGTAATTTTAAAGGCTTTTGTTGTAATTCTGATACTCTTCCAGGTTTGTGAATCATTGGCATTAACATTTCTATAACTATTTTTATCTATCACACATTCTCCATAAGATATATCAGAGAAGTTTTACTTGTCTGAAGAGAGAGAAAGGAGGGGAGATTTTATACATAATTTATGCAGAATCCTCCTACAGTCAAAATCCTTCTCCAAGGATCAGCAAAGAACACTGAATTTCCCCTGCTGAGCCATTCTTAGGGACAGTGTTCAGAAAATGATTTTAAACATGAACCCTTTTAAGACTTCAGCAGGAAGCCAAACCACCTTAAAGAAATGGAGAAATTTTCTGTCACCATATGTCACCCCTACCCATGGAAGTAATGAAGACTTTCCGATTTGAGCTTGGTATAAACCAAATGTTCCAAAATCAGCAAGGTTACTATAGGGAAACAGAGATTTTAGTTATTCCGATCCCATGTCACGGACAACGGTGACAACCACTACTTACGATCAAGAGGAGGCCGCACGTTATAGAAGTTGATGTTCTTGGCAAACACCCGGTTTTCAGAGAAGATAAAAGTCTGGACCACAGCTACAGTGAGGGCATGACAGAGGAGCAGCATTCTGACCCCAGGTGTGGGGAGGTCGAACACTCATATACCTGTGCTGAAAAGAGAGTTGAGTTTATCTGTGTTTTATACATCACTGTGCTGTGCTTAGTCGCTCAGTCGTGTCCTACTCTTTGCGACCCCATGGACTGTAGCCCGCCAGGCCCCTCTGCCCATGGGGATTCTCCAGGCAAGAAGAATACGGAGTGGGTTGCCATGCCCTCCTCCAGGGGATCTTCCCAACCCAGGGATCAAACCCTGGTATCCCACACTGCAGGCAATTCTTTACCAGCTAAGCCACCAGGGACGCCCATGAGGAGTACTTGGCTTCTGTTTGAAAAAGCTTGATTATTTAAACGTATCCAACCATCTACTTGTTCTGTAGAGCCACACCTGTGACTTAAGTGCACTCTTCCCCATCAGGTGAAAGCTAAGCCATTGCTATTTTCTACCGGGCAGGCTCTGCATGACACCTGCTGGCTTAGGTCCCAAGAGATGCAGCAGCAGTCCTGGCCTGCCTGCACCCCATTCCATCACTGCTTGGCCAGAGCTAGCTGGGTGACTCTGTGCAGAGTTACCTGATCTTTTAACAATCGCAATTTGCTTCAATAGGTTACTCCACTGAAGTTGCTGAACCACCTCTCTGAAATGCCAGTCCCTGAGTCAATACTTAACACTTGATGAATTTTGCAATTCTTTCAAAACTTGGAAGACACAATAAAAGTTGGAACAGTAGGATAGGACAGTGAGTAAAAGGGCAATCAGTTTGAGAAACAAAGCCTCTACTGGGTCCCAGAGCACACAAATGCTGAGAAGAGAAACGAGAGTCACTGTGAAAGGCCGTCCCCACCTGTGTCCTGTCTCACCAGGAGCAAGGGGAGTGGCCAGGAGGTTCTCAAGGGAACAGAGTAACAGTTGTTTGAAAGCCACACACATAATGTTAGTTCTGGCCCACAGACACTGCTCATTGCTTTCAGCCACTTAAAGTTGGCAGGGCCAAAACCCAGAGAAAGTGGTTTGCACACAGCACTCAGTAAGGTGTTTCATCTTAAGCCCACAGATTCTACCTTCTTGCAGCAGACCTGCTAGCAAGGAAACCTTCAGGAGAGATGCTCAGAGCCTGTAACATCATCACCAACAGGTTCGTTTCACAAGCGGGAGGCGTGGGCAGCAGAAAAAGGAAGTCATTTGGAGTCCAAAGACTTTGGTTCAGGTGCTGGCTCTGCCATTTATTAGTGCCCTGACCCTGGGCAAGCTCTTTAGACTCTATTAACCTCAATTTTCTCATCTGTAAAGTGGTTTAATAACACCCAGCCTACCCACACCCCAGGTCATTGTGACCATCCAATGGAGGCTTGGGTAAGATCACATAGAACTGCGTGCATAAGAGCACTTGTAGCACATTCTGTGAAAATGGTGGAATCTTAGGGTTCAAAGACAATGGCTGAACCCGTATTCTTGCTGATTCAATAGGTCTCAGTGGGTTTAGGGAATCTTCTAAAGGAAAAAAAAAAAAAAAGATTTCCACATATCTAAGCATAATCCCTGACATGGATATTTTCCCTGCAGCTAAGATTAAGAATGCATAATTTCTAGGGATTTTATGCCATCTCTGAGTATACTGGTTTTGCCTAAGGGATAATAATGCCTAGCTATAAGCTGAATATTAGACAAAATGTACCCACGACATCATACCATCCCTACAGCTGGCTTCTGCCTCTGAGAGAACTAAGTCCCTAAGGAAGGACTCAGGGTGAAAAAACTTCGCTAGTTTCACAAAACAATAATGCTAAATGCTATATACACTGCATCTCAGCTCAGTCCAAAATCAGACCTAGTGATATACAAATATGTATCTCATTCTGCCCTTGTTCATTTTATAAAGGTCAATCACAATTGACCTTTCACAGTTACTGGGTTTCCAAATCCTATTGTTATGCTCTTTCTTAAAAAAAATGAACATTTAACCAACTCTATAATTCCTTATAAACAAGTGGCTATATTGACACAAATTCCACTTCTCCTATTTCTTTGAGTTGGACTATTCCATGTCTATTATAAATCTGTAGCCAAGTAATGGATACCCTCTTTGTTACATTAGTGGAGACCCTCTGAGTAGGGGAGACTAACCCCTCTTTCACAAACATGACTGTGTTCTAAGAGCAGCTCACAAGTGCTCTTGTAAATAAGGTCGTGGTGGTTTAGTCACTCAGTCGTCTGACTCTCTGTGACCCTATGGACTGTGGCCCCCCAGGCTCCTCTGTCCATGGGATTTTCCAGGCAAGAATGCTGGAGTGGGCTGCCATTTCCTTCTCCAGGGGATCTTCCTGACCCAGGGATCAAACCATGTCTCCTGCACTGGCAAGCAGATTCTTTACCACTAAGCCACCTGGAAACCCCCTGTAATATACAGAGAATGCATAAGATCACAGCGTTCATATTATCTATATCCAAGTCCATTTTGCATCACTAAGTGACAACTATGGGACTTGAGACAAGTTGCTTAAGTTTCCCAAGCCTCAGCATCCCCATCTCCAGAACAGGCATAATGACAGTCCCTACTTCACAGTATGGAGGTGAGGGCTGAGTGACATCATGCAGAAAGAACTCAGCCAGTGCTGGGCACATGGTCAAAACTGTATTCATTGAGCACTTTCTATTCAGTGGTAAAGAGCATTAGCTCAAGAACTTGCCTTCAAACCTACCATCTGAATAGCACCTAACACAAGTTCCTCAACCTCTCTGTACCATAATTTTTGCATTTATAAAGTGGGAATAATAATAATATCTACCTCATAGGGGTATACAAATTTGTTCATACATATCTATCTATCTCATTACTTATGTGCCCAGCGTTTTGCTAATTCTGAAGCATTTACTATTATGAACAAATCACCAAGTACTTCGGAATCACAAGTCAGAACCCCTAATTTTCCTCACGTCATCTCAGACAAAAGCCATCCATTCAATACACCATTACTGACACCTAGTACATAACAGACATTTTCATCGCTGGATCCCCAACAAAGTCTTTGCTCTCAGGCAGTTTGCATTTTAGAGGGAAAGACAGGCAGTACATATGGAAAAGGCCATAATTTCTGACCATTGTAAATTCTGTGGGGGGAACATGGTAAGGTGTTATGTCAGTGGACAGGAGGAACTGTTTAACATATATGGTGAGCCTAGTATGTCTGAGTAGGTGACATTTATACAGGTGAATTAAATGTTGATAAGGACATGTCCAAGCAAAGAACAAGGGAAAAGAAACCAAGTCCTTAGATCAGAAGAAGTGTGCCTCAGTGGGGGAACTCAGAAAGCAGCTAGTGTGACCAGAGCATGCAGAGAGAGGGGAACAGACAAAGCCAGAGTCGGTGAAGCCAGACTACACAGGCACTTCCAGGCCATGGCAAGGATCTCAGATCCAGCTGAGTCGAGAAACTGTTCTTTTTCAGATTATCTAGTTTTGAAAACTACTCTCAAGAAAGCTTTGTCTCTGGAAAGTAATTGGTCCAAAATGCCTAGTCCTATTTCTAACTCTGGGAAGAAAGGAATACAAATAACAGTGAACAAAGAGGAAGGAAGAATTCAGATACACCTCAAAGGTTCTTCTGGTTGACATCATGCATGATATGATGGCTCATGGAAGACTTAAAAACAATGGAAGGAACAACAAACCCAAGAATTAGACTTGTGCTGTGGTTTCCCCTTTCCTGGAAAAAGCACTGTATAGAATATAGTCTCATTACTATTACCCCCACAAGGTGGGGGTTCAGAGGCAATACGTGCAAAAATCCTAGCATGCAGCATGCCCTCAAAATGTGTCTGTGCAGTTTCTTCTAGCACAAAAGTTGATAATGGTGAAAAATAGGCCACAGGAATGTTGCTTCCATATAGAATAGATGTATTTTCCTTTCTGGTTTTAGTTAAAACAGCATAGTCTTATTCTATCAAGATCCTCTAAAACTGCAAAGGTTTTACCTGTCAAATGAAGGAAGCACCAAATTACAATATCTCATATTTTCCAGAGCATGTTTTATAATCTACTACATACTGCTTTTCCCATGGTACCTATATTTATCTCTTTTTCAGTGTATAGGTTTGTGTTAACACGACTGTTTTATTTTTCACAACCCTAAGACATTAGGATAATGAAAAAGCAAATGACTAAATTATAGTATCTGAAAGTAGTTTCACATTTGGAATCATTTCATGGAGACTCTGAACTAAAATTTATCTGCTGAGGCTTTGCTGAGTAGGCTCTTGTTGCAATCTTTCTTGCAGAACAAGGTTAGAGCAGAGTTTGTATTCTGCTCCAAAAAGGGGGAAAAAAAAATCTTGAATACAAGCTAGACTAAACCATTCTGTTACTTTCTCTAGGACTATCACACAGCAGAGTTCTTCATGTAGGGGAGGGGGACCAGCGAGGAACTTAAGGTTATTTGCAATACCATGTCCATACATATTTCCCCCCTGGGTTAAGACCTACACATAATGGTTAACAACAGCTGCTCTCTGACTTAGAATATAGCAATTATAGTTCAGCTTCCTGTAATTTGGATGTTTTCTTACTTTGACACTAACATAGCCTCACATAGACATTAGGAACCTAGTCCACGCTTCTCAAACCCACAGGTGGCTCAAAACATCCCCACCCCACCAACCCCCAACAAAGCTCATCACCATCATCCATCTTTCTCAGATAGAAGACCTTGTCAGAAACCTCTCACCTCTGGTGCTGGTCTTTATTTTAGGAGTCCTCTCTTTGGAAAGTACATTCATTCTTGTTCCAGAATGCAGTGTGCTTCCTTGCCAAGAGAAGGGATTTCTGCAAGGCACATCTGTAGGGTTACAGCAGGGACAGGCAACTCTCAGGCACTCAGGGAATGGCAGGTAGCCAGATGTGTAAATTTAGGAAACTCCATATGGGACTGGCCCACTGCTGCCAGGAGTAATGGACGTACATGGCTCATGATCCAGAAGCATGACTATTTCCCAGGTCCCAGCCATAGTCATCATCCCATCCTATACGTGGCATTTTTAAGCTTTCCTGGGGTACATGCAGGAGAAGGCAATGGCACCCCACTCCACTACTCTTGCCTGGAAAATCCCATGGATGGAGGAGCCTGGTAGGCTGCAGTCCATGGGGTCGGTAAGAGTCGGACACGACTGAGCGACTTCACTTTCACTTTTTCGCTTCCATGCATTGGAGAAGGAAATGGCAACCCACTCCAGTTTTCTTGCCTGGAGAATCCCAGGGGCAGGAGAGCCTGGTGGGCTGACGTCTATGGGGTCATGCAGAATCGGACACGACTGAAGTGACTTAGCAGCAGCAGGGGTACATGCAGGCCTCAGGAATGGCACACCCTTGACCTCAAGCTCTTCTGAGATAGGAAAAGAACCTCCATCACTTTTATATCCCCTAGGTCCACACTCAGCACATGGTAGATATTCAATAGCTACGTTTTGGAACAGAATGAACATCATTAGTTATGACCTATTATAAGGAGCACCTTTCTTAGCAAGTAAGACAGATTGTGGGCAATAAGGAGCTGGCAGGGCATCCAATGATGATAAAAACATGATGGGATCAAAAGGGGATTTGAAACCCGAGACCAAGCAGAGGTGGTAAACACCAGCACAGCTTATACAATTGCTAAAAATGAGTCAGCAAGCGCCAGGCTAACCTCCACTGCCAATAAAACAAATGCAATAGATAATTTAAGGGGATCAGCTCTCCTAAGTCCAACATGCCTATCAACACCTGCATTCACACCTTCCTGCAAGCATCACTTATCTGAGCTAAGACACTTTAATGGCAAACCTAATGGGCCTGCCTTCCCTTGTAAAAATAATAGAAAGCAAAGAGAAAATGCAATATGAGTGCTGGAATTTTATTCACAGTGGAAAAGGAGAAATTTTACTCACAGTGGAAAAGGAGAAATTTACTCTCCTCAGAAAAGGAGAAATTTGCCAGGAAACTTTACAGTCTATCACAAGGGTAGTACTACTTGTTTCCAGCTATTTGAGTTTGACGATATTCTGGTTCCCAAGAAATTTGGCAAGATGATTCACGGGCTCTAGGTTGAAACTGCTTCAGCTGTCTTCCTTGAGGGGACCTGACCTGGGCAATGAGAGCCTGGCCCTGCAGCTCAGAGTTGACCCTCTCTGACAGATTCTGTGTTTCCAGTACCTGGATAATTCCCACCCCCCACCCAAGTTTAAATATTAATTTTAAAGATATTTAATTTAGCATTTCTATGTGCAAAATACAAGAGAGAATTTTAGCTTATGCTCAGTCCATCATCTTTATCTGAAAATACAAAAATCTCCATGGAGTACCATGGATTTTACTCGTGCATAAAACATTCAATAGGGAAAAATGGAGTCATGATTTGACCTCTCTTTACAGCTTGTCCAAATCTTGAAAGCAGCATGTTTATAAGTCATGCATTCATACTAGGTACTGCGCTAAGCATTTATATACAACAGTGAGTAAGAGACATAGTCCCTGTGCTGTCTGTCACACATTATTTGGGCCCAAAAGTTAACGTGAGCCACTGGTGAATTGACTGTCAAAATTAATACAGTCATCTTTGAGGGGGAAACAATGGGCTTTAGATTCAGGAAGACCTAAAGACCCTGATGCTGGGAAAGACTGAAGGCAAAAGAAGAGGGCAGCAGAGGATGAGATGGTTAGTTAGCATCACTGACTCAATAGACATGAATCTGAGCAAACTCCAGGAGATAGTGATGGACAGGGGAGCCTGGCATGCTTCATTCCATGGGGTCACAGAGTCAGACACAACTTAACAACTGAACAACAACAAACAGGATAAAATTCTAGTTCTACATTTCATAATTAGGTGATCACAGAGTTAAGGAGTACTGTCCCCATTTGCCAGTAAGACAAGTGAGGCTTAGAGTCGGGTGGGTAAATTTTCTAAATTGTGTGGACCGAGTGCAATAACAGGTAATTCCTCTTTCACTGAGATGATGTTTAAGACTTGTTCTCCCTCTCCTTTCCTCCCCTGAGGCTTCTTCAGACAATATTAGCAGAATAGAGATCAAATCAAGGGATATAACTGTCCAACTCCATTCCATACCAGCTGGACCAATTCTGGTACACAGTGTGGAGTTCTGTGCACTCATTTCTCAAGAAGATTCTGAAGTTCTCTCTATTGCAACCAAGTGGGAAGCTGGGATGAGTGACTGCCAAGGTTCCTTCATTTCTAATATTTTATGATTTTAGGGGAAGAATATTACTGAAGACTTTCAGTTATGCCCTAAAAAGTCATAATGAAATACAATATTACCATAATATTTCAGATTCCCGCTGTTCTCTTTTAAAGAAAATCTTTCAAAAAATCTCAAACACAGGATCAAAAACTCACCGAACTAAGTATCTCATTTCTAAACATAAAGTGTGCATTTTACAGTGTTAAGATGGGACTTTTTCCTACTACATGCAATGAGATATAACATACTGTCTAAAACTGTGCTAACATTAAAATCATTTCATTATGCAAACCAAATTTAAATCTAATTGTGAATTAATACAGGGCCCATAAGTATGTAATTTGGGTGAAGAAATAGTCTAATCAATTGTAAAGAAATCTTTTTAAATGGGATTCAAATTTTAAGAAATAGCTAAAAGATACTTCCAAAGTAATAGCTTTTCAGCTGCATTTTTGTCCAAGATATAATTTTACGTCTTTTCAAGAAGGCTTTCATGACACTGGAGAAATAAGACAGTAAGAACTCCAAATGAACAATAGTTAAAAGCTTAGATGTTTGAGACTTGGAAAATGGATTCCTTTTAAAAAGGATCAAGATTGGTTTGTCGTGTTTCATTGAACTATTTGGACAAATGGTAGAGACCTAATAAAATATGTTAATCGATTATATCTAATAGTATCCTTCACATGGGTGGAAAAATTTTTACACAGTTTGCTTCCATATGTAATTTTTAAGAGGCCTATGCCAAGTCAATTAAAGCATTAAGGTTTTCAAAATACGGTATAAAAACCATATTGGATGAAAGGAAAAATAAAGATCCTAACCCCTTGTATGAATGGTGTTCCTCTGCTGTACATCATGCTCTGCTCCGTACTGCCCAGGAACCAAGGGAAACATATGTGGAATACACATTCTCATGATTTGTAAACAGAAAACTCCCTAGTCCTTAATTCTCAAATTAATGGGCCCTGTGCACTTTTCTACAGAGAGCACCAAAGAACATGCAGATAATGCCTGAAATTTGTTTTGAAGAGCTCAAGACACATCCCTCATTGGGCCATTTCTTTAAATAAAAAAAGCCAAAGGCATAATATTGAGGCAATTTTATAAAGATATTTCCACTGTCAGGCAGGCAAATGAGGGATGTTATTTTCTTTTCTGTGTAAGAGAGGTGTCTTTAAATTTGAGAGGAAGACAGAATAACTGGACAGAACCTCTTCAAGAGAGCTGCAGGCACAGAGGTGTTGGTGTTGTTAATGCGCCATGCTACCCACAGAACTGCTCAGATGTAACTGAGTGGCAGCAGAGGCTAGGCACGGAAGACACTGTTTTTTATGTTCCTCATCCATGCTTGCTGTACTGAACTCATGTCTTTTAATAGCCAATCAAAGTTCTCATAATAGAAATCTAGGCTGAAATGTCCAACAGCTGGCTAAGGACCCATTATTCTACAATTGTTGAGTAGAGGAGAACAATCCAAAATATGCCTTCTCTAACACATGGCATACAGAACTCAACTGAGAAAACTTAACTTTCAAGGTCACTAGACATGCAAGTGACAGCGAGCACTTTTGACTGCACTTAGCCTCAGCAGACATAGGAAAATGACCATAGAAATAAAGTATGTATACTGATGTGTGTCTCATTTGAATCTCTCTGTATATATTCTAACATGATGGAATATCTGTAACAAAACAGAAATCTTGGATGATAATTTCATCTGGATATGTGTGTATATGTGTACATATGTATACATGTATGTATATATGTGTATACATATATATGTATATATCTATGTGTATATATGCAGATGTACATACATATCTTATGAATGAAATAACTGCTTAAGCACTATGACAAAGTGACCCTGAGCATGTATTCTTGCTAAGTTGCTTCAGTCATGTTCGACTTTTTGTGATGCTGTGGATCATAGCCTTCCGCACTCCTCTGTCCATGGGATTCTTCAAGCAAGAATACTGGAATAGGTTACCAAGCCCTCCTCCAGGGGATCTTCCCCACCCAGGGATCTAACCTGCATCTCTTAAATCTCCTGCATTGGCAGGAGGGTTCTTTCCTACCAGCGCCACCTGGGAAGCCCCTAGAACTCTGTGTAAGAGACTGTATTACCAATCACGTCAGCTGCTTTCAGCATCTGCATGGTTATCTTTCATTTGGGAAAGCTTTAGGATGCAGAACTGTTGCTATGCATTTGTCCTGTTGTCTTTCTTCTGTCCTGAGGCTTTATGTCACGGACCATGATTTATAGAACTAGCTCAAATTATTCCTGATTCTATATCTAAAATTGTATTGCACAAGAACATGTTCATGGCTATCATTCTAAAAGAGGAGGCCATTTGAAAACCAACAATAAACTACATGCAATGGCAAAAGAATATCATGCTAACTTTTGCACAGTCACAAAGTCCAGAACAGATTATTCAAAGAACTCACTGGAAGGTAACAAGCTTATAAAAGCAAATCTAATTTTAAAAATTTCTGCATTCTACATATATAACAAAGTTACAGCATGTCACTTGCCCTATAAATTGTCACTATTACCACTTGGAGCAGAAGGAAGTGTACACATAAAGATATATATGTGCATCATTTTATATTCCCAGAGGAAATTGAAAAATTATAGGCATTAAATAGTGTTTTAATTGCATCATGAAAAATGACATTTAAGCAACAGTTCACAGTCCTACAAAGGTAAAATCAAGTGTATATGCTGCCTAGTCTAGTGTGGGGAGAATGGCTTTGAGAGGCGCTCAGGCCTGGGAGCAAATTCTGACCCTGCCATTAGTTGGACCTGCCACCTCTGGCTGATTCCTCTACTGCTCTGAGACTCAGGTTCCTATCAGTAAAACAGAGATATTAAATATCTATTTTGCACAGAGTTGTGGGAATTAAAGGAGAATGACTAAGTCCCTATACATTTTTGGTTTAATTATCAAATTATTAAATAAGAATTAAACACTAAAATTAGAAGGGGGTGGAATGGATTGAGAGATTGGGATTGACTTATATACACTATTATATAAGATCTAAATAGATCTTATAGATCCAGTCTGGTTCTAAATAGATCACCAACAAGGACTCTATAGCACAGGGAACTCTATTCAGTGCTCTGCTGCTGCTAAGTCACTTCAGTCATGTCCGACTCTGTGTGACCCCATAGACGTCAGCCCACGAGGCTCCCTCGTCCCTGGGATTCTCCAGGCAAGAACACTGGAGTGGGTTGCCATTTCCTTCTCCAATGCAGGAAAGTGAAAAGTGAGAGTGAAGTCGCTCAGTCGTGTCCGACTCTTAGCAACCCCATGGACTGCAGCCCACCAGGCTCCTCTGTCCATGGGATTTTTCAGGCAAGAGTACTGGAGTGGGGTGCCATTGCCTTCTCCAATTCAATGCTCTATGGTGACTAAATGGGAAGGAAATCCAAAAAAGGGATATGTGTATATGTATGGCTGATTCACTTTGCTGTACAGCAGAAATACAACATTATAATGCAAAAAAAAAATCTAAAATTAGAGATTTATGGTT
This sequence comes from Tragelaphus eurycerus, assembly GCA_935064755.1. NCBI lineage: Eukaryota > Metazoa > Chordata > Mammalia > Artiodactyla > Bovidae > Tragelaphus > Tragelaphus eurycerus. Next base: position 4,698,015 of record CAKXYN010000111.1, on the reverse strand, counting down.
CCTCAATGGATTACATACCAGCCAATATGATTAAGATTATACCATATCTGGGCCAGATTTAAGACAAATTCAATACACCTATTTTCAGCTCTCAAATGCTGTGATTATTTAAGTATATATGAGAGAAGAATGTAAAGCTCCTCTGAAGATGAGTTTTAAGAAAACTACTCTAGAATATATGTGAGCACAATATTTAGGCCTCAGTGGAATATTTTCATTTATCTGCTTTCTGATAAATCTATATTCTTTGTCTATTCAGTTCAGTTCAGTCGCTTAGTCATCTCTGACTCTTTGCGATCCCATGAACCACAGCATGCCAGGCCTCCCTGTCCATCATCAACTCCCAGAGTCCACCCAAACCCATGTCCATCGAGTTGGTGATGCCATCCAACCATCTCATCCTCTGTCGTCCCCCTTCTCCTCCCACCCTGAATCTTTCCCAGCATCAGGGTCTTTTCAAATGAGTCAGTTCTTCGCATCAGGTGGCCAAAGTACTGGAGTTTCAGCTTCAACATCAGCCCTTCCAATGAACACCCAGGACTGATCTCCTTTAGGATGGACTGGCTGGATCTCCTTGCAGTTCAAGGGACTCTCAAGAGTCTTCTCCAACACCACAGTTCAAAAGCATCAATTCCTCAGCGCTCAGCTTTCTTTATAGTCCAACTCTCACATCCATACATCTTTGTCTATGCTCATAAATAAAAGCAGTTCTCATAAAGTGTGCTTTAAAAAGCAACAGGCTCCCTAGGATCTGTCATACAACATGAAATAAGTCAGAAAGAGAAAAACAAATATTGGCTATTAACGCATACATATGAAATCTAGAAAAATGGTATTGATGAACCTATCTATCAGTCCATTCTGAAGGAGATCAATCCTGGAATTTCTTTAGAAGGAATGATGCTCAAGCTGAAACTCCAGTATTTTGGCCACCTCATGCGAAGAGTTGACTCATTGGAGAAGACTCTGATGCTGGGAGGGATTGAGGGCAGGAGGAGAAGGGGACGACAGAGGATGAGATGGCTGGATGGCATCACTGACTCGATGGATGCGAGTCTGAGTGACCTCCGGGAGCTGGTGATGGACAGGTGATGGAGCCTGGCGTGCTGCGGTTCATGGGGTCGCAAAGAGTCGGACACGACTGAGCGACTGATCTGATCTGATCTGATCTGATCTATAGGATGGGAATGGAGGTGTAGAGACCAGACTTTTGGTCACTGTGGTGTGGGAAGGAGAAGGCGGGACAAATTGAGAGAGTAGCAATTTGTAGACATATGTAGACTATCACGTGTAAAATAGATAACTAACAGGAAGCTCAGCTCAGTGCTCCTTGATGACCTAGAGGGGTGGGATGGTGAGTGGGTAGCAGGGGAATTCAAGAGGGAGGGGATATATGCATACATATGGCTGATTCATGTTGCTGTACAGCAGAAACTAACACAACATTGTAAAGCAATGTTAATGCAATTAAAAGTAAATTTTTAAAAAATTCAAAAAAAGAACAGTAGTCTCTGCTTGTATTTCTCACTCTTCTTTAAAGAAATACTTTGCATTTCTCACTCTTTTTTAAAGGCTAAGCTCCAACATTTCTCCCTCATGAAAACTTTCTGTGTCTACTCTGCCCCATGGAATAGTTTCCACCCTAGAAAATGCTTGGGGTTTGTTTGGGGATACAAGATTGCCCTTCCTTGTTGAGCACTGGAGTGGGAATTGCAGCTCCAATTCTTGAGCTGCTGCTGCTGCTGCTAAGTCATTTCAGTCTTATCTGACTCTGTGCGACCCCATAGACGGCAGCCCACCAGGCTGCCCCATCCCTGGGATTCTTGAGCTAAAGGTCTCTAAATGCCTCACACACATAGGCATTACCTTTTTCAAAAAAAAAAAAAAGAAAGAAAGAAAAAAAGCTTTTTCATCTTTTCCACCAACAGAATTTCCATTTCCATGTTGACCGTTCATTTAGATTTTAGGTGAACACATGAAGATTGTGAGAGCTCTGTTTTCAACAACTAAAGCTCTGCCCATCCCTGGCCTAGTGTATTCACATGTGGTTCAACACATACTAGGTTGGGCCTTAAATATGCTCTGACCACATGACCTTCCCAAGCCATCCTAAAAGGGTGAAAGGGACTGAGCCCTGCTGGGCTTTCCTCTCTTGCTCCTCCAGCCCCACCATCCAGCCTTGTCTACCCTGATCTGTGCTCCGCGAAGCCAAGCTATGATGACCAGGCACACAGTTCCCTTTCCTATGGGCTCTCAATTTGATTTGGCCAATGGCAGAAACTAGCAGACTGGAGAGTGGGCGGAGAGTGAAACTGAGGTATTTACTCCCCTGACTCACTCCCTGCCAGGCTGTCATCACGTCTCTCAGCTCCTGTCAGGTCCCTAACTTCATAGCTACCTTCTCCTGGGTTCCAGTAACCATTTTTTTCTTATCCAAGGCTCAGGTGGTAAAGAATCTGCCTGTAATGCAGGGGAACCCAGGTTTAATCCCTGGATTGAGAAGATCCCGTGGAGAAGGGAAAGGCTACCCACTCCAGTATTCTTGCATGGAGAATCCCATGCTCAGAGGAGCCTAGTGGGCTACAGTCCATGCGGTTGCAGAGAGTCAGACACGACTGAGCAACTCACAGCTTCAGGCCTGTAGGAGAGAAATGGCTTCTCTCTGTTGCCATCTCTGAAGGCTGGGACTATCCTTTGGTGATATCCCTAAACCTAGCCCAAACCACTGTAAATAGCCCCTTATTCATTCTCTCAAATAACACCAGTCTGAATATGCCATCTGGTTCCTTCCAGGACCCTGACAAAGCTGTGAATCTAGTCTCAAAACACTAGGAAGTGAGTCACACTGAACCAAAGTGTCAGGCATTGCAGGAATAGCTGCAGTGACTAAACAATACCTCTTTACCAGGAAAGTATAAGAGCAACTGCTACAACTGGGTGTATGCTACAAATCAAGGGGAGGATGAAGGCTTTAGAAAGAAAACGAGAATATTAACAAGAAAAATCTAGCTGAAAAATATTTTATAATCCCACGCAAGTATCATAAGTCCACCAAAATGCATCTTTTTTTCTGCTCCTACAATCACTAAAGAGCATCATGAAATAGGGAGAAAGAGAGGGAGGTGAAATTCCTGAACCTTATTTAATAAAAGAGCTGAGAAAAATGAACACATTTTGATGAACATAGCACTGGAGCCCACAGAAGCTTTAGTGTGTTCAAAGCTGTACTCTTACTCCATCATAGAACCTAACACAGAAATGTAAGTTTATTTAAACACAAACATTTCACTGAGGAAGGGGGAAAGATGGGGGAGTAGGAAGACCCTGAGCTCACCTCCTCGCATGAGTATAGCAAAACAACTATCTGCAAAACAATCATCCAGAAAAAATGACTAGAACCCATCAGAAAAGATCTTCTCCAACTAAAGACATAAAGAAGGAACCACAGCAAGACAACTAGGAAAGGCAGACTTAAGATACAATCAAATCTCATACCCCTGGGTGGGTTGACCCCCAGACTGGAGAATTATATTGTGCAGGTTCTCCCAAAAGGCATAAGAATTCTGGACCCCATGTCCAATTCCCCAGCCTGCATGGTCCTGCATCAGGAAGATCATCTGCTAGAGCAGTAGTCTCCAAACTTTTTGGCACCAGAGACTGGTTTCATGGAAGACAATTTTTCCATATGCCAGCGGGAGAGGAGGAAAGTTTTGGGATGATTCAACTGCAAATGATTACATTTACTGTGCACTTTATTTCCAGTCTAATGCTGCTGCTGATCTGACAGGAGGTACCAGTCTGTGGCCCAGAGGCTGGGGACCTCTTCCCTAGAGCATTTCACTTTGAAGGCTAGTAGGGCTTAATTTCAGGAGCTTCACAGTACTGGGGGAAAGAGAGACTTCACTCTTAAAAGGGCTACCCAAAATTTCACATACAACCAGGACCTAAGACAAAAGCAGTAATTTGATAGGAATTCATGCCAGATCTCCCTGCTTGTCTTAAGAGAGTCACCCAGAAAGATGGGAGGTGGCTGCAGCTCACCGAGGGGTTGTAGACACTAGTCACAGCCATAATGGGGAACATTCCACCCATGAATACTGCTGCTGGCAGCACAAAAGATCCCAAATAGTAAAAACAATCTTGAGAAAGAAAAACAGAGCTGGAGAAATCACATGCCTTAACTTCAGACTATATTACAAAGCTACAATAATCACAAGCTGGAATCAAAATTGCCGGGAGAAATATCAATAACTTCAGATACGCAGATGACACCACCCTGTGGCAGAAAGTGATGAAGAACTCAAAAGCCTCTTGATGAAAGTGAAAGAGGAGAGTGAAAAAGCTGGCTTAAAATTCAACAGTCAAAAAACCAAGCTCATGGCATCCAGTCCCATCATTTCATGTCAAATAGATGGGGAAACAATGGAAACAGTGACTGACTTAATTTTCTTGGGCTCCAAAATCACTGCAGATGGTGACTGCAGTTATGAAATTAAAAGACCCTTGCTCCTTGGAAGAAAAACTATGACACACCTGGACAGTGTATTAAATAGCAGAGACAATACTCTGCCACCAAAGGTCCATATAGTCCAAGCTATGGTTTTTCCAGTAGTCATGTATGGATGTGAGAGTTGGACCATAAAGAAGGCTGAGTGCCAAAGAACTGATGCTTTCAAACTGTGGTGTTGGAGAAGACTCAAGAGTTCCTTGGACTGCTAGGAGATCAAACCAGTCAGTCCTAAAGGAAATCGACCCTGAATATTCATTGGAAGGATTGATGCTGAAGCTGAAGTTCCAATATTCTGCCCACCTGATGTAAAGAGTTGATTCATTGGAAAAGACCCTGATGCTGGGAAAGTTGAAGCCAGGAGGAGGAGGAGATGACAGAGGATGAGATGGTTGGATGGCATCACCAACTCAATGGACATGAGTTTCAGCAAATTCCCAGAGATGATGAAGGACAGGGAAGCCTGGCATGCTGCAGTCCATGGGGTCGCAAGAGCTGGACATGACTGAGCGACTGAACAACAACAGAAATCAAAACAGTGTGGTACTAGCACAAAAACATATAGATCAGTAGGATAGGACAGAAAGTCCAGAAATAAGCCCACATACTTAATAATAATCAACTTGAACTTTGATAAAGATGGCAAAAATATACAACGGGGAAAAGACAATTTCTTCAATAAGTGAAAACTGGACAGCTACATGTAAAAGGATGAAATTAGAACATTCTGTCACACCGTATACAAAAATAAACTGAATTAAAGACCTAAAAGTAACAACCAAAACCCTAAAACTCGTAGAAGAAAACATAGGCAGAACACACTTTGATATAAATCACAGTGATATTTTGGGGTCTGTCTCCTAAATTAAAGGTGATAAAAGCAAAAATAAACAAATGGAACCTAATTAAACTGAAAAGATTTTGTGCAGCAAAGGAAACAACTGAAAAACAAAAAGACAACCTACTGAAAGGAAGGAAATATTTGCAAACGACATGACTGATAAGGGATTGATAACCAACATACGTAAACAGCTCAAAGGACTCAATATAAAAAAATAAGCAACCCAATTAAAAAATAAGCAGAAGAACTTGATAGCCATTTTTCATGCAGATGGCCAATAGGAACATGTAAAGAAGCTCCACATTTCTAATATAAGAGAAATACAAATCAAAAACACAATGAGATGTCACCTCACACTTGTCAAAATGACTATCAACAAAAATAATACAAATAGAAAATGTTGGTGAGGATGTGGAGAAAAGGGAACCCTCATAGATTGTTGGTGGGAATGTAAATTGGTGCATCCACTGTGGAAAACAGTATAGAGGTTTCTCAAAAAACTAAAAATAGAACTACTATATGACCCAGCAATTCTACTCCCAGGTATTACTGAAAAAAATTTAAAAGTCACTAGTTGAATAAGATGCATCCACCTCAATGTTCACAGCAGCATTATTTACAACTGCCGAGTCAGGAAAGAAACCTAAGTGTCCATCAACAGATGAACAGATAAAGAAGAAGTGGTACATACATACAATGGAATATTGCTACTGCTAAGTCATTTCAGTCGTGTCCGACTCTGTGCGACCCCAGAGACGGCAGCCCACCAGGCTCGCCTGTCCCTGGGATTCTCCAGGCAAGAACACTGGAGTGGGTTGCCATTTCCTTCTCCAATGCATGAAAGTGAAAAGTGAAAGTGAAGTTGCTCAGTCTTGTCCGACTCTTTGCGACCCCATGGACCACAGCCTACCAAGCTCCTCAGCCCATGGGATTTTCCAGGCAAGAGTACTGCAGTGGGGTGCCATTGCCTTCTCCAACCAATGGAATACTGCTGCTGCTAAGTAGCATCAGTCGTGTCCATCTCTGTGCGACCCCATAGATGGAATCCAACCAGGCTCCCCCGTCCCTGGGATTCTCCAGGCAAGAACATTGCAGTGGGTTGCCATTTCCTTCTCCAATGCATGAAAGTGAAAAATGAAAGTGAAGTCGTTCAGTCACGTCCAACTCTTTGCGATCCCATGGACTGCAGCCTACCTGGCTCCTCCATCCATGGGATTTTCCAGGCAAGAGTACTGGAGTGGGGTGCCATTGCCTTCTCCGAATGGACTACTATTCAGCCATAAAAAGAAAATAAAATTTTGCCATTTGTAGCAACATGGATGGACTTGGAAGGCATACACTAAATGAAATACTCCAGAAAGATACAATACATGCTATCAGTTATATGCGGACTCTGAAAAATATAACAAACTAGTGAATATAACAAAAAAGAAGCAGACTCACTGATGTAGAGAACAAATTAATGGTTATAAGTAGAGTCAGGTGGGAGGGGCAGCACGGGGTCGGGGCGGCGGCTGGAGAAGGGGGAGGTACAAACTATTGGGTTTAAAATAGGCTCAAGGCTGTGTTCAGAGAAGGCAATGGCACCCCACTCCAATACTCTTGCCTGGAAAATTCCATGGACGGAGGGCCTGGTGGGCTGTAGTCCATGGGGTCGCAAAGAGTCGGACGGGACTGAGCTACTTCACTTTCACTTTTCACTTTCATGCATTGGAGAAGGAAATGGCAACCCACTCCAGTGCTCTTGCCTGGAGAATCCCAGGGATGGGGGAGCCTGATGGGCTGCCATCTCTGGGGCCGCACAGAGTCAGACACAACTGAAGTCACTTAGCAGCAGCAAGGCTGTGCTGTACAACAAGGCAATACAGACAATATTTTCTAATAACTATAAATGCAAAGTAACCTTTAAAAACTGTATATTTTTAAAATTAAAATAAGTTCACTGAAAACCAGAATTCCATATTAACACAATTATGATTTGCCCTATTCTCCTTCCTTAAAATCTTGTATTTCAATAAACAACACTATATTTATGTGACAATGGGCTTGTCTCTTAAATGAAGGACTTTCTCCTGAACTTCCTCTCATTTTTCTCTGGTTACCTCTCACCTTCCACAGTCCAAAGACTTCCTATTGGGATAATGGTCTTAGCACCCTCATTTGCCCAGAGAAGCCATTTACTTCACCTTCCAAATCTACTTGTACTCACCCTTCTTAATTTTCTCTTTGCCTCCTCTTTCACTTCCTGCTACTCTCACCCAAGGACACCTAAAAAAAAAAAAAAAAAGTTTCAGCTTGAAATGTACATTTAGATCTCATCCATATTCTGTACCAATTTCCAGGCCATAAAACTCCTTATTGGCAAGACAGTGTTCTATGATAATGCCTAAAATAGTCCCTTTTACCTTGTGCTTAAAATAAAGCACACCTTGAAAGTACTTTGTAAAACAGCTTCATGCAAATACAGAAGTCAAAGAGGCCAAAAGAGGGGTCCCTTTTCTTTTCCCCTTCTGTTAATGAACACAAAGATTCTTTTCACTGGAACACCTAAGAGAGAAAGCTAGGTTAGGGATTTGGTAAGAGTGGCAGCTGGAAAGTGAGGGGGGCTGGGGAGCCCCGATGACACTTATTATTTAAACCATGCTGGAATGTGAAGCCAACTATAACCAACGCCCAGCTCACACCACTGATGGCAAAGGTGGTCCAAAGAGTCACAAATCTGAGTTATTGTCTTCCAAGGAGACCAACAGCCACTCCAGCAGCCAGCTCAGGGCATGCACCTCAGGTCTGCCACTCCTCGCTAACCTCCTCCTGCCCCCACCCCAGTTGCTTGCTACCATTCGCACAGGGTAGACACTCAGTAAGGAACTGTTAAATATGCCCGAACAAGGATGACTTCACCCATTCATTCAGTCTGAAAAGTCCACTCCCCTGACTCTGATGATGACCGATTTCCATTTACCCTTTGGCATCTGCGTCTGGGCAGCGGGCAAATCATGGCTGTGCAGCCTCAAATTATCACAGTCACTATATCATGACTCATCAGTAAAGAACTTTCCCATCAGAACCTAATTAAGGTTCCCCACATCCCTGTGAGGTAAGCGGGTATGCTCTCCTGCAGTTTATAAGGAGGAAATTGGGGATGAAGAGGTTACCGGCTCTCTCAAAGGTTATTAAGGGTGTCTGCCAGGGATGAAGTCATTCCACAGTCATCCTGGTTCAGTCTTTCAACTCACAATGGATCCAGGTCTTTTTCTTGGGCTGTGACCACCTTATCATTCTCTGGACTTTTGTGATGGTGCAGACAGAGTCCAGCATATACATGCATTTCAAAAGGAAAAACAGGTATTATGTATACCCTCCTGGTGGCTCAGTAGTAAAGACTCTCCCTGCCAGTGAAGGAGACAAAAGAGACGCAGGTTCAACCCCGGGTTTGGGAAGATCCCCTGGAGTATGAAATGGCAACCCGCTCCAATGTTCTTGCCTGGAAAATCCCATGGACAGAAAAGCCTGAAGGGCTACAGTCTATAGTGTCAAAAAGAGTCAGACATGCCTTAGCGACTAAACTACAAGAAGAAAATGTGCCCTTGCTAAATACTTCCGATGTCTCTTCCCATAATAACTCATATTAGAAGTCCTCTCTCAGATACTTTCCAGTAAAGGTATCTTGTTAGGTAGAATTAATACTGTCTCCTGGAAAGAGGGTTCAGAATAAAACATCTTCATCCTTTTCCTGAGAAAGAGACAATAAGGTTCACTGCTGCAACTTCAGAGGCACAAGCCAGCACACAGGCAGCCTTGGAATTCAGGGTTATTGCCTGTTCAGGTTTGTGAACCTCCCAGAGCACAATGATCGCACAGTCTCCCCAACACACTTTGTCCAGGCCCTCTTGGCTCTTCAGCACACTCTGTCTCTGATGGGTTTCCTAGGGCAGGTACACAGCAAATACTGCAACTTCCTCTACCACCAGCCTTTTTGACTTTGCCAAAGAGAACCAGGATTATCTGCTCCCAAGGGAGAAGCACGTTTCAACCACCAAAACCATGTCCTTTTTGCTTTGCCTGATCTGCTTCCTCCTCCTAGCTCCAGATGAGGACGCTTCCCAGGTTTCCAGCTTTTATGTTATCACTATTTACTTCCCCACAGTGTGATTACTGTTACTTTTCTTAGGGACCAGGTTTATGCTCACACATTGTACTCCCACTCCTTGTTGATTTGTAAGTCACTAGACCCATCCCTGATCTGAGGAGGCTGGACTGTATATTTCTGCCATTTTACATAGCATGAACTGGAGTAGATTACTTACTATTTCATTTGGGGAATGACTAGAAAGACTATAAAACATGCTCTAATGCCACAGTAATTAGAACAGTGCAGCAGCAGCATTTGAGTAGACAGACAAATGGGACAGAATAGAAAGTCTGGAAAACAGACTGAAATTCACGTGAGAATCTGTTATATGGGAAAAATGGCATCTAAAATCAGTAAGATAGGAATAAACTTTAGGAAACTGAGTTGGGATAACTGGGTACATACATCATATTGCACACACAGAAAACAAAGCCATAAATGTTCCAGAAAAGAAAATTTGAACACAGACTGATACTGGATAATCTTAAGGAATCATTGGTATAATAATGAAATAGAAATTATATCCTAAAAAGTTTGACATGTTATTGATATATATTGATGTATTTAGAAAATATAATGTCTGGGGTTTGCTTTAAATACTCTGAAAATGGGTGGGAGAATAAGATGAAATAATACTGGCAAAATATTCTGAATTGTTGAAGTTGGATGACAGGTAGTTGGGGTTTATTATACTATTTTCTCTAATTTATCTATGCTTAAAATTATCTGTAATAAAATATCTTAAAAATATAAGAAAATATAAATGACTTCCTTGGAGTAGGGAAAGGCCATTCTGACTATGATTAAAAATTTAGAATGTATTAAAAAGTTTGAAAATTCAATTACATTAAGCAACAATAAATTCTATATGACTAAAAAGAATCATAAGTAAAAAAAAAAAAAAAAACAACCAAATAAGCTGGGGGAAATATTTTTAACTCATGTCACAGACAAAACAATGGATAATCTCACTAACATTGAAAATTGATAAGAAAATTATCAGCAACCCAACAGAAAAATTAGTAAAGGACATTAATAGACATTTTGTGGAAAAAATTAATAAAATGGCCTTTAAACAACATGATATAAGCTGACCATCTTTTCAAATAGAAAAAATATAAATTAAAACTATACTTTATAAATTCCAAATTTTGACTTGTCTGATCAATAAAAATGTTGTTTTCTAATACTCTCTTGAAGAGACCATAGGAAATCAGTCATTTTCATACACTGCCGGAGGGAATGTGACTCCAAGGAGCAATTTGGAAACATTATTAAAATTTCAAATGCATTTACTCTTGACCCAAAATCTCACTTCTGGGAATTTTTTCTACAGATGGTCTGCTTTCATGCAAAATAATATACTGCCATGATAGTCTTTGGAGCATTGTTTATAATAGCAAATGATTAGACAAAACCCTAAGTGTCCATCAAAAGAGTATGTGTGTGTGTGTAGGGGAGTGTATACATACATATATATATATATATATATACACACACACACACACATAAAATGGAATATGATCCAGCCATTTGAAAAAATGGGATTTCCCTGGCTGTCCAGCAGTTAAGACTCTATACTTCCACTGCAGGGGGCAGAGGTTCCATCCCTGGTTGGGGAACTAAGATCTTGCATGTTGCATGGCACAGCCAAAAAAAAAAAAAAAAAAAAGAGATACTCCCTATATTCTGCTGTGAAAAAGTTCTAGGAGATATATATATATATACACGAATAGAGATAATTATAAATATATGAATATCATGTCATTTTTGTGTGTTAGAGAGGGAACAAAAAACTGCTATATGTATTCATCAGATCAGATCAGATGAGTCGCTCAGTCGTGTCCGACTCTTTGCGACCCCATGAACTGCAGCATGCCAGGCCTCCCTATCCATCACCAGCTCTCGGAGGTCACCCAGACTCACATTCATCGAATTGATGATGCCATCCAGCCATCTCATCCTCTGTCATCCCCTTCTCCTCCTGCCCTCAATCTTTCCCAGCATCAGAGTCTTCTCCAATGAGTCAACTCTTCGCATGAGGTGGCCAAAATACTGGAGTTTCAGCTTGAGCATCATTCCTTCCAAAGAAATCCCAGGGCTGATCTCCTTCAGAATGGACCAGTTGGATCTCCTTGCAGTCCAAGGGACTCTCAAGAGTCTTCTCCAACACCACAGTTCAAAAGCATCAATTCTTCAGCGCTCAGCCTTCTTCACAGTCCAGCTCTCACATCCATACATGACCACAGGAAAGACCATAGCCTTGACTAGGCGAACCTTTGTTGGCAGTGATGTCTCTGCTTTTGAATATGTTATCTAGGTTGGTCATAACTTTCCTTCCAAGGAGTAAGCATCTTTTAATTTCATGGCTGCAGTCACCATCTGCAGTGATTTTGGAGCCCAGAAAAATAAAGTCTGACACTGTTTCCCTGTTTCCCCATCTATTTCCCATGTAGTGATGGGACCAGATGCCATAATCTTCGTTTTCTGAATGTTGAGTTTTAAGCCAACCTTTTCACTCTCCACTTTCACTTTCATCAAGAGGCTTTTTAGTTCCTCTTCACTTTCTGCCATAAGGGTGGTATCATCTGCATATCTGAGGTTATTGATATTTCTCCCGGCAATCTTGATTCCAGCTTGTGTTTCCTCCAGTCCAGCATTCATACTTATATGCATAAATATACTCAGGAACAGTTTATAGGAAACTAATAAAAGTGATGACATGTAGGTGGACGGACAGGGGTAAATAATATACCTAATAAGAGGACAGAAGTGGGATGGAGACTTCTCAAAGCACATTTCATTTCATTGTTTTGAGTTTTGATCCATATGAATGCGTAACTTACTCAAAATTTAAATTAAAACAGGGTTTGACTGACTCTGTAGTTTATGGATAAGTACCTACTGTATATTTAAAGATCAACAGTTCTCTCTAAATGGACCAGGGACTTTGTAAATCCAAAGAGCAAATGATACAAAAGCATTGCAGAGCCAAATAAAAATGCTCTCATTTAGTGGTAGGGATGGGAGTCCCAGACAATTCACCATCTTAATTACATTTTGCAAATTCCATTGGGAAAGCCCCTGAGATCTTAATAAGAACACAGTCACAGTTGTCTGCAATATGACAGTGGATTAAAAATGTAGGAAAGGGAGAGAACAGCCAGGAAGCACTGCCTCCCAGCAGAACAGGAGTGGTCTATCCGTTTGAATCCACTGTGATTGTTGACTATTAGCAACACATCCCTCTCTCACTGCAGGCCAATAAGTTCTAACTTTTTCATTCCTAAAGTCCAGACCCCAGATTCCACATTTAGAAGGATTTAAATAAACTGTATTGGAAAAGACCCTGATGCTGGGAAAGACTGAAGGCAAAAGCAGAAAGTGGCAGAGGATGAGATGGTTAGATAGTATCACTGACTCAATGGACATGAATCTGAGCAAATTCCAGAACTTAGTGAAGGACAGGGAGCCCTGGGGTTCTGCAATCCATGGGGTCACAAAGAGTCAGACATGACTGAGCGACTGAACAACAATGTAGAAGATAATCAGTGAACCAGGTTTTAAGTTGTAAAACAAAATGCACAAGTGCCATGAAAACCATGTTCCACAAAAAATAATTACCTTAATATGTATACAGAATTTTGACAAACACACACACACACACACACACAAGTTTTATGTTCATTAGCCCACATTGTTTATTGCGCCTAAATGAGCAATTTCTGTTAGGCTCTTTGAACTATGAGAAATGGCTTATCTCCCAGGACTCCAATTGAGGTTCTGAAATCTCAGAATTCAGCAATTCCACGCCGCCGCCCCCTCCCCCACCCCCCGCCGCCCATCTCCACATGAAGGCTTCACAGGTAAGAGGGGCCTATAACCCACTCCCATAGGAAAGGATGCAATGGTTCTTTGTGCACATAGTTGGGGGGAAATTCCTATTTAGATGAGTACCAAGTTAAATATTTAGCTCGTGGGCTGTTACTCAGCATTTCAGTTTCCTCACATGTTGAATCAAGTATTAAGAGTTAGTGCTAACATTGGGGAAGTCACTTAACCCCCTTGTGCCTCAGTTTCCATACTGTAAAAGGAGAAAATAAAAAATACAACCTCAGGGGAGTGAGTGAACATCACAATCACTTAGAATCATGTCTGAAGACAGTGCAAATTCAGTAAATATTAGCTGCCTGCCTGTAACATCTTAGAGATGAGTATGTTGAAAACTCTGTCTTTGGAGCCAGACTTCCAGGGCTGCCTGAGAAGTTACAGAATACATCTCTGTCACCATTTTCCTTAGACTAATTAGCTCTGGTACAAATGGAAATTATCTACTTTCAAAACTTCAACTTTACTAGTGTTGAGTGATTTATATGATCCTGTAACCAGGAGGTCCCAGACCTACATTCTCTCCTTGGCAAATCTGTACATCTTCTTCCAAAGACAGTATTTGTTCATCACGTCTTACCTGAGAAATGACTTCAGGCAAGGGTTAGGCAGAGAATATCAACCCCTTTCCCCACCTTCTGTGTGAGGCCTGGAACACAGAGAGCAGAGGAAGACACCGCACACAGACAGGGGCGGAACCAACCAGCCCACCGCTTCCCCAGGGAGTTTAGAAGAGACACCAGGTTGGGCCACCTCACAAAGAGAACAGACATGCAGCTGGACTCTGGGATCTGGCACCCCCAAGCTTCTCTTTTCCATCACAGGGGGATGTTAAAGTGTCATGTGCTTAGTTGCTCAGTCATGTCCGACTCTTTGTGACCCCATGGACTGTAGCCTGCCAGGCTCCTCTGTCCATGGGGATTCTCCAGGCAAGAACACTGAAATAGATTGCCGTGCCCACCTTCAGGGAATCTTCCCAACCTAGGGACAGAACCCAGGACTTCCGCATTGCAGGCGGCTTCTTTATCGTTTGAGCCCCCAGGGTTGTGATATGGAAGCAAACGGGAGAAAAGAACATCCTTAATCAGTAATTTCAATGTGTGCCTGTCCCTCCCCAACAGTGGCTCATCGTAACATCACGCAAGCTGGAGAGGACGGGAGCTGAGGGTGGACAGTCAGGAAGACACCATCCAGAGCGCTACAAACAGCTCCCCCAGATCATTTAATCTTAGAGGAGAAAAGGAAATCAGATCCTGCATCCCTAATGGGAAATCACAGGATACACATTTTCCTGGCTAAAAGTTTGAAATGTATACCTTTGCCACACTCAAAATTTTCACCCATTATTTCTTGCCTTATACTTTCCTCCTTTAAAATGTACATGTTAATTTCATAGAATAATCCAGTTTCTACACTGTAAATGCACACAATCCATTTTTTCAGTTATTCAATCAGTATTTATGGAGCACCTACCACATGTCCGGCATGGTTTGTTCACCATCATAGCTTTAGTCCCTAAAACACAGATGCTGCTCTCAGAGGTCAGACTTTCCAATGCTTTGCTAATGGTTTCCTCAATGAGCCCTCATGTAGAACAACTTCCTTTTTTTAAGCCAACATTTATTGAGGGCTTATGGGTGTCAGGTGCTGAACACCATTAATTCATTTAATTCTCACAGCACCTCTGTGAAGTGGTACTATTATTATCCCCTTTTCACAGATGAGTTTGAAATTTAAAGACAGGAAAAGTAACTTACTCAAAACCACATAGCCAGTAAATCACAAACAGAATTAAAATTCAGGTCCAATTACAAACTCCTCCATCTTAATCCTTACAACTAAACTGCCTTCAAAACTTCTTAAATAGAGTTGGCCAGGATGGATATATTTGGTTTCTAATGGTCTCTTCTGCATTTTCTTTGTTTGCTTTGCTGTGATTTTCATCTTCTAAACAATGTCTTTCAAGCATCTCCAAAATGATCATTTAAAAGCAATTGTATCCAGTCATGGAACCATGGCAGAGCAGGCTAAAAAAATGACAGCCATTTGAACATAAATATTTAAATATATGCAGTACACTCCATTTAGTGTATTATTCATATTCTAGGCTGACATAAAAAAGGTTTCTGGAACTTACCAGCTGCTTCCTTTTGTGATCTCAGTGATTCTCACCCAAACAAGACTCAAAGGACCCATTTTCCAAATCAGCTTCCTTATATTTACACCTGGTCATTGATGTCATTTGCTGTCTTTTCTGCCAATCCCAAACTGACTAGGGAGGAGGATCAGTCTGAATTCTAATTGCTTCCTTTCCCTTTCCCCAAACCTTGCATTTTCCCCCTAAAACCAAAATCATAGTTTAGTGAAGTGAGGGTGATTAAGCAAATTATGAACCAGCTCAGGGAGCTACTCTAATTAGGGATACTTTCCTGACTCTGCTCGCAGGAGGCCTGGCCTGCTTAGAACCACCACTCTGGGGGTGGTGTGTCAGCTGATGGCAATGACTGCTGCTTTTTTTTCCAGGTTAATGTGATATAGTATCACATTATATTTGGGTCTGAAGCCCCAAACTTGAACAATTATTCTCCTTGATGTGTCTTTACTCAGTCCACTGATAAACGTTGTCTGTCGGCCCTGACTGGCCCAGCAGCCCACGCAACCATTCATCAGACCTCGGATTCTTCAATGGGAAGAAGAAGGTGTGCCCACAGGCAGCATTTGTCTCCCTCTCTCATCATATTTAAGCTTCCTGAAGGTAGGAGTAGACTGGCATCTCCAGCAATGGGACTGGCACAGAGCAGGGCCCCAAGTGTTTGCTGAATATTGTGGAATGGAGAAAGGAGGTATAAAAAGTACAATCACCTTTTCCTTTAAGGGGCACTTGATGGGACAATGGATCTAATAATAAAACACTTGCATGGGGGATATACATATCACATACTACACTGAAATGAGGATGCATGAGCATGAAATCAGTTCAGTCATGTCCAACTCTTAGAAACCTTCTGGACTGTAGCCCTCCAGGTTCCTCCATCCATGGGATTCTCCAGGCAGGAATACTGGAGTGGGTTCTTTACCACTAGTGCCACTGTTTTCTTTAAAAAACTAAAAATAGAGCTACCACATGATCCAGCAATCTCACTCCTCGGCATACATCCAGAAAAGATGAAAACTCTAATTCAAAAGGACACATGCACCCCAAAGTTCTCACTATTTAAAACAGCCAAGACATGGAAGCACCCTAAGCGTCCATTGACAGAGGAATGGATAAAGAGGATGTAGCACATATATACAAGGGAATACTACTCAGCCATTAAAAAGAATGAATTAATACCATTTGTCGCAATGTGGATGGACCTAGAGATTGCTGTACTAAGTGAATTCAGAAAGATAAGTACTATATCATTTATATGTATAATCTTTAAAAATTATACAAATGAACTTAATTACAAAACAGAAAGAGACTCACAGACATAGACAATAAAATTTGGTTGTTAAAGAAAAAAGAAGTGGGTGGGATAAATTAGGAATCTGAGATTAACAGATACTACTGTGGATAAAATAAACAACAAGGATCTACTTTACAGCACAGGGAACTATACTCAATATCTTGTAATAATCTATCGTCAAAGAGAATCTGAAGAAGAATACATATAAATAACTGAATTACTTTGTTATGCATCTGAAAGCTAAAATAACACTGTAAATCAACTATAATTCAATAAAAAGAAAGAATGTTTAAAAGATAAGGCAAGCCCTTAGTACATATTTTATAGCAAATACTAGTGAGTTTTCACCATTAACTTAAAACAGTTAAAAGCTGCAATTGAAATACAGGAGAAAAGTATCAGACAGACATAGAATCAGGAGTTTGCACTGAGAAAAACAGCAGTGGGAGCAATAACCAACACTCTCACAAGTTTAATTTGGTTATGAAATCCTTCAAGGAAAATTTCAGAACTGCAGGAACTTAATACCTTACTGAGACCTACGATGTGGGTTGTATATTAAAATACTGTCAGCCCTGCTTAGGCTTCTACTTAACTTCCTATACCTTCTGGCAATGGTAGTTCAAGATGGAGAGTTGAGAGAGCACTGTCGCTAGAATTCCTTTGGGTCTGGGCTCACTGGGCCCTGTAGAACAGACCAAAGAAAATTTGGCAATGCCCTGCAGCCATGGCATCACCATACCATGTAGTCCATGGATTTGGCTTCCTCTGTGTGAGTGATTATGCTGAGCACTGGAATAGAAGTGTCATGTTTGGCACCATCCATCCAAACTTATCTTTGGAGTTTTTCTTAGCTGAGGAAGTATTAATAAACTTTTTAAATGGAAAACTGATACATATACACACACATATATGTAAACACAGATATGTGTATATATATATATAAACCTGTTTTTCATTTCTTTTATATTTTTTTAATTGGAGTATAATTGCTTTGCAATGTTGCATTAGTTTCTCCTGTACAACATCATCAATCATTCATGTGTATAGATCTATCCCCTTCCTCTTGAGCCTCTGCCTCCCCATTCCTCCAGCCCTACCCTTCGAGGTCATCACAGAGCCCTGAGATAAGCTCCCTCTGCTATACAGCAGCTTCCCACTAGGCTGTCTATTTCATACTTGGTAGTATATAGGCAATGACACTCCACCCCAGTACTTTTGCCTGGAAAATCCCATGGATGGAGGAGCCTGGTAGGCTCCAGTCCATGGGGTCGCTAAGAGTTGGACACGACTGAGTGACTTCACTTTCACTTTTCACTTTCATGCATTGGAGAAGGAAATGGCAACCCACTCCAGTGTTCTTGCCTGGAGAATCCCAGGGACGGGGGAGCCTTGTGGGCTGCCGTCTATGGGGTCGCACAGAGTCGGACACAACTGAAGCGACTTAGCAGCAGCAGCAGTATATATATGTCAATGCTACTCTCTCTAATAGGCATTCTTGAATGCCTACTATGCACTATATGAGGAGCTAGAAATAAAAATTTAAGTAAGAGAGGGTCCATGCCCTAAAGTTTGAATACAGTGATGAAGACAGATCAGATCAGTCACTCAGTCGTGTCCGACTCTTTGCAACCCCATGAATCGCAGCACACCAGGCCTCCCTGTCCATCACCAACTCCCAGAGTTCACTCAGACTCACATCCATTGAGTCAGTGATGCCATCCAGCCATCTCATCCTCTGTTGTCCCCTTCTCCTCCTGCCCCCAATCCCTCCCAGCATCAGGGTCTTTTCCAATGAGTCAACTCTTCACATCAGGTGGCCAAAGTACTGGAGTTTCAGCTTTAGCATCATTCTTTCCAAAGAAATCCCAGGGCTGATCTCCTTCAGAATGGACTGGTTGGATCTCCTTGCAGTCCAAGGGACTCTCAAGAGTCTTCTTCAACACCACAGTTCAAAAGTATCAATTTTTCGGTGCTCAGCCTTCTTCACAGTCCAACTCTCACATCCGTACATGACCACAGGAAAAACCATAGCCTTGACTAGACAAAACTTTGTTGGCAAAGTAATGTCTCTGCTTTTGAATATGCTATCTAGGTTGGTCATAACTTTCCTTCCAAGGAATAAGCAGACAGTTTATGCACAAATGGCAAATAGGTGAAGGTTGCTATAGATACAGTGGATTGTGCAGTGTTACTAACTCTGGTCCATTTACTTTTATAAAATGATTTCTAGTGATCCCTGTAGCTTGTAGTAGGTAGGGAAGTGTATTATTTATGCTGAAATCTTGTAGGGAGGCTCCTAGAAATAAGCAAGTCTGCAAGGAACAAATCTACATATGTATAGTTTGGTTCAACAGAAGAAATATCTAGAGAAAAAACATTTTTTTCTTACCAAGAGAAAAAGCAGCATGCTGGCTGTGACTTTCCACAGGTATCACCAGAATAAATGAGTGGGGTGGACACACTGAGACCTGTGATCTGACGGGGAGCACGTTGAGGCTCTGTGTCTACATCCTGAACTAGGAACTTGGTGGCCTAGCACTGTTTTCCAGCAAACTTCAGAGCCCTCATGTCCTCATTCTTGGTTCAGAAACTTCACCCTTCCAACAAAGTTCAATTCTCCCAGAAGCAGAAAGCACACTAGATATGACAAGCTTGGAAAAATCAAGTTTTATGGATTACCAGCTTACTCATTGCAAATGACATGTCCAGTGTAGGAAGAGGTCCCCAGCACGTCCTTGTCCTCCAAGGTGAGTTTGTCACAACAGGTTTAGCTTATTTTCCTGACGGCATTTTAAACACCTATTAAGAAATAGTATATTTCTGTATGGTTCAAAATAAAATCAATTTTCCACTTACATGAAGTATTTGCCATCAACTTACTGAGCACCAAGAGCCCTGACTCTATACAATGGACATAATATAAGAACCCTGCTTCCTATTTTGACTTGAAAAAGTTGGATGCAACATTCATGTGGACTGCTTATATGTGTCATCAGCTGAAGCCAGCGAAGGGCTCTTTATGATGTTATCAGATCTGACGCAGTCTCCTCAGTGAAATTTCATGTGTGATATCTAGAGTCTGGGAGAAAAGCCTCCAAGACTTACTGACACTTAAGTATACTCCCTTTCCTCGTTGTGAGCATCCACAGAGTTTTTGAAGTTTTTTTGTTGTTTTGTTTTACTTTCATATGTCATTTATATGTGGAATCTTAAAAAAATAATGCAAACTTATTTATAGATATAGAAATAGACTTGCAGATATAAATAACAGATGGTTACCCTTGAGAAATAGGTAGGGGAGGGATCCCAAGTTAGGAGTCTGGGAATGGTAAAAAACCTGCCTACCAATGTGGGAAACATAATGAGGTGTAGGTTCAATCCGTTGTTTGGGTGAGATCCCCTGGAGCAGGAAATGGCAACCCACTCCAGTATTCTTGCTTGGAGAATTCCATGGACAGAGGAGCCTGACGGGCTACAGTCCATAGGGTCACATAGAGTCAGACATGGCTGAAATGACGGTGCAGTACATATATAGGATGGGTAACTAACCAGGACCTACTGTATGGCTGCAGGGAACTATACTGACATGACAGAATTTTACAAACTGCAGTGATGACTATCAGACTCATTACAACTGGTCCAAGAACTGAGTTCTACCTTGAGTTCATTTTCAAGAGAGTATCTCACCCAAACAACTTATTCAACCCTGCTTCTAAGGTCTCCCACATCCATTTTTAAATCCTTAGAATTTCAATCTTGCTTTGGGAAGATGCCAGAAATTCAAATAACCATCTGATAATTAAATGACCACTATTGCCATCACATCCAAAATAGTAGGTTCTTGGGAAATACCAGAGATCAAAATTCTATTAAATCCATATGAAGCACCTGCTGTGTGATCAGCACTGTGATGACCACTACAGAGTTGAAATGGAGTTATACTTTATATTTAAGAAAAGTCTTTGACTTTTCTATTGGGACTAGATATCACACATGAAATGACTACAGTGAGAACAGGGCAGAGATGATTAATAATTATAAAAAGTGCTTTAGGGTACAGTAAGTGATAATAGAATACATTCACATACAATAGTTCTTTTGATTTTGATGACCACATGGTGAGGTAGGCAAGGGAGATACTGCATTATTAACCTCATTTTATAGACGAGGAAACTGAGGTCCAGGGTAGCCAAGAGCACCTTGCAAATAAGTGGCAGAGTTCCAGGATAGTAGTATTAGCATTGCCTCTCTGTTCTGTAATCTTGGTGCCACATCACGCTGCTTCTTTGCTAAGTACCACTGGAGAAGAGGAAGGAGTGTGGAAGGATGTGCAAGGGGAGCTTAAAGGGATGTACTGGTAGGCAACAGAAAGGCTACGGGGTCTTCATGGAGAAAGAAAAAGAGAAATAGGCAAAGAACATGACCATGGGCTTGGAGGCAGAGAACTGAGAGGGAACAACTTACTGAAAGGAGATGTATATTAGAAGGAAGTAGGAAATACAGCTTGATAGGGAAATTAAATAATCATGGAATTTGCAGAAAGTTGAAATCAGGAGTTGAGTTTTCATCTTTCTAGCAAAGATGCTATTATTTTGGAAGGAGACAATATAGAGGTTAAGAAAGGGGATGTGGTGTTCCAGCAGCAGGGGGGTTAGAAGAGTGGATGGTAAGGAAGCAAACAGTCTGAGTTTCTGGAATTCAGAAGGGGCGGGGTGCGGGGGGAGGAATGACCTGGAATAGTTCTAAAATGTTGAGGTGGACATGCTTTACAGAATTCATCACCCAATTCATTTGCATGTCACTAACAACAGCAAAGCTAAAAATACTCCGGTTACAAGAACAGGGCATATAAAAGAAGGTGCTTAGAAATTGATGATGGATTAAGTCATTTTAGGTTGGTTGACATAAAGCTTATAAAATACGCTGTCTCAAGCATTTAGGATTGACAAAGGTAAAATTACGTGCATTTTTAGGCTTTCGTTTAACTTCCTGCATTCAGCCAGGCTGTTATCAGGCTGAACTGATTACAAGCTGTTGCAGCTCCAACAGATGAAGGGATTTGAACAGGGTGGGAGGTACCTTGCATTCCTCACCTACACTCAACTGAGAATAGGTCTCATTTTATAAAATTCCTTTTATTTGGATATTTCACAAAATTTCATATGGGTAAGGAGTTTCATGGCTTAAAACAACTAAAAAGCCATTGATTCAGTCCAATTCTAGCCACAAACAGATGAGGAAGACGGGGCAGAGAGATGCAGGGCCTGGCCCAAGGTCACAGGCAAGTGAGGCCACTTGAGGGGCATTTATAACTATTAATACTTTAAACTAGGAACTGAAAAGGCTCCACAGCAAAAGGAGACAATCAACAAAGTGAAAAGGCAACCTACTGAACAGGAGAAAATATTTGTAAACCAATATCTGATAAGGCATGAAGATCCAAAATATATAAGGAACTCATACAACTCAACAGCAAAAAAAACCCCAAATAATCCAATTTTAAATGGACAAATGACCTGAAGAGATACTTTCCAAAGAAGACATACAGATAGCCAACAGGTTCTTCAGTCGCTCAGTCGTGTCCGACTCTTTATGACCCCATGGACTGCAGCATGCCAGGCCTCCCTGTCCTTCAACATTTCCTGGAGTTTGCTCAAATTCATGGCCATTGAGTCAGTGATGCTACCAACCACCTCGTCCTCTGTTGTACATGAAAGGTGCTAAACCACTAGGGCTTCCCAGGTGGCACTAGTGGTAAAGAATCTGGCTGCCAATGCAGGAGATGCAGGAGACGTGGGTTTGATCCCTGGGTCAAGAAAACCCCTTGGAGGAGTAAATGGCAACCCACCCCAGTATTCTTGTCTGGAAAATCCCATGGACAGAGGAGCCTGGTGGGCTACAGTCCATGCGGGTCACAAAGAGTTGGACAAGACTGAGTGACTGAGCACAAACATCACTAGTCCTAAGGGAAAGGCAAATCAAAATCACAATGAGATAGCACCTCACACCGGTTAGAATGGTTAGCAATCAAAAACACAAGATATGACAATTGTTGGGGAGAATGTAGAGAAAAAGGAACCCTGTCTACTGTTGGTGGGATAGTAAAGATGGAGCTCCCATATGATCCAGCAATCTTACCTCTGGGTATATATTCAAAGGAAATGAAATCAGTATTTCTAAGAGGTATCTGTACCCCTATGTTCAATGCACCAGTATTCATAATAGCCAAGATATGAAACCAATCTAAGTCCATCAACCAATGAATGAATTCTTTTCAAACATAGTATATATATTTGGGATTCATATGTAAGGAATATTATTCAGACATTTAAAAAAAGAAGAAGAAAATCCTGCCATTTGTGACAGCATGGATGAGCCTGGAAGGTCATATGCTAAGTGAAATAAGCCAAAGAAAGAAAGACAACTAGTGTATTACTATCATTTAAAAGTCAAAATCATAAACTAGAGAGTAGAGTGGTGGTTGCTAGGGGCTGGGGGTAGAGGGAGTGGGAGGTTCTGGTCAAAGGACACAAACTTTCAGTTATAAGATGAATAAGTTCTGGGGTCTAATGGTCAGCAAGTGACTTGTCGTTGTTAATAATACTGTGTTGCATACTTGACATTAGCTAAGACAGCAAATTTTAAGAAGTGTTTTCACCATTAGAAATGGTGACTATGTAAGGTGATGGAGGTGTTAATTAACTTAATTGTGGTAATCATTTCACAATATATATGAATATGCATGTCAAATCACCATGTTATATACCTTAACACAATTGTGTCAATTTCACCTCAATAAAGCCGGGGGTGGCTGGTGGGGGCACTGGGCAACTGAGAACTCAGAAAGCAAAAAACCATTTAATGTACTTTGAAGACCCAGGCCAGGGTCCCCCCTGGTCCTTTACTGTGCCTGTGGCCTAAGCCAGTGCCCTACACTGACCCACACAGGTGGCAGGGACCATGATGGGGATACAGCCCCTGCACACGCTCAGCAGGCTGGCCTCAGAACAGTGGGACTGATGCCCGCTCGAGCTCCTTCCCACATTAAGCCTCTTAGGGAACTTCTAATAAGGCAAGAGTCTGATTAATACTTTTCTCTGACTCGTTCATATTTCAACACTTGGTTATTTCTTTTCCTCACTATAGTCTTTTTGGAGACTAAGGCAAAAAGACAGAACAAAACAAAACAAAACCCCACCTTACAAAGAGAAATGTCTGTGCTCTGGGGAAGATAAAGGAGTGCTGCAGGTTTGAGATTCTCGGTGTTACTAAAGAATTATGACCCAGAAGCACAGAGTCATTAAATCTGCTGGTTTCACTTCTATAACAGCACATAACGTACCTGAGACGGCATCACCTGCTGAATCAGGAAGTTTAGGGAGAAAAGCCCAGCAGAGTCCCTAGTAAATCTGTCTTTTTGCATTCCAGTCATAAAAAAAGCATTCTCCTCGCTTCTTCACACAGGGCCTGCCGTCACCTTAGCCGTGTTTATCGAGATGGACAAAGCGTCTTTGCTGAAGCTAGACATTCCTCTTCTTTGACAGCAAACACTGATTAAATATACCCAGAGAAAAGTTAGGGAGACCAGAACACACCTTTTTGCCAGTTACTAAGGGACAGACTTTCAGCTCTGGTATTTCCTCTCCTTACTGTCAAGAAAAATAAGCAAAGGTGGTAGAATTTTACAGACAATTTCTACTGAAGATATAGCTCTTTCCATTTTAACTAAGGTTGAAAGATTTCTTATCCATTTTGTGGATTATCTCATCTAATTTTAAAAGCTCCTAAACTAACAATGCTCCTAACTGTAAATTTAGGAAAATTGGAGTTTATACAGATGATATACAAACCAACAGTGCACGCTGAGCTCAGCCTGGAAGGACTGGAAGGGACCATTTCGGGATGAAGGGTTCTGAGGGGACTGTGACTTTGCCTGCAATGACATTAGTGGCAAGAGACATTTCCAAAAGGGCCTGCAAGTTATGGATTAATGACAGCCCTCTGTGAACTGATTGACTCCTTCATATTCAGAATGCCCAGTTTACCGAATGACAAATCAAAATGACTTTCCCAGCACTCACCAACACTGCAAACAGAACTGTATCCCACTTAGCAATCTGGGGAAAGTTTGATGTCTGCAGCCTATCTGCTGATATGAGCAGTAGAGCCTGTTTTTTAATCACCCCTGTCAGAAATATAAAAATCTCCTTAAAATAGGTTACCCAGCTCTTTGGGCTTCACAAGCAATTCACCAACACAAAAGCTCCTGATTTTACAGCAGTGATTGGCACTGTCAGCTAGCTGCTGGGTTATTGAGATGGCTCAACTTGGTTTGAGTAGTAAAATATCTCATGTTGCCTTTGCAAGTCATCTGCATAACTGCAGAGCTTTCTAGTCCCCTGGAAGACCCATAATTATGCCAGGAGAAATTGAGGCTCTCTGATCCCCTGTCTAGTAACTGTATGCACAAACCTCCCTTTCAATTATTCCTGAACAAATAGCACTCAAGCATCATTGTGGGGCAGGAAAGTGGACTCCCCGGCATGCACTTCTCTCTCCTGCCTGCCACTAGTCCATGGTTCTGAGATCACAGAGCATGGCTGGGACTCTCCTTCCTTGGCCCCACACGTGGCTATTTACAAATTAGCTAATGAAGGAGCTATGGTTTTTCCAGTAGCCATGTATGGATGTGAGAGTTGGACCATAAAGAAGGCTGAGTGCCAAAGAATTGATGCTTTTGAGCTGTTGTGTTAGAGAATACGCTTGAGAGTCCTTTGGACTGCAAGGAGATCAAGCTAATCAATCCTAAAGGAAATCAATCCTGAAGATTCATTAGAAGGACTGATGCTGAAGCGCCAATACTTTGGCCACCTGATGCAAAGAGCTGACTCATTAGAAAAGACCGTGATGCTGGGAAAGATTGAAGGCAGAAGGAGAAGGGGACAACAGAGGATGAGATGGTTGGATGGCATCATTGACTCAATGGACATGAGTTTGAGCAAGCTCCGGGAGATGGTGAAGGACAGGGAAGCCTGGTATGCTGCAGTCCATGGGGTTGCAAAGAGTCAGACACAACTGAGCGTCTGAACAACAACAAATGAAGGAACAATAAATAATCTCCTGACCACTGCAGTAGGCAGGCAAGAAGGCAAACTGATAGATGTACACTTTTATTTTTGAGCTAGATAATGTCCACTGTACCAAGCTCTAAGAGGTTGCCTTTCATCCTGTTGGAGAAGATGTAAAGCATCCTTTGTGCAGACTGGCCTGGCCTTTGGCAGATTTATTGACCACACCTACTGGCTTGAGCAAGTGCAGGGATACACCATGTGTTGAGAAAGAAAATGAATACCTTCAACAGGCTTTCAGGACCTCAAAAAACAGCTGTTTGGCTTAGAAGATCTTATCTACAATGCATTATCATCAGGAGGAAAACATTAAAGGCATTTCTCAAGTTTAAAGGGAAAAAAAATCTGAAAAGCAAGCTGAGTCAGCTACCAGTGTCTGTCTGAAGTTGCTGGAAATGCAGAGGTCTTTAATTTTGACAGACTCTGCTCTGTGAGCAGGGCACAGCTTCTGCATAGTTTCAGTCATTTCTGCTGTCTGTCATAGGCTAGAGGACAAGCTCATGAGCTTCTCTGATGGTTCAGTGGTAAAGAATCTGCCTGCCAATGCAGGAGACACAGGTTCCATTTCTGGGCTGGCAAGATCACCTGGAGGAGGAAATGGCAACCCACTCCAGTATTCTTGCCTGGAGAATCCCATGGATAGAGGAGCCTGGTGAGCTTATAGTCCATGGGGTCTCTAAAGAGTCAGACATGACTTAACCGTTAAAGAACAAAAGGATAGCACACACAGCTTGCACTATTTGGTCTTTAAGAGGGTTGGGAGAGGGCAGAATGATAGAAAACTGAGTTAATTTCACACAGACCTCTAGGTCACAGCAGTGACAAGATGCTGTCATTACAATATCTTACAATTTCTATAAAGCTCTAGAAAGCATATTAAAAAGCAGAGACACTACTTTGCCAACAAAGGTCTGTCTAGTCAAGGCTATGGTTTTTCCAGTGGTCATGTATGGATGTGAGAGTTGGACTGTGAAGAAAGTTGAGTGTTGAAGAATTGATGCTTTTGAACTGTGGTGTTGGAGAAGACTCTTGAGAGTCCTTTGGACTGCAAGGAGATCCAACCAGTCCATTCTAAAGGAGATGAGTCCTGGGTGTTCTTTGGAAGGAATGATGTTAAGGCTGAAATGCCAGTACATTGGCCACCTCATGCGAGGAGCTGACTCATTGGAAAAGACTCTGATACTGGGAGGGATTGGGGGCAGGAGGAGAAGGGGGTGACAGAGGATGAGATGGCTGGATGGCATCATCAACTCGATGGACATGAGTTTGGATAAACTCTGGGAGTTACTGATGGACAGAGAGCCCTGGTGTACTGAGATTCATGGGGTCACAAAGAGTCAGACATCACTGAGCGACTGAACTGAACTGAATTGACATTACTGGATGGCAATAATTGGATGGCAATAAAGAACAAGTCATTGTCTATGTCACATTCTATATAAAAAGCTGTGCTGGAAGTCCAGTTGTTTCTTAGCCTGAGTACTTTTATCTCCAACCCCCAGAAGAACACAAGTTTTTTTCAAGGTTTGGTGTACTGGATTTAATTGGAGTCAATGAAACCTTATTTAGATCCTGAACTCAGGGTCTGATCATCACTGTCAGAAATGGATTAACTTGAGCCAGTTGCTAAACTTCTTCAAGTCTCAGTTTCCTTATCTGTAAATCAGGATGGTAAACTTTGAATTTCAAAACTGTTGTTGTTCAGTCACTAAGTCATGTCCAACTATTTGTGACCTCATGGACTGTAACATACCAGGCTTCTCTGCCCTTTACTATCTCCTGGAGTTTGCTTAAACTCATATCCATTGAGTCAGTGATGCCATCCAGCCATCTTATCCTCTGGCACCCCCTTCTCCTGCCCTCAATCTTTCCCAGCATCAGAGTCTTTTCCAATGAGTCAGCTCTTTACATCAGGTAGCCAAAGTACTGGAGTTTCAGCTTCAACATCAGTCCTTCCAATGAACACCCAGGACTGATCTCCTTTAGAAAGGACTGGTTGGATCTCCTTGCAGTCCAAGGGACTTTCAAGAGTCTTCTCCAGCACCATAGTTCAAAAGCATCAATTCGTTGGTGCTCAGCATGGTAAGAAGTAAATAAGAAAGATAATTCCGTGAATTAACTATTATGTATGTTTCACAAACCCTGGCATATAGTAAGTGCTCAATAAATGTTAGTTCCCTTTTTAGGTTAACTTTTGATTGTGGCAAAGGAACAGGGCCAGGTAGCATAAGAAGTTGACACCGTGTGAGCTTTATTCTTGTTCAGGTGGCAGATTCAGCTGAATCACTCTTAGTCCTGAAAGCAGGCTCTGAGGACTGCCTGCTGGAGTAGCTTGTTGCAGACAAGTAACACAGTGCTTGACAGGTGTGAGATTTCTTCACAGAGCATTAGCCATCTCTCCCAACCCCCTGCAGAACTCACTGCAAAGCTTCCTGCTGCTAAGTCACTTCAGTCGTGTCTGACTCTGTGCGACCCCACAGACAGCAGCCCACCAGGCTCCCCCGTCCCTGGGATTCTCCAGGCAAGAACAATGGAGTGGGTTGCCATTTCCTTCTCCAATGCATGAAAAGTGAAAAGTGAAAGGGAAGTCGCTCAGTCGTGTCTGACCCTCAGCGACCCCACGGACTGCAGCCTTCTAGGCTCCCCCATCTACGGGATTTTCCAGGCAAGAGTACTGGAGTGGGGTGCCATTGCCTTCTGACTCTCAAAATGCCCACCCTCTCAGCCAAAATGCAATGCATGAGCTATTTCATGGCCCTTAGTCATTTACATCCATTTTCCATATAAAATGAATGAGACAGACGGTAAAGAGGCATCCCTGGTGGCTCAGATGGTTAACAATCTGCCTGTAATGCAGGAGACTCAGGTTTGATCCCTGGGTTGGGAAGATCCCCTCGAAAAGGGAATGGCAAGCCATTTCAGTATTCTTGCCTGGAAAATTCCATGGTCAGAGTAACCTGGCAGACTACAGTCCAAGATGTTGGAAAGAGTCTGGACACATCTGAACGAATAACACATCCTACTTCCATATAAGAAGCAGCACTGTGCATGTGTGCACGCCAAGTTGCTTCAGTCATGTCCGATTCTGTGACTTCATGGACTGTAGCCTGCCAGGCCGGGGAAGGCAATGGCATCCCACCCCAGTACTTTTGCCTGGAAAATCCCATGGATGGAGGATCCTGGTAGGCTCCAGTCCATGGGGTCGCTAAGAGTTGGACATGACTGAGCGACTTCACTTTCACTTTTCACTTTCATGCATTGGAGAAGGAAATGGCAACCCACTCCCGTGTTCTTGCCTGGAGAATCCCAGGGACAGGGGAGCCTGGTGAGCTTCTGTCTATGGGGTCACACAGAGTCGGACAAGACTGAAGCGACTTAGCAGCAGCAGCAGCAGAAGCCTGCCAGGCTCCTCTGTCCATGAGCTTCTCCAGGCAAGAATACTGGAGTGGGTTGCCATGCCCTCCTCCAGGGGATCTTCCCCACCCAGGGATCGAACCCAGGTCTACGTTCTCCTGTACATCTCCTGCATTGGCAGGAGGATTCTTTACCACTAGTGCCACTACTGCTCCCAAAGAAACAAGGTGAAGGGGAATAAGAGACAGGAGGAAATGGCCAGATGGAAGAACAGCTAAGGCGCCCAACTATAACAAACATCTCTTTCCTGCCAGGATGCTAAAAGCAGGATTCCAGCCAGCTTTGCCAGTTACTGTCTTAGCCAACTGGCTACGTGTTTGATGGAAACATAGGGCCAACGTGGAAAAACACAAGTTCTTCAGCAAATGAGGAATGGTCGGAAACGCATTTGAAGAAAACACCGTTGTGGTGTTCCAGGTTTATTCTCTCTGCAGCATGAACTGAGTTTATTCAGCTCCCGTGCTTGGGGGCCGCTTCTCTAACTACCAATCCCACCTGCAACCTAAGACGCTGGGCTGCACAAACGGCTCCTCGACCCACAGATAATCAGTGAAACACCGCTTTCCACGCTCTAGAAAATGCAAACACAGCTGCATTGATCCACTTCACATCTTCCCGAGCAATTCAACAATGGATGAAAGGAGATGAGACATTTCAAAGTATAGTTGGTTGGATGTCCTAGGGCATGAGGATAGTGGATATGTGGATGGGGAAAGGTATCTTTTCAGTAGTTACTGGCTTAAAACAGAGGCACTACCTAATTTTAAAGTTTGTCAGACATAAATGCTATATGGTTGCATGTGACAACTTTTAGGTCCTAACACCACTGCTTTCCACAGTATCTATGGGGGACTTGTCATGCCGGGATGTAGGCAGCTACCAGATAGGTCCTGTCAACTGCCTGTAGTCACCTGATTATACTAAGTCCCCCAAAACCAAAAAATCAGGCTTTGTTTAGAAATCTGTGAGTCAAATAGTTAAGGAAAAGGCAAAAACAAAACAAAACAGCAGTTAACATGACCAAGGCCCATAGGTCTGGGAATCTGGAGGTCATGTTGTCAGGCAGAAAGTCCTAGGCAGGCCAGGGTCTGGAATCTAGGCACAGGCCACTTATCCTTGAAGACTTTATTCCTTTCATTGAATGGCTTCTATCCTTCCCAAAACTAACCATTAATTCCTTATTCTGCAAGGCCCAAATCGCATTTGTCTGTGATCTTTTGGACAAACCTTTACTAGGTGTTATTTACTACACTGTGTTTATAAAACTCCATCTTTATTATATAAGTAACATAAATACCCATGTGTATATATGTATATTATCAACAAAGTATTATATGTCTCTTTCCTTCCCTAGACTATAATCTTTTTAAAGGCAAGAACTATGTCACATATGTTGAGTGCTGTACTAGACACTGAAGTTTCACAAATAAACTTCTCTGAATTTGGATAAACAAAGGTGCAGATTAGTAAACAGTTGGTTTGTGAGCAAATAGAGAAGAAAGAAGGGATCAGTAAGGTCTAGGATGGGCAAAGTAATGTAACATATAGCCAAACCAATCTCTCCTTTTGTGATATACTTACCAGGCTATTAAATCAGTGAAATTCCACACATGACCTGGATTTGGCAACTCAACACATAAAATTCTTTATCCTTATGGGAACAACAGCAAATCATGAGCTGCCAAATTATGTTTTTTTAATAGACAAACCAGTGGCTCAGATGGTAAAGAATCTGCCTGCAATGCGAGAGACCCAGGTTCAATCCCTGGGTTGGGAAGATCCCCTGGAGAAGGGAGTGCCAACCCACTCTAGGATTTTTGTCTGAAGAATTCCACAGACAGAGGAGCCTGGTGATCTACAGTCCATGTGGTCGTAAAGAGTTGGACATGACTGAGTGACCAACACTTTCACTTTCAACCCCAAACATTCTAGTAGTACTACAGAATTCTGTCTTTATTTATGCTGTTTTAATACTTTAAGATAATAAGTATTATCTTATAAGTATTATCTTATCTACTTGAATGAAGATAAGATTTCCTATGAAACCTACTGAGGGCAGAAAGCCAGGAAAGACAGATACTGTTTCATGACAGAAAAAATTCTTGACAGATTATATCATGAAGCTGAAATCTACATGATACTAAATACAAAGTTATATATTTTGGTTTAGATTATCAACAGCATACGCAGAGAATAACCACGACCTTACTAGACAAATTAATTTATATGAATTTTATAGTAACTAAAAACACCATGTCATTCAATATATACATATATACACACACATACACATCATATACACATATGACTTTTTATAAAAATATAGATAGATAATATATATATGTGTGTGTGAATATATTATATATATATATATATAAAGACTCACAATTTTACATATTTAGTTGCTAAATCATATTCAATGCTTTTGGTAACCTGGGAGGCTCTATATACATAGTGTTGCTGTTTTCATTCCAGTCCCAAAGATGAGCAATTTGAAGATGTTCAAACTACCACAACCGTGCTCATTTCACATGCTAGCATGGTAATGCTCAAAATCCTTCAAGTTAAGCTTCAACAGTATGTGAAGTGATAACTTCCAGATGTACAAGCTGGGTTGAGAAAAGGCAGAGGAACCAGGGATCAAATTGCCAACATATTGTATCATAGAAAAAGTAAGAGAATTCCAGAAAAACATCTACTTCTGCTTCATGAGCAAATGCTTTGAGTAAATTCCAGGAGATAATGGAAGATAATGGAAGCCTTTGACTGTGTGGATCACCATAAACAGTGGAAAATTCTGAAAGAGATGGGCATACCAGACCACCTGACCTGACTCTTGAGAAATCTGTATGCAGGTCGGGAAGCAACAGCTAGAACTGGACATGGAACAACAGACTGGTTCCAAATAGGAAAAGGAGTACGTCAAGGCTGTATATTGTCACCCTGCTTATTTAACTTCTATGCAGAGTACATCATGAGAAACGCAGGGCTGGAGGAAGCACAAGCTGGAATCAAGATTGCTGGGAGAAATATCAATAACCTCAGATATGCAGAGACACCACCCTTATGGCAGAAAGTGAAGAAGAACTAAAGAACCTCTTGATGAAAGTGAAAGAGGAGAGTGAAAAAGTTGGCTTAAAGCTCAACATTTAGAAAACTAAGATCATGGCATCCAGTTCCATCACTTCATGGCAGATAGATGGGGAAACAATGGAAAGAGTGTCAGACTTTATTTTTGGGGGCTCCATAATCACTGTAGATGGTGATTGCAGCCATGAAATTAAAATACTCTTACTCCTTGGAAGGAAAGTTATAACCAACCTAGACAGCATATTAAAAAGCAGAGACATTACTTTGCCAACAAAGGTCCATCTCATCAAGGCTATGGTTTTTCCAGTAGTCATGTATGGATGTGAGAGTTGGACTATAAAGAAAGCTGAGCGCTGAGGAATTGATGCTTTTGAACTGTGGTGTTGGAGAAGACTCTTGAGAGTCCCTTGGACTTCAAGGAGATCCAACCAGTCCATCCTAAAGGAGATCAGTCCTGGGTGTTCATTGGAAGGACTGATGTTGAAGCTGAAACTCCAATACTATGGCCACCTGATGCAAAGAGCTGACTCATTGGAAAAGACTCTGATCCTGGGAAAGATTGAGGGCAGGAGGAGAAGGGGACAACAGAGGATAAGATGGTTGGATGGCATCATCGACTTAATGGACATGGGTTTGGGTGGACTCCGGGAGTTGGTGACGGACAGGGAGGCCTGGCATGCTGTGGTTCATGGGGTTGCAAAGAGTCAGACATGACTGAGCGACTGATCTGAACTGAACTTAACAGAAGATAGAGGTCACAAAGAGTTGAACACTACTTAGAGGCTGGACAACAACAACAACAACAAAAAAAAAAGGCTGCTTAAAGAAACGAATGTACAACTGAGTCTCATCTTTAAATCACAACATCTCCGTCGAGTAAAATTCCTCTTCATGAATCTTGATCACCTTTGGAATACAACATCCACTTCTAATTAGGTGGCCTATAGAACAAAATCGGGGAAGGCAATGGCACCCCACCCCAGTACTTTTGCCTGGAAAATCCCATGGATGGAGGAGCCTGGTAGGCTGCAGTCCATGGAGTCGTGAAGAGTTGGACACGATTTCACTTTCACTTTTCACTTTCATGCATTGGAGAAGGAAATGGCAACCCACTCCAGTGTTCTTGCTTAGAGAATCCCAGGGACGGGGGAGCCTGGTGGGCTGCCGTCTATGGGGTCGCACAGAGTCGGACAAGACTGAAGCGACTTAGCAGCAGCAGCAGCATAGAACAAAATATCCAGGATGGTGAGAGGTCAAAAAACTCTGCCTAAATTATAATATTTGAGATAGCTACATTTGTTTGCCCAGAGAAATGAAAATTTTGGTGGAGGGAGGGGGAGACAAAGTTAAACCTGAACTAATAACTTTACAAATCACTGGAGAGGACAAAGTAATTTCAGAGGATGACTTCATAAAAGCTGCAGGAAGACCTTTTTGGGGTCAAGTTTTAAAATGCCTGCCAAGAGAATGGGCTGCCTGAGATTGAGGAGCACCCTGCCCATGGAATCATTCAAGGAGAGGATGGAGGAGTAACCACCAATGGGGATGCTCTCAAATGCATTTCCACACTTGAGATCAGGATCCTTGAGGGAAAAGACCCCCCAAACCCTTTCAATTCTATGGTCTTCATTCAAGCTGATGGTGGAGGGAGCAGAGGGCAGGAGACAGACATCTCAGATCACCGAGGTGCACTGCTGAGCTTGACACAAACTCATGCTACATCAACTCGGATTGAGAATAACCTGAGAAGAGCTTTGTCCTGACAAACCCATGCACATGGCCGCGTAGCTTCTGTGGCTCAGGATGACTCATCTGACACCTTAATGTAAGGAGGCATACAGAAAATGAGGCAGAAATAAGCAAAACAGGGCAAAGAGCCAAAAAAAAAAAAAAAAAAAAAGCCTATGTGAGCTATAAAGCAGGAAGCTTAGGGTGAAGACATATAATTCTGAGTGGAGAAGGGTAATCACAATGTTGTGGGTTCTCGCACAGATCATTGGTTTTTATCGTAGATCCTGGGAAAGAAACCACAGAGCAAATTGCAGTAGTATTTCCCTCTTAAACCAGCACAACCACTTCTTCACCACCAAAGGCTCCAACAGCCCCATAATGGAGAACAGCACTGAAAATATATTTTTTTCTTATTCAAAACCTCTCCCTGCCATCCACAAATTTCAGCAAACATGTGGCCTTGTGTCCCCCTTTCCTTAACCCCCTCCCTCCGCCACACAGAACAACAACAGCAGCCTGGGGATATAGGACCAAACAAATCCTCAGACTAAAAAAAAATTTTTTTTCACATAAAGAATGAGAAAAACAGAATTCCTATGCCTTGTGTTATAAAAACTGAAAGGTAAGGGAAATTTTATAGACCCGGAAAGTGATGAAATGAAGAAAAAGACATCAAGTCTACCCAAAAGGTGATAAAATATTTTATTTGTTTTTTGGTTGTGAAAAAGAAAATAAATCATTAAAATGACTGTCAGAATGGCTCCAGGATAAGGGCATTGAATAAGAGTTGGCTATAAATGTTGGAGAGAGTAATAAAAGAGTTGGTTTTGTTTCTTTGGCATTTGTCTGGGCTGAGCCCTCCTATTTCAACCCAGGAATCATGGAGGATGGTAAAAGCCAACCCACCAAGTGACCTGCATTAGTGCCTTCCTTGAGGCCAGTCCAAGAGCCTCAGAGCAGCTGCTTCCCACCTGCACCCAGGCTCGCATCCAACGCAGACCCTACAGGACAAGCCACCAATCCACCAGCGCTTCAGGATCACAGTATTTCTTCTTTCCATTATTACTATTTCACATATGCCTGCTTATAAAACGAGCATTTTTCCCAGTCCTTGTTTTTCTCAGGCCTAGGAATTTAAGATGAAAAAGGAAAGGTCCCTGCCCCAAGCAGCTCAGTCTACAGTCTAAAGGGCCCTGGATTAATTCTGATGTTGTTTAATGATATATTTCAAGTGCCTGGAGATAGACAACAGTGACAGAATAGCTGTTGTAAAAGCAACTGTTGATTTTATTTAAACCCAGGAAGGATTAGGTAAGAAACTGTAAAAGGGGTAGGATTTTCAACTAACCCATAAACGTGGATCCCTAGATTTGCCTTTTCCTTTTCTATTTCAAAACATGTCAAACTCTCCTATGAATGTGTGACACCTCAACTAAGTCTTACAAGACTGCTCCCCTTCAAAACTAAGTTTCTTTAGGTCTGTGATGAACATAAACATTCAAAACTTGGAAACAGACCGAACTTCGGAATGAACCGGAACTAAACACATGTGCCAATCAATATTAATCTCTACAACTACCCATACATCCAAATTCGGCCCAAGACAATTTAGTCTCAGATTGATTGTCCAAATCATATACAATATGGCCCAAGAATAGTGGGAGAGTGGCTTAGCAGGGGACAGGGGGTATCTGTAAAATGGAAATGATCTTGGCTTCCTTTCAGCATACCCATAACAACACACATCTTCCTAAGTGTCAAAGCCCTCCCAGCACCATCACAAGGCCAAGGCTTTCAGGGGTCTTTCTAAGACCTCCCCCCTAATACACAGTGGTCAATCTGAAGCACTTCTGAGAAGATACCAGCATGAGATGCCCCCCAAGTCACCATCCATTTGCATAATCATATCTTTGTCCTTTATGTCATCACCAGGCAGGTTGGAGGGTCTGGATGCTCATAGAATCATTCTATGTTGATCACTAAGATGGCCACTTAGATGATACTGGACAATACAATTCCTCAAATAGACACATAGCTAAAAACCTGAACCTATGCAATATCTTTTCAGAATGAGCCCTGGGGCTTCCTTGGTGGCTCAGTAGTAATCCACCTTCCAATGCAGGAGACACGAGTTTGATCCCTGGTCTGGGGAGATCCCACATGCTGCAGAGCAATTAAGCCCGGTGTGCCACAACCACCCGGCTCGAGAGCCCACAAGCTGCGACTGCTGAGCCCACGTGCCTAGAACCTGTGATCCAAAATAAGAGAAGCCACCACAATGAGAAGCCTGTGTACTGCAATTAGAGAGTAGCCCCCACTTTCCACGACTAGAGAAAGCCTGCGTGTGGCAATGAAGACCCAGCACAATCAAAAATAAAAATTAAAAAAAAAAAAAAAATGAAGAAGAAGAAGAAGGAGCCATGGCTCCATGTCCAAGGCCTGTGTCTGTAATTCACATTACTAAACAGGCACCTTGGCCCTAGAGTCCACGGCCTGAAGATTCTTATTCAGTTGAAACCAATAGGAGCCAGCCTGGATGACTCAAGGAGAATGGTAATGAAGGGGTGAGTAATCACCCTCTTTAAGTCACTAGTTAGGATAAAAGCAGTTGTTGATTACCTGATGGGACAGGTTTCTCAGGCTGGCCAAGAATAGAACAAATAAATCAATGTCACTTTCCTTCCTCACATCTTAAAACTCCGTATTTAAAGTCTGTATTTCAGCCCACAATTCCAGGCAACCTCTCCACAGAACTCCCCATTAGGCCCCTAGTGATCACAGAGATGGAGGAGATGGGCAGAGATGGAGGCGAGAACATCTGTAACCTTAGTGGAGAGAAATCCTCGAGGAACAGCACCTGGCTCTATGCTTGTGGTCACCGCCTTGGCTATTTTAGGAACACGTTCTAGAAAACTAAGATGATGTCTTATTCAAATAGAGTGAACACATGCGGAAGAGTGAAAGTAAAAGCCTCTGCCATGGCAGTACATTTTAAAGACTTGAAAATTGAAAACCTTTCCCTTTCAGAGTTGTAACCAATCCAGGGAGCAAATCCAGAAATGCACTAGGCACTCTCATTCCCTAATTAATCGGATTCTCCCCACTATTCTCCATACTGCTTTACTCTAATTTACCCTTTCTGGGGGGAAAAGTGAAACTGGCGTTCAGTGTTGTCCGACTCCTTGTGACCCCATGGCTCCTCTGTCCATGGAATTCTCCAGGCAAGAATACTGGAGTGGTTCTTATCATTCCCTTCTCCGGGGGATCTTCCTGATCCAGGGATCAAACCTGGGTCTCCTGCATTGCAGGCAGATTCTTTACCATCTGACCCACCAGGCGGGTACCATTTGGGGGAGAGAGGTTAAAATACTGTTAACTTGAAACTAGTAGACAAATAAGCACAGTATAGTGGATATAGACAACAATTCTGCATTATAATCAAGCTTGCTAAGAGACTACATTTTAATTATTACAACCACTAAAAAGATAATGATGTGACATGATAGAGGTGCTACTGCTACAGTGGCGATCATGTTACAGTGTACAAATGTATCAAATCAGCATGTTGTGTACCTGAAATTTACAGTTATGTATCAAATATATTCCACTTTAAATTTTAGAATATCATTTAGTTACAAATAAGGCACTAAAATAAAAATATATAAACTAAACTAATAGATGGCAAGCAACCACCTACATTACTGCCTCCTATTTGAGTTCTATGGGATAAAAGCCAAATAGGTTGATACCATGTGTGATTCTGGCAATAATCTAATTGGATATATTGCTGAAACTCCAAAGTAAACTTCAATAAAAAGGCTTGACTACACACTTAATCAAAATATGTGTGTGCTCGGTGACTCAGTCCTGGCCAACTCTTCGAGACCCCGTGGACTGCAGCCCACCAGGCTCCTCTGCCCACGGAATTTTCCAGGCAAGAATATCCTAGTGAGTTGCCATTTCCTCCTCCAGGGGATCTTCCCAACCCACAGATAAAACCCATGTCTCTTACATTTCCTACATTGGCAGGTTGATTCTTTACCACTAGTGCCACTTGGGACCCAATATACCTGAAGTTTAAATGCAGAAGAGACATGGGCCTCTGTGATCAGAGTGTATGGTGTAGGTGACATCACTGTTCTAACAGGTTCATTCACTGTCCATCTGGTGGTGCTATCCTGGGTAGTTAGCACAGATCTGCCATCCCAGAATAGCCAGCTCTGTTCTTTTTATCCTAGGATGGACCCACATTCAACAAATAGGAGAAACACAGCTATTTAGTGGACAGGACTCGATGTTCCCAGGTTAAATAGGGAAAGTCACCGTGGTGAGAACAGAAGAACTGTGCATGGGCTTGACATGTGTAGACACAAAGGAAGTTTTCATCTCTTTTCTAGAAAGACTTCCTGAAGATGAAATTTCAAGAGCCACTTCCGGTTAAATTTGAAATGCTGCCTTTTGGTTGGATTGCTGATAACTACCTTTCCAGAAAGAGACACAGGATAAGAAAGTTACTAACAAGCCCTAGACTGTGGGGCGTGTGAATATGCATCCTATTTAGGAACCGCCTTTGCCAGCTCAGCTTTCCTTGCCAAGAGCCAGCCTAGAGCAAAGTTTTGTGTGTTTTTTTTTTCTAAACTTCCTTTCTATGTTTATTGTTGAGCAATCATCTTCACTCTGCTGGGAAAAGAAAGGGGAGCTTACACAAACTTTCAGGGATTGTCATCCTGCAACATTGGTCATAAAACCAACCAGAAAGGGGAACAATGAAACAGCAATCCTAGGTTGAGTCGAAACTGCAGTAAATTCAAGGAAATGCCACTTCGGAAGCATCCTCTAAGGGGATAAGATGAATAACCACCCTTCTGGAGCACACCCATCTGAGTGCACTCAAGAGCACAGAGTGGACCCCAGTGTGCAAAGTGCACAGGCTCATCCTGCTCACTGCTGTGGCTCTCACCTGCCTCCCCACCACACACATGCTCACATCCATCTCATCCCCAAAACAGGCAATGCCAGCAAGAGCCAAAAGCAACCAATGGTATTCAACCCCATCCACTGATGAAGGTGCAGGCTTTGGTATTCCAGGCTGACCAGACAGGAGGGAGCAAAAGGAATACCAGTCTGTTGACCAGGTCCATCCCAGGAAGCAATTAGGTTTATGGCCAGGAAAGAAAAGCCCCAAAGTCCTCGGACACAAAAGCAGCTTCCTGCTTGTTCTCGTTCTCTGTCATAAAGGCAGTCTGAGCTATTCGGCTGTGATCTCCAACAGCCAAGCACTGCTTGGAGAATTTCTCCTGTAGAGACCTGCCTGGCAGGGTTTTGTTTCTATGCTAGGGGATCAACTGTTCCAGCTGGTTTGAATAAGAAAAATAGGAAGTAAGCATCCAAAAAGGAAAAATACTTAATGCAAGACAGGATCATAAACTCTTCAAGAGTAGCTGAAGGAAAAGATGATAAAGGTTAACAGAGGTTCCACTGCTATGGGGAAGGCTTCTCTAGGAGTTTGAACTTGACAATCAAGAAGTTTCCGGGGTAGGAAGGTGAGACGTGCTGGAAGGGGAGGGGCAGCCAGCAGTGTGGGTCTCCCCGGTCCGTCCCCACTTCCTGCCTGCTCTGGTGGGCTGTGCCCATCCAGATTGCCTGGCTTTCCACTCAGTTTCTACTCGAGCCCATTGGTGTGAACATGCAGGTTCTCATCTAGGCAGAAGATATATTAATAGCAAATGCCTCTCAGGAGTGGACACGGGCACTGATGATAACATGAGTCACCACAGGAGGACCAGGACATCAGGTCCGACTAGCAGGAGGCTAGTTGTGGAGTCAAGAGACAACAATGGGATC
Organism: Tragelaphus eurycerus; assembly: GCA_935064755.1. Classification (NCBI taxonomy): domain Eukaryota; kingdom Metazoa; phylum Chordata; class Mammalia; order Artiodactyla; family Bovidae; genus Tragelaphus; species Tragelaphus eurycerus. Next base: position 4,657,988 of record CAKXYN010000111.1, on the reverse strand, counting down.
TAATGGAGAGGAGACATCAGATGGCTAGAATGACTGCTCTTAAGCCTTAGACTGTGGTCTCTTCCCCTGTCCTGGTGCTAAATGCAAATTGAGAAATCACCACTTTGAGACTCCAGTGTAATCCTGGCTCTAAAATCTGATTCACATCTACACTACTCACACTGAGGAGGGGCTGCAGGCTCAAGACTAAGATATAGGTGCCGTGGACCACTTAATCCATGGCTGTGAGGATGGCCTTACAAATTCAACAAAATGTGTCTCTCCCCTTAGGTAAACCACCTGGTCCCACCTGGAGATGGACAAACACTGTATAAAAAAGGTTTCTCAGGGGTAGTCCTTAAACAAAAAGCTAAGTAAACACAACATTCTTTTCTTTGGAGCCGAAGCTTTCTGGTTACATGAATCTAAGAACAAGAGGCTGTCGAAAGACTGGAAAGAACATTAAATATTCTCATTCCTCAATGCCTTTCCCAGCAAAAGAACAGCAGAGTGATGCCATGATCAGACACCCCCCCACTCCCCATACACATCCAAGAGAATTCCTCTTTGTTCCAGGGATCTGGTGTCTTTATTATGTCCACTTAGGGTCTCTAGCAGTGTGACTAGATCCATTTTTGGCCCTATGGGTGTACCCAGAAAGATCTAATGTCCCTCTCCAAATAGCCAAGCCCCTTGTCCCTAGAAAAATTACATGGCCCAAGAGAGCACTCTCAGAGGGAGATTTAAATTCCATCACTTGACAGGCACTTGGGGTTAATACACAGACTTTGGACCCAGACCACCTGGGGAGAAGTCCTGCCACTTAGTAGCCTTATGACACTGGGGGAAGTTCTCAACCTCGCTGTGCCTCAGTTTTCTCACCAAGATGAGGATTAAAGTGATACCTACTCATAAGATTCTGTAATGACCAAATGCTTTATGATATTTAAAGGACTTAAAACACTGCTTGGCATATAGTAATAACAATTATTAATATTTGCTGATATTATCATTATCTTTATTCTTATACTCTTGGGTATGCTACAGAAGAACTGTTTTCCAAATTTCTCAGCTCTCAGATGCAATGACAATACTATTTCTATTCCAGGATGATTTAAAGTCAAATGTTGATGTTGTTTAGTTGCTAAGTTATGTCTGACTCTTTTGCGATCCCATGGACCCAGGCAAGAATACTGGATGGTCTGCCATTTCTCTAGGGAATCTTCCCAACCCAGGGACTGAACCCACATCTCATGCTTGGCAACCGATTCTTTACCACTGAGCCACCAGGGAAACTCTTAAAGTCAAATAGTGAACTCACTCAGTCATGTCTGACTCTTTGCGACCCCATGGACAACACCAGGCTCCTCCATCCATGTGATTTTCTAGGCAAGAGTACTGGAGAGGGTTGCCACTTCCTTCTCCAGAGAATCTCCCCAACCCTGGGATCGAACCCAGGTCTCCCGCATTGTAGACAGACGCTTTACCTTCTGAGCCACAAGGGTTAAGTAATGTTAATTTCAGAATGCTTTCATATCAAAGTTAAGAGCCCAGATAAATTTTAAATGGCTGTGAATCTATTGTAGCTACTTCCACCAAGAGTTGGAGTCTATTTTCAATACTCTCCCCTTGACTCTGGGCTGAATCTATGACTTTCTATGACTTTTCTTTTTCAATACTTACCCTCTTACCAGACACTTCTATCTTGTGAAGGAGCCTGAGAGAACTTTTGGAAGATGAGACCACATGGCAGAGCTGAGTCATCCTAGCTGAGGCCCCTATATCAACCTCCCAGACACTGGCTGAACATGGTGGCACATACTCCATGGGAGACCAGCAGACCCACCATCCAGCTGAGCCCAGCCCCAGTCACTGGCCCACAGAATCATGAGAAATACAATGGTGATTGTTTTAAGCCACTGAGTTTGTATATCTACTGTTACACAATAGATAACAGATACAAAAGCCTAAACAAATGAGGCATTATTATCAATGACATGTCAAACACACACACACAAAACCAGGCCACTTGTCTATCTGCCAGCAGATTTACCAACCACCACATGGTGCTTCCAAGCTCTCATCCACCCACTGGGGGCCACTGCAGTCAGCACATCAGCTTAGGAAAACTAAGACCAATTAATGATATCTGGGGAGATGGAGGCAAGTTTTCTGCACCGAGGTACACACCAAATTAAGTCTTTCCGAGGAGAGTAGTGGGAACTCAATTTTGTTTCTTTTAGTCTGTGACAGAATATAGGGCCAGAAATGCAAAGATTTGGCTTCCTTGGAGGCACCTTTATTCTAGGAGTCTTAGATATTGTATGATGATGTGGGTAGATGCCTTCAAGACACAAGCAAACAAGTTCAAGGTTAGTATCACCAGGGAAGATTCAGAGAGCCAGTCAGAACAAACCACATCACCCCACGGGTCCAGTTCTCTGGCTCTAAGAAAGCAGGAAACCCTAAAAACTCTAATTTTTTCTGCTGGTCAAATGAGACAATGATTGCATCCTAAGCTGTGATTTTGCTATAACCTAAACAAAAACCCATCTCATTCTACAATACAGGGGACAAAGTACAAAGTTCCACAAATCAGTGTTTTGTTTTTTTTTTTTTTCCCTGTAACACAAGGAAAGAAATGATAATCAAGTTTGTAGGAAAATTGCTATGAAAGATGTTGTGAGAGACTCGCGAGCTTAAGTCCCTGTTTATTACAAATAAGACCATTGCATCTACATGAAATAATCTTACTAATTAATTTGATGAGGTAGGTCAGCCATTGTGCTAAAGATTTTTAAACGAGGACCAAGATCATTTGTCTGCACATATATTCATTTGCTCAACTCACATTTGTTTAGCACAGACTTTGTACTATCTATGCTGTGGGTGAGTGGCCAGGGAAAAAGTTGGCAGGGTGGGAACAGAGAAGTGGGAACGGCAAGAATCAAATTGAAGCAGCTAAGACACTGCAGCTTTCAAGAGCCCACGGGTCTGGTCATCTTAAAAACCAATTCTCTGCTTGAAGCAACTCAGCATAACTCAGCTGAGCCCTACCAAAATTGCTGCAGCGATTTGGAACTCATTGGGCTATAAACCAAGAGAGTGCAGAAAACCCCTGATTTCACGCAATTACAGCACTGACTAGATGTAAGTGGCCCAGAGGTGGAGATGCTAAGATGAAGTATTAATATTAATAATTTACCTGAAGGACTTGCAGCTAATTTCATACAAAGCCTAATCTGGGTCTCCTGAGCTCCAGGCCAGTAGGACTCCTGCCAAACCCCATAGAGACCCCTCTCAAGATAGAAGGTATTTACAATGTGAGGAGGTAGAGACACACCACAATTCCAACCCACCTAGCAGCAGACAGAAACAAGCACTCAGAATGCTGAGTGAAAGCCTGCACCTGGCACATGGGAGCAACAGAAGGATACAACCTCCTGTGGCACAGACTTAAAAGCCCACTAACCAGATGCACTTAGCAGAGAGCTCAGCAGCCATTAAGATAGGATTATGAGGCAAAGAATCCACCTGCCAACGCAGGGTCTGATCCCTGGGTTGGGAAGATCCCACATGCCGCAGAGCAGCTAAGCCCATGGACCACAACTATTGAGCATGTGCTCTAAAGCCCGAGAGCCACAGCACCTGAGCCCATGTGCTACAACTAATGAAGTCCGCGCACCCTCGAGCCTGTGCTCCGCAACAGTGGAAGCCACCACAACGAGAAGCCCACACACTGCAGCTAGAGAGTAGTCCCCACCTGCTGCAACTAGAGAAAAGCCCTCACCGCAATGAAGACCCAGCACAAAAATAAGGACATACATTTTTTAATTAAAAAACATTAAATTAAAAAAGATAGGACTATGAGAGCAAAGGTGTAAGAAAATACTTATGTTAAACTTAAAATTCAAAACTTAAATATGGAATAACTATGGACAAACTATTTACAAGAGGAAAAGCCACAGCAGGACACACTAATGTGTTTGTGACTCCAGAGCTGGAATTTTTTAAAACTGGGTGATTTTTACTCTTCATTCCTTCTGCTGTGCCCTAGAGCCTGAATATTCTTGAACGATCTTGAACTATTTATATATATTTGAATGTTTTTGCTGCCTCAATGCAAAAGACACAAAATATCAATGGTAGGGGCAAAGGGCAAAGGGCAGGTGAGCAGGGGCAAGTGTAAAAACCTAGAAGAGTACTGGCCACAACACCTGCCCGTGGGGCAAAGCCGCAGCCAGGTTGGACCATGTTCTGTCTAACTTTGGGCTACTTATCTAATCTCTTTGAACCTCAATTTCCTCAACTGTAAAAAGTGAATGTTAATAGGACCTTCCTCACAGTAATCAGCATTCTATGCAGATGTTGCTGCTGCTGCTGCTGCTAAGTCGCTTCAGTTTTGTCCGACTCTGTGCAACCCCATAGACAGCAGCCCACCAGGCTCCCCCGTCCCTGGGATTCTCCAGGCAAGAACACTGGAGTGGGTTGCCATTTCCTTCTCCAATGCATGAGAGTGAAAAGTGAAAGTGAAGTCGCTCAGTCGTGTCTGACTCTTCACGACCCCATGGACTGCAGCCCACCAGGCTCCTCCATCCATGGGATTTTCTAGGCAAAAGTACTGGAGTGGGGTGCCATTGCCTTCTCCAATCTATGCAGATGGGGAGAATGCAAATAAAATGCTTAATCTAGGGCCTGGTAGAAAGTAGGAGCCAACCAATATTAGCTGTTGTGATGGTAGAGATAGAGATAGTTCACATTAGAGTTATTATTTTTATTGCCATTATTATCATTATTATTTTGATTATCGTGACTATCATTACCGTGTTCCTAACATTGTGTTGAACCTATAACTATAAAGGAATTACGTTGCCTAGCTTTGGGAGATAACCCAATACTCTCTGTATGTCTCACTGGTGGACATCATTTCTCTGATCTTCATATTCTTCAGGTTAATAGCAGACTCTTAAGTTCAAGTAATAGCTTGCACACCACCCAATATGCCCTAGGGAGAAAAGTGATGATGTTATGTAGATTCCTACTTGTTTTCTTGAACCTAATTAGGGTAGTACAATGTCGTCCTTTTAAAAAGGCAAGGAGTAAACCATCTTAGTAAATATTCTACAGAATAATGCTTTGTACTTGAAACATGTAATTATCATTAACAAACATGAGCACTAATGATTCAATCTGCTCTTTGTAGACAAGAAACAGGAAGGGTAAACATGGCCTTGGCCCCATCAGTTCACAATCTCAGACAATTTCCTTTGGAGGCTGCCTCCCTCACTCATCAGATGCAAGGTGGGAGGTCTGGTTACAAGGCAAAGGGGCCTCTGGGCTGGGAGCTGAGAGCCCAGTCAGGCAGATGACTACTCAGCAGACCAGGCAGGCTCAGGTCCCTGAGGCCACAAGAAGATATTCCTTGGCCTTTGTAGCCTGGACCTTGGAAAACCAGACATTAGATTCCGTTTTTTTCACCAGGAAAATGGAGACAGACCTATCAATCAACACTGGTTGACTCGTGTATTAAACACCACACCTAAAACCAAAAGGGCCAAATGAATGAGGTAAAGAGCAATCATCAGTAAAACATGTAACTTAAAACATGCTCACATGGATGCTGCCACCTCTTCTTGGCTGGGGACACATCCTCATCCTGCTTTGGATCAGGAAATACCTTCTAATCCTGAACATATGAATGTCCTATAATTACAAATACTCAGAATAGCAAATAGTTACCAATGTACTTCACTTGATGTGAACACTTTTGAGCAGTGCTCCTACCCCTCCTCCTTTCCCCCAAACACACATATATCCCCACCCCCATCTCTGGGACAGTTATTCTGGAAGTTTCTCTCAGTTGATCAAATTAGTGCATCACATGAGAAGCAGAGAAGTCTCACCACTAACCATTCCCTAGGCATCAGCCCTCCTCCCTTGGGCTCATCAGAAATATAATTAACTTAAGGCAAACTTAAGTTAAGAAATATAATTAACTTAAAGTTTCTGAATCCCAGGATGACAGTGAGAAGTAAAGGGTTAGGATAGAACAGGAAACCTGGCAAACTGCTGAGGAGATGGTCAAAGACAGAGTCCCAAGATGTTCCAGCATCCACAAGGATGCTAACCTAGCCCAGCGCTCCCAAACAAGAAGCTGACCATTGTCCGTAATCACCTAATTCTTAGCTGAAGAGATCAAGGGAGGTTGTCAGCTCCTCTCTCCAAAAGTGAAGAGTTTTGTGACCAAATAAAGTAATCAGCCTCTCAAAGATAAAGAGATAAGGGGAGAGCCACCCTCAAGGATGAGTTATACTCCTGAACAACTGTATTTTCTAACAGAAGGCAGGTCCCCGGATATTTGAAGACTTTCCAGAATTGAAGAGCAACAATATAATCAACTGAACAATATTTAACAGATGAAAGCCCTGAAATCAAGTCAGGTGGAGGCTGTTAAGGTTACAGAGAGGATGGGCTAAGGTTTTATTCACACACACCTGGAGCCTGGCTAATTGGAAATGGTAATAATTGGTGAAATCATACACTTCATCAAATCCCTCCACAAAACAGGCTGTTTACCAAGGAGCTGGCAGAACTCTGTATAACACCGACATGTATCAGGGTATGTTGGCAGGTCAGAGCATTCACACATCCACATACAATGAAGACTCTATGCCATTTAACCAACACTGCCTTGGAAGAAAGCCCTGATAGTTGATGAAATAATGACATGAACCTAGATGAGGGGATGGGAGAGTCAGAACATTTTTTCTGCATGAACTGAAGCAAGTGTAAAAGACAAATAATAATTATGCCAAATTTTAAGGATATTCTATTATGTATTTATATTCCTATCTGTGATGGTTAATTTTATGAGTTTAACCAACTTGGCTGGGTTATGACATCAAATAGCAGGCTCCATATCACTGTGAAGGTATTTTTTAGATTGATTAACATTTAAACAAGGGAGACCAGCTAAGATGGCTGAGTAGAAAAACACTGAACTCACCATCTCTTGTGAGCACACCAAAATCACCACTATTTGCAGAGAAACCATCAATGAAAAAAAAATCAGAACCTATCAGAAAAGTTCTTCTAAACTAAGGAAATAAAGAAGGAATCATAAGTAGATGGGTGAGGAGAGGTGAACTCACAATAGAGTCAATTCTGTGTCTCCAGGTGTGTGATTCACAAGTTGGAGAATAATTACAATTGGAGAAGGCCTTCCAAAAGAGTGAGAGGCCTGAGCCCCACACTGGGCTCCCCAGCCTGGGGTCTGGCACCAGGAACATGAGGCCCCAGAGCATTTAGTGTTGAAGGCCAGCAGAGCGTAATTCAGGAAAGCCCCAGAGGACTAGAGGAAATAGAAACATCACTCTTAAAGGCATACACAGAATCTCACATATTTCAGGACCCAGGGCAAAAGCAGTAATTTGATAGAAGTTTGGGTCAGACCTATCTGCTGGCATTGGAGAGTCTTCCAGAGGGGCAGGAGGCAACTGGAGCTCACCCTAGGAACACAGACACTTTGGCAGCCATTCCTGGGAGTCTCTTCTACCACATGACACCGGCACTGGTGGACGCCACTTTGGAATCTTCTCTATAGCTCTTTGTTCCCAGCACCCAGCCCTCCCTGACCCCATAGCCTACAGGCACTAGTGCTGGGACGCCTCCGGCCAAGTAACCAACTGGGTAGGAACACAGACCCACCCACCAGCAGACAGATTGCCTTAAGACTCCCTGAGCTCTACTATAAAGCTACAGTCATCAAGACAGTATGGTACTGGCACAAAGACAGAAATATAGATCAATGGAACAAAATAGAAAGTCCAGAGATAAATCCAGGCACATATGGCCACCTAATCTTTGACAAAGGTGGCAAGAATATGCAATGGATTAAAGACAATCTTTTTAACAAGTGGTGCTGGGAAAACTGGTTGAACACTTGTAAAAGAATGAAACTAGAACACTGTCTAACACCATACACAAAAATAAACTCAAAATGGATTAAAGAGCTAAATATAAGACCAGAAACCATAAAACTCCTAGAGGAAAACATAGGCAAAACACTCTCTGACTTACATCACAGCAGGATCCTCTATGACCCACCTCCCAGAATATCGGAAATAAAATCAAAAATGAACAAATGGGACCTAATCAAACTTAAAAAGCTTCTGCACAACAAAGGAAACTATAGGCAAGCTGAAAAGACAGCCTTCAGAATGGGAGAAAATAATAGCAAATGAAGCAACAGACAAACAACTAATCTCAAAAATATACAAGCAACTTCTACAGCTCAATTCCAGAAAAATAAATGACCCAATCAAAAAATGGGCCAAAGAACTTAATAGACATTTCTCCAAAGAAGACATACAGATGGCTAACAAACACATGAAAAGATGCTCAACATCACTCATTATCAGAGAAATGCAAATCAAAACCACTATGAGGTACCATTACACGCCAGTCAGAATGGCTGCAATCCAAAAATCCACAAGCAATAAATGCTGGAGAGGGTGCGGAGAGAAGGGAACCCTCTTACACTGTTGGTGGGAATGCAAACTAGTACAGCCACTATGGAGAACAGTATGGAGATTCCTCAAAAAACTGGGAATAGAACTGCCTTATGATCCAGCAATCCCACTGCTGGGCATACACACTGAGAAAACCAGAATTGAAAGAGGCACGTGTACCCCAATGTTCATAGCAGCACTGTTTACAATAGCCAGGACGTGGAAGCAACCTAGATGTCCATCCACAGATGAATGGATAAGCAAGCTGTGGTACATATACACGATGGAGTATTACTCAGCCATTAAAAAGAATACATTTGAATCAGTTCTAATGAGGTGGATGGAACTGGAGCCTATTATACAGAGTGAAGTAAGCCAGAAAGAAAAACACAAATACAATACACTAACGCATATATATGGAATTTAGAAAGATGGTAACAATCACCCTGCTTATGAGACAGCAAAAGAGACACTGATGTATAGAACAGACTTTTGGACTCTGGGACTGGGAGAGGGTGGGACGATTGGGGAGAATAGCATTGAAATATGTATAATATCATATCTGAAACGAGTCAGTCCAGGTACGATGCCCTATAACAGATGCCTGGGACTGGAGCACTGGGATGAACTGGAGGGATGGTGTGGGAAGGGGGGAGGGAGGAGGGTTCAGGATGGGGAACACGTGTATTCTGGTGGCAGATCCATCTCGATGTATAGTAAAAGTAATACAATATTGTAAAGTTAAGAAAAATTAAAAAAAAAAAAAAAAGACTCCCTGAGCGTGCAGCTGCCTCTGTACATGGCTCTGACCACCAGGGGGCCCAGGACCCAGCTCCACCCCTCAGAAGGCAGGCATCAGTCTCAGAATCTGCCCTGGCCCCACACTCTAGGAAGCTGGCTTTAGCCTCTGGACCAGCCTCATCCACCAAATGCAAGGAAACACAATCCCACAACCAGCAGACTCAGCCTGCCCACCAGTAAGCCAGACCCTGACCTGGGCCCAGATGGGCTGCGGCCCTGTCCACAAGCAGGTGAACACAAGCCGTAGGAAACTCTGGACCCTGGACCCATGTCAGGAACTGCTTTCTCCTGCCTCCCAGCAATCTGACACCAGCTGTGGAATCCCTGGCTCTGCAACCAGATTCTAGGATCTGGCTCTACCTTCCAGCAGTCCAGCACTAACCCCAGAACCAGCTCCATCCAACAATAGGCAGGGAAGAGTCTTCTGTATCCTTTTCGCCCACAGTAAGCAAACACTAGCCCCAGGACATGCCCCAGTTCCACAGTCATCGTCTTCATGACCTAGTCCAGCAAATCGGAAGCCAATAGCCTCTGTACAAGGCAGAGCCTGGCAAATTTCTGGACCAGGGGCCAACCAAGCCTACAAGAGTTCCAGAAAAACATCTACTTCTGCTTCATTGACTACACCAAAGCCTTTGACTGTGTGGATCACAACAAACTGTGGAGAATTCTTCAAGAGATGGGAACACCAGGCCACCTAACCTGCCTCCTGAGAAATCTGTATGCAAGTCAAGAAGAAGAGTTAGAACTAGACACGGAAAAACAGACTGGTTCCAAATTGGGAAAGGAGGACATCTGCTTATTTAACTTACATACAGAGTACATCATGAGAAATACCAGGCTGGATGAAGCACAAGCTGGAATCAAGATTGCAAGGAGAAATATCAATAACCTCAGATACGCAGATGACACCACCCTTATGGCAAAAAGTGAAGAGGAACTGAAGAGCCTCTTGATGAAAGTGAAAGAGGACAGTGAAAAAAGCTGGCTTAAAACTCAACATTCAAAAAACTAAGATCATCTGATGTGAAGAAATGACTCACTGGAAAAGACCCTGATGCTTGGAAAGATTGAAGGCTGGAGAAGGGAATGACTAAGGATGATATGGTTGGTTGGCATCACTGACTCAATGAACATGAATTTGAGCAAGCTCCAGGAGCTGGTGATGGACAGGGAAGCCTGGCATGCTGCAGTCCATGAGATCGCAAAGAGTTGGACACGACTGAGTGACTGAACTGAAACTGAAGCCTACCATACTGCCCACACAGCCCACTGCAATCGAAGAACCCACTCTGTCCTCATAAGGAAAACTCCTAGAGCTTATAGCTTGGGTGACAAGAGCAGAGTGTGCTTCTGGGATGAATAGTACATCACCTACAAATGGCCACTTCTTCAAAGTTGGAAAACATAACTAATGTAAGAGATACATAAAAATACAAACAGCAACCCAGGTCTCCCGCATCTCAGGCAGACGCTTTACCGTCTGAGCCACCAGGGAAGCCCAGGGCAAACTAAGGTGACAGAATAACATGCTCCAGGTGATGAGGGAACAAGATAAATCCCCAGAAGAAGATCCAAGTGAACTGGAGACAGGCAAATAACCCAAGCATGAGTTCAGGGTAGTGATTATAAGGAGATCAAAGAACTCAGGACAGAAATAGATGCACACAGTGAGAAGTTAGAAATTTTAAACAAAGTGAAATACAAAGAACTGCCAAGAAGAGATAAAGAGCACAATACATGAAAAGAAAAATATACTAAAAGGAATCAGCAATAGGCTAAATGATACAGAAGAGTGGATCAGAGAGCTGGAAGAGAGTAGTGGAAATCTCTGAGGCCTAAAGGAAAAGAAAAGAAAAAAGAATGAAATGAAACAAGGACTGTTTAAGAGACTACTGGGACAACATCAAGCACACTAATATTTGCATTATAGGGGTCCCAGAAAGAGAAAGAGCAAAAGGGCTCTGAACATATTTGAAAACATAATAGCCATAAACTTCCCTAACATGGGAAAGGAAACAGTCACCCAAGCCTAGGCACAGAGATTCCCATACAGGATTAACCCAAAGAGGAACACATCAAGGCACATCATAATTAAAATGGCCAAAACTAAAGAAAAAAAAAAAAAGAATATTAAAAGCAGCAAGAGAAAAGAAACAAATAACATACAAAGGAACACCCATAAGACTTTCAGCTGACTTCTCAGCAGAAACTCTACAGGTTAGAAGGAACTAGCATGATTTACTAAAGTGATGAAAAGGAAAACCTACAACTAAGAATACTCTACCCAGCAAAAGCAGTTCTAAGAGGAGATTTTATAGAAAGTTTACCCGAGGGAACAAAAATCACAAATAAACAACTTAACCTTATACCTAAAGCAACTACACAAAGAAGAACAAACAAAACTCAAAGTTAGTATTAATAAAAGAAATCATTAACAGCAGAGCAAAAATAGAGACTAAAACAAAATAGAAGGGATCGATGAAAGTAAAACCTAGTTCTTTGAAAAGATAAACAAAACTGATAAACCTTTAGCAAGATTCATCAGGAAAAAGAAAGTACCCAAATCAATAAAATCAGAAATGAAAGAAAAGTTACAACTGACACTACAGAAATACAAAGAATCATCATAGACTATCATGAACAACTGTATGCCAATAAAATGAACAGCCTAGAAAAAAACGGACAAATTCTTAGAAAGGTACAGTCTCCCAAGACTGAACCAGGAAGAGATTAAAAAAAAAAATGAACAGTTGAGTTACCATTAGTGAAACTGAATCAGTAATTTCAAAATTCCCAACAAACAAAAATCTAGGATTAGATGGTTTCACAGATGAATCCTACCAGACATTTAGAGAAGAGTTAATGCTCAACCTTCTGAAGCTACTCCAAAAAATTGTAGAGGAAGGAACACTCCCAAACTCATTCTGTGAAGCCATCATCACCCTGATACCAAACCAGACAAAAAAGGAAAACTACAGGCCAATATTACTGATAAACACAGATGCAAAAATCCTCAACAAAATACTAGCAAACTGAATTCAATAATACATTAAAAGGATTATATACCATGATCAAGTGGGATTTATTACAAGGATGCAAGGGTTTTTCAATATCTGTAAATCACCATGATACACATTAACAAACTGAAGAATAAAAACTAGGTGATCATCCCAAAAGATGGAGAAAAATCTTCTGACAAAATTCAGCATCCATTTATGAATGTTTAAAAAAAATTCTCCAGGAAGAGGGCATAGAGGGAACCTACCATAACTCAATAATGGCCATACTGGACAAACTCACAGCTACCATCATACAGAACAATGAAAAGCTAGAAAGCATTCCAAAATCAGGAACAAGGATGCCCATTCCAACTACATTTATTCAACACAGTATTGGAAGTCTTAGCCATAGCAGTCAGACAAAAAGAAATAAAAGGTATCCAAATTGGAAAGGAAAAAGTAAAACTGTCACTGTAGGTGAAATGATAGAAAATTCTAAAGATGCCACCAGAAAACGACTAGAGCTCATCAAAGAATTTCGTAAAGCTGCAGGACACAAAATTAATACACAGAAATCTGTTGCATTTCTATACGGTAAAATAAAAGATTCAAAAGAGAAATTAAGGGAACAATTCTATTTACCATCAAAAAAAAAAAAAAATACCTAGGAATAAACCTGCCTAAGGATAAAATGGCCTCCACTCCAAAAACTGTATGACATTGATAAGAGAAACTGAAGGTCACGTGAATACATGGAAAGATATACCATTTTGGGGATTGAAAGAAGAGTGTTAAAATGACCATATTACCCATAGCAATGTATAGATTCAGTGCAATCCCTGTCAAAATACCAATGACATTTTTCACAGAATGAGAACAATAATTTTAAATCTGTATGGAAACAGAAAAGACCCAAACAGCCAAAACAATCTTGGGAAAGGAGAACAGACATGGAGGAATCAAGCTCCCTGACTTTCGCCCACACTGTAAAGACACAGTCATCAAAACAGTGTGGTACTAACACAAAAACACACATAGATCAATAAAATAGAAAAGATAGCCCAGAAATAAATCCATGTATTTGAGGTCACTTAATCTACAATGAAGAAGGCAAGAATATAAAATTGAGAAAAGATATTCTCTTCAAGAAGTGGTGCTAAGGACCAGACAGTATTCTTTAACACCACATATAAAAATAAACTCAAAATGGATCAAATACCTAAATTTAAGACCAGGAATTATAAAATTCTTAGAGGAAAACAAGCAAAACACTTTTTGACATATATTGGAACAATATTTCTGGGGTTTGTCTCTTAAAGCAAAGGAAATAAAAGCAAAGATAAACAGATGGGACCTAATTAAACTTAAAATCTTTTACACAGCAAAGGAAACCATCAACAAAATGAAAAGACAACCTACAGAATGGGAGAAAGTATTTGCAAATGATACGACTGGTGAAGGGTTAATACTCAAAACATATGAACAGCTCATATAACTCAACATCAAAAAACTAACAACCTGATTAAAAAATGGGCAGAGAAACTGAATAGACACTTTCCCAAAGAGGACATGCAGATGGACATCAGACACTTGAAACGATGCTCAACATCAGTAAGCACTGGGGGAAATGCAAATCCAAACCTCAATGAGCTATCACCTCACGCCTGTCAGAAGGACTCGTCAAAAAGTACACAAATAAAAAATGTTGGTGAGGACATGGAAAAAAGGCAGCCCTCCTATACTATTTGTATGAATGTAAACTGGTGCAGCCACTGTGCAAAAACAGTATACAAGTTAATTCAAAAACTTAAAACTACCATATGATCCACCAATTCCACTCTTGGGTATATAGCCAAAAAAAAAAAAAAAAAAACCACTAATTTGAAAAGATACTTGTTTCTCAGTGTTCAGATCAGATCAGTCGCTCAGTCATGTCCGACTCTTTGCGACCCCATGAACCGCAGCACGCCAGGCCTCCCTGTCCATCACCAACTCCCGGAGGTCATTGCAGCACTATTTACAATAGCCAGGACATGGAGGCAACCTGTGTCCACTGACAGATGGACAGATGAATGGATAAAGAAGACGTGGTATATATATACCATGGAATATTACTCAGCCATAAAAAGGAATGGGTTTGGGTCAGCTGTAGTGAGATGGATGAACCCAGAGCCTGTTATACAGAGTAAGGTAAGTCAGAAAGAAAAAAATAATGTATATTCACACACATATATATGGGATCTAGAAAATATACTACTGATGAACCTATTTGAAGGAATGGAGACACAAACACAGAGAACAGACTTCTGGACACAGTGGGGGAAGGAAAGGGTGGGACAAATTGAAGGAGCAGCATTGACATATATACACTATCATGTGTAAATATGATGCACATGGGAAGCTGCCACATAACATGGGGAGCCCACCCTGGCCCTCTGCAATGACCTAGAATGGTGGGGTGGACGGGGAGAGGGAGGCTAAGAAGGAGGGGGTGTATATGTATATATAACTGTGGCTGATTTGCATTGTTGTATGGCAGAAACCAACACAACATTGTAAAGCAATTACCCTCCAATTAAAAAAATATATAAAATAAAACTACCATTATGATCCACCAGTTCCAAAAAAAACAAAAACAAAAAAACTCCCCACTCATCTGAAAAGATACATGTACGTACTCCAATGTTCACTGCAGCATTATTTATAATTGCCAGGATGTGCAATCAACCCAAGTGTTCATCAACAAATGAATGGATAAAGAAGTTATGAAATATAGGTATATGTGTGTGTATACATATACATATACACACACAACATACACACGCACACAATGGAACACTGTGCTGTGCTCAGTTGCTCAGTCGTGTCCGACTCTATGACCTATGACTGTAGACCGCCAGGCTCCTCTGTCCATGGAAATATCCAGGCAAGAATGCTGGAGTGGGTTGCCGTGCCCTCCTCCATGGGATCTTCCCAATCCAGGGATCAAACCCATGTCTCCGGTGTCTCCTGCATTGCAGGCAGGTTCTTTACCCATTGAACCATCTGGGAATCCCGATGGAACACTAAATAGCCATAAAAAAGAACAAAAATTTGCCATTTCCAACATGGATGATTTGAAGGGTATTTAACTAAATGAAATAAGTCAGACAGTGAAAGACAAATACTGTATTATATCACTTATAAGTGGAATCTAAAACAAACTAGTGAGCAGAACAAAAAGAAAGATATAGAGAACTAGTGGTTATCAGTAGGGAGAGGGAAGTAGGAAGAGGCAATATAGGGGTAGGGAATTAAGAGGTATAAATTATTATGTATAAAATAAGCTACAAGGATATTTTGTACCACACAGGGAATATAGCCAATATTTTATAACTATAAATGGAGTATAATCTTTAAAAACTGTGACTCATTATATTGTACACCTGTAAAACGTGTAATATTATACAAACACTATATTTTAATCAAAATGAAATCAGTGGACTTTTAGTAAAGCAGATTATCTTCCATAATGCAGGAGGTGAAGGTGTTAGTCCCTCGGTTGTCTCCAACTCTTTGTGATCCCATGAATTGTATCCCGCCAGGCTCCTCTCTGTCCATGGGATTCCCCAGGCAACATTACTGGAGTGGGTTGCCATTCCTTTCTTCAGGGGATCTTTCTGACCCAGGGATTGAACTTGGGTCTCCTGCATTGCAGGCAGATTCTTTACTGTCTGAGCCTTATCCAATCAGTTGAGGCCCTAAGAAAAAAGCCTTAGGTGCCCCAAGGAAGAAGGAATTCTGCCTCTAGACAGTTTGTGGACTCAAGACTGTGACATCAGTTCTTTCCTGCATCTTCAGTCTGTTGGCCTGCCTGAGATTTTGGACTTGCCAGTCTCCACAGGCATGTAAGTCAATTCCTTAAAAATTAGTATGTCTCTCTCTTTCCTTCTCTACACACACAAACACCCTCCTACTGGTCCTGGTTCTCTGCAGAACCCCAATACACCATCTAATGTTAAAATAGGATGGAATGACATAAAATATGTTCACTATGTCAAGAAGACAACATTTAAAAAAAAAAAAAAAAGGCTAGAAGAGCATGAGGAAAAGGCAGTCCACAGACATATTTTTATAAAGTACTAAACTATTATTTGGTGTGGTTCATATATTAGGTTCTGAGCACCCTAGTAGCCACGGTAAAGAAGAAAACAGACATAAAATAGACATTGACTGTAAAAGACAATGCAATGTACATACTTCTAGAGCTTAGTTTTTCTTATCACTGAGGAATTTCTCCCAAAGTAGTTAATCTTCCCTTCCTTGGGTAAAAGCGCCGAAGAATTGATGTTTTTGAACTGTGGTGTTGGAGAACTGTTGAGAGTCCCTTGGACTGCAAGGAGATCCAACCAGTCCATTCTGAAGGAGATCAGCTCTGGGATTTCTTTGGAAGGAATGATGCTAAAGCCCAAACTCCAGTACTTTGGCCACCTCATGCGAAGAGTTGACTCACTTTCCAGGGAAAAGACTCTGATGCTGGGAGGGATTGAGGGCAAGAGGAGAAGGGGACGACAGAGGATGAGATGGCTGGATGGCATCACTGACTCGATGGACATGAGTCTCAGTGACCTCCAGGAGTTGGTAATGGACAGGGAGGCCTGGCATGCTCGATTCATGGGGTTGCAAAGAGTCAGACACGACTGAGCAACTGATCTGATCTGATCTGATCCTTTATCATCCAACACTGGGAAATTGGGGAGGGGAAGTAATCAGTTAACAGTGTCTCCAGGTATAGACAGTAGGGGGTCTCCTGAAATACTTCCTGTTGCTCCTTCAATGTGAGAGAAGAGGCCAAAGCATAATTCATGCAGAATTGATTGAGCAAAGTCAAAAAAGGAGGCCAAGCAAACAGCCATCTGATCATCTGTCCTGAGCTAAGGAGAAAAATTACAATTACTGGAGGAGTTCAGTTCAGTTGCTCAGTCATGTCTGACTCTGCGACCCCATGAACTGGGCTTCCCTGTTCATCACCAACTCCTAGAGCCTACTCAAACCCATGTCCATCGCATTGGTGATGCCATCCAACCATCTCATCCTCTGTCGTCCCCTTCTCCTCCCACCTTCAATCTGTCCCAGCATCAGGGTCTTTTCAAATGAGTCAGTTCTTCGCCTCAGGTGGCCAAAGTACTAGAGTTTCAGCTTCAGTCCTTCCAATGAATATTCATGACTGATTTCCTTTAGGATGGACTGGTTGGATCTCCTTGCAGTCCAAGGGACTCTCAAGAGTCTTCTCCAACACCACAGTTCAAAAGCATCAATTCTTCAGTGCTCAGCTTTCTTTATAGTTCAAGTATCCATATATGGCTACTCCATCCATGGAGTAAAGGTTGTCTCTATTCCTGATTAAGGACAGAACCATAGAAAAACTCCTCTCGGGTTTATAAACTCAGGTAATGCATGTCTAAGAAATAGCAAGCTAAACTTTTTTATATTTCTGCATTTTTAGAAGCTCTTCCTGCAATGCAATCAATTTTTTTAAACTTTTTTATGGTAATGTATACATAACATAAAATTTACTGTTTTAAGTATAATTTAGTGGCATTAAATCATTCACAGTTGTGAGACCATCACCACTATCCATCTCCAGAACTTTTTCATCAGCCCAAATGGAATCTCCATACTGATTAAACAGAAAGTCCCCATTATACCCTTGACCCCAGCTCATGGTAACCACTATGCTACTTACACCCTTGACCCCAGCCCATGGTAACCATCATTCTATTTCCTGTCTCCATGAATATGCCTATTTGAGGTACCTCATAAAAGTAAAATCATACCATGTTTGTCCTTTTGTGTCTGTATTTCATTTATCATAATGTTTTCAAGGTTCATTCATGTTCCCTTATGGCTGAATATTATTATTATTAGTATATACTATTTTATATAACTAATTCAACAAATATTCATCAAATGTCTAGCAGGCTACAGTCCACGGGGTCTCAAGAGTCGGACACAATTGAGCAACTAAACCACCACCACCATCAATGATCGAATATAATATACAAAATCTTGACTTTTTAAATATTAACTCTATTCTAAGAACAGTGTGTAAGAGGCAGAACAGCTTTTCTGCAAGGAGCCAATTAACTGTACAAATCATAGCTTCAGAGTCAGTAGCAGCAGAGAGAAAACAAAAGTCTGTTAAATAGTTTTCCTTCCCTGAGAGTTAAATAAATCCCCCACTATAATCTTAATTAACATTCTTCATGTTGAAAGCTGACCTGAGATGAAAACGGCCTCACTCTGTGGCCGGTGTACACTGCAACTCTCCATATCATGGTGCCTCAAGCTTATAACGTGTCATTCTTGACCCTTGCCCCACTGATAATGAGCTATCAAAACAGCTGACATGAAGAAGTCAGAGAAACTGCAGGACCGCGAGGCTCTGCTTTCTTTCTCTCTGCAGATGAAACACTCTGACAAAGTCAACTATAAAAGCACATCCTTCCCTTCACCTGCCTGCTATCCATCAGAAGCTCTTCATTTCTAGGGCACATAAATAAGATAACCAATCTCTGCATGGAGACATGGGTCCTAAGAACACAGTTCCGCAGCAAGACATCTTAGTATTGAAAGAAGAAGTGAGACGCTGCACTCCACTCTGGCTTCCACCTTCAGAGTGCACAAAGGAGCATGACGGGGATGCCACTGTACACCTGAGTTCACAGCAGTGGCTCGGTGAGAGTCATCAAAAGATGTCTGCAGGAAGCTGATGAAAAACAACCATTTTCGCACTCTGGCAAGGGAACTGCCAGCAAAATCAAGAGCCGCTTTGATGCGGGCTACTTTGCACAGCATAAACTGCTCAGCTGGGAGGATCTGCTGTCATCCCAGACTATTACCACTTGGCCGAGTTTAAGCTCATCCGCTACTTCTGCATTCAGTTAGCTAGGAACATGTCATTTACACAAAAGTTGTTTGAGAAAATTACAGAGAATCCAGCCTTGAGCTCCTCCTGTATGTTTTTTTAAGACTGACTTTGAGAGCAAGAGGTTTTTGGGTGTTTTTTTTTTTTAAGATAAAAACAAAATAAATGCCAGAAAGATTGTTATTTTTAGTAAATAGGTAAAGAATCCATTGTCTCTAGAACAAGAGACATTTCCATAGGTTGTAGAAGCCAGTCCCCAACAGGCTGAAATGAAGATTTAAATAGCATGGGTCTCAAATTTGTCTAATCAGCAGACTCCTGAATAAGAATATACTCAGCTCTCTATCCCAAGTAATTACTCAACCCCTCTTCTTAGGGTATCAGTAATACACACTCTGGAAAAGGATAAGAGGCATAAACTGAGTACTAAGATTTTATCTGTGCTACTCATTCCATACATCTAAGTAAGGTGAAGTTCATTCAAGCCTTTCTGATGTGCATCAGATCAGATCAGATCAGTCGCTCAGTCGTGTCCGACTCTTTGCGACCCCATGAACTGCAGCACGCCAGGCCTCCCTATCCATCACCAGCTCTCGGAGGTCACTCAGACTCACATTCATCGAGTCAGTGATGCCATCCACACCCTCAAAAAAACATCCCATGGCCTGAAAACATTCTCAAAGGTAAGAACCCCAACAAGACAACTAGGGTTCACCAGTAGTTACACAATTAAACTCACACCTAGTAGAATGCCAATTTGTTTCTGTTCTGGGCTGAATTGTGTCCCCCTCCCTCCAAAACTCACTGGTTTAAGTCCTAACACTCAGAACACGAGAATGTGACTATATTTGAAGATAAGGTCTTAAAAGAAGTGATGAACTTCAAATGAGGCCACTGGAGTGGGCCCTAATCCAATATGACCTGGGTTCTGACAAGAGTAAATCTGGATACAAAACACAGACAAGGACAGGAAGGAGGCCACGTGGAGACGCAGGGAGAAGACGGCCACCTGCAAACCAAGGAGAGAGGGCTCAGAAGAAACCAACCCTGCCAATATCTTGATCTCAGACTTCCAGCCTCCAAAACCATGAGGAAATAAACGCCTGCTGTTAAACCACCAAACCTGCATGACTTGTTACAGCAGGCCTAGATAACTAATCCCTTGTCTTTGTCTTTCTCCTCAGAATGCCAGGATTCCCAGGCAGGAGTCTGTAAAAGCCACAAAGACACTGTCCCCCACCCCATCCATGTCCTTACCCCAAATGGGTAATCTCTAAATCCAAAGAGAGTGACAAATAGGAACATCTCTCAAATAAACTGAAGACCCCCTACACCCAAAGAGGGAGCCGCTGCCTGCCCCAAGGCCTCTGACTTCCATATTACAGGAATTTCCTCTGCTTCTCCCAAATACTCTGTGCTAACAAGAAGTTGCCCTGCAAACAGCATCCTTGGGATACTCTTCCCAGAAACCGAGTCCTTTCTCTTGCCTCAATCCCTGCAGCTGGCTCAGATGCCTTGGGCAACCTCAGTTCCCTATTCTCCCTAAAGAGAAAAGGCAGAGTTGGGGGTCTAAGCACCTCGCACATTATAGAAGCAAGTCCAGAGCCAGAGATCATCAGAGACAAAAGGACTGGCAGTTGCCTTAACACTCAATTCACACTAATTATTTTTTTCCTTCACTGGAAAAGTTCATCCAGGAGAGTTAACTGATGGGCTTTGTTAGTGCTGGGAGCCACGAACACTGTGTCTGATTTCCATACTTTCCATGTTTGGCCAACTGCCCAGGGTTATATATCTGACTCCAGGACCTACGACTTGAAGGGGCCTGTGCTAGACTCAGAGGGAATCCTAACAAGAAGGACTGCTGGAGGTAAGTCATAAGTGACAGCAGGAGCACAAGGCTAGCACCTAGCCAGTCCTAGGGTCCCAGCTTCCCTGATCTCCCCAGGCTCCTCAGTCTTGCTCAGCCCACCTCCCTAAAGTTAACACAAGCTAGGCACAGCTTTGCAGGGAAGTATCCAGCAATGACTGTGAAATCTATTATTAAAAGAAGGGCTCTGGAGCAATCCTGGGGTCAGCAGATAAAACCCAGGGTCCCCTCCAGGCTGTAGGAATGGACTAGGGCACACACCAGGGCAGGGGCTGCTAACACTCTAGCCTGAGAATCCCAGCCTCGGAGGAACAAGGAGAGCGGACTGATGCAATTAGCCAGGCAAACGGGAACTTGTCAAACCATTTAGATAAGACAGTACTTTAATTTATTCCGTTCCCAATCCTAGAGGGTGATTGTGTTTCCCACCCCTGCTGATTCTGCCAGCTGCATTGCATTTTCCAAGCACTGAGGTAACGGGGAAAAAAAGGGATGATCTCTCGGCCTACCAATGCCAGCGCTCTGCTATGCAATCAGCACACACCTCGACTCAAGCCAAGGGGTAATCTGACCCTAATGGGATCCAGGGACACATCCTGCTGAGGGACTTTGTCACAGAACCTGAAACTGAGTGATGAATTCTGAAGAAAAAAAAAAAAAAAAAATCAAGTATCCAACTAATAAATAAACTGAGGTTCCTTATCCAGTTCAACTTTCCTTATGCCTCTTACCAATTGATTATATTAGTTTGCTAATGATTTTGTTTCAATTATTGAGTTGTGAGCATCTCAAGAGTCCACATGGAATCTAATTCTAATCTCTTTGCATCATTGACTCAATGGACATGAGTTTGAGCAAATTCTGGGACATGGTGAAGGACAGGGAAGCCTGGCAAGCTGCAGTCCGTGGGGTCACAAAAAGTCAGACACAACTGAATGACTGAACAAGAGATACTGTTAGATATAAGACAGAAACATGATAAAGGATCAATTACTGATTGCTTTTTGTTTTTGAGGGCTTCCCTTGTGGCTCAGCTGGTAAAGAATCTGCCTGCAATGCAGGAGACCTGGGTTCAATCTCTGGGTTGGGAAGATCCCCTGGAGAAGGGAAAGGCTACCCACTCCAGTATTCTGGCCTAGAGAATTCCATGGACTGTATAGTCCATGGGGTCCAAAAGAGTCAGACACAACTGAGTGACTTTCACTTTTGTTTTTGAAGTAGTTTTCCCTGCAGAGAAGAGCATCCACTGCATCTGCCTGGCTTGAAAGTGAAAGAGTTAGTCGCTCAGTTGTGTCCGACTCTTCGCAACCCCATGGGTTGCAGCCCATCAGGCTCCTCTGTCCATAGGATTCTCCAGGCAAGAATACTGGAGTGGGTAGCCATCTCCTTCTCCAGGGGATCTTCCCCACCCTGGGAACGAACCTGGGTCTCCTACATTGCAGGCAGATTCTTTACCATCTGAGCTACCAGGGAAACCCACCTGCCTCACTTACTCAACAATGCAAGCCTTTCCTCATTCTTGCCATCTATGCCACCAGCCAGGTAACGTCAGCAACAGCATGATCACAATGAATGTCCATCTTTTCAGAAGATCAAACAAAACAGCAAGGTAACAGACAGAGCTTTAAAGTCAGCAAATTCCTGTCCTCTGTTTTAAAATCTGAACATAGCTATATTAGTTTTCTAAACTGTTATAACAAATTACCACATATTTAGTGGCTTAAAAAAAACACAACAGATATTTATTCTCTCAGCATTCTGAAGACCAGAAGACCAACATTAAGGAGTCAGCAACATTGATGCCTTCCTGAAGGCTCTGAGAGAGAATGTGTTCCATGCCAACCTCTTCTGGTTTCTGGTGACTACTGGCAACCTTTAGCATTCCTTGGCTTGTAACTGCACAGCTCTAATCTCTAAGCCTATCTTCACATTCATAGCAGCACTATCTACAATAGCAAACACATAAAAACAACCCAAGTGCCCACCAAGAGGCAACTGTCTTCAGAAGATACGGTGTGCATATGCACACATATACATACAATGGAATATAACTCAGCCATAAAAATAAATATTGCCATTTGTAACAACATGGATGGACCTGAAGAATATTACACTTAGTGAAGACAGAGAAACACAAATATTATGTGTGGGATCTAAAAATAATACAAGTTAATCTTTACACAAAAGAGAAACCGACTGACAGACATAAAAAACAAATTTATGGTTACCAAAGGGGAGAGGGAGGGAAATCAGGAGCATAGAATTAACAGATACAAACTACTATACATAAAATAGATAAGCAATAAAGACTTACTGTATAGCACAAGGAACTATAGTCAATATTGTATAATAATTGATAATGGAATATAATCTGAAAAAATAAATGAATCATTTTGCTGTATCCCTTAAACACAATATTGCGAGTCATCTGTATTTTAACTTTTTTTAATAGCAGACTATAATATACATTTCTGTCCTCCTTTTCCCAGATCCCCACTAAAAAGATTGTTGGTTAAAACGATTGAATTTTTCTTCACCAAAGAACTAGAAGGAGCTAACTGCAGAAGAGAGATTTTGGAAAATAGAAGGCAATTAATTTAGTTTATGGATACCAACAGGAAACAAACTAATTTGTTCTGCAGAATCCCTGGAGGGTTCAGCACCTGAAGACTAGGCAGCAAGAGGGCAAGTGTGGCTCTCAGGTTAAAAACAGATCGTTTACAAGCAGTCAGGCCAACTCAGACCTCCAGAGCCTCTCCCCAGCTCTGCACAGCAAGACATCCAACCCTACAGAAATAGGGCTTCACCCTTTGGAAAAAATCAAGAAGAGGGTTCTCTGGCTTCAAGGAATCAGGCCCAGTGGAGCAGTGGGATGAAGTATATATAATACTGACAAGAGGTGGATTATCAGTAATCCACATACTCAAATGCTCATTCCTACAACAGCAGCATCCAGCTACAGAACCACAGGCCTTCTCTCTCCCCTGTCCCCCTTTATACCCCAACTCACTGCTCCCTCTCTTGGGAGATTGGGCAATTCTCTGGAAAAACTAAGTGCTGCAAAGAAACACCCATATATTCTCACCATCCATCACCTACAGGAAAATCCCACCCACTTACAGCCAGAACCACCAGACCTTTGAGGAAAGTCTCCATGTGAGAAAGTGGAACCAACTAAACAGATAAACAGATACAAGGAACTCAGGGACAACAAAAAAGATGTCACGGCAACCTAGAGGCTACCCTGGCCCAGAATGGCATTTAATTTGGTCAGTACTGTTTCTTTGAAAAAATTCACATAAAAATCCGTATTTCCAATTTGTCTTTAAAGAAATTAAAAGCTGCGGTAATTCCAGACTCATGGAACCCAACATGTCCAGAGCCAAGAACAAAGAGCAAGAAACAGGCAAACCAAGCCTATGTGAGCCTGGGCACTCCTTTGAAGAGAGGTTCCGAGCTATTACTGGATTTGCAAAAGGGTCCGTGACCCCAAAAGAAGTTAAGAGCCTTGAATCAGCCCCACTTCCTCCCAGCATTTTATGATCCTCTAAGAGTTCTGCCCTCTGCTTCTCCCACATTTGTAGTTTGGCCAAGACATGCATTTCACTCCTTTAATCTCTTTTCAGTCACTCCCTCCAACCCTTAATCACTTTTATGACTCTTTCTAAATTCCTCCAATTTGTTCAAATCCACTCATGAAGTCCTGCACTTCTTTTCCCACAGTTCAGAATTACCAATCAAGAGTGTGCCTAAGAGCTTTTACAAGGGATATCCAAGATTTGACATGTTAAATCAGCTTCTCACAGGCAGCTGCCTAGTTTAGAAAGGAAAAATGCCAAGCATTCCAGAGTCCACGAGGACTTGGAGTTTTGTATCTAGATATTCCCCTATTATTTCTCCTGCATTAAAATTACACAGATAAATGGGTCCAGAGAGGTCTGCTCTCGCAGTACTCTTGAAATATTCTGGAAAAAAAAAAAAAAAAAAAAGAATCAAAACTACTCACAGCTCAGAACACAAGACAACAACCATCTCTGACTTGAAAAATACACACACACACACACACAGGCTCAGATGAATAAATTTGTAATCAGCCAAGATTGCTCTAACCAATCCCAAGGCTTCTTGCAGTCACATCAGACAATCTGCTCTGACTGGAGGTAATCACAATACATAAATTTCTGCCAAATGAAAATACATTTAAATTCCTCTCAAAGCTTTTCAAGATACCAAAAGCCTGCCCTTCAGAGATACTTTCTCCCAGGTTAATGAGTTGGATTATCTTGTTTATCACAAGCCGAAGGTAACTTGGTAGTCGGACCGTTAAAAGTTCTTTCTCAAATAGCTTCACTGTGGGGTTTCTGCTTTGTCTGTGCTTTGTGTGAAGTGTGCAGAGCTATGGGCCATATAACCATCTGCAAAGCGCCTGGAAGCAGCGCAGATACTGCTCCAAGAGAATGAGAGTCAATCCCCGGGGCAAACACTGAGGCCTGGGATTCTGTGTCCTCCCACGAGGAGTCCTGGCCCGGGACTGTGCGGGCCAGCCCTCTGCCTGACCTGCCCCGGCGCTGCCACTGTGGGATGTAGCCCAGGAGGAGGTCTGTAGGCTAGGTTCAGTTCTGGAACTTTCCATGCAGGCACCTTGAGTTTCATGCCCCATGTGAGAGTGTTGCTAGAAAATCTGAAAAGAGAATAGTGTAAAAAAAGCTCCAGGAGATATAGAGAATGGGCTTGTGGAAACAGAGGGGGGAGGAAAGGGTGGGATGAACTGAGAAAGTGGCATTGACATATATACACTGCCATGCGTAAACAGATAGCTGGGAGGAAGCTGCTGTTTAACTCAGCCTGGTGCTCTGTGATGACCTAGAGGGGTGGGATGAGGGGGAATGGGAGGAAGGCTCAACACAGAGGGGATACACACACACACATACACATATATATGTATGCATATATATATAATTATTACTAATTAGCATTGTTGTACCACAGAAACCAACTCAACACTGTACTTTTCCTCCAATTAAAAAAGAAATTTAAAAAATAATAATAATAATAAAAAGCTCTGCAACATTTAAAAATGTTCCTGGGGCCAGCAAACAAGTATGAGGGTCTTTTTGAGGTGCCATTTCCTATTCCAGGGGAATCTTCCCAACCCAGGGATTGAACTCACATTTACTCACATTTCTTGTGTCTCCTTGCATTGGCAGGCAGATTCTTTACTGCTAGCACCACCTGGGAAGCCCCGCTCACAGCTACCAGCCCCAAAGTCTCTACCGCCTTTAGCATGGTGCTGCAGAGATTTTCCTGGAGTTGCCTGACCTTCAGATATCCTTGGGGCTGTTAATATTTGGTGTTTGCCGGGAAGGGCTCCAACAGCCCCAGTTCTGGCACAGAAGTCTGAAGCCCACCCCCAACACCTACCTCCCGTCCCACGTGTTCTCACTGCTCCAGTCACCTTGGCCTGGTTTCTGACACTCACGTGTGCCAGGCTCCAGCCTACCACAGAGCCTTTGGACATGGTGTCTGTCCTCCAACCAAAAGAGCTTTCCCTTCTCTTGCCCTTGACCTTAACTCTCACCAGTCCCTTCTATTTCAGGTCATGAGCCACTTGGCCTGGATAGCCTTATCTAGAATATTACTCAGCCATAAAAAGGAACAAAATTGGGTCATTTGTAGTGACATGTGTGAACCTAGAATCTGTCATACAGACTGAAGTCAGTCAGAAAGAGAAAAATGAATACCCTATATTAATGCACACATACAGAATCTAGAGAAAGGGTATGTGTGTGTGTCCAACTCAATTGTATCCAACTCGTGACCCCATGGACTATAGCTTGCCAGGCTTCTCTATCCATGGGATTTCCCAGGCAAGAATACTAGAGTGGGTTGCCATTCCCTTTTCCAGGGCAATCTTCAAAACCCAGGGACTGAACTTGGGTTTCCCTCATTGCAGGCAGATTCTTTACAGTCTGAGCCACCAGGGAAGTCTGGGAAAGGGTACAGATGAACACATTTGCAGGGCAGGAATAGAAATGTAGATAATGGACATGTGAACATGGAGGGGAAGGGGAGGGTAGGACAAATCTGGAGAGTAGCACTGACTATATATACACTGCTGCTCCTGCTGCTAAGTCGCTTCAGTCGTGTCCGACTCTGTGCGACCCCATAGACGGCAGCCCACTAGGCTCCTCTGTCCCTAGGATTCTCCACGCAAGAATACTGGAGTGGGTTGCCATTTCCTTCTCCAATGCATGAAAGTGAAAGTGAAGTCACTCCGTCGTGCCTGACTCTTAGTGACCCCATAGACTGGAGCCTACCAGGCTCCTCCGTCCATGGGATTTTCCAGGCAAGAGTACTGGAGTGGGGTGCCATTGCCTTGTGTAAAACAGAGAGCTAGAGGAAACTGCTGTTATAACACAGGGAGCCAACCCAGTGCTCTGTGATGACCTAGAGGGGCAGGAGGGAGGTCCAAGAGGGAGGGGATATATGTATACACATAGCTGATTCACATTGTTGTACAACAGAAACTAACAATATTGTAAAGCAATTATACTCCAATAAAAAATTAAAAGGACGTCTTATCTGACCTCTCTCACTGTGTTTAAATCCATCTAACAAAGGCTCTCAGAGCTGTCTCCCAGGAGCACTTAACACAGCTTTAATTTCACATTTGCCAGTGTGATGATGTGCATACTCTCTGTCTCCCACACTGGATTAATCTTTGTGAGAGAAGAGACCAGATCTGGTTTTGCCCACTCATCATATCACCCCTGGCACAGAACAGAAGCTGAGTAAGTATCAGATGGGTACAGAGAAGAGAGGGTGATACACAGTCTCGGGGGGACTACTCTCCCCTCCCTCTTCCCTCCATGTCCACCTCTGATCAGCTGTGTCCTCTGCCAAGATGGTCCTACCCCAACCCGACACCTGCTGTTTCTTCAGAGGTCTACCTCCTACTGACAGAAACAGACTTGCACCTTCCGACTCCGTGACACACTTCTCTAAATTTCTTCTTCTTCTAATGGTCTTTCCCGCCTCTGCCTGGTTGGCCCTCTGCTTCTGGATAGACCAGACTCCAGCCCTTCGGTGCATGGGATCCAGCTCCCTGAGCTGTCCCTGCAGGCTGGTGGGGAGTACCCTGAAGTGAGGAGAATTAGCTTTACCGACATGACAAGGAGACACAAGTGAGGCTAGCACCTGAACCTCCTTCCTCTCTCCAAGGGGCTACTGCGAGGTGTGGCCCTTTCTTGCAGCCCTCCCAGAGAAGTGTCAAGCCAAGAGTAAGTGGCTGAGGGACAGATATGGCACCTCACGGCTGCTGAAAGAGGTCAGCCAGCAGTAAAGCAGTCTCCTCTTCTTTGCCTCCATCACCCAGGGCTCGCATCTTCCCAACAAATTGTTGGCTTCTTAGCCCTTCTCTCAGGCCTGTTCTTTCAAACATTCAGGCTGATATCCTCTGATATTCCCAGTGTCCCTGAAGCAACCACTCCTGCAGCCCAAGCACAGAATACCTTGAGAGAAGCCTCTCACTGAACATCTTCTGAGTGCACAGACCCTGGGTATCTGGGCCTGGACCAGTAAGTTCAGTTCAGTCACTCAGTCTTGTCCAACTCTTTGCAACCCCATGAACCACAGCATGCCAGGCCTCCCTGTCTGTCACCAACTCCTGGAGTCCACCCAAACCCATGTCCATTGTGTCGGTGATGTCATCCAACCATCTCATCCTCTGTCATCCCCTTCTCCTCCTGCCCTCAATCTTTCCCAGCATCAGGGTCTCCTCAAACGAGTCAGCACTTTGCATTAGGTGGCCAAAGTATTGGAGTTCCAGCTTCAGCATCAGTCCTTCCAATGAATATTCGGGAAACGCATAACCCCTCTGCTTAACTGCACTAGTCAGAACCCACCATCAACAGTCCCAATTTTAAAGACACCCACTTTAAAACTGTGCTTCCAAAATTTCTGAATGATGGAGCCTGTGGAGCATGTGATGAAAGCCGTGTGTCTTTCTCCCAGAAAAATGCACACGTGTGTCCATTTAGGGGGTCCTCAGAACCCCTGAAGCCCCATCTACAGGGAACACAGCCAATGGACAATGACAAGTTCAGCAACCAAAGTCATGTTTTACAAGGAGCAGATGAAAGAAGGACTAAATCTTAAAAGAAAAAAATCAAGGATGGACAACCTGGCAGCTGGCATCTGAAGGCCCAGCAAGCGCAATCTGACGTTTGTTTCCCTAGTCTCTCCTCTTCTGGGGGTGACTTCTCTAGTCTCCCCAGCCATAGTTAGCTGTCCCTCCTCTGTTTCTGTAGCCCCTTGGGTATGCTGCGATTCTAACCACAAAATACTAAGTCTTTATCCAAAGGGCTAGACAGGGGCTCCACTTACGCTAGAAACATTAAAAAAAAAAAAAAAAAAAAAGCAGGGCTGGAAAGTCCCTTACTCATCCCTGCTTCCTCTTTGCTTTGTAAAAATCACTTTCAGCTCATGGGTCATACAAAACCAGGTGACAGGCCGGCTTTGGTCACAGGCCCGGGCACTAACCACCGATGAGTCAGCCCATCCCCACCACCACCACCACACTATAAGCTCCTCAGAGGCAAAAGTCACCCTGGGGTCCACGTTCTAACAGTGATGGAAGTTTAATATATACAGGTTGAATGAAAGGATCCTACCCGTCTTTCAAGACTGAGCTTAGAGGACACCTTCAGGAAGACTTGCCAATTCATTTCTTGCTAGTTTTCAGGTTGGTTTTTCACTTTCTAATGTAAAATATAAGATAACCACTCACTCAGCTTTCCGTAAGCTAGGCTTTTCAAAAGTCATATCAAAAGTGGGGATGACTCCAAGAAATCTGTTAAATATTCTTGTGCAGCTGTTCACATCTCAGTATTTAATTAGTTATGATTGCAATTTAAAAAAACAACTAAACTCTGTCAGTGTTATTTACTGCATCTCATGATGAGGCTGTCTTTAATGCTCCCCAAATGAGAGACAATTGGATGGAGATATCTTTGTTGAGAAACTACTGAGACTGAGACAAGTTTTTGCCACTCACAGATAATTTTCTTGGCCATTCTTTGGAGTAAAGGTGGAGTGATTTGAGGAAAACATCATTTTGCAATTTCAGAAGACAAATTTCAAAAATCATCAAATGGATAGCTAAAACTTGATAGACCTGTGATTTTCACTGATGTTCTAAACATAGGAAGACCAAGAAAAGACATTTCTCACTGAATGTCCTTGCCAGAATTCTAAACTCATTAGCATTTACAGTCCTAAAAAGATTTGGAACCAAAATTTACATAACACTAGCTAAGAGGTTAGAGTGGAAAAACAAAGGGGAATTAAAGTATGTTAATATTCTTGTCTTATAAGAGAGAAAGCTACCAATTAACAAACTTTGCTGGAAAATAAATTGATTCAGGGGAAGGCAATGGCACCCCACCCCAGTACTTTTGCCTGAAAAATCCCATGGACGGAGGAGCCTGGTAGGCTCCAGTCCATGGGGTCGCTAGGAGTCGGACACGACTGAGCAACTTCACTTTCACTTTTCACTTTCATGCATTGGAGAAGGAAATGGCAACCCACTCCAGTGTTCTTGCCTGGAGAATCCTAGGGACGGGGAAGCCTGGTGAGCTTCCGTCTATGGGGTCGCACAGAGTGGGACACAACTGAAGCGACTTAGCAGTAGCAGCAAATTGATTCAGGAATACAAAAAAATAAAAGATATTCTGTGGTCCAGTGGCTAGGACTCCATTCTCCCAATGCAGGGGGCCTGGGTTCAATCTCTGGTCAGATAACTAGATCCCATAGGCCTCGACTAAGAGCTGATGCAGCCAAAAAAAAAAAAAAAAAAAATCTGTAAATGTGGTACCCTAGATGAGTTCTGGAACAGATAAAAGGCATTAGGTGAAAACTAAGGAAATGTGAAAAAAAATTATAATTTAGTTAATTATAATGTGTCATTACTGGTTGATACATTGTGACAAGTGTACCACACTAATATAAGATGGTAATAATAGTGGAAATAGTGGTATGGGGTATAGAGGAACTCTCTGTACTATTTTTTCAACTCTTCCTAAAATCTAGAACTATTCTAATGTAAAATGTGTATTGAGACTTTTCTGGCCATATAGTGGTTAAGATTTTACACTTTCAATGCAGGGGGCACAGGTTCAGTCCCTGGTCAGGGAACTAAGATCTCACATGCCATGCAGCATGCCCCACCCCAAAAAATGTATTTATTGAACTGCTACCCTGTACTAGGAAAAACCATCATCATGACTTTAAACATGCATGCAACAGAGGTCATAAATAGTACAAAAATCTTTATTAACTTTTAAAAATAGAAGTAATCCCTAAAGAACATAATTAATATATGTAGTTTACAATTACATGGGGAAGGAAAATGTAAATTTTTTGAAAATTTTAATCCAAGAGAATTCAGGCAATAAGAATAGAGTATATTCGGGGGTGGTGGGGGCGGGGGGGGGGGGGGTTGGCGGCGGGAGCTTCCTTCCCCTGAAGGAAGAAATGACAACCCACTCCAGTATTCCTACCTGGAAAATTCCATGGACAGAGGAGTCTGGTAGGCTACAGTCCATGGAGTCACAAAGAGTCATACACAACTGAGCACAGAACAGCAAAGATGAACGAGGCAAAAATTAAGAACTGCACATTAAGAATGCAGTATCTCTTTTTCTCCCTAATTAATATTAGGTTGCTATCCTCCACCTCCCTCCTCATTCTTAAGAATTTTGACTCCTACCCTAGGCAGCTTATCAGGTTTCTGGGACTATGTCAACCAATTAAGAAATATTAACTGAGTTGAAGGTGAAGATCCTCAATAAATGCTGTGGGACAACATTCTCAGAATATGCAAAAACTTTCCTCAGCTGTGCCCTTCTAGACCCAGGAAGGGGCCTGTGGACTGTGCTTCATAAGCACTTGGGGAGACTGTCCGGGCAATGCCCTGCCTGGACAGTGAACTCACCCAGGGAGCTCTTAATAAGAACAATGCCCAAAGCCATGCCAACAGAGATCCTACTTTAATTGGTCTTGGGTGTGAGCCAAAACATCAGTATTTTTTTTTAAAGCTTCCAAGGAGGTTCTAAAATGCAACAGAGTTGAGTCTATAGGGTGAGGCTGTAAGACAAGCTACAGTAAACCGAGCCTGGATGTGAGGAGATCAGTTAAGTATTTATTACAGCAGTACAGGTATGGGAATTTCAAGTCATTACTATTTTCTCTTCCTTCAGAAGCTATAATTCACTGTGCATGTCTGGAGCAGCTGAAATGTGTACAGTAGTTCTGAGGATCAAGTGAAAGAGTAGGGGGATGGGATGGACAGAGTCCTGGGAGAGCCCTGCCACAGAGGCAGTCCAGGTCCCCAGCACAATCACCTTGATTCCTGCAGCCACAGTGCCCAAGCCGCAGCCCAGGACACATCACAGCCTAGCACTCGGCCTGGGATGAATACAGAGGCCAAAGGGGGATGGCCCTAGGTTTCTCCTGGGCAGAAACACAGACACCTACCCAGGTGGCACGTAGGTCCACTGTGACAACATGGGCCTGACTTCCTTCAATGGTCACCTCCTTTGGGGTTGGACCCATGCTGGAGGGCAACAGAGCCTGATCAAATTCCTCAGGGCTTCCACTCAGACTGAAGAACAGACCACACCCCTAACAGAGCCAGGATGGCCATGGAGCAAAGAGGCCCTGCCACCAAGCAGAGCAAGCTCTGTCACCACACCACCAGTCACGACCCCTATCAAGGGAATGACGGCCAACACATTCTGAAGAAAGATGTGGCCAGCAGCCACACCACCCCTCAAACTAAAAACTGTGGACTCACATGGTCTACACAGGAATGTTGTTGTTCAGTCACTAAGTCGTGTCCAACTCTTTGCCACCCCATGGACTGCAACATGCCAGGCTTCCCTGCCATCCCCTATCTCCTGGAATTTGTTCATACACAGGAATGATCCCACATAAAAACACCCATTCAAAAACCACAGTAGAGGGGAGGAGCTAAGATGGCGGAGGAATAGGATGGGGAAAACAATTTCTCCTCCACAAATTCATCAAAAGAACATCTAAACGCCAAGTAAATTCCACAAAACAACTTCGGAATGCCGGCAGAGGATATCAGACACCCAGAAAAGCAACTCATTGCCTTCTAAAGGAGGTAGGAAAAAATATAAAGGACAAAACAAGAGACAAAGAGGGAGCGACGGACCTCTGTCCGGGGAAGGAGTCTTAAAAAAAAAAAAAGTTTCCAAACGCTAGGAAACTCTCTCACTGCTGAGTCTGTACTGAACCTGGGAAGCACGGAGGCCATCATAACAGGGAGGAAAATAAATAATCAATTAAAACCCACAGACTCTGAGCCCCACGATAACTTCCCCAGTGGAGAAACAGCACAAACGCCCACATCCGCCATTAGCAAGCGGGGGCTGGGCAGGGAGGCGCCGCAGGCTGCTTCTTCGCAAACCGCTTTGCGGGCCGCTTCGTTGCGGGCTGCATTGGCCTGAATATCCCGAGAACTACCTGAGTGGAATAATTTGGGCTGGCAAACCAGTCTGTGGGATACCTACCACACAAAAAGCCAGCCCTAACCCAAGACACCGCCAGGCCCACGCACAGAACAAAGGACTTTACAGAGATAGCCGGCTGCAGTCCGTCCCCCTCCGGTGACAGGCAGTCAGAGCCGGAGGGAGGCAATCGCAGCCCCAGAGAGACATTATCCACAAAACTGTAAGCAGGCTTATTTGCTAACTAAGACTTCTTGGGGCTCTGGTCGGCTAACATCTGCCTAAGAAAGTGCGCCAGTGGTGCACTTGGAGGACCGAGTGGCGGGGAGGTGATAAATCGCAGAAGCCCTGCTTGCTGAACGCCTCATTACCTGCGCTGCTGGATTCTGCGAAGGGCACAAAACGCAGGCCCAACCGAGCCTGGGCCTCTGAGGACTACCGGAGTGCCTGAACTTGAGCGGCTTAGACCTGGGAGGGGCAAGCAGCCCAGGGCCGGTCGCGGATGGTTCTGGTGGGGAAACAGAGAGCCTAAGCAGAGTGGGCAGGGAGGCTACACGCGCCGTGAGCAGGGGCAGACCCAGTGTGGCTGAGCCACTGCGAGCACACGCCAGTAGTATTTATTTGCAGCGTCCCTCCCTCCCCACAGTGTGACTGAACAAGTGAGCCTAAAAAAAAAAAAAAAAAGAAAAGGCTGTCCACCACCGCCCCCTTTGTATCAGGGCGGAAACCAGACACTGAAGAGATCAGCAAACAGAAGAAGCTATAACAGAGGGAATCGCTGTGGGAAGCGACAGGCAATAAACTAAAACCCCGTGGTTAGTACCAACTACAGAGAAAGGGGCCTACAGATCTTGAGAAATTTAAGCCGGAACAAGGAACTAGCCGAAAATGAACTGAACCCACAACACCCACAACAATAACAGAGAAAGTCTTATATATATTGTTACTATTTTTACCATCATTCTTTCTTTCTTTTTATATATATATATATTTTTATTAAAAAAATTTTTTTAATTTTTTTATCCTCTAGTACTCCTGTAATTTCCATTTTTAGAATAATTTTTATAACTCTTGCGACCCCCCTTTTTTTTCTTTTTCTTTTTCTTTTTTTCGTCTTTGCTTTTTTTCTTTCCTTTAACATTGTATTTTTGAAACTCCAAACTCTGCTCTAGATTCATAAGTTTAGCTTATTGATAATTGCTATCAATTTTTTACCTATTCATTTTTTTTTATAACTTTTGTGACTTTTCCTTTTTTTCCTTCTCCCTCTTTCTATCCCTTCATCTTTTCTTTGACATTGTATTCCTGAAACTCCAAACTCTAATCTAGATCTTTAATCTATGCTTTCTGGTATATGTAATCAGTTTGTGCCTATTACTGACTGGATCTGTTTCTCTCCTTTTCATTCCCTCCTTTTATCCTCCTGACCACGTCTGTCTCCTTCCTCCCTCTTTTCTTCTCTGTATAACTCTGTGAACATCTCTGAGCAGTCCAGTTGTGAAGTGCAGTATAGAAGGAGAAGTTTTTGAGACTACTGTAAAAATAAGACCGATAACTGGAAGCAGGAGGCTTAAGTCCAAACCCTGATCCCACGGAACATTAATTGACAGGAGCTCATCAAATGCCTCCAAACCTACACTGAAACCAAGCCAATATACAGGCTACCCAAAGTGACCCCAAAATCATAAACATCACATAACTCATTACTAGACACTCCATTGCACTCCAGAGAGAAGAAATCCAGCTCCATTCACCAGAACACCGACACAAGGGTATCTAACCAAGAAACCTTGACAAGCCACCTGTACAAACCCACATAGAGTGAGGGAACGCCACAATAAAGAGAACTCCACAAACTGCCAGAATACAGTAAGGACACCTCAAACTCAGCAATTTAAACAAGATGAAGAGACAGAAGAATTCCCAGCAGGTAAAGGAACAGGATAAATGCCCACCAAACCAAACAAAAGAGGAAGAAATAGCGAATCTACCTGATAAAGAATTTCGAATAATGATAGTGAAATTAATCCAAAATCTGGAAAGCAAAATGGAATCATGGATAAATAGCCTGGAGAAAAGCATTGAGAAGATGCAAGAAAGATTTAACAAAGACCTAGAAGAAATAAAAAAGAGTCAATATATAATGAATAATGCAATAAATGAGATCCAAAACACTCTGGAGGCAACAAATAGTAGAATAACAGAGGCAGAAGATAGAATTAGCGAATTAGAAGATAGAATGGCAGAATTAAATGAATCAGAGGAGAAAAAAGAAAAACGAATTAAAAGAAATGAGGACAATCTCAGAGACCTCCAGGACAATTTTAAACGTTACAATATTCAAATCATAGGAGTCCCAGAAGAAGAAGACAAAAAGAAAGACCATGAGAAGATACTAGAGGAGATAACAGTTGAAAACTTCCCTAAAATGGGGAAGGAAATAATCACTCAAGTCCAAGAAACCCAGAGAGTCCCAAATAGGATAAACCCAAGACGAAACACCCCAAGACACATATTAATCAAATTAACAAAGATCAAACACAAAGAACAAATATTAAAAGCAGCAAGGGAAAAACAACAAATAACACACAAGGGAATTCCCATAAGGATAACAGCTGATCTTTCAATAGAAACTCTCCAAGCCAGGAGGGAATGGCAAGACATACTTAAAGTGATGAAAGAAAAGAACCTACAGCCCAGATTATTGTACCCAGCAAGGATCTCATTCAAATATGAAGGAGAAATCAAAACCTTTACAGACAAGCAAAAGCTGAGAGAATTCAGCACCACCAAACCAGCTCTCCAACAAATACTAAAGGACATTCTCTAGACAGGAAACACAAAAAGGGTATATAAATTCGAACCCAAAACAATAAAGTAAATGGCAACAGGATCATACGTATCAATAATTACCTTAAATGTTAATGGGTTGAATGCCCCAACCAAAAGACAGAGACTGGCCGAATGGATACAAAAACAAGACCCTTACATATGTTGTCTACAAGAGATGCACCTCAAAACAGGGGACACATTCAGACTGAAAGTGAAGGGCTGGAAAAAGATTTTCCATGCAAATAGGGACCAAAAGAAAGCAGGAGTAGCAATACTCATATCAGATAAAATAGACTTTAAAACAAAGGATGTGAAAAGAGACAAAGAAGGTCACTACATAATGATCAAAGGATCAATCCAAGAAGAAGATATAACAATTATAAATATATATGCACCCAACATAGGAGCACCACAATATGTAAGACAAATACTAACAAGTATGAAAGGAGAAATCAACAATAACACAATAATAGTGGGAGACTTTAACACCCCACTCACACCAATGGATAGATCAACTAAACAGAAAATTAACAAGGAAACACAAACTTTAAACGATACAATAGACCAGTTAGACCTAATTGATATCTATAGGACATTTCATCCCAAAACAATGAATTTCACCTTTTTCTCAAGCGCACATGGAACCTTCTCCAGGATAGACCACATCCTGGGCCATAAATCTAGCCTTGGTAAATTCAGAAAAATTGAAATCATTCCAAGCATCTTTTCTGACCACAATGCAGTAAGATTAGATCTCAATAACAGGAGAAAAACTATTAAAAATTCCAACATATGGAGGCTGAACAACATGCTCCTGAATAACCAACAAATCACAGAAGAAATCAAAAAAGAAATCAAAATCTGCATACAAATGAATGAAAGTGAAAACACAACAACCCAAAACCTATGGGACACTGTAAAAGCAGTCCTAAGGGGAAAGTTCATAGCAATACAGGCATACCTCAAGAAACAAGAAAAAAGCCAAATAAATAACCTAACTCTACACCTAAAGCAACTGGAAAAGGAAGAAATGAAGCACCCCAAGGTTAGTAGAAGGAAATAAATCTTAAAAATTAGGGTAGAAATAAATGCAAAAGAAAAGAGACCATAGCAAAAATCAACAAAGCCAAAAGCTGGTTCTTTGAAAGGGTAAATAAAATTGACAAACCCTTAGCCAGACTCATCAAGAAACAAAGGGAGAAAAATCACATCAATAAAATTAGAAATGAAAATGGAGAGATCACAACAGACAAAACAGAAATACAAAGGATCATAAGAGACTACTATCAGCAATTATATGGCAATAAAATGGACAATATGGAAGAAATGGACAAATTCTTAGAAAAGTACAACTTTCCAAAACTGGATCAGGAAGAAATAGAAAATCTTAACAGACCTATCACAAGCACGGAAATTGAAACTGTAATCAGAAATCTTCCAGCAAACAAAAACCCAGGTCCAGACGGCTTCACAGTTGAATTCTACCAAAAATTTAGAAAAGAGCTAACACCTATCCTACTCAAACTGTTCCAGAAAATTGCAGAAGAAGGCAAACTTCCAAACTCATTCTATGAGGCCACCATCACCCTAATACCAAAACCTGACAAAGATGCCACAAAAAAAGAAAACTACAGGCCAGTATCACTGATGAACATAGATGCAAAAATCCTTAACAAAATTCTAGCAATCAGAATCCAACAACACATTAAAAAGATCATACACCATGACCAAGTGGGCTTTATCCCAGGAATGCAAGGATTCTTCAATATCTGCAAATCAATCAACGTAATACACCACATTAACAAATTGAAAAATAAAAACCATATGATTATCTCAATAGATGCAGAGAAAGCCTTTGACAAAGTTCAACATCCATTTATGATAAAAACTCTCCAGAAAGCAGGAATAGAAGGAACATACCTCAACATAATAAAAGCTATATATGACAAACCCACAGCAAACATTATCCTCAATGGTGAAAAATTTAAAGCATTTCCTCTAAAGTCAGGAACAAGACAAGAATGCCCACTTTCACCATTACTATTCAACATAGTTTTCGAAGTTTTGGCTACAGCAATCAGAGCAGAAAAAGAAATAAAAGGAATCCAAATTGGAAAAGAAGAAGTAAAACTCTCACTGTTTGCAGATGACATGATCCTCTACGTAGAAAACCCTAAAGACTCCACCAGAAAATTACTAGAACTAATCAATGAATATAGTAAAGTTTCAGAATATAAAATCAACACACAGAAATCCCTTGCATTCCTGTACACTAATAATAAGAAAATAGAGAAATTAAGGAAACAATTCCATTCACCATTGCAATGAAAAGAATAAAATACTTAGGAATATATCTTCCTAAAGAAACTAAAGACCTATATACAGAAAACTATAAAACACTGGTGAAAGAAATCAAAGAGGACACTAATAGATGGAGAAATATACCATGTTCATGGATTGGTAGAATCAATATAGTGAAAATGAGTGTACTACCCAAAGCAATTTATAGATTCAATGCAATCCCCATCAAGCTACCAATGGTATTCTTCACAGAGCTAGAACAAATAATTTCTCAATTTATATGGAAATACAAAAAAAACTCGAATAGCCAAAGCTATCTTGAGAAAGAAGAACGGAACTGGAGGAATCAACCTGCCTGACTTCAGGCTCTACTACAAAGCCACAGTCATCAAGACAGTATGGTACTGGCACAAAGACAGAAATATAGATCAATGGAACAAAATAGAAAGCCCAGAGATAAATCCACACACATATGGACACCTTATCTTTGACAAAGGAGGCAAGAATATACAATGGATTAAAGACAATGTCTTTAACAAGTGGTGCTGGGAAAACTGGTCAAACACTTGTAAAAGAATGAAACTAGAACACTTTCTAATACCATAGCACAAAAATAAACTCAAAATGGATTAAAGAGCTAAATGTAAGACCAGAAACCATAAAACTCCTAGAGGAAAACAGGCAAAACACTCTCTGACATTCATCACAGCAGGATCCTCTATGACCCACCTCCCAGAATATTGGAAATAAAATCAAAAATAAATAAATGGGGTCTAATTAAAGTTAAAAAGCTTCTGCACAACAAAGGAAACTATAAGCAAGGTGAAAAGACAGCCTTCAGAATGGGAGAAAATAATAGCAAATGAAGCCACAGACAAACAACTAATCTCAAAAATATACAAGCAACTCCTACAGCTCAGTTCCAGAAAAATAAATGACCCAATCAAAAAATGGGCCAAAGAACTAAATAGACATTTCTCCAAAGAAGACATACAGATGGCTAACAAACACATGAAAAGATGCTCAACATCACTCATTATCAGAGAAATGCAAATCAAAACCACTATGAGGTACCATTTCACACCAGTCAGAATGGCTGCGATCCAAAAGTCCACAAGCAATAAATGCTGGAGAGGGTGTGGAGAAAAGGGCACACTCTTACACTGTTGGTGGGAATGCAAACTAGTACAGCCACTTTGGAGAACAGTATGGAGATGCCTCAAAAAACTGGTAATAGAACTGCCTTATGATCCAGCAGTCCCACTGCTGGGCATACACACTGAGAAAACCAGAAGTGAAAGAGACACATGTACCCCAATGTTCATAGCAGCACTGTTTACAATAGCCAGGACTTGGAAGCAACCTAGATGTCCATCCACAGATGAGTGGATAAGAAAGCTGTGGTACATATACACCATGGAGTATTACTCAGCCATTAAAAAGAATGCATTTGAATCAGTTCTAATCAGGCGGATGGAACTGAAGCCTATTATACAGAGTGAAGTAAGCCAGAAACAAAAACACCAATACAGTATACTAACGCATA
The DNA here is from genome assembly GCA_935064755.1 of Tragelaphus eurycerus. Lineage (NCBI taxonomy): Eukaryota > Metazoa > Chordata > Mammalia > Artiodactyla > Bovidae > Tragelaphus > Tragelaphus eurycerus. The sequence goes on along the minus strand of CAKXYN010000111.1, from coordinate 4,617,707 downwards.
TATATGGAATTTAGAAAGATGGTAACAATAACCCTGTTTATGAGACAGCAAAAGAGACACTGATGTATAGAACAGACTTTTGGATTCTGGGAACGGGAGAGGGTGGGATGATTTGGGAAAATAGCATTGAAATATGTGTAATATCATATCTGAAATGAGTCGCCAGTCCAGGTACGATGCCTGATAACGGATACCTGGGACTGGTGCACTGGGACGACCCAGGGGGATGATATGGGGAGGGAGGAGGGAGGAGGGTTCAGGATGTGGAAACACATGTATACTTGTGGCGGATCCATCTTGATGTATGGCAAAAGCAATACAATATTGTAAAGTTAAGCAAAATAAAATTTAATTAAAAAAAAAAAAAAAACCCACAGTAGATAACTTACTCTGTCTCTGAATTTAGGAGAAACAGTTAAGTAAAACAAAACAGTTAAGGGACTACTCCGAAGTAAAATAACAAGAGAAAGCCCTTGAAAGAACAAATAATGAAACAAATCTCAACAGTTTATTAGACTGAGTTCAAATAGGAGGTAATAAAAATGCTAAAGGTATTAAGAAAGATTATCGATAGAAATGCAGATCACAGTAAAAAGAAACTAGAAAATATAAAGATGCAGAAGGCAATTCAATTGCTGAGATAAAAACCAATTTAGAAGCAATGAGGAGCAGATGAAATGACACAGAAGTGGGAGAGCAGCCAAAATGGCAGAATAAAAAGACCCTTAGCTTACCTCCTTGCAGGAGCACACGAAAGTCACAGCATATGCAGAACAACCACTGATGAAAGAGACTGGAACATTCCAGAAAAGATTTACATCTAAATATATAAAGAAGGAACCGCAATGAGTTGGGTCGGAGGAGCAGAATCTCTATATAGTTGACTCCCAAACCACCCAGGTGAGGAGCCAACAAACAAGAATAATCAAATTGTAGAGGTTTCTCCCATAGGAGGAGAGTTCTGAGCCCTACACCAGGCTCCCCAACCTGGGTTCCAGTACCAAGAAGACAAGCCCCCAGAGCATTTACCTTTGAAGGTCAACGGGGCTTAATTGGGGAAGCCCCACAGGACTGAGGGGAATAGAGACTCACTCTTAAAGGACACACCCAAAATCTCATGTGCACCGGGACCCAGCACAAAAGCAGTACTTTGATAGGCGCTTGGGCCAGACCTAACTGCTGGTCTTAGAGAGAAGAGGTGGGAGACAAAGCTCCAACCATCCAAAGGCTGCATGAAGATTTCCTGAACCCACTCCTTCCTCTGGACACACCCCTAGACACAGTCCAGCTCACTCGAGGGCCAAGTCTCAGTCCTGCCCAGAAGTGGGCAGGCGCCCCCACACAGGAGGCCTGCACAAGTCCCTAGACCACCTCACTGACAACAGGGCAGACACCAGACACAAAACAACTATGATCCCTACAGCCTGTGGGCCCAGTCCACCAACACAGACCAGACCCCATCCTGGGCCACCTGGGCCCTGGGCCTGCCCACTAGCAAGTCAGCACACCTCTCAAGACACCCGGGACCCCATGTCCAACTGCATCAGAAACCAGAATCCCTGCACCAGTGAGCTCTGGAACCCCTGAGGCCTGCAGCCAGACTCCAGAAACCAGCTCTGTTGCCAGTTGACTGGCACTAATCCCAGGATCTGGCTTCACCTGCCAGTGGGTGGGCAACAGCCCCAGAGTCTTCAGGATGCTGACTCCATCCACTAGTGAGTCAGCACTAGTCCTAGGGCCCCCTAGGGTTCTGCACCCACTACCTTATAACCAAATCCCACCAAAGAGCAACCAGCAGCATCCACACAGGCAGGGCCTCGAAACCAATCAGACCAGGGACCAACCAAACCTACCACACACTGCCCACGTAGTCAGTCTGCCACAACAGAAGGCCTCATGCAGCCCTCTTAAGGGAAACCCTAGAGCATATAGCTTGGGTGATGAGCGGGGAGTGCACTGTTAGATCTATCGGATGTCTCCTACAGAAAGCCGCTTCTCCAAGATGGAGAAACGTACAGCCTATCATATACATAAAAATACAAATACAACTCAGACAAAATGAGGCAGCAGAAGAATATGTTCCAGACGAAGGACTAAATAAGGAGACGGAAAAATAAGATATAAATAATATGCTACTCAACAACCAATGGTTCACTGACAAAATTAAAAGGAAATAAAAAAATACCTACAGACAAATGAAAACAAAAACACACTGATCTAACCATACGGGACAAAGCAAAAGCTAGTTCTAAGAGGGAAGTTTATGATGATATAAATTTACCTCAGGAAACAAGATAAACCTCAAATAACCTAACTTTACTTCTAAAGCAACTAGAAAAATAAGAATCAACAGAACCTAAATTCAATTAAACGAAAGACACCATATAGATCAGAACACAAATCTATGAAATAGAGTCAAAAAAATTATGGAAAAGATTAATGAAACTAAAAGCTGATACTTTGAAGACATAAATAAAACTGATAAATCTTTATCCAGACTCATGAAGAAAAAAAAATGGAGAGGGCAAAATTTAATAAAATCAGAAATGAAAAATGTTACAACTGACAACACAGAAATACAAAGGATCAAAACAGACTTCTACAAGCAACTATATGCTAATAAAACGGACAACCTAGAAGAAACGGAAAAATTCTTAGCAAGGCATGGTATCCCAAAGTTGAACCAGGAAGAAATAGAAAATATGAACAGACCAAGTATGGAAACTGAACTAGTAATTTTTTAAACTCCCAACAAACAAAAATCAAGGACTAGATAGCTTCACAAGTATATTCTGCCAAACATTTAGAGAATAATGTCTACCCATCTAAAACTATTTCAAAAAGTTGCAAAGGAATGAACACTTTTGAACTCATTCTATGAAGCCACCAACACCTTGATACCAAAACCACACCATGATACCACAGAAAAAGTACATTACAGACCAATATCAGGGATGAACACAGATGCAAAGTTTCTCAACAGAATCCTGCCAAACTGAATCCACCAATACATTAAAAGGATCGTCCATGATAATCAAGTGGGATTTATGCCAAGAATGCAAGGACTTTTCAGTATCTATAAATCAATGTGATACACCATATTAACAAATAGAAGAATAAAAACCATATGATCATCTCAATAAGTGCAGAAATGCTTCTGACAAAATTCAACATCCATTTATAATAATAAAAAAAAATTCAGAAAATGGGCATAGAGGGAACCTACCTCAAAATAATAAAGGCCACATATGACAAACCCACAGCTAACATCATACTTAACGGTGAAAAACTGAAAGCATTCCTTGTAAGATCAGGAACAAAACAAGGAGGCCCACTCATACCACTTTTATTCAACACAGTTTTAGAAAACTTAGCCACAGCAATCAGAGGGGGAAAAAAAGATATAAAAGGAGTCTATTAAAAAGAAGTAAATCCGTTGCTTTTTGCAATGACATGATAGTATACATAGAAAATCCTAGAGTCAAAAACAGAAAACTACTGGCACTCATGAGTGAATTCAGTAAATTTATAGGGCTCAAAATTAACATACAGAAATCTGTTGCATTTCTATTTACTAACAATAAATAAAATATCAAAAAGAGAAATTAAGGAAGCAACCCCATTTACCCATGCAGCAAAAAGAATAAAATATCTAGGAATAAGCCTTCCTAAGGAGGCAAAAGACCTGTACTATAAGACACTGATAAAAGAAAATTGAAAATCACAGAGATGGAAATATATACCATGTTCTTGGACTGGAAGACTCGGTATTGCTAAATTGATAATACTACCTAAGGCAGTCTATACAGATTCAATCCCTATCAAATTACCAATGGCATCTTTCACAGAACTGGAACAAAGGAATTTTAAATTTGTACAGAAACACAAAAGACTCCAAATAGCCAAAGCAATCTTGAGAAAGAAGAACAGAGCTGCAGGAATCATGCTCCCTGACTTCAGACTGTATTACATATATATAGTAATCAAAACAGTGTGGTACTGACACAAAAAACTACAGGATAGAAAACCCAGAGAGAAACCCATGCACTCAGGTCAATTAAAATATGACAGAGGAGGTAAGAATACACAATGAAGAAAAAGTCTCTTCAACAGATGTTGGGAAAGCTAGACAACTACATGCAAACCAATGAAATTAGAACACTCTCTCACACCATACACAAAAATAAACTCAAAATGCTTTAGAGATCTAAATATAAGACACGACACCATAAAACTACTAGAAGAGAACATAACCAAAACATTTGACATGAAACATATTAATGTTTTCTTAGGTCACTCTCCTAAGTCAAAAAAAGTAAAAGCAAAAGTAAACAAATGGGACCTAATTAAACTTAAAAGCTTTTGCACAGCAAAGAAAACCATCAACAAAACTGAAAGACAACCTACAGAATGGGAGAAAATATTTGAAAACTGATAAGGGACTAATATACAAAATATATAAACATTTCATACAACTCAATATCAAATAAATGAAAAAACTTTTCAAAAAATAGAAGATCTCAATAGACATTTCTATAGAAGACTCAAAGAAAGGCCATCATTAAAAAGTCAACAAATAACAAATGCTAGAGATGGTGTGGAGAAAAGAGAACCCTCCCTCTTATACTGTTTGTGGGAGTGTGAACTGGTGCAGCCACAACGGAGAACAGTATGGAGTTTCCTTAATCAACAGGGTTACCAAATGACCCAGCAATCACAATCCTGGGCGTATATCCAGAAAACATGAAATCTCTAGCTTGGAAAGAAACATGCACCTCTATGTTCATAACATTATTTACAATAGCCAAGACATGGAAGCAGCCCCATGTGCCCATCAAGAGAGAACTGGCCTAAGAAGGTTTGGTACACACACACCCACACACACAATAGATTTTTACTCAGCCATAAAAAGAAGGAAATATTGCCATTTGCAGCAACACAGCTGGACCTAGAGAATATTATACTTAGTGAAGTCAGAGAAAGACAAATATTATATGATCATTTTTATGTGGAACCTAAAATATGAATCTATATAGAAAATAGACACAGACTTACATACACAGACAAATTTATGGTTACCAAAGAAGAAAAAAAGAAGAATAACATAGAAGTAGTGGGATTAACATATAAAACTACCATACATAAAATAGATACACAACAAGGATTTACTTGTATAGCACAGGGAACTATACTTAATATTTTGTAATAACATACAGTGTAAAATATTATTTATATAAAAAATAACATATATATAACTGAATCACTTTGAGGTATACCTGAAACTGATACCATATTATGTCAACTATATTTCAATAAAAATTTAAATTTAAAACATAAATAAAATACATTTTTTTAAAGAGTTAAAGATATAAGGAGGGGACACTGGGGTCACATAACCACCATGGTCTATTGATTGATCAATCAGTAATTAATGGTTCTTATGAACTCGGAAAATATTTTGGTCTCCAGAGAGGAAGAATGCATTCCGAGGAGAAAGACTGAAAAATCCATTGCCTTCTCTCAACAATTAATAGAACAACTAGGCAGAGTATCAACAAGGATACAGAATAATATAAGACAAAAATACCAAAAAAATATGGTATTTTTATTATTTCTGTCTAACAGAAAATAATAGACACTCCACCCCAAAATGGCAGAAACACATTCTTTCCAAATGCCCATGGAACTCTGTCCAAAAGAGTCATCGTGGACCATGAAACACACCACAAATTTATAAGAATCTCTATCAGTCAGAGCATATTTTCCAACCACAATGAATCAAACCAGAAATCAGTAACGGAAGGGTAACAGGTAAAACTCCAAACGACACTTCTAAATGTGTAAAAGTCTTAAAAGGAATTTTAAAGTTTGCTAAATTGAATGAAAATGAAAATACAATAGGTCAAAATAAGTTGAACACAGTTAAAAGTAGTGCTGAGAGGGAAACGTATAGCACTAAATGAAAACATTAAAAAGGCGATGTCTCAAAGCAATACTCTAGCTCTCACACCAAGAATCTAGAAAAAGTAGAGCAATACAAACCCAAAGCAAGCAGACAGAAGGAAATAATAAAGATAAGAGCAGAAACCCTGCAGAGCCCCTTGGGAGATCATGTGATCAGGATGCCAGGGTTTGGAGTGATGTAGGTGCCAACCAAGAAATACTAAATACATTGTCGGCAACCATCAGACATTGAGACAACGCAAGGAAGCATTCCCCTACAGGTTTCCAAGGATCATGGCCCTGAAGACATCTTGATTTCAGACTCCTAGCCTCCAGACCTGTGAGAATAAATTTCTGTGGTTTTGAGCCACCCAGAAGGTGACACTTTGTTCCAGCAGCTTTATAAAACTAACTCAGCTTCCAATTAGGGAGGGGGAAAACGAATAACAGAAAATTTGATTAATTCAACAGAATACAGGCACTATTCCTAATAGAAAAAAAAGTTTTTACATAATGCAGAATAACATAGCAGAAATAAATTCAAATACACGAGTAATTCAAAAAGTATGTACATATGAAATTCATTTATTAGAATACAAAATGCTGAATGGTTTTACAAATCTGATTCATCTATGCAGTTTTCAAATGACATTTCTAGGACAGGGCAAAATGATAGGAATGTAGAAAGAACACAGAAAATGAAAGATATACCAGACACCACCTAAAAAGAGAAGAAGCAGGTGTACCAATATTAATATCAGAGATAAAAAGGAGCAATTCATGCATGCAATGCACCAGAAAGAAATAACTGCAATATTCCTAAACAACAATCATCTGCAAAAATGTCAAGGGAAAGCTGACTATAAGGACAATTGGAAAAACCCAGAGAGGGAGATATTCTCTTGTAAAAGAAGTGATTGGAGAACAGGTGAGAAAAACACCAGTAGGGAGACAGAAAATGTGAACAATTTAACCAGCAAGATAAATCCAAAAATACGTCCAAAACCCTGCTCCCAACAAAGAGAATTCACATTCTTTTTTCTTTTTTTATCACATAGGACAATTTATAAAATTAACCGGGTACTAGATTTCCAAGAAGTCCCCACATATTTCAAAGAACCATGGTCACACAGACAATCATTTCTTGACCAAAATACAATACTGTTCATCTCTGAATTCAACTTTGTTCTAAGAGAAATAAAAATTAAACTACAATAAACAGCATCTCTTGCCTATATGCAAACACAAGTGAAGTGTAACATAAGGTATTGTTTAGGATGTAAGGAAACATGGACTCCTGGCCAAGGTGGGAGTCTTAATTGTCATAATTTGGCAATATCCATCAAAAGTTAAAATACACATTTCCTTCTTGCCCACCAATCCATTCCTGGAATTTTTTATATAGATACACTTACACATGTGCAAAGAGAAGAGGGTACAAGGACTTTCATTATAGTATTGATTGGTATAGCAAAAGATACAAAAACTTTAATGTCCATCAATGTGGGAAGGATTAAACTGTTGTCTTCTCAGGTAACTGAACAGTAACAAGAATGAGACAGTGCCATGTTTATGATATTGAAGAACTCTAAAATGTTTAAGGTGTGGAACAATGTATATAGCCATGATCATTTATCTTTTATAAGGAAAAGGGTCTTTATTTTCATTCTAGAAAAATACCATGCTAACAGCATCTGCTAGCAGTGGTTGCTTCTGTAAGCACTGGGAGACAGCAAAGACTTATTTTAACTAAAAGAAATGATCTGCATTTTACCATGTTCTATGAATTACTATTCAAATAATAAACAGGCAAAAAGCCTCTAGTCACTTTATTCGTTCATTTAAAATACAGCATCTAAATAAAATGAACTCTCTAGTGAGAAGCCTAATAAACTGCAGATATTCCAAATTCTTTTGCACATTCCCTTTAAATTCCTCTAATGATGAACTACGGTCTAACATGTCTGTGCAGTTAAACCAGCAAACACGTTCAACAAGGTTTTCAAGAGGTTCATTACCTGACTGGTACACGTGAAAGCGCTCACTCAAAAACTACAGGCCAAAAGCAGTGCAAACAAATGAAAGACTACTTCCTTTCATGGCAAACCAGCTTAACAAATCCTGGCTACCTTCTGATCTCTCTTCCCTCCCTACTCCCAAAGGACGCACCAGGGAAATTCCAGCCCTTCCTCAAGGCAGGTGCTATTCTTGGTTCCTGGGTTGGTCCCACCCATACCCCTCCAACTCCCTCCAACTCCAGCAGCACATCCCCAGTCACATGACTTACTCCATGGATTTGCTGAGACCCCCTTACCCTTATGCTTTCCCCATCACTCATCACTACCTAACATGCGTATTTGTTTACTTCCCATGCGAGAAGGTGAGCCCTTTCTAGCATTGAGGGCAAGGTTTCCTGCTAGTCACCAGTCCCGAAAAGTATACAGTAGGCACTAAATAAATGTATGTGATATAAATTAAATTTGCAGGAAATCTATAGCATAGTTTTCTTCATCTGTTTTTGAAGGCTGCAGCTTTTTTTAGTCTTTTAACCTAGACAGTGTTCAAAGAGAGGGCAAATGGAGAGAAGTTCTCTCTGGAGAAAGAACAGACTCACAAAGGGAAAAAGAACTTATAACCTTGGTGACAGATTTTGTTTAAATTCACCAAGCTAATATGTTACAGGTTCAGAATCATTTCTTTTCCTGGCCATCCAACTGTAAAAGTTAGGGAAAATCTTTTCAAACAGTATGAGGAATAAAACCCCAATGCTACACAAGTATTCTAAAAGCAAAGATAACTTCGATGAAGTTATTTATCTGGGAGGGACTTCAGAAGCAAGTGTATGAGATCTAATGAAGTCCCTGAAGATCAAGCATCCAGCTGCCTGTCCCCTGGCAGGACACCCTGGACTCCCATCAAATTCAGCTCTCCAGTGGACTTCTCACATTTACGTTCCCCCAGCTTCATTCACCAGGGAAATGGTGCTAACCTGTGTCAGAGAATCATGAGGACAGAAAGTAGTCTCTCCACTCTGCCATTTCCAGACTGCTCTGTTTTGAAGGCATCACCCCCTTTTTGGTTAAGGGAGCCCCACATCCTGAGTGCTAGTGAACGACAGGGAAGCCTGGTGTGCTGCAGTCCACAGAGCCGCAAAGAGTCAGACACAACTTAGTGACTAAACAACAACCACATCCTGGGAAGTACTGTCACCAGCTCACCTATGGCTCTAGTCTTCCAGTGCTAACCCACAGAGAGAAGATGGTGTCAGCTATGTGGCACCAAGACAAATGCTCCATTGTTCCCAGCCCTTCTCACTGCATCCTTGTAACCCACAAAATATAGAATGACCTGTTCAAATCCTGCCATATCCTCTGGTTCTCTGAGGGCAGGTTATATATACATTTGTGAATTAGTGTACAGCCCAGTATCAGCCCAACAAACAGTTTCTGGAATCCAATTCCAATAAAGAAAATAACTGTCTGCTCTAAAAAGTAGTACACATACATATGTACACACATTATCATCGTTTAGTTGCTAAGTCATATCTACATCTTTTGCAACCCCACAGACTGCAGCCTGCCAGGCTCCTCTGTCCATGAGGTTTCCCAGGCAAGAATACTGGAGTGGCTGTCATGCCCCACTCCAGAGGATCTTCCCAACCCTTTGATCGAACCTGCATCTACTGCATTGGCAGGCAGATTCTTTTTCACTGAGCCACCAGGGAAGACCATATACACACATGTGCAAACATATAAAAAAAGGTGGGAGCCTAGAGCACTCCCCACCCATGGGCTTTTCCAATCTTTAGCCAGCAAGTTCTTCTTACAGTCTAATCTAATTACTCCTTGAATCAACATAAGACTTATTTCTCCCATTCTCACTGGAAAAGAAGAGTTCATAAACATTGCCCATCTTATATATCTTCCAACACTTAAGGGCCCCTCTCTGCCTTCTCTTCTCTGAAACAAATGAACCCTTCTGTAAGTCCATGGCAATCAGCCAATTTATTTCATGGTCCCCTCAATCTTGAAAACCTGCAAGCTTGAATCGGACATAAAGACAGCTATATGGCCACAGTACTGCTCCTTCAATATTTAAATATGTGCGATTATTATACCTCTTGCCTTGTTATATTTTAACCAGAGCCAGGGATAACAAAACAAGTGTTTTTTGAGCATCTGTCGCTGCTGACCCTGGGTTACCTCGGCAGTGCATGCTTATAGCACTTACCAAGATTATTAAGTGCTCTGGTAACATTATTACAAGAGGGGGCAGGACCAGTGTCAGCCTAATGAGGCGGCAGATGATATCTGATGGTCTCCATCTGAAAATCAGCAGAGGCCAGCCTGTGCACTAATCAAGTCACCGAAGGCCCTTCACCCGGGACAAGAGCAGCCTTTGTCTCCACCTGAGAGCAAAATGAACCACCTCCTTTCTAGTGCTAATAAGTTTAATGGAGACGGTTATGTTCCATGGGAAAAGCTGGGCTCTCCTCTTCCAGGGCAAGCATCCAAAACGAGGGGCTCGAGAAGGCAAGAAACTATTCCTTCATGAGCCGCAACCTGAACCCACAGGCACTTTCACGGTACTTGACATGGAATAGGAGCTCCATGCATGTTTCATTACCCATGGTTCTGAACTTCCTGGTAGCCTACGCAAAGACAGGAAAAAGGAGGACTTCCCTGGTGGTCCAGGGGTTAAGAATTTGCCTGCCAATGCAGGGGACACAGATTCGATCCCTGGTCTGGGAAGATCCCTCATGTCACAGGACAACTAAGCCTGTGTGCCATAACTACTGAAGCCTACACACTCTAGGGCCCACAAGCCGCAACTACCAAAACTCCCACTCCTAGAGCCAGTGATCTGTAGAGAACCCACTGCAAGGAGACCTCCATGTACCGCAACTAGAGAGCAGGCCCACTAGCCACAACTAGAGAAAAGTCCAAGTGTAGCAACAAAGACCCAGTATAGCCAAAATTAAATAAATAAGAATTTAAAATAAAAAATCAAATATCCAGTAAAAAGAAAAAGTGGAGAAGGGTGTAGGGGTGATAACCCTCTGTGCAGTCAAAAATTTGCATGTAACTTAGGGTTGGTCCTGTGTCTGCGATTCCACAGCCAGATTTAACCAACTGTGGACTTAACCAACAAGAGATCATGTAGTATTGTTACTTACTACTGAAAAAAATTCCCCTACAAGTGGAGCCATGCAACTCAAACCTAGCTTGTTCAAGGGTCAACTCTATACTTGTTTCCAAAGTTTTCTTGTGTGAATAAGACAGAATACTAACCCCGTCAGAGGATACAGCTTGTTTTGGAGAATGTTGAGCACATGCTTCTGAGTTCTTTAAAGTCCTCTGCTTTCAAACCCATGCAAAGCAGAGGCCAGCAAGAGGCCAGTGCCCTCTACGTTCTTTGCTGGGTGGAGATGAGACCTGGGACCCTTTGCTGTGGTGCTTGCACCTGCACAAACATGTTCTCCAGCAGCAAAATACAGAGAAACTGCAAGAGACTAAAAATAACTGTGTGCATGGGTAGTTGGGGCGAACTGTGGACGAGATACAAAACTGCCACTTCTGAGGAGCCAGGAGCAAAAGCAGAGTACTGGCACACAGTACTCTGTGTGGCCCCCTGCACACACCACCATCAAAGGGGCGGGCAGACAGCCTGTGCCAACCCCCTGACCTGACCCCTGGGCACACTCCCCACCTCACCCCTTGGAAGGAATCAGCTCAGCCCTCCGGGGGAGTGAGCAGGCAAGGGAACCTGTTGATTGTTCTCCTTCCCCTCTGCTGCAGCAGGGGCCCCATAAGCCTGAGCCTGAATTTCCTGCCTGGCTTCTGATCAATTTCTATTGATCGAGGAAGCCAAGAATCCTGGTTGGTAACAGAAAGATCTGTTGGTTGCACAAATACGTGTAAGAACATATTTGAACCCCACCCATATCTGCTTATGGAGCAACAATCAAGGTCAGACAGCAGCTGTTTCTGTACATCTTTAACAGCCAGCAGGAACATACTATGGGCTCTCAGGCATTTGCGTTGCTGGCTGGGCCAGAACAAGAGACCCCACGTTCCCAATGACAGATCATGCCCACAGTGGTCAATCTGATTTAGAAATGTATCCATGGTTTCTCACCAAGTGGTCCAATTGCACTTGCTAATGAGATACAACCAATTCTAGACTTTTTTTTTTTCTCTTTAGGTACATAGTCACCAAAGACAAGACAGAGTCCATATATTTGAACAGGAATGCAGAGAGTAGGAAAAATAAAATAATTTGGGTTTAAAAAAATAATTTCATTGAGTAGCATCATCATACATACTCTCTCAACACAGAAGGAAAGAAGTCACACTGTATTGTCCCAGCTTCTAAGAAAGATAAATAGAAACTGTGAGAAAGCAGTAAGCTACCAAACTTCGAAATTTAATGAGCGTTTAAGAGGGAAAAGCCTGAAAACTCCTCCTGTCAGCCAGGTGGAGGTGAAACAAATAATAATCTCACATGCTATTAGAGATAACATCATTGATATGTTGTGTCAAATTGCTCTCATATCAAAATCCAAACTATCTATTCCTTTCATCCAGCAGTTCCATTCCCAAGACTCTATTACAATGAAAATATATAATATTTCTCTATTTCTTTATAAAGTGCAAAGAAGTACATATAAGAACATATTTGTAGCCTGTATAAATATTGTTTATAAAAAGAAAAACAGAAACAGGTAAATTTCTATTAATAGAAATATAGCACAGTTTGTTCAAAGAACCAAGACTCTTTCATTCTTGGCATGCACAAATACTTACTGAACATCTGTCATGCTGATGGGATTCTAGGCAGTTTGTTACCTCACAAAAAATATACCAAAAAATCTCTGGTCTTGTTGAGATTATATTCTAGACACAATGGTTTCAAATACATTCTACACATTCTTGAAGTATATGCTATGTTAAGTCACTTCAGTCGTGTCCGACTCTGTGCGACTCCATAGACGGCAGCCCACCAGGCTCCCCCGTCCCTGGGATTCTCCAGGCAAGAACACTGGAGTTGTATGACATTTCTGTAATACAGGTAATGCCAGATGTGCTCTTGAATGAAACCTTTGTAAAGCTCTGAAGCCCCTGTGAGTCCCTTCCATGCAAATAGGAAGCCACTGGAGCAGGTTTAAAATAAAAAAATTAACACCAGCTTGAACTTTAGAACACACTTAACTGGCTTTCAGTCTTGGCTTTGATGTATACACTAACTGTACAATCTCAATTTATTTAACATCTACATTCCAGACTCACAGAATTACCACAAGAGTTTAGACAAAAAAAAAAAAAAACTGTCTAAAAACTCTTTAGAGCTGCCTGGAAAAAAAGTAGATACTCAATAAATTTCTTTTTCCTGTCCTTTCTTTTCAAACTGTCTCGAGATTCAAAACTCTTAACCACTCAGTGTCTTTCTCCACTAATTGATTATCCAACTTAAAAGAAAATGCATTCTTTAAAAACATTCAAATAATATTTATGTTGCTGAATCAAAGAATTTTTAATTTCCTTGCTCTCTTTCCTGTCTCAGTTCATACATCACAGGAGAAAAAAAAAAAAAAACCTTTTTTTCCTTCAGCAACTCTATCTTTATACTTCTTAGCACTATTCCTTCTTCATAAAGGAAGCTGGTTTAAAAATATTTTTTAATTAAGCAGATATCTATTAACTTATTCTCACCTGTATTCTGATAATCACTTTTGTTTCCAAAAAATAATCCTTTTCTCATAAAGCCTACAGGTTAGCAAGGGCAAAACAAAAAAAAAAAATTTTTTTTTTTTTTTTTTTTTTTACAGAATTTGAAAAACCACAGGCATGCTGAAGTCCTAAACTGACCACAGCATCCTCACCATTTGCTTTCTATTGGATGTTTTCCCTTAATTTACACACTCCATTTAATGCCTGAGAGTGTGAGCACAATAAAATCTTTCAATAGAGTATCTATTAAATAGTTTCAATCATGAAAATAAAGTCCAGTGGCATAAAATAAGCTGTCTTGTGGAGCCCCTGCCATCTGGGAAAGTGATGCTCTAGCAGGTAATCTGCTAGAAGGCTAATGAAGACCCAGGTTCTCAGGTGCTGGAGTTGGCCTCCAGTTGCCAGGCTCTACCAAAGTAATTTTTTCATATAGTCCAGGGCACAAGTAGCTGATTAAATACCGAAAACACTTCTCGAAACTTACTATCTTATCTTTATATCATGTTTCATCAGATGCTTTCAGGAACTTCGCACCAAGAAAAAAAAAATACTGTAAAAATAATTCTCTGTTTTATATGCCTATGAGAACTGTGCAGTCAATATATTTTTCTTTTTGCTTTGCTTACCGAGAAGTTCAAACCAGATATAAATCTTAGTAACCCATTTATTCATTCATCTATTCAGTAAACATACATGGAGCCCCTATTACATGTCAAGGACCATGCAAAGTCCTGATGATTCAGAGCTCAAGGGTACAGTCAGCTTTTCAGAAAGCCATGGGCAGTTACTGAATTAAGAAGGGACCATTTCTGTGACTGAGATATACATAGGATAATCTGAGAGCTCATAGAAATAGCATTTAATCCAGCCTGGGGAAATGAAGGGGTGAGCAGGAATATCAAGGAAGGTGCCCCCCATAACCGAAATATTCAATAAGATATCATCTCTGGTTCTTGGCAAATAATCTCCCATTCGATTTCTGATGTTTCTAATTTTTTCTTTAAAAATAATTTTAAACCTTCATAGAAAGAGACTGGAAAAATATACATACTTACTTAATCATACATATGCATATTTAGAAATACAAATAAAAGTCACTAAACAATATCCTTTTAACCTAAAGGAACCCTCAAATTTTATAAAAACACAGCTTTGTTGCTGTTGTTCACCTGATATGACAAAGTCATGTCCACCTCCTTCCAACCACATGGACAGCAGCACCCCCGCCCGCCCCCACCCCCCACTCCCCAGGCTTCCCTGTCCTTCAGTCTCCTGAAGTTTGCTCAAACTCATGTCCATTGAGTCAGTGATGCCATCCAATCTGTCTCCCCCTTCTCCTCCTGTCTTCAATCTTTCCATAAAAGTCACCAAAAAGTATCCTTTTAACCTAAAGGAACTCTCAAAATTTATAAAATCACAGCTTACAATAGGATATTACCAAGGTCTCTAGGAAAACCAGACCTAATTAGGAGTAATCTGCTTTGAAGAGTTCATTCTTGCCATGAATATTCTCCATGATTCCAAAGTAACTTTGTTTAAAAATATGAAGGTATCTTCTTACTAAGCACATTCTCAGCCTTGCCTCTTCACTACTGTTTAGCACACCAACCCCAGAGGTATTGATCCAGTAGCTCTGGGTGGTGGATGGTGACTGACAACACAGAAGGACTCTGTACTTTCTAGATGGATTCTGGCTTACTCCCAGATTTGGCTAATGCAAAACCAGTGCATTCCTTTGCCGCCTCCTCCACCAACCTTCCCCTCTGCCACATCATTCACTGTGAGAGAATGGGGTGCCTGGCATCATTTCAAGTTCTACCATTGATTCAAATCTATCCCTAAGCAAACTGCTTTTATTTCAGAGGAACACTTTCTAGTGATCAGAACTGCAGGGGAAGTAAAACAATTTTACATTTAAGTAGTATTCCCATCCCCAAAGGAATAGTTTCTATGCCTACAAATACCTCAGAAGCAATAAAGGGTTTGGTGGGTTGGAGTCTTTTTTGTGACTTTGTAAAAATTCAGAATACCATGTAATAGATAATACTTAACAACAACAACAAATGCCATAACAAATATTTCATACGCATGACTCCCATTTAATAACAACTACCTCATAAACCTGTGGTAAAAATGACAATATCTAGCTTATGAATCCAAAGCAGCAGGGGAAGGAAGTTTCCTTTTTTCTTCTTTCTTTTTTCTCTTTTCCTCTCCCTATTTTTGCATACCACTTATCACCAGAAACACACTTGTTTATGTTTCCCCTCTTTCTTTAATACAATATATGCCCTAGAAAAGTTCACTACTATATCTCCAACTCCTGACACCAAGAAGTCACATCAGTAAATATCTGTTGAATAAATAAATGATGTTTTTCAAAATTTGTTTAGCTCATTCACATTCCATCTTTGCAGGTCAATACTAAAAACTAAGGCACAGTGAAGGTAGAAGGGATACTTCCCAACCTCTTCTTTTCCTTTACTCTAGCAAAGAACATCATCCTACAAAAAGCCAAAGCTATTAAAACAAATGTTCCAAGAAGTTCTGTTACTCCTGCGGCAGCCCATCTAGAACCTTACTGTATAGATCAACCATTGAATGTATTTTGACTTAGCAGTTTTGACACCTTTGAAACCTGCCCACTCTTCATGGTTCCCAAAAATGTTCTGAGTGTTTCTCAAAGGGAATAGAAATCAAAGAGAATGACTGGTTATGTCTTTGAAATGAAACATGGTTATACTGATTCCCTTTCCAATATCTTAAGTCAAAAGAAGTGGGGAGAGTGTAAGACCACTGATTAACAATGATACTAAAAAAAAAAAAAAAAAAAACACACACACAGTGATACTATACAGCATTCATGAACTTCTTTAAATGGACCACACAGCCCCAGAGTACCATGGGTACAAAGGCTACTTTGAACTTCAGAATCTCTGCAGCCAAAACATTCACCTTCCCAAACATGAGTCTGTAAAGGCCTTACTGAGTTTAGTTAAAGAGGAAGTAACCCAGATATGCACAGAAATCAGTGGCTGCAGGTCACTTAAATCATAGGAGACCTAGGAACCGACAAAAAGAGAATCATAAAATACAATAAATAAGCAGTAAACTGTCTGATCCAGAGTTGCTCTTGGTTCTGTCACTACAAGGGAACAGACCACAGTTTAAAAAAAAAAAGGGGGGGGGGGGTGGGGGGAGAAAGAAAGAAATTTAAGAATAAATAAATAAATAAAAGCATCAGTCCATAGAAGCCAAGGGGCTTCAAGCAGGCCATAATTCTAAACCTCAGTACTCTGGCTTGACGTTTGCTACCAAAGTGCTCTACTAAACTGCCTGCCAAGGAGCAATGAAGCAGAGCCCTAGCAATTCTTTCAACAAGCTACCGAGAGTAGAAGGCTAATTTAATGGGGCAGGGCCAAGTGCATTTAACAAACTGCACATCTGTAAGATGGAAATAAGCTGTCTTCATCTTCAGCAGTAACTCTCCCTGCTAAAGAGCTCCAAAATAGTGTTGAAGCCTTTCTCCCTCGCGGCGTGTAGCTGCCAATGAATTTGTCTCCATCAGCAGAAAAGAGGCTGGCAAAGCATAAGGCTTTGCCCAGCACCACTGGAGCCACCGGAGTCATGAATGGAGAAACTCAGCAGCATCTGATTCCTTTCCTGGAGAAAAAGACACAAGGAATCATGTCTACTTGGCCTTAACCTACACACTTTTTCCAAGTTTCTTTCCCCTTACCCCAAAGGAAATCAAATCATGCCACACGGAAGGTGAGTCCATTTCCACATCAACCTTTTGAGTGTAAGTGTAAGGAACTCACACTTACTTCCTTGAGTGTAAGTAAGCCTGGACTCCACCTGTCGCTTTTATTTGCTACACTCAGGGTGTCTCGCTAAGCCTGGAAAAGGCAGCCTACTAGTCTGATTAGTCAAGTTTTGGGGGATAAGTAAGAGCTAAAAACACTAAGAGTGGCCAAAAAGGATTGATGGTGAAAATAATTCCTTCAAAGAGAAAAGTATCTCAGAAAAATCCACAGCATTAGAGACTCCTAGAGTGACAGCACTCCTGGGTGTCATTTTAGCCTCTTCTTTGTGATTTGAAGATGAGGAAACCGAGACCAAGAGGGGAAGTGACATGCCCCAAATTACACAGTATGCGGCAGCAAAGCGGTGCATCCCAGGTCCTTTCCATACGGTTAGGCTGCCTCTTCTAGGAAATGGAATCGTGAGCCATCAGCTATGCTGCAGAAAATCAAACAAAACAGGGCAGACAAGAGTTTGAGTTATCATATCCAAAGAAGAGCCATGTCTGAAATGGAGGCCATTGGGGAGTCTCACTCGGTCTTACTCTAAACAGTTTCCTGTGAGACTATTCAAGTCACTTAAGAGACAGACTTAAGACTCAGCCATCTCGAGCTCTCTGTTGCCCTCATCGCTGACAACTCTCCCATCCTTCGGTCATCAAACTTAGGGAGAAGTACCACTGACCAGACACTTGGCCCACACCCCCATTTTCTTTGGGGGCCTGCACACAGGTAACAGGTAACATTCAACTTATAAACTATTGCAGGACACTGACAGCCCTCAAGTGACTAGCAGCCTACATCACCTTCCCACTGTGCTATCTTCCTTCTTTATCTCATACTTTGTCAATCTGTCTTTTTCCCCTCTATCTTTCTCATCTTTTCTCGGTCCTGGCAGCACAACTAAGAGAGTTGTTTAGACCTGTTGATAACTGATAGGAAATAAAATAAGAACTTGCTGCTTGCCACAATGAAGTTAGAGCACTCCCTCACACCATACACAAAAATAAATTCAGAATGGCTTGAAGACTTAAATATAGGACATGATGCCATAAAACTCCTAGAGGAAAACACAGGCAAAGTATTCTCTGACATAAATCATAGCAAGGTTTTCTTAGTTCAGTCTCCCAAGGCAATAGAAATAAAAGCAAAAATAAACGAGACCTAGTCAGACTTATAAGCTTTTGCATAGCAAAGAAAACCATTAACAAAAGACAACCTAAGGACTGGGGAAAAAATATGTGCAAAAGAGGCAACTGACAAAGGCTTAATTTCCAAAACATATGAACAGCTCATCAGATCAGATCAGATGCTCAGTCGTGTCCGACTCTTTGCGACCTCATGAATCGCAGCACACCAGGCCTCCCTGTCCATCACCAACTCCCGGAGGTCACTCAGACTCACATCCATCGAGTCAGTGATGCCATCCAGCCATCTCATCCTCTGTCGTCCCCTTCTCCTCCTGACCCCATAATACAGCTCAATAAAAAAACAAACAAACAACCCAATCAAAGAATGGGCAGAAGACTTAAATATGGCCTTTCTCCAAAGAAGACATACAGATGGCCAACACAAGAAACGATGTTCAACTTTGCTACTTATTAGAGAAATGCAAATCAAAACCACAATGAAGGATCACTTCACACCAGTCAGAATGGCCATCATCAAAAAGTCTACAAATAATAAATGCTGGAGAGGGTATGGGAAAAAAAAAAAGAACCCTCTTACATCGTTCATGGCGATGCAAATTGGTGCAACCACTATGTAGAACAGTACGGAGGTTCTTCATGAAACTAAACACAGAGGTGCCATATGATCCAATAATCCCAGTCCTGGGCTATATCCAGAGAAAATGCAAGTTCAAAAGTTACATGCATCCTAATGTCCATAGAAGTACTATTTACAATAGCCCATACATGGAAGCAACATAAATGTCCATCAATAGATGAATGGATAAAGAATGTGTGTGTGTACACACACACACATATACACACAATGGAATATTACCCAGCCCTAAAGAAGAATGAAATAATGCCATTTGCAGCAAGGGAGGGACCTAGAGATTATCATGCTAAATGAATTAAGTCATAAAGAGAAAGATAAATATCATTTGATATCACTTCTATGTGGAATCTAAAATACGACACAAATGAACTTATTTACAAAACAGAAACAGACTCACATAGAAAACAAACTATGTTTACCAAAAGGGAAAGGAGGGGGAGTGATAAATTGGGAGTTTGGGATCAGCAGACACAGACTACTATATATAAAAATAGATAAACAACAAGGTCCTACAGTATAGCACTGGGAAGTACATTCAATATCTTATAATAAATCATAACGGAAAAGAATATGAAAAAGCACACACACACATATATCTCTATGTATATATAAGTGCATTGTGTATATACACACAAAAAAACTGAATTACTTTGCTGTACACTGGAAACTAACAGCATTTTAAATCAACTCTATTTGAATTTTAAAAAAAGAAATTGCTGCTTATCTTCAATGAACAGAAGTACAAGATTAGGACTGAGAGCTGTTTGAAGTACATTCCTGTTAAAAACATTCAGGAAGCTACAACATAAAAGTACTTGAGATGAAATGAATTCAGGATCACAAATTAAGATCAACAACCACCTCTACACTGAAACATTACAAGACATAGCTCAGTATCAAAAGTTCTTTCATAAAAAGTCGATATGATTACAGGAAGATATAGAAATCACAGTATTTAACAGATGTGCAAGCAGCATAATCCCCAAGATTAATGAAACTCCGGATCACCACTGTTTAATATAGTTTTCGCTAAGCACGAGTAGCTCATACGGTAAGGATTTGTAGTTCAATCAAAATATCTTCTCTGCATCCACTTGTGAACGTAATACTCACAACATCCATGTGATTAACAAAAGCAGCCTAGTTCAGGAGGGTTGCCAAAGGCAGGCAGCAGTGTGGCGTATCTAAACAAATGAACATGGAAAGGTATCATTATGACTGATGTTGCAGACAATTGGGATAAAAGGCTTTTATAGTAAGTAAGAGGCTTTTGGCAGGGGACAAGTCTTAAGGAGGTCCTTAGGCTCAGTAACCTTTCCCAGCCACAAACCAGATACAAGAAAGATCCAGACTTTCGACAGTGTCCCCTTGTGCCCAGGCAGAAATATCCAAAGAATATACACAGAGTGGATGCAAATTTTCAGCAGTGGCAGGAACAGGAAAAAGCACAGGCAATGTTCCTCTTTCCAATCCCAGAGAATCACTTAATTCAGCCCTGCTATAACCAGGTGGCTCAGTGGATAAAGAATTCACCTGCCAATGCAGGAGACACAGGAGACACGGGTTCGATCACTGGGTGGGAAAGATCCCGTGGAGGAGGGCATGGCAACCCACTCCAATATTCTTTCTTGGAGACTCCCATGGACAGAGAAGCCTGGTGGGCTGCAGTAGTTCATTAGGTCACAAATAATCAGATACAACTAAGCACATATGCACACAGAACTTATTGGGACCAGGCCGCCCTCTCTTTTTCACAAGTGGAAACCTTTGGTTTTTGAGCAAACACCTTGAACTTTACCTCCAGGTATAAAAAAGAACTTGCCAGGTACCTACGATGGATGACTAAATTTCATCCCTCCTTGATTAATCACTCCATGGATGTCTGCCTAAATAAAGACTCATTATCGAATGGCTACAGGACAGAAGCCAAAACACGCTGATGTCCAAATTAAAACAGTTGGCTCTTCCTCCTTCTCCTCCCCTTAAAAAGGTGTTTAAAGGTTTCCCCCCGCTACTAAGCTAAGTCATTTCAATCATGTCCAACTCTATGCGACCCCATACACGGCAGCCCACCAGGCTCCACCGTCCCTGGGATTCTCCAGGCAAGAACACTGGAGTGGGTTGCCATTTCCTTCTCCAATGCATGAAAGTGAAAAGTGAAAGTGAAGCCCTTCGTGACCCCATGGACTGCAGCCTACCAGACTCCTCCATCCATGGGATTTTCCAGGCAAGAGTACTGGAGTGGGGTGCCATCACCTTCTCTGTTTTCCCCCCAGAACAATACAAATGCAATACATCAGGAAATCTGCCATTTTAGAAGAGGCTGGAGGACAGGTCAGCTGAGTGACACAAACGAAGTCTTCAGCGGGAGATTCACAGATGGAGCAGGTCCTGGCTGTGTCTTAGAGAAACCCAAAGCACAGAAAAATAAGGCTTGTCCTAAAATGTGGAGGGAGAAGAGCAGCTGTTCGGGGGCCTTTCAAAGGAACACAGAGAAGAAGGGGCACATTCCTTATATTTGAGCATAAGGCCTACAGCACCCAGGCTCCTGGATCAAAGGTGAAGGCCTCTGATGGAGCAGAAGCAGGAGTCCAGGGAGGAAAAAACAAATGGAACAAAGAGCCACTTTGTTCACAACAGGAAAATCCATGTCAAGAAGGACTGCCATTGTTGTTCAGTCATTGTTGTTCAGTCACTCCGTCATGTCTGACTCTTTGTGACTCCAGGGACCGTAGCCCACCTGGCTTCCCTGTCCTTCACTATCTCCTGGAGTTTGTTCAAACTCATGTCCATTGAGTCGGTGATGCCACCCAACCATCTCATCGTCTGTTGCCCCCTTCTCGTCCTGCTCTCAATCTTTCTCAGCATCAGGGTCTTTTCCAATGAGTCGGCTGTTGATATCAGGTGACCAAAATATTGGAGCTTCAGCAGCAATCCTTCCAGTGAATATTCAGGGTTGATTTCTTTTAGGATTGATTGGCTTGATCTCTTTTCTATCCAAGGGATTCTCGAGAGTCTTCTCCAGCACCAGAGGTTTGAAAAGTGAAAGTGAAAGTTGCTCAGTTGTATCCAACTCTTTGCAACCTCATGGACTGTACAGTCCATGGAATTCTCCAGGTCAGAATACTGGAGTGGGTAGCCTTTTCTCTTCTCTAGGGGATCTTCCCAACCCAGGTATCAAACCCAGGTCTCCCGCATTACAGGCAGATTCTTTACCAGCTGAGCCACAAGGGAAGCTCACCAGAGGTTTGAAAGCATCAGTTCTTTGGCACTCAGACTTCTTCATGTTTCAACTATCACATCTGTACATAACTTCTGGAAAAAACACAGCTTTGACTACATGGACCTTAGTTGGCAAAGTGATGTCTGGGATCATGGCAAAAATATGAGACAAAAAAGTGAGACAATGTTTTTTGTGGTCAGCATGTTAGCCCTCTGAGTCAGGTGCCTGTCTGAATGTCTCTTTCTTTGTCCTTCCCAGATACCCTAGCCCTGCTGGCAGGTTCTGAGCCAATCCATTCAACAGCCAAGATTTATAGAGCTCCTGGCTTGCACCAGGAATTGAGTTAGAAATGAAGTATGCAGAGAAGCATTCTACAGGTTCTCTGCTCTGAAGATACAAAGAGCAGAAAGAAAAGAAAGCTGGATGGAATCTACCAGCTTTATCTATTTCATCATGAGCTCCAGCAGTTGCAGAAGCTGTCAACATCACAGAAAAAGCCTTGTGATTCTATAAAGCACTTCATACTCCCCATTCCTCCTTCAAAAAGTAACTTTCCCCACAAAGTAGATATAAAGCCTCTCACACATTGGAGCTGCATTCCCTTGACTGGAAGATTGTCTCCAGTTAAAAACTAAGAGGGGGACACTCCTGGAACTTATTAGTGATTTATAGCTCTGTATGAAGGAGTTAACTACCTGAACTGCTCTCTTTGGGATGGATGCAGAGTCTGAGGGTTGGTTCCCTAAAAGATGTACAGAGTATATGTACATGCCGAAGTCAGCCCAGGCCTGACACCTGTCCTAATTCTTTCAGGCCACACTCCCAAAAAACATCCTGTTTGCTATTTTTTTATATATTCTCAAGTTCAGAAAATTATTCTTGCTCTGAAGTAATTTCACATGCTGTAACTCTTAGATTTTTCTTTGTTAGTGTCTTAGAAGTCTTGCGCTTAGTCACTCAGTGGTGTCTGACTCTTTGCGACCCTATGGACTGTAGCCTGCCAGCTTCCTCTGTCCGTGGGGATTTCCCAGGCGAGAATACTGAGGTGGGTTGCTATGCCTCCTCCAAGGAATCTTCCCAACCCAGGGATAAAACCCAGGTCTCCCGCATTGCAGGCAGATTCTTTACCATCTGAGCCATCCGGGAAGTCCCTTAGAAGTCTAGAAGAGATCAATTTAAAGAACCTTCCTAAACATATGGATTTAGGTTATTCTTGTCTTGCATGTCCCCAGTATATAACTAGCAGAGGCTTCCATGTATTTGAAGGGTATCCCCTATATGCTGAAAGCATGCTGTAGACCTCAAAATTCCATACAACCCTTTGCTATTCAAAGGCAAAGGGTTCTCCCCTGTGAGTTCTCCTTTCCTCTCATTTGTGAAGTTCAGGCATGTGGCCTATACAATTTTCACCAGATTTTCTTCTGGAGTATAATCAAGGGCATTAGAAAACTAGGCAACATTAAAAGTCAAGCTGTCTCAAGAAAAAAAAAAAAAAAAAAAACAAGTGATGCGGCATGTCAATAGCATCTGAGCAATGAACAGATCTTTAACTTTCTACAACACATCTTTTTGCTATTTTGTTAGTACAAATGTCTCTGTAATTGAAATTCTGACATTTTGAAAAGACAAAATTTAGGAACTGTTTCACATGCAAAGATTCTCTTATCATTGTTCTTTAGAAACACTGACTACCTTACACATTTCTTTCAATGATCTCTACCCAGATGAGACAAGAACACTAAAGACTGCCTTGATTTCTTTTAAGATTTTTTTGTATGTGCACCATTTTTAAGTCTTCATTGAATTTGTTACAATATTGCTTCTGTTTTATGTCTTGGTTTTTGGCCCCAAAGCATATGGGATCTTAGCTCTCCCGCCAGAAATCCAACCTGCACCTCCTGCATTGGAAGGTGAAGACTTAACCACTGGACTGCCGGGGAAGTCCCAAACCTGCCTTAACAATAAATAAAAGCCACTTCTATCCTTCACTCTCCATCCTGGGAGACTCGTGTAATTACAGCAGCTATCCATCAATAACAGAAAGGGAGAAGTGGTACCAATGAAGAGAACCAAGACAAGGAATCTGTTTTCAGAAAATATCTCTAAAGTCCATGATTTGGATCTATAAGGTGAACCAAACAACTTGCTCTGCTAATTAAGACTTATCTATCAGGAGATTTCAAATGCTATTTGAAGGTACATCCCTAAAACGTCAAAGTTACCCAGATCTCTGTCAAGCTACCTGGAAAAATGTAATTCAATTCCAGAAAATTATCACATGGTTAAGTGTAGCCAGATTACTGGGAGAAATATCAATAACCTCAGATATGCAGATGATACCACCCTTATGGCAGAAAGTTAAGAAGAACTAAAGAGCCTCTTGAAAGTGAAAGGGGAGAGTGAAAAAGTTGGCTTAAAGCTCAACATTTAGAAAACTAAGATCATGGCATCCAGTCCCATCACTTCATGGCAAGTAGATGGGGAAACAGTGGCTGACTTTATTTTCTGGGGCTCCAAAATCACTGCAGATGGTGATTGCAGCCATGAAATTAAAAGACTCTTACTGCTTGGAAGGAAATTTACCTAGACAGCATATTAAAAAGCAGAGACATTACTTTGTCAACAAAGGTCCGTCTCATCAAGGCTATGGTTTTTCCAGTCACGTATGGATGTGAGAGTTGGACTATAAAGAAAGCTGAATGCAGAGGAATTGATGCTTTTGAACTGTGGTGTTGGAGAAGACTCTTGAGAGTCCCTTGGACTGCAAGGAGATCCAACTAGTCCATCCTAAAGGAGATCAGTCCTGGGTATTCATTGGAAGGACTGATGTTAAAGCTGAAGCACCAATACTTTGGCCACCTGATGGGAAGAGCTGACTCATTTGAAAATACCCTGATGCTGGGAAAGATTGAGGGCAAGAGGAGAAGGGGACAACAGAGGATGAAATGGTTGGATGGCATCACCGACTCAATGGACATGGGTTTGGGTAGACTCCGGCAGTTGGTGATGGATAGGGAGGCCTGGTGTGCTGGGGTTCATGGGGTCATAAAGAGTCTGACACAACTGAGCAACTGAACTGAACTGAAGTGTAGCCAGATATAAAAAGAAAAATAATCTGTCTGGGAGATCAAGACGACAGAATATTAGAAATGGAGTGCACTTCCTCCCCACAAATACATCAAAAATACCTCTACATATTAAACAACTCTCATGGAATACCTACTGAATGCTGGCAAAAGATGTCATACAATCTAAGCTGCAAGAAAGATGACTAAATAATCAGGTACTAAAAAAAAAAAAAAAAAACTTCCTGCAAACAAAAGTCCAGGACCGAATGGCTTCACTGAGGAACTCTACCAAATGTACAAAGAGGAACTTACACCTATCTTTCTCAAAATCTTCCTAAAGACTGAAGAGAAGGGAACACTCTGAATGTCATTCTATGAAGCCACTATTACCCTTATACCAAAACCAGACAAAGACACTACCAAAAATAGAAAATTAGAGACCAACATCTTTGATGAATATAGATGCAAAAATTCTCAACAAATATTAGGAAACCAAATTGCCAACATCCGCTGGATCATGGAAAAAGCAAGAGAGTTCCAGAAAAACATCTATTTCTGCTTTATTGACTATGCCAAAGCCTTTGACTGTGTAGATCACAATAAACTATGGAAAATTCTGAGAGAGATGGGAATACCAGACCACCTGATCTGCCTCTTGAGAAATCTGTATGCAGGTCAGGAAGCAACAGTTAGAACTGGTCATGGAACAACAGACTGGTTCCAAATAGGAAAAGGAGTACGTCAAGGCTGTATATTGTCACCATGTTTATTTAACTTATATGCAGAGTACATCATGAGAAATGCTGGACTCAAGAAACACAAGCTGGAGTCAAGATTGCCGGGAGAAATATCAATAACCTCAGATATGAAGATGATACCACCCTTATGGCAGAAAGTGAACTAAAAAGCCTCTTGATGAAAGTGAAAGTGGAGAGTGAAAAGGTTGGCTTAAAGCTCAACATTCAGAAAACGAAGATCATGGCATCTGGTCCCATCACTACATGGGAAATAGATGGAGAAACAGTGGAAACAGTGTCAGACTTTATTTTTCTGGGCTCCAAAATCACTGCAGATGGTGACTGCAGCCATGAAATTAAAAGACGCTTACTCCTTGGAAGGAAAGTTATGACCAACCTAGATAGCATATTCAAAAGCAGAGACATCACTTTGCCAACAAAGATTCGCCTAGTCAAGGCTATGGTCTTTCCTGTGGTCATGTATGGATGTGAGAGCTGGACTATGAAGAAGGCTGAGCACCGAAGAATTGATGCTTTTGAACTGTGGTGTTGGAGAAGACTCTTGAGAGTCCCTTGGACTGCAAGGAGATCCAACCGGTCCATTCTGAAAGAGATCAGCCCTGGGATTTCTTTGGAAGGAATGATGCTAAAGCTGAAACTCCAGTATTTTGGCCACCTCATGCGAAGAGTTGACTATTGGAGAAGACTCTGATGCTGGGAGGAATTGAGGGCAGGAGGAGAAGGGGAAGACAGAGGATGAGATGGCTGGATGGCATCACTGACTCAATGAATGTGAGTCTGAGTGACCTCTGAGAGCTGGTGATGGATAGGGAGGCCTGGCGTGCCGCAGTTCATGGGGTTGCAAAGAGTCGGACACGACTGAACGACTGATCTAATCTGATCTGATGACAAAAACTCTTACCAAAGCAGGTATAATGGGAACATATCTCAACATCATAAATGCTATTTATGACAAATTCACAGCCAACATAATACTTAACTTTGAAAAGCTGAAAGCCCTCCTCTAAAATCTGGAACAAGACAAGGATGCCCACTCTCACCATTTCTATTCAGCACAGTACTGGAAGTCCTAGCTAAAACAATCAGATAAGAAAAAGAAATAAAAGATACCCCAAATGGAAGGGAAGAGGTAAAATTGTCATTATATGCAGATAACATGATGCTATATACAGAAAATCCTGAAGAATTCACACAAAAACTTCTAGAATTGATAAATGAATTCATCAAGGAAGCAGGATACAAGATTAACATTCAGAAATCTGTTCCACTCCTTTACAATGACAATGAAGTATCAGAATGAGAATGTTAAAGAAAAAAAAAAATCCTTTTTAAAATCACATTTAAAAATGCCTAGGAATAAACCCAACCAAGGAGGTGAAAGACTTATATGCTGAGAACTATAAAATACTGATAACAGAGACTGAAGATGATTCAAAGAAATGTAAAGATATACCATGCTCTTGTATTGGAAAAATTAATACTGCTAAAATGGCCATACTGCTGCTACTGCTAGGTCACTTTAGTCGTGTCCGACTCTGTGCGACCCCAGAGACTGCAGCCCGCCAGGCTCCCCGTCCCTGGGATTCTCCAGGCAAGAACACTGGAGTGGGTTGCCATTTCCTTCTCCAATGCATGAAAGTGAAAAGAAAAGTGAAGTCGCTCAGTCGTGTCCAGCTCCTAGCGATCCCATGGACTGCAGCCCACCAGGCTCCTCCATCCATGGGATTTTCCAGGCAAAAGTACTGGAGTGGGGTGCCATCGCCTTCTTCGAATGGCCATACTACTGAAAGCAATCTACAGGTTTAATACAATCCCTATCAAATTACCCATGACATTTTTCACAGAACTAGAATAAATACTCTTAAATTTTATATGGAACCACAAAAGACTCAGAATTGTCAAAGCAATCCTGAGGAAAAATAACAGAGCTGGAGTCATAACCCTTCTGGCCTTCAGATAATACTACAAGCCTACAGTAATCAAAACAGTGTGGTATTGGCACAAAAATAAACATACAGATTAATGAAACAGAATAGAGTCCAAAAATAAACCCACACACTTACAGTCAATTAATCTTCAACAGAGGAGGCAAGAATATACAACAAAGAAAAGATACTCTCTTCAGCAAGTGTTGCTGGGAAAGCTGGACAGTCACATATAAATCAATGAAGTTAGAGCACTCCCTCACAGCATATACAAAAATACACTCAAACTGGCTTAAATACTTAGGAAATAACACCATAAGCTCCTAGAAGAGAATGTAGATGAAACATTCTCGAACATAAATTGTAGCAATGTTTTAATAGTCAAACTCCGAAGGCAAAAGAAATAAAAGCAAAAATAAACAAATGGGACCTAAACAAAATTATGAGTGTTTGCACAGCAAAAAAACCATTAACAAAAAGATAACCTACAGAATGGGAGAAAATATTTGCAGATGATGCTACCAAAAAAAGGGGTGTTAATATCCAAAATATACAGCTCATAAAACTCAATAACAACCAAAAAAAATCAATCAAAAATGGGCAAAAGATCTAAATAGACATTTCTCCAAAGAAGACATACAGATAGCCAATAGACACATGAAAACATGCTTAGCATTGCTAATTATCAGAGAAATGAAAATCAGAACTATACTGAGGTATCACCTCCCATTAGTCAGAATGGTCATCATCAAAAAGTCTGCAAATAATAAATGCTGGAGAGGGTGTGGAGAAAAGGGAAACTTCCTCTACTGTTGGTGGGAATATAAGCTGGTGCAGCCACTGTGGAAAACAATATGGAGGTTTCTCAAGAATCTAAAAACAGCATTGCTGTATGATCCAGCAATCCCACTCCTGGGCATATATCTAGAGAAAGCTAATTCAAAAAGGTACAATGTTCATAGTAGCACCATTTACAGTAGTTCAGATATGGAAGCAACCTAAGCGTCCATTGACAGGTGAATGGATAAAGATGTGTTATGTCTGTGTATATCCATACATAGACACACATACATGCAAACACACACAGTGGAATATTATTCAGCCATAAAAAATAATGCCATTTGCAGCAGCATGAATGGACCTAGAGATTATCATACTAACTGAAGTCAGAGAAAGAGAAATATCATATCCCTTATACGTGGAATCTAAAAAAAAAAAAAAAAAAAAAAACACAAATGAACTTATTTACAAACCACAAACAGACTCACAGACACAGAAAACAAACTTGTTACCAAAGGGGAAAGAGCAGGGAGGGATAAATTAGGAGCTTTTAATTAATTAGGATCTTCTAAGACCCACAAGAGCCTACGTATAGCATGGGGAACTTTATTCAATATCTTGTAATAATCTATAATGGAAAAGAATCCAAAAATATAAATATATGAATACATATATATCAGATTGTACATACATATGTGTATGTGTGTGTGTGTATATATATCACTTTGCTGTATGCCAGACACACAACATTGTAAATCAACTAAACTTCAATAAAAAAATAAAATTAAAAACAAAAATAAGATACAAACCTGATTTTCAAGAAGCAAATGCTGGCAATACCATATTCATGTGGAAAGAGAGACTTGAAAAATGGGTTATGTCTTTTTCTTTTAAATAAACAAATCAGTTGAATGCATATGTTACATGAAAATGAACCGTTTAAAGAAATTAAAACCCCAAATATATGATTCTATTTTTTCCTTAAAAAATACTCATTTGCTTATATAGTACTGTATTTTGAAGACACACTTCTAACCAACGACCTCAGAGTAATCAGTACAGTAAAAGAAGATCGTTAAGTTAGTTAGTGTGTGAAACACTAGGTGATTAGCACAACTTTATACCTCAGAAGCCAAAAGTAGTCCCACGGATCAGCCTACTCTTACACACACACGTTAGTAATAACCAAGAGGCATCAAGGAACTGGGGCATCCTATTGAGAGATTAGTCAGATTTTCCACTTCTATCCCATATTCTGAGAGGCCCTCCTGCTACAATATTACAAGGTCCAAGATAAATAGAAAAGCAAACTTTATAATGCATTTCTGACCATCAAAGAAAGTAAAGAAAATATTTAAAAGGAGTGGAAAGAAAATGGAAAGCAAAGGGAGGGAGGGAGGAACAGGGAAGAAGTTTAAGGTAAATTCAAAATCATAACTGGCAAGCACATACATTAGTCAAGATCACTCTGGAAGAAGATGCTCAGAGACTGAACTCCCATCTCTCATATGATGGGGTAGCTGGGTCTGAGGCTTGTACATTAAGCTGGGACCCATGAAAGTAGCTTATGTAGTCCCAGGTCCATCCTGTCCCCAAGTTCCAGGACATAAGAAATGCACATTTTCTCTGGAGGAAAGCTCTCAACTTAAGCCCTTAATACTACCGTAAATTAAATCAAATACAAACTCTCAGAAAAAAATATTCCTCAAAACATGAAGCAACATAAATCAGAGTGGCCAGAAACAATAAACAACAGAAAGTGTTAGTCACTCAGTCGTGTCCAACTCTATGTGATCCCATGGACTGTCCATGGAATTCTCCAGACAAGAATACTGCAGTGGGTAGCCAGTCCCTTCTCTAGGGGATCTTCAAAACCCAGGGATCGAACCTGGGTCTCTTGCATTGCAGGCAGATTCTTTACCTTCTGAGCCACCAGGGAAGCCTGCAAACAACAGAACTATACCCTCTATTACCAGTATTTAACATTCTTAGACACAGAATAACTCTATATATAAAATAATTCACATAATAAGATATAGATTAAAAAATACTCTCCATTTAGATAACTGAAGTAATACTATAGAATGCCAAAGACAATAATATTACAAAAAGCAGCCACAAAAAATTTCAACAATTAGACTGAAAGCAGATCTCTAACCAGTGACAACTGAAGTCAAAAGACAGAAGCAGAAGATAGGAGTTATCTTCCAAGTGCTAGGAGGAAATAACTAGAAATCCCAGTGAAGCTATTTTTTAAGACTGAAAAGCATTTTCCTCTAAACAAAAACTGAGACTTTATTATCAACATAACTTCACTAAAGAAATGTTTAAAAGATATACTTTAGAAAAGAAGAAAATGAACCCAAAGAAATGTTGAAATGCAAGAAATGGTGAACAGAAAACTTAGTAAATATCTAGGTAACTTTGGTAACCATAACTTTGTTTTCTATGTCTGTGAGTCTGTTTCTGTCTTGTAAATAAGTCATTTGTATATTTTAGATTCCACAAATAAATGATATCATATGGTATTTGGTATTTGTCTTTTCTTTCTGGCTTATATCACTTAATTAATAATTTATAGATCCATTCATGTTGCTGCAAATGGCAGTATTTCAGATATGCAGATGACACCACCCTTACGGCAGAAAATGAAGAGGAACTAAAAAGCCTCTTGATGAAAGTGAAAGAGGAGAGTGAAAAAGTTGGCTTAAAACTCAACATTCAGAAAACGAAGATCATGGCATCTGGTCCCATCACTACATGGGAAATAGATGGAGAAACAGTGGAAACAGTGTCAGACTTTATTTTTCTGGGCTCCCAAATCACTGCAGATGGTGACTGCAGCCGTGAAATTAAAAGACGCTTACTCCTTGGAAGGAAAGTTATGACCAACCTAGATCACATATTCAACAGCAGAGACATTACTTTGCCAACAAAGGTTCGCCTAGTCAAGGCTATGGTTTTTTCTGTGGTCATGTACGGATATGAGAATTGGACTGTGAAGAAGGCTGAGCACCGAAGAATTGATGCTTTTGAACTGTGGTGTTGGAGAAGACTCTTGAGAGTCCCTTGGCTGCAAGGAGATCCAACCAGTCCATTCTGAAGGAGATCAGCCCTGGGATTTCTTTAGAAGGAATGATGCTAAAGCTGAAACTCCAGTACTTTGGCCACCTCATGCGACGAGTTGACTCATTGGAGAAGACTCTGATGCTGGGAGGGATTGAGGGCAAGAGAAGAAGGGGACGACAGAGGATGAGATGGCTGGATGGCATCACTGACTCGATGGATGTGAGTCTGAGTGACCTCCGGGAGTTGGTGATGGACAGGGAGGCCTGGCGTGCTGCAATTCATGGGGTCACAAAGAGTCGGACACGACTGAACGACTGATCTGATCTGATCTGATGGCTGAGTAATATTCCATTATTTACACCCACACACACAGATACACATATCATGTTTTATCCACTCATCTGTTGATGGACATTTAGGTCACTTCCATGTCTGGGCTACTATAGATCGAGCGGCTATGAACATTAGGGTACATGTATCTTTTCAAATCAGACCTTTCATCTTTTCCCAGATACGTGCCCAGAAATGGGATTGCTAGATCACATGGTAACATTATGTTAGGGGATGAGAATGCAAACTCATTGATAGAGAGAACAGACTGCTGGTTACCAGAGACAGTGGGAAGGTGGTGGTATTAGATGAAAGAATTCAAAAGCTACAAACTTCCAGTTATAAAACAAATAAGTCCTGGGAATGTAATTTACAACATGGTGACTACACTTAACAATACCATATTGCATATCCGTAAGTTGCTGAGAAAGAAATTCTTAGAAGTTCTCATCACAAGGAGAAAAAAATAATAACTATGTATAGGGAAAGATATCAACTAGACTTACTGCGTGATTATTTCATAAATACATACAAATATCCAATAATTATGTTGTACACTTGAAGCTAATATAATGTTGAAAAGTGTGAAAATGTTAGTTGTTCAGTCATGCTCGACTCTTTGCAACCCCACAGACTGTAGCCCACCAGGCTCCTCTGTCCATGGAATTCTCCAGGCAAGAATACTAGTGGGTTGCCATTTCCTACTCCAGGGAACCTTCTACACCCAGGGATCAAACCCAGGTCTCCTGCATTGCAGGCAGATTCTTTACCATTTGACCACCAGGGAAGACCATACTGGAGTGGGTTGCCATTTCCTACTCCAAGGGATCGTCCCAACCCAGGGATCGAACCTGCGTCTCTTATGTCTCCTGCATTGGCAGGTGAATTCTCCATCACAAGCATCACCTAGGAAGCCCCAATATAGTGTTATATGTCAATTATACCTCAGAAAAAAAGAGAGGCTGATGAGTTACAATACTCTAAAGTGCTGTGTCATTTGGAAGAAAGGTTATGATACCAATTAACTCCATTCTCAGTGGGGGGAAAGGAGCATGGCCTTAATCCACCTGAACGTCCCCTCATACCCCAGACCTACTCTCCTTAATTGTAATCTAAACCGGAAGGGGTTGGGGGTGAGACCAGCAGATCTGATGCATTTCCTGACAGAACAGAATTCTGGGTGGGTTCCCTGAGAGCAGAGGAAGAGCCCTGAGCAAAGAAAAGGCCTGGAGGAGAAGGAAAGGCAGAGGGTCGGGTAGCCGAACTTTCAGCTATCTCCAAAGTAATCTACTTACCCTGACCTGCAGGCTGGGCATGGCTATGTTTGTGGAGGGCTTTGTAGGGGCTGGGCATTGTTTGACTACAGCAAACAGGCTTAGAGATGAGTGATTTGTAAAGTTACTGCAAGGACTGGTAGGCAAGGATGTGTTTGAGTTTCTGGGTTTATGCCAATCAACCCAGGTATTGAGAAGAGAAAGGTTTACGTTCAACTGGGAAAGCCCAATTTCCTCCTGGAATGTTTCTGTTAGATGCAGTCTGACCTCATCCACCCCCATCAATGTTCTTGATGGGAAAATAAAAATCACAGCCCATACCTTCCTTCTTCAAAGGCTTCCTTGCAACCTGGTTATTTAGTTGCAGTCTTCCTCAGTATTAGGGTGGGCATCCAGGAAAACAACCTAAAGAAGCTTCTTGTGGTCATTTCTTTATCACGTTTCATAACAACCTGGGCAACGGGACTTAAAGGGGGAGAAGGAGGTGGGAAGAGGAGCAGAGGAGCAGCATTGTAAGTAGAACGCTAACCTGTGGAATGTAGGTTCCCTTTTACTTAATCCTAAAGCAAACAGTCGGAGAAAGTATAAAGGTCAATAGACAAGGAAGAAACTTCAGGACTCATTTCAATGCCAGCTCCAAATTATTTATAAACTATCTATTATTCAGATTATCTCTCTCTCTCTGACGAAGTCCATTTGAAGAATTAGTGAGTGGTGACAGTAGTTAATAACTGCCCTGTTACCATAACTTTAGAAGCATGAGAAGTGATTCTACCCTAGAGAGCTGCTAAGAACAAAAGGTGTTGCCTAGCTGAGACGAGCAGGCTACTCCAGCATGCACACCTGCCCATGGGATCATATGACCCCTCAGTTACATAATGTGGGGTTTTTTTAGTTTGCTTTATTTTCAGCTTTTAATTGGAGGAAAATTGCTTTACAATGTTATGTTGGTTTCTGCCGTACAACACAAATCACCCATAATTATACATATATGCCCGCCATCTTGAGCCTCCCCCCCATTCCACTCCTCTAGGTCATCACAGAGCACATAACGTGTTTTATAACCTCTGCCCAAAGGACAGACCCGTGAACTTAATATCAAACACACTACTTCCTGATTTTCCAACTTGCCTGTAGTTGCCCTGAGTGTTGTTAACTATCTGCTATGGGCACAGAGAAGACAATGCCCAGTGAAAATACTGTCGTTGGTAATTACGAAGTATTTCCCAGCCCCAAAGAGGACTATGTATTGGTAACCCCAAGGAGTCCTGCATTCAAAATCCACATATTGAAGGGGCAGCACAATGAGGAATTAAAGAGATATTTTTAATATTTTCAACCAATGAAATTAATATTTTAGAAAATCAGTCAGCAAATATTTACAAGATTTCATCATGCTATATACTTGGTTATGGCAGAAACATGAAGAACAGCCCTTGGATTCCATATAGATCAGATCAGATCAGATCAGTCGCTCAGTCGTGTCTGACTCTTTGCATATAAAAGAGACCCAAACTGAAAAAGCACAAAGCAAATGAGCCAGAGGGATCTCGTTGGCTGATGTATCTCCCAAATATGAGCTCTTAAATAAACCAAAACCTCATGAATTCTTGGGGTAAAGATTCATAAAG
Organism: Tragelaphus eurycerus; assembly: GCA_935064755.1. Taxonomy (NCBI): domain Eukaryota; kingdom Metazoa; phylum Chordata; class Mammalia; order Artiodactyla; family Bovidae; genus Tragelaphus; species Tragelaphus eurycerus. The sequence goes on along the minus strand of CAKXYN010000111.1, from coordinate 4,582,388 downwards.
CCTTCATAGGGTTAAAAGAGATGATTGCAAAATTCCTTCCTTCCTTCGTCTCTCCCTTATCCAGTGCACAGAGGCTGAGATTACCAGTCTAGTGTTCCTAACTCCACTCAGTAATGGTCCAACTTGAACTATATACAGATATTTTGAAAGAAGAATGTGTCCTCAAATCTCCCAGTGTTGACTATTGTTTTTAGTATGTTTTTTAGAAAACAACCAAAATAAAACCAAGTACGAAATCTTTAGATGTATCACCTATAACCAATACAAACCAAAGCACATGTAGAAATGAATACAACCCAAGTACAAAACCATTAGCACCCAAGCACTGTTTACAATAGCCAAGATATGGAAGCTACCTATAATAAATGCCTGCCAACAGAGGAATAAAGAAAATGCGGTGTGTATATATATATATATACACACACACACATACACACAATATATATACACACAATGGACTATGTGTATATATATACACACACACAATGTATATATATATATATATACACACAATGGACTATTACTCAGCCATAAAAAAATAATGAAATAATATCATCTGTAGCAACATGGATGGACGTAGAGATTATCATATTAAGTATACAAAGATAAGTATCATATGATATCACTTACATGCAGAATCTTCAAAAAATGATACAAATGAACTTATTTACCAAATGGAAATAGACTCAGAGACACAGAAAATACTTATGGTTACCAAGGGGGAAAGGGCAAGAGGAGGCAGGGATAAATTAGAAGTTGAGCATTAACAGATACAAACTACTCTACATAAAAAAGACAAACAACAGGGACCTGCGTGTACCACAAGGAACTATATTCAGTCTGTTGCAATAAACTATAATGCAAAAGAAGCTGAAAAAGGATTATATATGTGTGTGATAGTATATATACTATATATTCTATGCACTATATATTCTACATACTATATATAGTGTATAGTCTATTTACAGCAGAGGAATTCATATATTTATATACACACCAGAAACTAAAGCAACATTGTAAATCAACTGTACTTCAATAAAAATTTCAAAGTACATAAATAAAACCAATAGCATCCCAAATAGTATGAATAAAACATACTATATGATGTTCCGCTGAAACCACACTGCTGCCCAAATGAAGACTTATGTGGCGCAGGTCACTGAGTGCCGTAGCACGGGGCCCTGTGGAGCTCAGCAAGCATTCACCTCCACATTCAATGCGATGACTGTATTCTCCACCACTTTCCCCACTGGAACTACTGTGAAACCTTTCTTCGTCGAACCTGCTCTGTCAGCATTTGGTCTTTAAATATAAATAGTACTTTGGCATCAGACTAATTCAACTCTGACTTTTCTTATGAGCCCTCTACATTTATTTTGGTTTGACTTGACACTAATTTGAACACAAACCAAAAACCTAAAGGCAGGCAGAGACACAAAAACCATGTCACAGTGCTTAGTTATAAGACCTAGTTATCCAATGATATAGAATTATGTCTACATTTTTACTGCTATCCAAAGTGAAGCAACATTTTAAAATTCTTATGGAAGAATCACAAACCCCCAAGGTCTACAAATGCTCACACTCACCTTCCAAAGTAAGAAATGCCCTGTGGAACGCTGTGACCAAGTTCTTACAAATAATCTGCCCTTAATGTGTCCTTGAAACTAAGAACATACTTGGATCAGAACCATGAGGGGTGAGGTTAGGAGCTGAAGGAGATGTGGAACAGCTAGGGTATAGGATAAAATCAGAGTTGACATAAGATAATAACAAAAATCGCCAAGGAGCAAACGCAGAGCCCAGCAGAGACGCGAGCTGTCCCCACTAGTGCCGAGGGCCCTTTCTGAGGCCCCATGCTCTCTCACTAAGGTTTCATAATAAATAAAATGCAGTATTTAAGAGCTGAGACTACAGTTTACATTTTAATTAATTTTTATTGGAATATGGTTTCTTTACAATGTTGTGCTCATTTTTACCATTCACTTTCTACCAAAGTCAATCAGCTATATGTACACATATATCCCCTCTTTTTTGGACTTCCTTCCCATTTATCTCACCACAGAACATTGAGTTCCCTGTGCTATACAGTAGGTTCTCATTAGTTATTTATTTTATAGTAGTATTTATACACAGTACATATTTATAGTATTTATTACATAGCAGTGTATATATGTCAATCCCAGCCTCCCCTTCCCTTCTATCCATTTGTTTGTTCTCTCTGTCTGCGTCTCTCCTCCTTCCTTGGAAATAGGTTCATCTGTGCCATTTTTCTGGGCTTTCCTGGTGGCTCATAGCATTTTTCTGGATTCCACATATATGTGCTAAAATACAATATTTGTTTTTCTCTTTCTGACTTACTTCACTCTGTATGACAGCCTCTAGGTCCATCCACATCTCTACAAATGCCCCAATTCCATTTTTTCTTGTGGCTAATATTCCATTGTATATATGCATCACATCTTCTTTATCCATTCCTCTGCTGATGGACATTTAGGTTACTTCCATGCCCTGGCTATTGTAAATAGTGCTGTAATGAACACTGGGGGTACATGTTTTGAACTATGGCTTTCTCTGGGTATATGCCTAGTAGTGGGATTGCTGGGTCCCAATTGGTAGTTCTATTTTTAGTTTTTTAAGGAACCTCCATACTGTTCTCCATAAGACTATAGTTTAGAGAGATGTGAAACATAATCCAAACTTGAGACTCTACAAAATAGGCCCTGTAGTGCCATTGAGAGAAAGTTCCCACCATTGTGTTAGTTTTTAGTCATCTGCATCTTTGCCTCCACTAGCCTGAGATCCACTGTCTACATTGCTTTGTGGCCTGGGAGGGCAACCCTGTAAACTGAATCACGCAGGTTCCTGCATCAGCTGCCTTCTGGTTGGATTGGGCCAATGGAAGCCCTGGTAGGAGATGAGAGCAAGGGAGGAGAGGGAAGCTGGGGTGCTTTTTTATACTCCCCACATGCTCATCACCACTGCTGGAAACTGCATCTCTCCACAGACCCAGCAGGCATTCGCTTCCTCCACTGCAGCTCTGAGTGCTCACGAAACACTTTCAGTCCAGGGCTGGCCAGTTTCCCACCGTTGTAGTTTCTTGTTGATTTTCTCACCTCACACACACTTCTATGAGCTGCCCTTCACTTAATTCTCTTCATTTGAACCAATAAGGTGAAGTTCTTGTGTCCTGCTGGGATCATTACTGATAAAATCATTAAATCTGGTCAGACAAATCAGTACTATATGAACCTCTAGGTGAAGATTAGACTCTCAAAAATTAAGATTAAAAAGAAAATCACATCATCTATGAGAAAAGCACTCACCATCTAACAGGAAGATAATCAAATAAACTGTAAAACTGACCTTGACCTTCTAAGTTCATAGTGAAATTTTCAGCTTAAGAAAAACAATAATTTACGGAGGGGGAAGCTATATTATGACAAAGCTGACTACATTTTCATCTACAACAGAGGAAATTTTGGAAACAACCTTAGATGTCTAATAGTAATGTAACAGTTGAATTATGATAAATGAACTTGACGGATTATGATGTTACCATGATATATTATTATAATTAAGATTTAGTAGTAGCAAACAATAGTAAGCAAAACAGATTTGAACACCTGAATTTTAATTATGTAAAAACAAATGTGCATTCGCTTAAACATTCATAGGTGAAACAGAGTTAAAGAATCCGCCTTCTAATGCAGGAGATGTGAGTTCAACCCCTGCGTTGGGAAGATCCTCTGGAGGAGAAAATAGCAACAACATTCCAGTATTCCTGCCTGGAAAATTCCACGGACAGAGGAGCCTGGTGGGCTACAGTCCATGGAGTCACAAAGAGTTAGACACGATTGAACACGCATGTAAACATTCGATAAAATTTCACAAAACTAAATCCCTCAATTTCTTCTCTGAAATATCCTTAGAAGAAAAACAAAGGGCATAATACTCAGGATTCATGGCTACACCTGGTGACAAGAGATGAGCATTCTGGGAGATCAAGTCTCTTCCAGACTCTATGCTGCTCTCCAATCAACAAACAGCCTTGAGCAGAACACTGAACTTCAGTCTCCATTTTTTTCCTCTGCAATAGAACTGACTACTGTCCCACTCACAAGAATGCAAAGTCAATGAAACCTAACAGGACTGAAAAATATTTTTTTGCTTTCCTGTACCTGCTCAGAAGAGGAGGAAGGCAACAGAGGATGAGATGGTTGAATAGCATCACTGACTCAATGGACATGAACTTGGGCAAAATCTGGGAAATGGTGAAGGAGAGGGAAGCCTGGCATGCTGCAGTCCATGGGGTCACAGTCGGACATGACTTGGCGACTGAACAACAATAACAACCTGCTCACTGTATACAGTGACTGTATATGCTGACTCTAGCTGGGACAATGTAAAGTGAAGGCATTTTCTCACATTTTGTGGTGCAGGCCTTGTGAGCTCTGTTTCAGAGACTGAGCAGTTTCATTAAAAACTGGTAAGATGAACATCATCATTTGGGGGCCTTCATCGCATGTTTTAAAATATGTTTCATGCTCCTCCTTAAAGAGATTCTATCTAGCAGAGTGATAACAGATAAATGGCTGTGACCTTCTTCAAATTCTTCTAACTCCTTTCATAGTGAAATCAGGGCTCTAGCTGCTGGTGTCTGTGGGCTGGGTGCCAAGGTGCTGTAACGAGGGTTACATATCATCCCTCACCCGAAGACTATCATCTCAGTTCACTATTAATGTGCTAATACCCCCAACAAACATGCTGAGAGAGGAGAAATCCAAAAGAAACATGCTATTCCCATTTCCAAGGTGTATTTTCTTTAAACAGCAGTTGTCAAAAAGGCAATGCCTTTGTGCTGAAGACAAATATGATACCATATCAACATTACAACAAAATGCTTTTACAGACATAAAGCTCTTTATGCTTTAATTTTAAACTGATGATTTGATATCTTCCTGAATTACACATTTTAGCAGAGTTTCCTAGTCTAAAACATTTATTGGTGTAGGATATATATCAACTTGAAATACTGCCATTCCTATTTCATAGCCAAGTGGATGATAATTTTCTTTAATTACACATTAATTCCAATGTATTACCTACATAGGCAGTTATTGTTTTAACAGGGTAAGGATTAATGGGCAGGTGTTCTGCTATAATTTCACTGAAGAAGAAATAGAGAAATTATACATGATTCATTTTCTTATTTCTCCAAGCTGAATAATATTAATAACACTGCCACCTTACATTTATAAAGCACTTTTCTTTTTCAAAGTGCTTTTGTATCTGGAATTACATTTTCCTAGATCTTTTACCCTTGACAAATCCTTCCAGATAACACACAACTCTGCAGTTTTTCAACTCTCTTTCAGCCGTATATTTTATGTATGCGTGCATTTATAATATATCAGTGGGATATGGTAAGAGGTAATAGAATAACCACAACCTTTACAGAAGACACCCCTGGGTTCAAGTCTCAGCTTAACCGCCTATTACATGTGCACTGTGCATGTGCTCAGTTGCTTTAATCATGTCCGACTCTTTGCGCCCCCATGGACTGCAGCCTGCCAGGCTCCTCTGTCCATGGGATTTTCCTGGCAAGAATACTGGAGTAGGTTGCCATTTTCTTCTCCATGGGATCTTCCCAGAGATCGAACCAGCATCTCTTACATCTCCTGCATTAGCAGGTGGGTTCTTTACCACTAGCGCCACCTGGGAAGCCCTACCTATGACATGATCTTAGGTGAATTATTATGAGCATCAGTTGTGTCAGATTTTAAATGGGGATAATATCACCTTCCATCTGTGGCTACTGGCAGGACTAGATAAGATGTAACTTATGAAAAGAGTCTGACATGCAGCAGACACTCAGTAAATAAAACATACTGCTGTTATTAGCAGCTATTTTACTCTGTCAAACATTGTCTTGCTCCTGATTTATTTTCTTCAAAATATCTGGATTCAAAGAAATTTACTGAAGTAGAATATCAAGAATAACAAAGTTGGTCCCAGAAAGTATACCAGAAGTACCACATCAGTGCACTCTTGGACATCTTCTGTATGGAGGGCTCTTTCCCAGCCAATAATCTGCAAAACCTCAACCATCTCATTTCTATCCGACTGTAAGGTTAACAGGACTGTGGATAAACCCCAGTGCTAATTATCTGGCTTTCCAGTTTTCTAAGTTTAAAAGTATAGTGAGATGGGTAGGGAGATGGGAGGGAGGTTCTAAAGGGAGGGGATATATGTATATCTATGGTTGATTCATGTTGAAGTTTGACAGAAAACAGCAAAATTCTGTAAAGCAATTATCCTTCAATAAAAATAATTTTTTTAAAGTATACACTTGAATAAATTTTATTTATTCAAGCTCTTTGATTGCTGTGGGAGCAAGCCTCCACAATGGCCCTCAATGACCTCACCTCCTGGTAATCATATCCTTAGCAGTGCTCTCCCCTTCCTCCAACACAGACACACTGAAGCAAGGGCTGGTTTATTACATAACTAATAGAATTAGGTAGAAATGATAATATATGACTCCTTAGGCTATGTCATAAAAAACATTGGAGTTTCTGCCTTGGTCTCTGCAATCACCTGCTCTAGGGAAAGTCAAACACTGTGTCGTGAGGACACTCAAGTTATTCCATGAAGAGGGACCAACTTGCCAGCACAGCTGGCAGCTATGTGAGTCACCTTAGACATTTACCCTCCAGCCTCCGTCAGGCCTTCAGATGACTGCAGCCCTGGGCAACAGCAGACTACAATGTCACTGGAAACTCTCATACAGAATCTCCCAGCCAAGCCACTTCAGAATGCCTGAACCACAGAAACCATGACAGATAATAAATGATGGTTGGTGTTTTAAGGAACTAAGTTGTGGGGGGCTCTGTTACACTGCAATAGATTATTATTACACTAACCAGGGTAATTCGGCAATGATATGAGTTGGAATAACATAGCCCCTTCACTGTAAAGCTACATAATCCAAAGAACATGTAGATGAACAACACATCCCCCCATGCATGAGAAAGTGGCTTTAAAACAGACATTACTTTCACATTTTAAGCATCATTACATCACACATCATAAGCTAATCCCCCTAAATCTGACGCTAACTTCAAATGCCTAAAAAAATAACATATTTGATTACATAAAAATGTAAAATGTCTAAATGGACAAACTGTAAGTAAAAATTTAATGATAATGAGGAAAATCATCAGCAATGTAGGCTAGACAGAGGCTAGGCTAGTTTCTCAAAGGATCTGACATCGAATTATTCATTTGACCATGAAAACATCCCAACAAAGTATATAGAGAAGTTATTAGAAGCTCCATTTGCAGATGTGAAAATTGAAACAAGTTTAAACACTTTATCTAGTTAATGGCAATATATAATTCACTGTAACAAGGATAGTCTCCCAACAAGATGAGCTTTCTTTCCACAAGTCTATGGGGAAAAAAAAAATCATTAGCATCATTGATATCTGTGGTCATCATGGTATACATAATACATACCACAGAGTATAACACAACATGATTCTCTAAGTACCTTGCACAAAAGATGGCCCCTTGAAATAGCTGGGATCAGTCTCTTTAGACATGTTCTTGGCAATGATCGGCTGACACCTGAACTGAAAGTCAATGGGGCTTACTTAGGATGGAAGGCTTGGGTTCTCCTAATAACACTTCAGGCTTCTTTCTCTGCATCTGTCATTGAAGATTAGCCCTCAGAGTAGCACTGTGTGAACCCTCTTCATGTTAAAAACGAACTTTAAATTTCAACATTCCCTACAGTCCTAATTTCCAGGCTGCTGACAGCTGAGCTTTCACAGAGAACAGCCTTGATGATTTCTGTGTTAAGCCTTAGGGCACAATTTCCTTTTCTCAGCTATGTGGGGTCTTGATATGGTTTTAGGACAGCAGGTAAGAGCTATACAGGGATTTTTTTCTTTAAGTAGTTACTTAATTCAGCAGCAAAAAATGCTAACATTTTCAGAAAGAAATATATAGCCAAACCCTGGATTCCTAGATCAAAATGAAATATTGCCTGGCATTGAGATAAAAGAATTATTTATAAGACTTTTCTCCAAAGACTGTATATTCAGAAAAAAGAGTTGAAAGAGCAATTAGCCATAAGCTCTTATTTTTTCTTTTAATTCCTAAATTCCATACTGTAATCCTTGATTTAGAAGTTGGTGTGTGAGTAAGGTACTAAGTAAGAGCTTCAGATGCTATCAGGTCAGCCCCTTGAGGAAGCTCTTTTAACAATTCTGCCCACAGCTTTCCTTCCTTTTGCTTTATTGTGTTTTCTGAGGGAAAGAGAAAGGAATTAAATTTCTAGCGTCAAGAAAAATGCATGTTGTGAGTGCTCAGTTGCTTTAGTCACGTCCGACTCTTTGTGATCCTAAGGACTGTAGCCTGCCAGACTCCTCTGTCCACGGGATTCTCCAGGCAAGAATACTGGAGTGGGTTGTCATGCCCTCCTCCAGGGGATCTTGCAGACCCAGGGATCAAACCCATGATTCCTATATCTCCTGCACTGACTAGCAGAGTTCTCTACCACTAGAGCCATCTGGGGCACATGCCCAAATCTGACAGCAGTCAATCTGTTACTATTTCATCTTGGAAATGAACAATGATTTTTTTTTCAGTCCAAAACCCTACATCTTCTCAATACCTTATACAGCAAAGATACCTTATCTAGTAAAGTTAATTGGTCTCCTGAAAAAGTAACCATGTAGTTCACTCCAGGAAACCACCTAAACTCACTTTTTGTCCTTGTCAGTAAAAGCCCTACCCCAAGAGCGGAGAAGGCTCCCAGATGTTTGTCATAAGGGAAAGAATATGAGGACATATGAGTTTTAGTCCCAGATCACTTACTAGCTATTTTCCTATTAAAAAAAAAAAACTAGAGAATACATTGAGATTCAAATGGAATAATACACAGGAAAGGACTATACACTTGAATAGAGTTTGCAGCATATTTTACCTACTATGACTCCCCCTGGTCTATAACAGGAAGCCATACATAACACTGTCCCCTAACCAGGACAAAAAACTTCACTGTGGAGGGGTCTGTCTTTCCATCCTCAATGTTATTTATCTTTCTCAACTTCATGGCAGAATTTAAACCTGGAAGTTAACCTGGATATCCTTTTAATCTCACTGGAACACCATCCTATTTCCCAACCTAAAATACAACTCTCAGCAAAACCACCCAGGAGCACTATCAGTTCAGTTCAGTCGCTCAGTCCCAACCGACTCTTTGTGACCCCATGAACCACAGCACGCCAGGCCTCCCTGTCCATCACCAACTCCCGGAGTTCACTCAGACTCACGTCCATCGAGTCGGTGATGCCATCCAGCCATCTCATCCTCTGTCATCCCCTTCTCCTCCTGCCCCCAATCCCTCCCAGCATCAGGGTCTTTTCCAATGAGCACTATAGAGTCCTCTGAAAACATGTAAAGGTTCTGCATTCCTCAAATAGGGGGATCATATAATGTATCCTCCACTTCTCAAGGAGAAAGGGGACGTCAAATAATGACACCAGGACCAATATCACCTTCTTTACAAGCCTCTAGTCTGTTGTTCCAGTCTGTTTCCAGTGGTTCTAACTTTTAATGACACAAGAAAAAAAAATGTATAGTTTGTCCCTTTTAAAACATTGGAAAACATGGCAAGATAAGAGGAATAATGGACCAAGAACCTACTAATCTCCAGGGACTTAACATATGCTATCCCATTTAAATTTAACAGCAACCCTTAATGGAAGTAGTAAATGTTTTCTTCCAGTTTTACTGAGATATAATTGACATACAGCACTAGCAACGGAGCACACACATGCACTGTCTTAAGTTTAAGGGGTACAGCAGAATGACTTGCATCATGAAATGATTATCACATTGTTTCGTGAACATTCATCCCCTCGTAGAGATACAACATGAAACATATAGAGCAAATCATTTTTTTCTTATGAAGAGAACCCTTAGGATTACTCTCACTTTATGTATTGTATAGCGGTGTTAATTGTATTTATCACATTGTACATAACACCGCTAGTATTTATAACTGCAAGTTTTCACATTTTGACTACCTTCATCTACTTTCCCTTCCTTCCACCCCCTCCTCTGGTTAACCACAAATCTGCTCTCTTTTTCTACAGGTTTGTTTATTTTTGAAGTGTAATTGACCTATAAAATCAGGTTAGTTCTGGTATGCAACAGTGATTGGATACTTCTATACATTTCAAAATGATCAAGATAAGTCTGTCATCTGTCACCATATAAAGATATTACATAATTACTGACTCTATTCCCCACAGTGTGCATTTCATAACTGTGACTTATTTATTTTGTAACTGAAAATTGATACCTCTTAATCTCACATATTTCTCCTCCTCATACCTCCCTCCTCTCTGGCAACCACTTTTCTGGTCTCTGTATCTGAAATTGTTTTTGTTTAATTATATTTGCTCATTTGTTCCCTTAGATTCAACACATAAGTCAAACCATACAATATTTATCTTTCTCTATCTGACTTATTTCACTTAGCATAAAACCCTAGGTCCATCCATGATACAAATGGCAAGATATCCTTCTTTTTGTTTTTGAGATTATAAGCCCTTTATTTTCAATATTAAACTCTTAAAATTTAATAGAACAAATAAACAGAAAAGTAGTATACAGTAGACCTGAAAAGCACTATGAACCAATTCAACATAATTAAGATTTATATAATTTTCACACAACAGTAGGATACAAATTCTCTCCAAGTTCCCATAGGAACTTGACTGTAAACTAGGAGACACTAGAACATATCCAGGGACATAAAGCAATGTGCAAAACTTTCATGGTCTAAAGGTATTGAAATCATACAGAGTCTGCTCTCTTATCACTGTGGAATTATGTTAGAAATCAATATCAAAAGATATTTTAAAATAACCCACATATTGTCAAGTGAAACGTGACACTTATCAAGAGAGATCTTTGACTTAGCTATTAAAAGCCTCGGTAAAATTAGAAGACTGATAACTCAATAGAGGGTGTTTGCAGAGAAGAAAGCACTTAAGTGAGAAATAGCAAAATGAGAAATTAATATCAAAGATACCTTAAGAACCCGTGTATTTGGTAATCAAATGTCTACTTTTAAATGATGGTTGTATCTAAGAAGTCATAATAAGGAAAATTAGAAAAAGATATTATTTTTACAGCTGAGCAAAAGCAGAGATATTACTTTGCCAACAAAGGTCCGTCTAGTCAAGGCTATGGTTTTTCCAGTGGTCATGTATGGATGTGAGAGTTGGACTGTGAAGAAAGCTGAGCGCCAAAGAATTGATGCTTTTGAACTATGGTGTTGGAGAAGACTCTTGAGAGTCCCTTGGACTTCAAGGAGATCCAACCAGAGCATTCTGAAGGAGATCAGCCCTGGGATTTCTTTGGAAGGAATGATGCTGAAGCTGAAACTCCAGTACTTTGGCCACCTCGTGTGAAGAGTTAACTCATTGGAAAAGACTCTGATGCTGGGAGGGATTGGGGGCAGGAGGAGAAGGGGATGACGGAGGATGAGATGGCTGGATGGCATCACTGACTCAATGGATGTGAGTCTGAGTGACCTCCAGGAGTTGGTGATGGACAGGGAGGCCTGGTGTGCTGCGGTTCATGGGGTCACAAAGAATTGGACACAACTGAGCAACTGAACTGAATATTCTATTCTGCATACAAACACACACATACCACAACTTCATTCATCAATCAATGGAAACCTAGGCGGCTTCCATTTCTTCGCTATTGTAAATAATGCTGAATGCAAGGATACATGTATCTTCTCTAACTAGTGTTTTTGTGTTTTTAGGATAAATATCCAGGAGTGGACTTGCTGGATGACATGTAGTTCTATTTTTATTTTGTAAAGGAATCGCCATACTATTTTCCATAGAAACTGCATCATTTTTCTAGCATCAGTGCACAAGGGTTCCCTTTTCTTCACATCATTACCAGCATTTATTATTTCCTGTTTTTGATGACGGCCATTCTGACAGGTGTGAGGCAGTATGTCGCACTGGTTTTGATTTGCATTTCCCTCCTTATTAAGTGATGAAACACATGTTCTCATGTACCTGTTGGCCATCTGGTTGCTTTGGGGTTTTTTTCTTTTTAATGCTGAATGGTATGAGTTTTTTGCATATTTTTGGATATTAAGCCACTACTGGATACATTGGATATATCACTTGCAAAAATCTCCCACTCAGTAGAAAGCCTTTCCATTTTGTTGAAAGATTCCTTCACTGTGCAAAAGCTTTTGAGTTTGATGTAGCCTCATTCATTTAATTATATTTTTATTTCCCTCACCTGAGGAGACATATATAAAAATATATTGCTAAGACTGATGTATACTGCTTGTATTTTCTTCTACAAACTTTATGGTTGTGGGCCTTACATTAGTTAATCTACTTTGAGTTTATTTTTGTTTATGATGTGAGAAGGTAGTTCAATTTGATTCCTTTGCATGTAACTGTCCAAGTTTCCCCATTAAAATTTACTAAAGAGGCTATATTTTCAATATTGTATATTTTTACTTCCTTTGTCATGTATCACCTATGTAAATGAGGGTTCATTCTGGGCTATTCTCTCAGAATTAAACTCTATTCTCTCAGAATAGAGAGCCCAGAAATGAACCCTGATGTGTTGCACTGATTCATCTATTTCTGTGGCAGTATCATACTGTTTGGATTACTGTAATTTTATAATATAGTTTGAAATCAGGGTGTGCAAAACCTCCAGTTTTGTTCTTTCTTAAGATTGCTTTGGTTATTTGGAGTGTTTTGTGTTTCAATACAAACTTTATAATTCTTTGTTCTAGTTCTATAAAAAAAATGCCATTGATATTTTTATAGGAATTGCATTAAATCTGTAAACCGTCTTGGTTAATATGGTCATTTTTAACAACATTAATTCATCTAATCTATGAACACAATCTAATCTATGTGGTTTCTTTCCATCTGTGTATGTTGTCCTTGATATCTTTCATCAATGTCTTATAGTTTTCATTCATCTCCTTAGAATGATTTGTAGGTATTTTATTCTTTTTGATGCATTGGTAAAAGGAATTGGTTTCTTACTTTCTAATAGTTTGTTGTTAGTATACAGAAATGCAATGGGTTTCTGTATATTAATTTTATATCCTGCAACCTTACTGAAATTTTAATGAGTTTAGTAGTTTTCTGGTGGTGTGTTAAGGATTTTCTATGCATAATATCGTATCATCCACCAAAAGTGCCATTTTTACTTCTTACTGTCCAATTTGGATTTCTTTTAGTTCTTTTCCTTGTTTAATTGTTAAACATAGAACTTTTAATACTATGTTGAATAAACATGGTTAGAGTATGTATCCTTGCCTTCTTCCTGGTTATAGAGAAAATGGTTTCAGCTTTTCACCATTCAGTATGACGTTACTTGTGCGTTTGTCATAAATGGCTTTTATTATGTTGAGGTAGGTGTCCTCTACACCCACTCTGTTGACAGGTTTTATGATAAATGGATGTTGAACTTGTCAAAAGTTTTTCTTCTGTCCTCATGATTTATTACTTTTAGTGTTATGTTTGGATCTCTTTTTTGAGTGTTTATTACAGATTTTTGGTTTGTGGTTACTGTGAAGTTTTTTTATAGCAATCTCTCTCTCTCTATATATATATATATACACACACACACACACACACACACGCACATACATACTTGTTTTAAGTTTCTGATGTCTTGATAGCAAATGCATTTTTAAAACCCTGCATTTGTACTCTCCTCCCCTCACGATTACTGTTTCTGGTATTATATTTTATATCTAGTTGTTTTATATATCCCTTAACTGCTTATTGTAGATATAGATGATTTTACTATTTTTATCTTCTAACTTCCTTACTAACTTTGGGTATGGACAATTTTCTCTATTTACTGTATATTTGCCTTTACTGATGAGCTTTTTTATTTCTTAATTTTCTTAGATTGTGACCTTTTCTTTCTACTAGAGAAGTTCCTTTAACAACTATTCTAAAGCTGGTTTGATGGTGCTGAATTCTTCTAGCTTTTGCTTGTCTATAAAGCTTTTGATTTCTCTGTCAAATCTGAACTAGAGCCTTGCCAGGCAGAGTATTCTTGACTGTATCAAAAGGTTTTCCCTTTCATCACTTTAAATATATCATGTCACTCCCTTCTGGACTGCAGAGTTTTTGAATGAAAAGTCAATTGATAGCTTTATAGGAGGGCTTCTCTGATAGCTCAATGGTGAAAGAATCCGCCTGCCAACGCAGGAGACACTAATTTGATCCCTAGGTCAGGAAGATCCCCTGGAAAAGAAAATGGCAACCCACTCCAATATTCTTGCCTGGGATATCCCATGGACAGAGGAGCCTGGCAGGCTACAGTCCATAGGGTTGCAAAAAGTTGGACACAACTTAGCAACTAAACAAAAAAAAACAAACCTTATAGGAGTTCCTTTGTATGTTATTTGCTGCTTTTCCCTTGCTGCTTTCAGTATTCTTTTTCTCATTTTGATTACAATGTCTCTTGGTGTGTTTTTCTTTCAGTTAATCCTGGGTGGGACTCTGAATTTCCTGTATTTGGCTGACTTTAACTTTTCCACGTTAAGGAAGTTGCCAACTATCATCTCTTCACCTATTTTCTCAGGCCCTTTCCCTGTCCCTTCTCCTTCTGAGACCACTATGATGTGAATATCGGTGCATTTGACATTGTCCCAGAGGTCTCCAAACTGTCCTCATTTCTTTTCACTGTTTTCTTTTATTCTGTTCAGCAGCAGTGATTTCCACTACTCTTGTCTTCCAGCTCACGGATGCATTCTTCTGTATCATTTAGTCTACTACTGATTCCTCAAGCATATTTTTCATTTCAGTTATTGTGTTCTTCATCCCTATTTGGTTATTCTCTATACTTTTTAAACTGTTCTTTAAGAACTTCTAACTTCTCATTCTATACATTCACTCTTTCCTAGTTCTTTGATCATCTTTACCATCATTACTCAGAACTCTTTCTCAGGTAGATTGGCCATGTCCACTTTGCTTAGTTTTTCTTCTAGGGGTTGTTCTTTTTCCTTCAGCTGGAACATGTTCCTCCACTGCCTCATTTTGTCTAAGTTGCTATCTGTATGGTTGTGTGTGTGGACATTTAGTTCTGTTTCTCCATCCTGGGGAAGTGGCCTTCTCTGGGACATGTCCTATGCATCTCAGTGGTGCACGTCCCTCTCATCACCCAAGCTCTAGGGGTTTTTCCCAAGAGGCTACACGGGTCTCTCTGTTGTGGCAGGCTATGTGGATGGTCTGGTAGGTTTTGTTGGCCCCTCGTCTGATTGGTTTCCAGGCCCTGCCTTGTAGATGCTGCTGGCTGCTGTTTAGTGGGGCCCGCTAAGAGTTGGATGCAACTGAGCAGCTTCACTTTCACTTTTCACTTTCACGCACTGGAAAAGGAAATGGCAACCCACTCCAGTGTTCTTGCCTGGAGAATCCCAGGGTCGGGGGAGCCTGGTAAGCTGCCATCTCTGGGGTCACACAGAGTCGGACACAACTGAAGTGACTTAGCAGAAGCAGCAGTCACGAGGTAGCTCACTGTAGAGCCTGAGAAGGCCCAAGGGCTAGTGCTGGCTCATGTTTGGGTGGAGTCAGAGTCCAGAAGGCTCTGGCTGTTGCCCACCCACTGGCAGGTGAAGCCAGATTCTGGGGTTAATCCCAGACTACTAGAAGGCAAAGCTGGTTCCGAGAGTCTGGCTGCAGGCCCCAGGGATCCCAGAGCTCAATCTCCTTTAATGGCTCTTCCTCATCTACCCTGACCTCTAAATGTTGGATAACCCCAGTTCTCAGCCTTTTTTCATTCTCCATCTATACTTACCCCTAGGTGATCTCATCCTCAGGCTTTGCTTTAAATGTTTTCTATATGTTGATGACTCTCAACCCAGGTTTCAGCTCATACTTCTCCCATGAACTCCAGACCTACATGTCCAACTGCCTTCTTGACAACTTAAATAAAACCTCAAACACTCAGAATTGAACTCTTGATTCTCTTCTCCCAGTCTTTTCCATTCCAGGAAATGACAACTTCATTTCTCTTATTGATAAGCGGGGAGGGAGGGGCAAGCACTAGCAAAAAAAACCCAAAAGTTAGATGCTATTCTTAATTTCATTTTTCCTCCCCATTTCTCACCCACAAGAGTTCAGTTTTGACAAAGTCTGAGATTCCCTACAGATAATTAAGGAACTTGACAACAAAGTAATTAAAACTACTCAAAATGAAACAAAGGTAGAACAAATAATTTTTAAAATGGAAAGACCATTGATAAACTGAAAAACAACTGTGTTATCTAAAGTGAAGTCGCTTGTGTCCAACTCTTTGCGACCCCGTGGACTGTAGCCCACCAGGCTCCTCTGTCCATAGGATTCTCCAGGCAAGAATACTGGAGTGGGTTGCCATTTCCTTCTCCAGGGAATCTTCTCGACCCAGGGATCGAACCCAGGTCTCCTGCATTGCAGGCAGATGCTTTACCCTCTGAGCCACCAGAGAAGATGTATGTAATTGAAGTTCCCTTAAGAAATGAGGGTAGGGGACAGAGAAAATATTTGAGGAAATATAGGCTAAAATTTTTCTAATTTTTATGCAAACTATAAACTTACAGATCTAAGACACTCAATGAACCTTAAGGTCAGGACACATGAATACTAACTATAGCAAGACACATAATGATCAAACTCAAAATGAATAATAAAAGAAAGTCTTAAAAGTAGCCAGAAGAAGAAAGCTAAATTATATACACAGGAACAAAACTCAAGACAGTAGATTTCTCATCAGGAGCAATGCAAGTGTGAAGATAATTGAGTATTTTTAAAGTTCTGAAGGTAAAAATATTATCAACCTAGAAAACTGTATACATAGCAATAATATATTTCAAAAGCAAAGGGGAAATAAAAACTTTTTCAGACGTACAAAAGCATTACGATCTTCATTAAAAAATTGTCAAAGGAAGTCTTTTAAACAGAAAAAAAGTGAAAACAAACAGAAGCATAGATCTGCACAGAAATATGAAAGATACCAGAAGCACATGGATAAATACATACTTCATCAAAAATTTTTCTTTTTTTAAAATTGAAATATATGTGACATATAGCACTGTCAAATTTAAGGCATATAACATGTTAATTTGATACATTTGTATATTGTAATATGATTGCCCTGTAGCAAAATTAGTACCACTATCATATCACATAATTATCTTTTTCCCCCACCCTGTGCTACATGTGATAACTTAGTTCCTCAATCAGGGATCGAACTTCACCTCCTGCAGTGGAAACAAGAGTCTTAACCACTGGTCTGCCAGGGAAGTTTCCACAAATACCATTTATTTTAGTGGTTGGGATACTTAAGTTCTCAGCTCTTACCAAGTTTCATGATTATAATACACCACTGTTGTCTATATTTTTTATTATTTAAATCTCTTTAATAAATAACTATTTAAACAACAATATCAATGGATTATGGTGTTTCTTATATATACATATACTTTACGTACACAGATAAATAAAATGCATGGAAAAGCAGCATAAAAGCTGGGGAAATAAGTAAAAATGAATGTATACTACTGTAGGATCCTTATACAGTGAGTGAAAAATACCACTTTAGACTCAGTTGAAGACATATAATAAACTCTAAAGCAACCATTAAAATAAAACAGATATATCTAATAAGTCAGCAAAGTGACTAAAATGCAGTGTTTTTAAAAACTTCAAAAGAATCCATAAAAATAAGGAAAGGGGAACAAGGAAAAATGGTATTACTAGAAAACAAACAGTAAGATCAAAAACTTAACTGACCCATATTAATAATCACATTCAATATAGGTGGTCTAATAGCCCAATTTAAAGTCAAAAGTTGTCAGCCGGATGAAACAGACAGACCTAACAACATGTTGCTTGTAAGAAACACACTTAAGATGTAAAAACAAACAGATTAAAGACAAAATAATGGGGAAAGATATACCATGCCAGCCCCAGTATTTAAAATAAATAAATAACTGGAGTGACAGTGTTAACAAATAGTGAACATTTCAGAGCAAAGAAATATTTCCAAGATTAAAAATGGCCATTTGATAAACTGGTCATTAGTCAAGGTGACATAAGAACCCTAAATGTTTATGAACCTATTAACAGAGCTACAAAATATATGAAACAGAAACTCATTGGAATGCAACAGAAAATAGACAAATCTATAGTTATAACCAGAGATTTCAATACTCCTCTCTCATTAATTGGTAGAACAAGTAGACAGGAAATCAGTAAGGATATACTATCAACTAACTTGACCTAATTGGCAATTACAGAATACTCCACCAATCAAAAGAAGAATACACACTTTTTCACAAGTTCATGGAACATTTATCGAGAGAGAATATATTCTGGGCCATAAGACAAGCCTAAACAGATTTAAACTACTTCAAGTCATAGTTTTGACTACAATGGAATTAGAGTAGAAATCAATAACAGATCTCTGGGAAACCCCCAAATATTTATAAACTAAACAAATGTTTGGAAACTAAACATTTCTACATAAAGCATGGATCAAGAAGTTACAAATAAAATTCAGTTCAATCACCCAGCCGTGTCCAGCTCTTTGCGACCCCATGGACCGCAGCACACCAGTGCTGTCCCTGTCCATCACCAACTCCAGGAGCCTACTCAAATTCATGTTCATTGGGTTGATGATGCCATCCAACCATCCCATCCACTGCCGTTCCCTTCTCCTCCCACCTTCAATCTTTCCCAGCTCCACAGTCTTTTCAAATGAGTAAGTTCTTCACATCAGGTGGCCAAAGTATTGGAGTTTCAGTTTCAACATCAGTCCTTCCAGTGAATATTCAGGACTGATTTCCTTTAGGATGGACTGGTTGGATTTCCTTGCAGTCTAAGGGACTTAGAAGAGTATTCTCCAACACCACAGTTCAAAAGCATCAATTCTTCGGTGCTCAGCTTTCTTTATAATCCAACTCTCACATCCATACATGACTACTGGAAAAACCATAGCCTTGACTAGATGGACCTTTGTTGGCAAAGTAATGTGTATGCTTTTTAATATGCTGTCTAGGTTGGTCATAACTTTTTTTAGATCATAGATAAAAATGTAAAACTTGAAATTATAAAACTTCTAGAAGAAAGGTAGGAAAAATAATTGTGACTTTGGGTTAAGCAAAGATGACGTTCTTAGATGTAACACCTAAACCATGAAAATTAAATTGGATTTCATCAAAATTTAAAACTTCAGTTCTTTGACAGATTTTTAAAGCACAAACATTCAGAATATATAAAAAGATTCAAACGTGAATAAGAAAACAGCCCAATTTTTAAAAATATGCAAACATCTCATGAAAGAAGATACACAAATGGTATATAATACATAAAGGATACTCTCAATAGGTTTCCCTGTTGCTCAGACATTAAAGAATCTGCCTGTAATGTGGGAGACTCAGGTTTGATCCCTGGGTCAGGAAGACCCCTTGGAGAAGGGAATGGCTACCCATTCCAGTATCTTGCCTGGAGAATCCTGTGGACAGAGGAGCCAAGACTCAGACACATTTGAGCAACTAACACTGACTTTTCAGTGTCATTACTCATAAAATGCAAATTAAAACCACAAAGAGAAAATGGCTAATATGTCAAGTGTTTATGAGGACGCAGAGGAACTGGAACCCTCTTACATGAGAAACAGCAGAATTCTCATTTGTTGAGGATGTAAAATGGTCTAACTCTTTGGAAAACATTGGATAATTTATTAGTCAGTCATACAACTACCGGCCACTGCACTTCTAGCCTTTTACTCAAGAGAAAAGAAAATATATATCCATACAAAAATGTGTACACAAATGTTCGTAGTAGCTGTATTTGTAATAGCCTAAAGCTACAAACAACCCAACAAATGACTATCAATAGGTGAATGGATAATAGATTGTGGCATACCCATACATACTACTGAATGGAATGTGATTCAGTAGTAAAACAGAATGAACTAAGATACAATGTATATGAATCTCAAAATAATTATGCTGAAAGAAGCCAGATAAAAGTGCGTATATAAGTGCTCTTAATATAAAACTCCAGTATTCTTGCCTGGAGAATCCCAGGGACGGGGGAGCCTGGGGGCTGCCGTCTATGGGGTCACACAGAGTCGGACATGACTGAAGTGACTGAGCAGCAGTAAGGACAAGCTAAGCTGTAGTCACAGAGGCACTTTCTTGCCTGTGAAGGGGATGCACAGAGGCAGGTGGGAGGTAGGGATTACCAAGGTGCAAAAGAAAGCATCTAGGGTGATGAATGTGTTCATTTTCTTGACTGTGGTGACTGTTTCACTGATATACACATGTCAAATGAGCAAAGTACATACTTTAAATAGTTTATTTTAGGTTGATTATATCTCAAAAAAGCCATTAAAAAAAAATTTAAGGATGAGATTGCCTTTTGAGGTTTCTCTTTTGTCAAGCTAAATTTTGACCTCGTTGCAAAAATTTTCTTAAAGAACTTTTAGGAACAGACTGACAATGTTAAGCTTAATGCTCTGTGAAATAGTCTAATTGTTTCAAAAGCCTGTGGCAGCAGTTTTCTGAGAGTATATCAGAGGACACTTTTTTCCCTTTATGTAAACATAAATAACGGTTGCCACTGGATACCAAACAATGCTTTTACTGCAGTTATCTCAGTCATGCTCATGCCAAGAGCTGGATGTTTTTTCACCTGAAGTCTCAGAACAATGCTTTTATAGTTCCCCACGGCCCGCCTGTTACTTTACATTGTCGTTTCTACAGGAAATTCTCCTACCAGGGAGATGGCAGATTTGAATCTTTGGTGGGTTGGGGTGTGTATATATGTGTGAGTGCACTCGTGTGTGAGAAAGACAGAGAAAATGAAGGTGAGGGACACAGGAAGGGAGACCTTTGAGTCAAATCTCAATTAATAGCTGTGTTTCCCTTCTGGAACTTTCTGGCTTTCTTCCATTCAGAGAAAAATGTGGGGTCAATTGCTTGACTTCGAAATAGCTCCAGGCTCTCCTACATATTCCAGTCCCACCCTCCAAATTTCAGTCAACAATCTCTCAACTTTCCTTTGTGGAACAAGTGCACACTAATACACATTGCACATGTGAACCCAAATCTCTTCAACAACAGTGCAAATATTTCCTTCTACTCTCGTTAGAATTTGTCAGAAACCTATATTATTGTTTCTGAAAAGGCCTCTCTTCTTCACTCTCATATTTGGTCTCATCACACTAAATCTGTTTCCTAAATTCAGTCCATGCCAGTGACAACTTAGATTTGACTAAAATAATGAAGAAAGCAATTCCTTTCTTTATATATTTACTTATATTTTAAGCATTACTTTACTTTTTTAAGTAGGAAACCAGGACCCCTTAGCATAGATAAAAGAATATACTAAACATAAATACAACAAATGCTATAGACATGCATGAAGTTCTCTGGGTCTAAGTTTAGCTCTCATGGGGCTGGGTGGCTAACCTGGCATCTCCAGCACCTGCTGACAGTGCTTTACCTTTTTATAATTTATTTATTTATGGCTGTGCTGTGTCTTGATGCTGCGTATGCTTTTCTCTAGTTGCAACGCAAGACCTTTTCATTGCAGTGGTTCCTCTTATTGCAGAGCACAAGTTCTAGGCATGGGCTCAGTGGTTGTGGTGCACGGGCTTAGTTGCTCCTCAGCATGTGGGATCTTCCCCAGTCAGGGATTGAACCTGTGTCTCCTACACTGGCAAGTTGATTCTTTATTACTGAGCCCCCGAGGAAGCCTGCCGACAGTCCTTTTCAACACCCTGATACCTTCTTCCTGAGTAGTGAGCAGGACTGAAAGAGCTCAAAGGGAATGATCTCTTACATGTGTAGTCCTTGGTGGCTCAGCAGTAAAGAATTGACCTGCCAAAGCAGCAGACCTGGGTTCAATCCCTGGCTGGGGAAGAGCCCCTGGAGAAGGAAATGGCAACCCACTCCTGTATTCTTGCCTGGAAAATCCCACAGACAGAAGAGCCTAGTGGGCTACAGTTCATGGGGTCGCAGAGAGTTGGACACGACTTCGTGACGGAGCACACACAACCTCTCACACGTGTTGTTGTGCGCACCTGAAATCTTCTCGTGCCCTCGAGGATCTCTGAGAACCCATCTCCTCAGGAGACCCTGAGGTTAAGATGGACTCAGAATCCACACAAGTCTGACATACTCTGAGGACTGTGGACAAGCAGCACAGCTCCTACTAGCCCACTGAGCACCGTTAAGCAGACTAGGGAAAGGCGCCCTCCCTGAGCAGACAAGCCCTGTGTGTGTGCGTGGCGTGGTAAGAGGACAGTGTCTAGGCTAGTCTTTGAACAAGGCCTCCCTTTCTCCAGGCCAATACAGCCTTCTGCCAGACGGAGCAAGGGTTGGATTCTGACCCCACTTAACCCTCTGGCTCAGCACCCTTGTGCAATGAACAATAGGCACAACTATACTTGATGGTTTGCCAAGCGTGAGCTAAGCCTCAGCACTTTCACCAGTTACTACTAAATTCAAAAGTCAGTACCTGACTTTCTAGGGCTCTCTGGTGTCCGCTCCCCACTCCACCCCAATTCCTTTGCATTTCCAGCTTTGAGGCTGGGCAGTGGCTTAGCAGTACTTCCACAGCAATGTGGAAGGGGAATTTATTGGGGGAGGAATGGATATACTAACAGTTGTCTTCAAAGTTTTACAACTCCTCTGGTTTTGGTTCATCGGTGCTAGCCCTGTCTCGGTCACCTACTACATTCGAGGCTGGCTCTGGCAGAGAAGCCCCCTTTGTGGAGATGGCTAGGCTCTACTTAGTCATGCTGCTACTGAAGAGCTGAGTAATTAGCTAAGTTTGGAGGTATGCCTCTTTTGCCAATAGCACACACTAATGAACTTCAAGTCAAAGTAAATTATTAAAAGCAGCAGGACTGACAAGAAGGTCTATTGTTTAAGTCAATGGATTCTATCTGAAGACACAGCTCTGCCATGAAAAATTAGAACACCAACAAGGGCTGGTCCAAGCAACGAGAGTGCCAATTAAAAATGCTACAAAGAGATGGGTGGCCAGAGGGGCCTAAGTTAGTACTGGCACAGACAGGCAGCAGATTTATATGTCTTTCACTATTTATACTCCAAATTCTGGTAACTCGCAGCCAAACCTGCATGGTGACTCTAGAAGGAAGATTCTAAAATGTTAAGTTCAAAGATGAATTCATTTAGACTTTTGCAATAGTTTGGGCTTCCCTGGTGGGTCAGATGGTAAAGAATCTGCACAATGTGGGAGACCCAGATTTGGTCCCTGAGTGGGGGAGATCCCAGGAGAAGGAAATGGATACCCACTGAAGTATTCTTGCCTGGAGAATTCCATGGATAGAGGCTACAGTCCATGGGGTTGCAAAGAGTCGGACATGACTGAGTGACTAACACTTTCACTTTACAACAGCTCACACAAAGCCACTATTTTTAAAGTCCATATAAATAAAGGTCCATAAAGTCCCATGGGAGAGGGCGGTAAGAAGGAATTAAACTTCTCCAAGAAGAAGGCATATTAACAAGTTCACTGTCCTTGAAGGTAAGTCTCTTATGAGGTCCTCTAGCCTAGTCCAAGGACACACTCTGCATTGGTGACAGGGCAGGGAGACGTACTGGGAAAAAGCAAGGACTCCAATGCCAAACCCCTGACGTCTCCAGTCCTGGCCTTTTTTTCCGCCAAAGCCAAGGGACACCAACTGAGATCTGCTTTTAAAAGACCCAAAAAGCCACTTTTGAATACAAATTTCTAGAGAAGGAAGCAGAGAAACTAATTCAGCTAAAACAGAAGTAGCAAAGCTGCATCAGCTCATGAATCAGGCCAAATGAGTAGCAGTGATGACTTGGAACAACAAACTGTGGAAGATTCTTAAAGAGATGGGAACACCTACATATACACAATGAAATACTACTCAGCTATTAAAAAAGAATGCATTTGAATCAGTTCTAATGAGGTGGGTGAATCTCAGAGTGAAGATTATTATACAGAGTGAAGTAAGTCAGAAAGAAAAGCACCAATACAGGATATTAGCACATACCTATGGAATTTAGAAAGATGGTAACGATGACCCTATATATAAGACAGCAAAAGAGACATAGATGTAAATAACAGACTTTTGGACTCTGTGGGAGAAAGCGAGGGTGGGATGATTTGAGAGAATAGCATTGAAACATGTATATTACAATATGTGAAATAGATCACCAGTCCAGGTTCAATGCATGATACAGGGTGCTCAGGGCTGGTGCACTGGAATGACCTTGAGGGATGGGATGGGGAAGGAGGTGGGAGGGAGGTTCAGGATGGGGGACACATGTACACCCATGGCTGATTCATGTCAATGTATGGCAAAACAAATACAGTATTGTAAAGTAATTAGCCACCAATTAAAATAAATAAATACATTTTAAAAATTTTTTTAAAGAGATGGAAATACCACACCACCTTTCCTGCCTCCTGAGAAACCTATATGCAGGTCAAGAAGCAACAGCTAGAACTGAACATGGAACAATGGACTGGTTCAAAATTGGGAAGGAGTGTGTCAAGGCTATATGCTGTCACCCTGCTTATTTAACTTACATACAGAGTACATCATGTGAAATGCCAGGCTGGATGAAGCACAAGCCAAAATCAAGATTGCTGGAAGAAACATCAGTAACCTCAGATATGCAGATGACACCACCCTTATGGTGGAAAGCTAAGAAGAACTAAAGAGCCTTTTGAAGAAGGTGAAAGAAGAGAGTGAAAAAGCTGGTTTAAAACTCAATGTTCAAAAAACAAAGATCATGGCATCCAGTCCCATCGCTTCATGGCAAATAGATGGGAAAACAATGGAAACAGTGACAGACTTTATTTTCTTGGGCTCCAAAATCACTGCAGATGGTGACTGCAGTCATGCAATTTAAAAATGCTTGCTTCTTGGAAGAAAAGCTATGACCAGCCTAGACAGTGTATTAAAAAGCAGACACATTACTTTGCTGACAAAGGTCCATATACTCAAAGCTATAGTTTTCCGAGTAGTCATGTATGGATGTGAGAGTTGGACTATAAAGAAAGCTGAGCACCAAAGAATTGATGCTTTCAAACTGTGGTGTTGAAGAAGACTCTTGAGAGTTCCTTGGACTGCAAGATCAAACCAGTCGATCCTAAAGGAAATCATTCCTGAACATACATTGGAAGAACTGATGCTGAAGCTCCAAAACTTTGGCCATTTGATGCAAAGAGCCCACTCATTAGAAAAGACCCTGATGCTGGGAAAGATTGAAGGCGAGAGGAGAAGAGAACAACAGTGGATGAGATGGCTGGATGGCATCACCGACTCAATGGACATGGGTTTGAGCAAACTCTGGGAGATGGTTAAGGACAGAGAAGTCTGGGGTCCTGCAGTCCATGGAATTGCAAAGAGTCAGACACAACTGAGCAAGGACAACAATAAACAACTTGGAACACTGAGTTGAGAAACATTCTGGCATTATACATGAACCCCAGGGAGAGAGGCTATAACTTTAGGTGCTGTGCTGTGCGTAATTGCTCAGTCATTTCTGACTCTTTGTGACCCCATAGACTGTAGCCCACTAGGCTCCTCTGTCCATGGAATTCTCCAGGCAAGAATACTGCAGTGGGTGACCATGCCCTCCTCCAAGGGATCTTCCCAACCCAGGGATTGAACCCAGGTCTCCCACATTACAGGCAGATTCTTTACCACCTGAGACACCAAGGAAGCCCAAGAATACTGGTGTGGGTAGCCCATCCTTTCTTCAGGGGATCTTCCTGACCCAGGAATCAAATCAGGGTCTCCTGCACTGCAAGCAGATTCTTTACCAGCTGAGCTATGAAGGAAACCCTATAATTTTAAACTTTAATGTAACTTTAAAATATATTATCATCATATTTAGACTATGAATTACTCCACCACACTCCATCCCTCCCCAGTAGCCCTAACAGACATCAACAGTCGGTCTTTTCCTAACAGGAAATGGAACATGTAGAAATGGTTCTCTTTAGAGCAAAAATGTGAAATTCCTCACACTGAACAAAATGAGGACAAACCTTCATTCAGGGTTTGTCCTGAAACCATGGTGATGGAAGAGTTAATTCTGAATTCATAGTGGATCTGCTTCTGTGACCTTTACTCTTATCTTGCCCCTTTTGTTGTTAGTGAGATAACCTGAGCCTGCCCACCTGTAGGGGACTGTGAGGAACTGAAATGAACACATCCCCCTGCCCAAGGTTCCCCATTCTAGGAGATATTTGCAAGAATTAAGTGATCTTTTTACTTTGTTTCTTCACCTCCCCCAACTCTGATCCATAAAAGAATATGGCATTCAGGCCCCAACAATATGGTTATTTGGAAACACTAATGTGCCATCTTCTCAGTCAGCCAACTTTCTGAATAAAGTCATTTTCCTTGTCTCAGCACCTCAGTCTCTGGGATTTATTGGCCTATTGTGCAGTGAGTAGGGAGAAGGTAATGGCATCCCACTCCAGTACTCTTGCCTGGAGAATGCCATGGATGGAGGAGCCTGGTAGGCTGCAGTCCATGGGGTCGCTAAGAGACATGACTGAGCGACTTCACTTTCACTTTTCACTTTCCTGCATTGGAGAAGGAAATGGCAACCCACTCTAGTGTTCTTGCCTGGAGAATCGCAGGGACGGGGGAGCCTGGTGGGATGACATCTATGAGGTCACACAGAGTCGGACACGACTGAAGTGACTTAGCAGCAGCAGTAGCAGCAGCAGTGAGTAGAGCAAGCTTGGACTCGGTAATAGAGGATCATTCCTGCTGAGAATGGCTCTACACAGCCTGCATGAATTGAGCAGGTAGTCCCTGATCAAAACCTGTAGCCACTTATCTATTAACTATCATGCTGCTGTGTCTAACTTTAATGCTGAGCCACAAAGGGTGGTCTCACCTTGAATGCTAGCTCTCCTTTCAGTCTCTGGGAAAATAAGGTTTTACAAGTGCCTAGGTTTCAAATCCTAAAAGGTGATGCTGTGAAAGTGCTGCACTCAATATGCCAGCAAATTTGGAAAATTTAGCAGTAGCCACAGGACTGAAAAAGGTCAGTTTTCATTTCAATCCCAAAGAAAGGCAATGCCAAAGAATGCTCAAACTTCTGCACAATTGCATTCATCTCACACACTAGCAAAGTAGTCCTCAAAATTCTCCAATCCAGGCTTCAACAATATGTGAACCATGAACTTCCAGATGTTCAAGCTGAATTTAGAAAAGGCAGAGGAACCAGAGATAAAATTGCCAATATCCACTGGATCATCAAAAAAGCAAGAGAGTTCCAGAAAAACATCTATTTCTGCTTTATTGACTATGCCAAAGCCTTTGACTGTGTGGATCACAATAAACTGTGGAAAATTCTGAAAGAGATGGGAATACCAGACCACCTGACCTGCCTCTTGAGAAACGTATCTGCAGGTCAGGAAGCAACAGTTAGAACTGGACATGGAACAACAGACTGGTTCCAAATAGGAAAAGGAGTACGTCAAGGCTGTATATTGTCACCCTGCTTATTTGACTTATATGCAGAGTACATCATGAGAAATGCTAAGCTGGAGGAAGCCCAAGCTGGAATCAAGATTGCTGGGAGAAATATCAATAACCTCAGATATGCATATGACACCACCCTTATGGCAGAAAGTGAAAAAAAACTAAAGAGCCTCTTGATGAAAGTGAAAGAGGAGAGTGAAAAAGTTGGTTTAAAGCTCAACATTCAGAAAACGAAGATCATGGCATCTGGTCCCATCATTTCATGGCAAATAGATGGAGAAACAGGGGAAACAGTGGCAGATTTTATATGGGGGGGTGGGGTGGGCTCCAAAATCACTTCAGATGGTGACTGCAGCCCTGAAATTAAAAAGCACTTACTCCTTGGAAGAAAAGTTATGACCAACCTAGACAACCTAGCAGACATTACTTTGCCAGCAAAGGTCTGTCTACTCAAGGCTATGGT
This sequence comes from Tragelaphus eurycerus, assembly GCA_935064755.1. NCBI lineage: Eukaryota > Metazoa > Chordata > Mammalia > Artiodactyla > Bovidae > Tragelaphus > Tragelaphus eurycerus. The sequence continues at coordinate 4,554,328 of CAKXYN010000111.1, read as the reverse complement.
TTTTCCAGTAGTTATGTATGGGTGTGAGAGTTGGACTATAAAGAAAGCTGAGTGCTGAAGAATTGATGGTTTTGAACTGTAGTGCTGGTGAAGACTCTTGAGAGTCCCTTGGACTGCAAAGAGATCCAACCAGTCCATCCTAAAGGAGATCAGTCCTGAGTGTTCATTGGAAGAACTGATCTTGAAGCTGAAACTCCAATACTTTGGCCATCTGATGTGAAGAGCTGACTCATTTGAAAAGACCCTGATGCTGGGAAAGATTGAAGCCAGGAGGAGAAAGGGACGACAGAGGATGAGATGGTTGAATGGCATCACTGACTCAATGGACATGAGTTTGGGTAAACTCCAGGAGTTGGTAATGGACAGGGAGGCCTGATGTGCTGTAGTCCATGGGGTTGCAAAGAGTTGGACACGACTGAACAACTGAACTGACTGAGGTTTAAGACTTGTATTCCTGCAGATCAGCCACCATAACAAGAAACATGCAATCCTAGACCAGGCACCACCCCCGGTGCCACACACAGAGCTTTGGAGAACTGGGGGAAGTCTGAGATGGGCTCTGCTACCTCCAGGTTACCAGGGCTCACATTGTTATTCAGAGATATGGTATCCAACAGTCTTAGGATTCTACTGGAGGGTTCCAGCTTGGGGGGATCTTAGAACAGGGCATGTCTCCTCCTGGTACTTGCATGATGCTACCATGAGAGTCATCAGACAGTTCAGAGACCCACTGTGGTCTCTAAAGAAACAGATGTAAAGATAAGTGCATCTGTCCCTCTGAAAGGCTTTACTTGCTCTCCCTCATCCAGTGGACCACAACAACAAAGCTTCTTCACAGATTTCACTGAAGTGCAAACAGTTACATCTTTCAAATCTCAGCTCATAACCACTGGATACGGGGGACACTGACGGTCACCAGACATCAGGAAACATTTACTTAAACACTTGTTTTGGCAGCTGGTCAGGAATTCAGGAGGCATTCTAAGCCACTGATCATTGCTGTGACAGTTCAATATGTGGGAAAGGCATTAGGGCCTCGTTAAAGTGCAGGGTTTGGCAGTGCATCAACATCCCGTCATCTCATACTTGTCTTAAACATTCCACTTTGAAAAGAGCATGAATTAAAAAAAAAAAACACTATATATATTTATGTCTATATATATATCAATGATCAATCCATAGATATCTCCAAGTTTCAAGTACTTATACTATTGTTGTTATTGAATGAGTTGTTACAATAATAAAATATCGTTGTTATTGCACAATTACTCAGTCATGTCTGACTCTTTGTGACCTCATAGACTGCATTACTCCAGGCTTCACTATCTCCTGGAATTTGCTCAAATTCATGCCCATTGAGTCAATGATACCATCCAACCATCTCATCCTCTGTCGTCCCCTTCTCCTCCTATCCTCAAGCTTTCCCAGCATCAGGTCTTTTCCAGTGAGTTGGCTCTTCATATCAGGTGGCCAAAGTATTGGAGCTTCAGCTTCAGCATCAGTCCTTCCAATGAATATTCAGGGTTGATTTCCTTTAGGATTGACTGGTTTGATCTCCATGCTGTTCAAGGGACTCTCAAAAGTCTTCACCAGCACCAGAGTTCAAAAGCATCATTTCTTCAGCTCATACTCATACAATCAGTTCAATTCAGTCACTCAGTGGTGTCTGACTTTTTGCGTCCCCATGAATCGCAGCATGTCAGGCCTCCCTGTCCATCACCAACTCCCAGAGGTCACTCAGACTCACGTCCATCGAGTCAGTGATGCCATCCAGCCATCTCATCCTCTGTCGTCCCCTTCTCCTCCTGCCCCCAATCCCTCCCAGAATCAGAGTCTTCTCCAATGAGTCAACTCTTCGCATGAGGTGGCCAAAGTACTGGAGTTTCAGCTTCAGCATCATTCCTTCCAAAGAAATCCCAGGGCTGATCTCCTTCAGAATGGACTGGTTGGATCTCCTTGCAGTCCAAGGGACTCTCAAGAGTCTTCTTCAACACTACAGTTCAAAAGCATCAATTCTTCAGTGCTCAGCCTTCTTCACAGTCCAGCTCTCACATCCATGCATGACCACTGGAAAAATCATAGCCTTGACTAGACGGACCTTTGTTGGCAAAGTAATGTCTCTGCTTTTGAATATGCTATCTAGGTTGGACATAACTTTCCTTCCAAGGAGTAAGCGTCTTTTAATTTCATGGCTGCAGTCACCATCTGCAGTGATTTTGGAGCCCCCAAAAATAAAGTCTGACACTGTTTCCACTGTTTTCCCATCTATTTCCCATGAAGTGATGGGACCGGATGCCATGATCTTCGTTTTCTGAATGTTGAGCTTTAAGCCAACTTTTTCACTGACTTTTAGTTCAAGAGACTTTTTAGTTTGTCTTCACTTTCTGCCATAAGGGTGGTGTCATCTGCATATCTGAGGTTTGAGATTTCTCCCGGCAATCTTGATTCCAGCTTGTATTTCTTCCAGTCCAGTGTTTCTCATGATGTGCTCTGCATATAAGTTAAATAAGCAGGGTGATACAATAGATAATTTACAGAAGCAATGCAAGAAATCAAACTCATTTTATTTATGTATGTATTTTTTATGTTTCCACCTGCACATTTTATTTCAGGTATCATAGTTTTATTTTTATATTCACAAAAACATTTTTAAACATTCAACTGCATTTTCAAGAGATTAAGTAGCAACTCCACCTTAGTTTTAAGGTAAAATTTTACCTTAATGTTGATTTTCAAAGTTGATATGAATTGATTATCATTTATATTTTATATTTCAACAGATTATTTTGCATATTTATTTGCATAAATATTCTTTTTTAATTTTATTTTATTTAACTTTACAATATTGTATTGGTTTTGCCATATATCAAAATGAATCTGCCACAGGTATACATGTGTTCCCCTAAAATTCCCTTTGGTCATGTCCCATAGGACTCAGGCAAGGAACAACATGGATCCATATCAATTTGAGAACATAAATGTTAAGGAAACCTCTGAAAATCTACGTAGCAAGAATTCAAAATGAAACTCAGGATGTAAAAACACTGGCCCCTGCTCACAAAGGAAATAACTGAGGGAGAGCATCAAGACTGGGTTTTTTAACGCAGATGATCAACATCGCTCATTATTAGAGAAAAGGAAATCAAAACTACAGTGAAATATCACCTCAGACCGGTCAGGCCTCATCAAAAAGTCTACAAACAGTAAATGTTGGGAGAATGTGTGGAGAAAAAGGCATGCTCTTGCACTGTTGGTGGGAATGTAAATTAACAGCCACAATGGAAGATGGTATGGAGATTCCTTAAAAAACTAGGAATAAAATCACCATATGACCCAGCAATCCCACTCCTATGCATATACTCTGAGGAAACCAAAACTGAAAAAGACACATGTACCCCGTTGTTCATTGCAGCACTATTTACAATAGCCAGAACGTGGAAGCAAGCTAGATGTCCATGGACAGATGAATGGATAAAGAGGTTGTGGTGCGTGCATGCAAGAGAGTATTACTCAGCTATAAAGAGGAATGCATCTGAGTCAGCTCTGATGAGGTGGGTGAACCTTGAACCTATTATACAGAGTAAAGTGAGTCAAAAAGAGCAAGAAAAATATCGTATTCTAATACATATGTACAGAATCTAGAAAAATGGTACTGAAGAATTTATTTTCAGAGAAGCAGTGGAGAAACAGACATAGAGACTAGACTTATGGACATGGGGAAAGGGGAGGAGAGGGTTAGATGTATGGAAAGAATAACATTTAAAAAAAAAAAAGAATAACATGGAAACTTATATTACCATATGTAAAATAGATAGCCAATGGGAATTTGCTATATAGCTCAGGAAATTCAAACAGGGGCTCTGTATCAATCTAGAGGGGTGGGATGGGGGGGGGGAGATGAGAGGGAGGTTCAAAATGGAAGGGATATATGTATACCTATGGGGCTGATTCATGTTGAGGTTTGACAGGAAACAATAAAATTCTATACAGCAATTATCCTTCAATAAAAAAATAAATTAAAAAAAAAAAGACTGGGTCTTTTAACTCCTATGATTTTCCACCCTTCTATGCCAACACCCTCAAAGAGCAAACAAAAGGAAAAGTTACAGCAAAATAAGTAAAATGCAACAAGTAAAACAACTTTTATTTGCAAGACCTTTAAACAATACTGCCTCAAAGTAATAAAAATGCAGTATTTTTCTCAATAATTTAAATATATTAGACTCCTTTTTCTTTCCTCATTAAATAAATTTTATGGCTATGCATTAAAACTCATGTAGGGTACATAATTAAATAATCAAAGAGCCCAAGAAAACTACCGATATTTAGATTCAAGCTTACTTGTATTTCTCACTGATGGATCAACAGCCAATGATTTTGGGAAGTTTAATTTTTTAAAAAATGTCAACAGAACCCTTAAAACCCCATGTTCCCCGGGAGGAACAGAAGGCAATGGTGCCTGGTGCCACCAGAGCAGCATGCCTATAAGACTTACCCGCTCTACTTATATAACAATGCTCAGCCACCATGGCACTTTATGGATGCTGATCATTATTATTATTACTATTATTATTATGTGTTGTTATTTCTGAGCACCTGCTTACTAAATGCCAGAAACTAAAGTCGGCAAGCATTTTTAGTTGGCTCCCACTGAAGATGGAGATTTAGTTCCATGTTTTGAGATAAAAAATACTCCCATGAAAACACCTGAAGTTTTAAAAATTCTGTTCACATTTAAAAAAAAAAAAATTTCTTTTGGCCAGAAGAAAGTAGGATATCCTTCTTCTTTTCTTTAGCTTTAAAATATCCTGATCATTCATTCCTTCTCTTGATAGAGACTATCTACCTCAACTAATGAATCCCTCATTCAGCAGCAACCTGCTATCTCTTCCCACCTGAAGAAACTAAGTTTGGGACAAAAAATAACTAGAAGGGAAAAAAAAACACCCAGAGATGGCTGAGAGGCTTAATTATTGCCTAGAAAGCAAGACCCCTTCACAACATTTTTAAGACTAATTTTCATAATTACTTACTGATTGAAACTAGGACTTGCAACAGGGTAAGCCTATTTCCATATAATATTAAGTAATGATTAACACAGCTCAGGACCCAAGTTCAGAATTTGAAAGCATGGACTAAATGGAAATCAAAGACATTTAACCCATAGGGGTAAGTTTGCTACTTCTCACTCAAATGGTTTTCTGCTTTTTAAACAGCTTATAACAAACCTACATTTGCTCCATAATCACTCACTAGGAGGGAAGAGAGGAAGTTACCAAGGAGTGTAACAAAGACTTCCTAAGCCATATTCCCAACCTTCCATTTCTTTCTCTCTGTTCCCTCCCCTGCTGATGCTTGTTTTTGCATATTCTCTTTCTCTCCCTCCTTCCCTCTCTCTTCCTTCCCTCCTCCCTCCTCTCTGTGTCTGTGTGTGCCTCTTTCTCCTGCTAACACCCGGCGTCTCTAGCTCTGACTTGTGCTCTCTCGCATCACCGCATTCATGTTTTGGCTCTCAGTCCCTCTCTGCCACCTCACAGAATCTAATGCCTGCAACATCAAACACAGAGCAATAATTAACCAGATTAGCTAAGAGTAAATCTTTTTCCATATTCAACCCAAGGGCATACAAATCACTAAAGCACGACTGTGTTTAACCATTCCCAACTGGAGGGGAAAAGCCCAGCCAGAGATACACACACACATTAATGTTCACTGTGAATGAAATGCCTTCAACTGTATTTATCTGGGAGCATGGAATCATTTCATGCAAGAATGGGCTTGATAAAAGACAAAAATGGTAAGGACCTAACAGAAGCAGAAGAGATTAAAATGAGGTGACAAGAATATACAGAAGGACTATACAAAAAAAGGTCTTAATGACCCAGATAATCACAATGGTGTGGTCACTCACGTAGAGCCAGACAACCTGGAGTGTGAAGTCAAGTGGACCTTAGGAAATATTACTATGAACGAAGCCAGTGGAGGTGATGGAATTCCAGCTGACCTATTTCAATTCTTGAGAGATGATGCTGTAAAAGTGCTGCACTCAATGTATCAGTAAATTTGGAAAACTCAGTAGTGGGCACAGAACTGGAAAAGGTTAGTTTTCATTCCAATCCCAAAGAAAGGCAATGGCAAAGAATGCTCAAACTACGGCACAATTGCACTCATCTCACACACTAGCAAGTAATGCTCAAAATTCTCCAAGCAAGGCTTCAGCAGTGAAACCGTGAACTCCAAATATTCAAGATGGATTTAGAAAAAGCAGAGTAACCAGAGATCAAATTGCCAACACCTGGTGGATCATCGAAAAAAACAAGAGAATTCCAGAAAAACATCTATTTCTACTTTATTGACTATGCCAAAGCCTTTGACTGTGTGGATCACAAAAAAACTGTGGAAAATTCTTAAGGAGATAGAAATACCAGACCACCTTACCTGCCTCCTGAGAATCCTGTATGCAGGTCAAGAAGCAATAGATAGAACCAGACATGGAACAATAAACTGGTTCCAAATTGGGAAAGGAAGACATCAAGGCTGTATATCGTCACCCTGCTTATTTAACTTCTACGCAGAGTATATCATGCAAAATGCTGGGCTGGATGAAGCACAAGCTGGAATTAAGTTTGCTGGAAGAAGTATCAATAACCTCAGATATGCAGATGACACCACCCTTATGGCAAAGAGTGAAGAGGAACTAAAGAGCCTCTTGATGAAGGTGAAAGAGGAGCATGAAAAAGTTGGCTTAAAGCTCAACATTCAGAAAACGAAGACCATGGTATCTGCTCCCGTCACTTCATGGCAAATAGGTGGGAAAACAGTGACAGACTTAATTTTCTTGGGCTCCAAAATCACTGCAGACGGTTACTGCAGCCATGAAATCAAAAGACGCTTGCTCCTTGGAAGAAGAGCTACAGTAAACCTAGACAGCATATTAAAAAGCAGAGACATTACTTTGCCAGAAAAGGTCCGTATACTCAAAGCTATAGTTTTTCCAGTAGTTGTGTATGGATGTGAGAGTTGGACCGTAAAGAAAGCTGAGCATCGAAGAATTGATTCTTTTGAACTGTGGTGTTGGAGAAGACTTTTGAGAGTCCCTTGGACTGCAAGGAGATCAAACCAGTCCATCCTAAAGGAAATCAGTCCTGAATACTCATTGGAAGGAGTGATGCTGGAGCTGATGCTCCAATCCTTTGGCCACCTGATGCGAAAAACTGACTCCTTAAAAAGACTCTGATTTTGGGAATGATTGAAGGTGGGAGGAGAAGGGGATGATCGAGGATGAGATGGTTGGATGGCATCACCAACTCAGTGGACATGAATTTGGGTAGACTCTGGGAATTGGTGATGGACAGGGAGGCCTGGTGTGCTGCAGTCCATGGGGTCGCAAAAAGTCAGACACGACTGAGAGACTGAACTGACCTGAACTGAAGGATCAGTCATGAAAATAGGGATGCAAATGGTACCTAAGTTCTTACTGTCTATAAATGTTTCATTTTCAAATAAGTTTAAAGTAAAATCTACTTTTATTCATTCTTGTTTTCAAAGAAGAATCCAAGAATTAACAAGTATTCTCAAAGAATTCCAGTCTTACGGGAAATGTGTAATTACTCTCCTGTTCTAATATGCAGCATATGCAAAACTTACTCCCTAAGTAGTTAACCCCAGGGTAGCAGTCTAACTATTCATTTCTTCTTGCCTGAGGTTCAGGAGTAATTTTCAGGCAATCTTTTGGATACACAGTTGATTCAGCAAATCTAATTATGATCTTTACAGGCAAAATATGTCCCCCAGACTATATTGTGTCCCTGGCATTCCAGAAGTGAAATTACAAGGCTTTATTCAATTTTTCCTCATGGGAGCCAGAGTCCAATCATTCCTATGTCCAAACATCATTCATATATATTTAGTGAAATTGAATGCTGGCATTCAGATCTTTGCTTGAACATTTAAAAAGGAAGACAAGAGAGATTTGATCTATGTACTATTTTATTATGTCTATTCATTCACACAGAGGGACCAAAAATAATTAAATCAGATAACTATGTAGATAATTGTTTTCGTATTTGCTAGAGGAAATCTTATTCATTACACATATTTATATTACCTATTTATTGCTCTACAACTTCATATCAACTTTTCAAGACCAAAGTAATATTGCATTAGAATACAACAGGAGCAAAAATAAGTAAAGAAAACTCTTGTTTTAATATAATTAAAAAGACAAATTGGATGTAAAGGAGTCTCAAAATGGTAAGAGAAGGATAAAATGTATCACCAAACTAGTGCAGCTGAGAAAAAAATTTTTAAAAAAATTAAGTAGCCATTGTAAGTTGGGAAAAATCTAATTATTTACAGATAGCTGAAGAAGTAAAACAAAATGCAAATTTTTAATAAATACAAGAAGTGTAAAAATGTTCTATGGGAAAGATAAAATTGCAAATTGTAGGAGCCTGGGATAATGAAGAAAATGTTAGAATATACATGCAGAATGAGAGGAAAAAAAAAAAAGAGACCCAATCTTGTCTACATAAGGAATCCTCACTAGCCATGTGCAGCTCAAAATATCAAATTCAAGGGAAAGAATCTAAACTTGATCTTTAAAGAAATGACCCATAGCACTTAAAGCATGGGGATCATCAGGAACCAATAGAGATTGTCCCAGAATAATACACAGTAGACCTTCATTCCTTTTTTAAAAAAAATTTTTTTTCATTGAAATATAGTTGATTTACAATGTAGCGTTAGTTTCTGGTATGTAGCAAAATGATTCAGTTATACATATATATTCTTTTACAGAATCTTTTCCGTTACAGGTTATTACAATATATTGAACATAATTCCCTGTGCTATACAGCAGATCCTTGTTAATCTATTTTATATATGGTAGTGTACATCTGTTAATCCCATACTCCCAATATATCCCCCATTTCCTGTTTGATAACCATATATATGCATTCTGCATTTGTGAGTCTTTTGTAAATAAGTTCATTTGTATACCTTTTAAGATTCCATATATAAGTGATATCATGTCTTTCTCTGTCTTACTTCACTTAGTATGATAATCTCTAGGTCCATCCACGTTGCAGCAAATGGCATGACTTCCTTTTTATAGCTGAGTAAGGAAATGGCAACCCACTCCAGTGTTCTTGCCTGGAGAATCCCAGGGATGGGAGAGCCTGGTGGGCTGCTGTCTATGGGGTCTCACAGAGTCGGACACGACTGAAGTGACTTAGCAGCAGCAGCAGAAGCAACATTGCATGGTGTGTATGGAATGCCATACATGCCAGTATGGCAGTCCACGGGGTTACAAAGAGTCGGCACTACTGTGTGACTGAACTGAATCCTGATCATTCCGTGGTGTGTCATTATCTTCTTTCTCCATTCATGTTGATGGACACTTGGGTTGCTTCCGTGTCTTGGCTATTGTAAATAGTGCTACTACGAATGCTGAGGTGCATGTATCTTTTTTAATTAGAGCTTTTGTCTTTTCTGGATATATGCCCAGGAGTGGAATTGCTGGATCATATGGTAACTCTGTTTTTAGTTTTTTTATGGTGGTGGTGGTGCTTTGGTCACTAAATTGTGTCCAACTCTTACAACTCTATGGACTATAGCCCACCAGACTCCTCTGTCCACAGGATTTTCCAGGCAAGAATACTGCAGTGGGTTGCCATTTCCTTCTCCAGAGGATCTTCTGGACCCAGGAATCAAACCTGGGTCTCCTGCATTGCAGGCAGATTCTTTACTGACTGAGCTACGAGAGAAGCCCAACTCCATACTATTCTCTATAGTAGCTTTTATCAATTTACATTCCCACCAACAAGATATGAGGGTACCTTTTTTCCATACCCTCTCCAGAATTTTTTGTAGACTTCTTGATGATGGCCGCCCTGACTAGTGTGACATGATACCTCATTGTAGTTTTGATTGATTTGCATTTCTCTAATAATTAGTGACACTGAAAATCTTTCATGTGCCTATCGGTCATCTGTATGTCTTCTTTGGAGAACTGTCTATTTAGGTCTTCTGCCCATTTTTTTAATTGTTGTTATTGAGCTGTATGAGCTGTCTGTATATTATTGGAAATTAAAATGTTATAGGTTGAATTGTTTGCAAATACATTTTCTCCCCTTCCACAGGTTGTCTTTTCACTTTTTTGATGATTTCCTTTGCTGTACAAAAGCTTTTAAGTTTGATTATGTCCCATTCATTTATTACTACTTTTATTTCTATTGCCTTGGGAGAATGAGTTAAGAAAACACTGTTAGGATTTATGCCAGAAAATGTTTTGCCTATGTTCTCTTCTAGGAGTTTCATGATGACTTGTCTTTTATTTAAGTCTTTAAGCAATTTTGAGTTTATTTTTGTGTGTGGCATGAGGGAGTGTTATAAGTTCACTGATTTACTATAGCTGTCCAGCTTTTCCAACAGTAGTTGCTGAAAGACTATCTTTTCTTCATGGTATATTCTTGCCTCCTTTGTTGAAGATTAATCAATGTAGGTGTGTATTTCTGATCTCTCTATTCTGTTCCATTGATCCATATTATAATTTTTTTTTCATTTGTCTTTTGTTTGCCCCTCTAATTGGGTGATTTCCATTATTCTACACTTCAGACTACTTATTCATTCTTCTGCATTATTTAGTTTGCTATTTATTGTCTTTAGATCACTTTATCTCAATGATTGATTTGTCTAATTTTGATTAGCTCCTCTTTACAGTTTCTAATTCCTAGTTGAAGTGATCTGCATTTCTATCAATAACCTTTATTAATCCCTTCAGTAATTTTATCACCTCCTTTCTGAACTCAGAATCTGGTAGACTGGAAAGGTCTGTCTCATTGCATTTTTCTTCAAGGGATTTCTCTTGTTCTTGTAATTGGGAGTGGTTCCTCTGGTTTTTTCATTTTTTTCTTCAATTTTTTCTATGAAAAATATTTATCTACTTTCACCTTGAAGGGCTGTTTTTATGTGAGAGCATCCCTGCATAGCCTGAGCCCAGTGAATTTGGTATAGATGCATGCCATGTCTTTCCTAAGGGTGTCCTGGCACTGTGGGGACCAGATCCTACACTGGATATTGGGCAGGTTCTCCTCTTTGCTCTGCAGTTATCGTCACCCTGTCAGGGGCAGAGTCTGCTCTCTGACTGCTGGAGTAAAAGCTGCAGATCTGATTCTAAGCTGTGGTGTGAGGTAGGCCCACCTGGAGGACTCCACTGGGCAAGAAGTTGCTGCACGTTCTTCCACAGGAGGTGTCCACTGGGACATGCAGTTCTCTGATCCCACCTGCCACCTGCTGTGCATACCCGCAAAGATGACTGCTGCCAGCACCACCCTCACTGGTGACCTCTGCCTGTGGCCCCTGTTATTGGCTAGGAAGCCCCTTAGGCACACATGTGCGCTTACAAAGCCACTGGCACAGAAATTCACAGAAGCCCTGTCCCCAACCTGCAGATAATTGACTCAAAAGGGCATTAGACATGTGGGTGTAAGATCCAAGTCTCCAAATTCACCAGAGCAAGAATCCACTATAGCCATATCCTGGCACCCACAGTGGGACTGCCAGTAAATTGTTCAGATTTCAGGTCCCCCTCCACATGTGTGTATGTGTGTGGGGGCCCACAAACTTCACAGATCCCTTGGGGCCAGATCCATGCCCCACTGCAAGCATGCCAACAATGAAGCCATGGCAGACCACGCTCCGTCCCTTCCATGCTGACGATGGGACTCCTACAGCAGACCTGCACTCCATCCTGCATGTGCCCCTAGCTGTGGTCTGCACTACACTGTAGGCCCTTTGGGCAGTCCCTGCACAGCCAAATCAAGTCGCACCCCTCCCCGAATCTATCCACTGAAGCCTGAGTTTCAGCTCCCTGTCACTGCACACATCAGCAAGCATGCGTCTCAGGCTGGGGAAGGGCTGCGATGCGGCCAGGACCATCTATGTTGGTGTTCCTCTACCCTGAAGGACTGCAGGCAAGCTCACACACTGTCCTCTCCAGCCTCGGAAGCTCCCTTATGATCTTAGCAGATCTCCAGCCAGAGTGATGGAACCTTTCTTACTTTACAGATCCCACCCAGGGGCACAGTTTCCCTCCCCATTCTTCCTCTCTTTTTCTCCTTCATCCTACTCAGTAATGGGGGGATCTTTCTTCCAGCTTTGGTTGTATGACATCTGCAAGCTTCCAGTGGGTATTCTGTGAGAATTGCTTCACATATAGATATGTTATATATATATATCTATTTTCTTTTTTCTTTTTCTTTTTGAAGGGGGAAGGGAGCTCTACATCCCTCTACTCTGCCATGTTGAGCTCCTCTGTGGAAGTCTTGTATGCAGAATTTAAGTCTGGTTTAATATGAACAATCCTGTATGAACAAGTACCAACAACATTAGTAAGGATCATTTCCACTCCTAAAATTCTGTAAATACCTCTCACTTCTGGCTTGTGTGTGGGGGGAGGGGGTTGGGGGCAGTTTAAAATGAAAAAGAGTGATCCAGAAAGACTGGTTTAATCATACTACTTAAGCCCACATTAGTTTCATTTGCCATGTAAATCATTATGACCCACTAGACAGCTGGAAATTATATCTGAAGCATTCTCAGAAAATCAGTCCATTTGCTAAAAATGCCTATTTAATTGCATGTAACTCTATGCTATTTGGGGCTTCCCTGGTGGCTCAGAGGGTAAAGTGTCTGCCTGTAATGTGGGAGATCTGGGTTTGATCCCTGGGTCGGGAAGATCACCTGGAGAAGGAAATGGCAACCCACTCCAGTATTCTTGCCTGGAAAATCCCATGGACAGAGAAGCCTGATAGGCTACAGTCCACGGGGTCGCAAAGAGTCGGACATGACCAAGCAACTTCACTTTCACTATGCTATTTTAGTACCTTAGGTTGGCTATATGAATTGATTCTTTGAAGGACATAAATCTCTGAAACATAAAGTCCTTTTTCTCAGGATATTACCTGTTATTATTAATTCAACATCTTATGATGACACAAAATCTTCACACAAAATCACAAGGGAACAATGAGAATACATGGAAAGAAGAACCACAAATTCAATGCAGACTCACAGATTTTCTGTTGACAGAATAGGTCATCTCCACCCCCACCACACACCATTAGGTGTATTTTGTGGAGGAAGAAAGTGAGGTAGGATATGTGCATAAAGGATCGAGATTTCTCCCCCCACCTATAAAAGATAAATGTGATTGGCTGCAACAACGTTCCAAATATGCACCCATCGGACTTCCCAGGTGGCCCAGTGGTTAAGAATCCGAATGCCAATGCAGGGGACATGGGTTCCATCCCTGGCCCAGGAAGATTTCACCTACCCCGGGGCAACTAAGCACAAGCACCACAACTACTGAGCCCACTGCTGTAGCCTGTGTTTTGCACCAAGAGAAGCCACAGTAATGCGAAGCCATGCACCACGCCTAGAGAGCAGCCCCCACTCACCACGACTAGAGACAGCCCGAATGCAGCAACAAAGACCAGTGTAGCCAAAATTAAAAAAAAAAATTTTTAAATATGCACTCATCTAGCCTCTGTACAATTAAGCAATTTTGGTTTTTCAATAGATTTATTTTTTATTGCTTTATTAAACAACTCAAATATTTGAAACACATATTTTAAAAGCATTAGAAGCCGCAGGATAGGCAAGACTGCACAGCAACAATTAAAAACTAACCAAAAAAAAAAAAGGAACTGTTAATAAACAGCAGAAGTTAATTTAGTTCCTCTCTACTTATGCAAAATGATTCTTTCCTTAAATTTTCGACTCTATCTAGTGAAGTATAATATATCCAAACCATAAATACATACAGTATGGATGGTCACATGAGAAAAATATTAACTTCAGATTTACCTATTTTAATTATCTTATAGAACCAGTTGTTTCCATCTAGTATAAAAAGGTACAGAAGAAAACAGTACTGATCAAAGAGCTTAGCTATGACAGAGGATTGGCAAATGCACAGCGTGGATGTCCCCAGTCTTCCCTCTAGAACCTGTATAAACACCCCAGCAATTGCCCCGGCATTCAGACACAGCCTCACCATCATCAATGCAGCTTGACAGTTAGCCACTTTCAGCCTGTAATAACATACATTAACCAACTCCAAGTTGGATTACTATTAGATTTACATACAACTGAAGGTGAACTAATGGACTACAATGCTATTTTTGTCATGCATCATGCCAAATAACTATCTCAATATTAAAAATAACATTCATAGGATCATGAGATGCACACAAATACTCTTATAACATGGTGGGCACTACAGTACCTGCATTAATTGTACCTTTTGATCCTTATTATGTTAGAAACTGTTATTATCCTCATTTTAAGGAGAGGAAACAGCCTTTGGGAGGGTAAATAACTCCCCTAAAAACACCCAGGAAGTATGTCGTAGGTCTGTTCAGTTCTTACCCCTAGAACTGTGCTCCTAACCACCACACTATAATGTTTTTCCATGTCTTTTCAAAGGCTCCAACTGTCTATTTGATGTGACTAACTTTCTTTCAATAGGAGAATATCACAGTCTTCATCTTTCTGTGCCAGCCCTGACAGTTTATGAGTACCATGAAAATCTGCTAAGTTGTCAACTCCACTACACTTTGTAAAACCACTGCATATGGTCCTAAACATCAAAGGTTCGATTTATAACTTACTAATATTATTTCATGCACCGTGCAAAATGGAACACTGCTTAAAAAAATTCTTCCATCTAGAAGACAAATTTTTAAGAGGGACGTGTGTGGTCAAGCTGACCACAGTGATCATGGTCTTAGGCTGTAAACACGGGGATGGGCACCACCACGTGAGAAGCAGGAGAGAAGGCAAGGCAGCCAGGATTTGCTCCTGGACATCAGGATTTTCCAAGGAATCAATGATCCAAAGAAGAAATTCTCAAACTGAAAAGACGACATGCTCACATAATTAGAACTGGAAACTAAAAGATTAGCTTTCAACAAAGAACACTTGTTAATGTATCTGTTCATACTTTACTCCTCTGCCAGGTTAACCATATTCTGGGATGGTATAATCTAGTCTACACTGAACACAGACCACAGATAATTAGAAAAATGTCTCCAAATGACCTTGGTCCTGAGCATTTCAAACAAAACCTCTGCGTCATATGGTTAGTCTGTTTCCTAGATGTCATGCAAGGTTCTAGAAGCTACCCACCATCACAAAGAAGTATGATCCCAGGAGACACCTGACACCAAATTAAACACAATAGTTCCAAAGGCAGAGAGTAGGGGACTTGGGGACAAGGAGGTTTCGACCCTCTTCTAATGAGACCAAACATGGAAGGAAGATGGCAGGGGCCAGAAGCCACAGCATTAAATTATTTACCTAGAAACAGTGTGGAGAAGGTGATGGCACCCCACTCCGGTACTCTTGCCTGGAAAATCCCATGGATGGAGGAGCCTGGTGGGCTGCAGTCCATGGGATCACTGAGGATTGAACACGAGTGAGCGACTTCACTTTCACTTTTCACTTTCCTGCATTGGAGAAGGAAATGGCAACCCACTCCAGTGTTCTTGCCTGGAGAATCCCAGGGACGGGGGAGCCTGATTGGCTGCCGTCTATGGGGTCACACAGAGTCGGACACGACTGAAGCAACTTAGCAGCAGCAGCAGCAGCAGAAACAGTGGCTTCTGACAAATGAAACAACTGTGGCACTTCATGGTGGTGCAGCTTTGCAATCCTGCCAACAGCACAGCAGTTCTCCAATTCTATCTGCCTGATAATTTCCTGATTCATGTGTTAAAAATGCATGTTCCCAGGCCCTATTCCAAAGACACTGATGCACTAGATACAGTGCAGTGCCCGTGATGAGCACGTTTAAAGCACCACATGTGATTCTGATAAAGGTGGCATCAGATAGAGAGACTACAGAACCTCCTTTGGGCCCAAGGTTCCAATTCTGACAGCTGCCACCATGTGACTTTGAAGATGTGTTAGTGATTGAGCAAACTGCAGCAAGACTTGCACAGGTACAGAGTACTTGTACAACAATGTACAGTCTGCTCAGAGAAGTATATTAGGAGTATTACAGAGTAGAGTCTATCATGACTGATTTCTCCTTTCCTTACAAACCTAAAACTTGAATACAGAGTACGAGATGCAGACATAAAGGAAAGCACCAGTTAAGTATTTTCCTTCACTAAACTCAATTATTGTGGACGACTGTGCTCTTGTTCTTATTTCTGGTATTTTTTGTTGGGGGAAGGGAAAAGGACAAGTTGCACACTAAAGCAGCATCCAGGAAGCTTGCTTTTAAATTACAAATATATTGATGATTTTTAATATTCACATCAAATATTAGGATGTGTTTCTATATCTACTGTTATGGGATATAAAATTCATATATGAATTCATAGGTTGAAGTCCAAACCCCCAATCCCTCAGAATGTGACTGTATTTGGAAATACGGTCTTTAAAGAGGTAATTAAGTTAAAACAAGGACTTCCCTGGTGGCTCAGACAGTAAAGTGTCTGCTTATAATGTGGGAGACCCGGGTTCGATCCCTGGGTTGGGAAGATACCCTGGAGAAGGAAATGAAAACCCACTTAAGTACTCTTGCCTGGAAAATCCCATGGACGGAGGAGTCTGGTAGGCTACAGTCCATGGGGCCTCAGAGTCGGACACGACTGAGCGACTTCGCTTCACTTCGCCTAAGTTAAAACAAGATCATCGGGGTAGGTGTTAATCCAGTGTAACTGGTGTCCTTTTAAGAGGAGGAAATTTAAACACAGACCAGAAGAGGACATAAAGACACAGGGAGAAGGCAGTCGCCTGCAAGCCATGGAGAGGTCTCAGAAGAACCCTGGGTAGGTGTTCACTCCACTCAACCTGTTCACTCCACTCACCACTTTGCGGTGGCAGGCTTCACAAGCTAATACACATACTTGTATAAACAGCAAGGCAATCCTATCTCAACCAATACCTTCCTTAGGACAGGGTACTTGTCCTAGTTCTGAAAGAAGCCCAGCCATGGTCAGAGTCAACACTCTAAGAAAAAGGAGAGAGAGAAAGACGAGCCAGATTCTCAACAAGTTATCACTTTGTGATACCCTGATGCACATGGTACCACTGCTGCTCACTTCTAGTGACTCCTCTTCCCGTCTTGGATCTGGAGAAGCCAACTGGGGACGGAAGGGCTGCAAACAAAGAAGTTCAATATCCACAAACCCCCAACTAACTTGCCTCATCTTTGCCTCTCTTGTTAGGGAGAGAACTGATGGCTCCTTTCCATTTACTAGATGGAGCCTCCTCTGGCGTTACAATCATTAAATATACCCACACATGGGCAGACTGTTTAACACTGGAGAAGTGTTTATGTGTATGGAGGTGGGGAGTATATTTTGGAAACATTTCATTTTGGAAGAAAAATGAGCTACATTCCACCCTCATCAAAACAACCCCCCTAAGGTGCATCTGTGCATTGAAAAGGCCCAGACCTCCATCTGAGCACAGCTCCTTGGCAACCTCCTGGACTTTGATGGAGCTGTTTTTAATGGGCCTTTCTCTGGCTGCCTGCAGTAACTGAGAGGCCCTGATGGCCTAACTTTATGCTCTCAGCAATTCCAGTCCTCACTGATGAACCTTCTGGACAGCACTACCTTCTTATCCTCTCTCACTAATCTTTGGTCATTCTTCCACATTAGTGACAGAAAAGTTGGAGAAAGGATAATGCTTCAAATCAGAAAAAAGCTTCAGTCACCATAACATAAGAGTTACTAGATGAATGCCTCACTGTTCTCCCTGCTCTAGCAATATTCAGCATCAAATCCCTTCTTAGGCTCTACAGTTTTAGAACCACCCCAAACAGAGCTGGTTCATAAAGAGAATTAACGTCCTCCCACCACACAAATCCACCCCCATCGCTGGAGCATCCTAAATCCTCTGAACATAACCAACTGTTAAGCCAGTTGCCTGAAGTTAAGAAACTAAACCACAACACTATCATTCTTACACAAGCAGAACTTGTCAACTAACAACCTCAATTTCCCATTAACCTTTCAACATGAAGGTCATCCAGAGGATCAAAAAGAATGGCCATCAGAAATCCACCAATCTATAGTGATACTCAGGAAAATGGTGAGTAAGGAAAACTCGTTACAGCTGAATGCCCATAGCTCAATATAGAAACAACAAAAGAATACCAAATCTCCATTTAGTGTTAATACTTTCAGTGTAACCGCTGGTTGAGGCATGGATCAAAGGAAGGTAAAAATTTGGTTTAAAAATTTTTAGGAAACAGGATGTTTGCACAAAAATCAGCCCACAAATTCCAATTACAAAGGAAAATATACTTTTCTGGTGGAAAGACCCAGCAGTCACCAGCTCTGCATCAGTAATACTGAGACAGCAGGACAGTTATGTGATATGAAACTCACAGCATCACCTATGAAATATTTCTGGCAATTGTTTGCTATAGACTGAATGTCTCTACCCACACCCAAAATTCCTATGTTGAGGCCTCCTCCTCAGGGTGATGGTATTTGGACTTGGGGCCTTTGGGAGATGATTAAATCACGACGGCACAGCTCTCATCAGTGGGATTAGTGCCCTTCCAAAAGAGACCCTTCAGAGTTCACTGCCCCTTCTGCCATGTAAGGTACAAGCAGGCCTACTGCAACCCAGAAGGGGACCCCCACCCAACCATGGGGGCACCCTGATCTCAGACTTCCAGCCTCCAGATCTGTGAGAAATTTCTGTTGTTTATAAGCCACTCAGCCTACAGTATTTTTGTTAGAGCAACCTAACTCCAATATTGTTGCCTGGGAAATCCCATGGACAGAGGAGCATGGTGGGCTACAGTTAATGGGGTCGCAGAGAGTCGGACACGAAGTGATTTAGCATGCAAGTGGACTAAGATAATGTTTAACCTGAAATCTACTCACACTTTTAAAACTAACTTCCAGTTTATAAGAAATACACACCCTATGTTTGTGTGTGTGTGTGTGTACATGCTCAGTTGTGTCTGACTCTGTGACCCCATGGACTATAGTCTGCAAGGCTGCTCTGTTCATGGGATTTCCCAGGCAAGAATACTGGAGTGAATTGCCATTTCCTTCTCCAGGGGATCTTCCCAATCCAGGCATCTCTTGTGTCTCCTGCATTGGCAGGCAGATTCTTTACCACTGTGCCACCTATCCATACACATTAAAGAATAAATACATGATACATGAGGAAACCATCAAGAAACCCATAATATGGGACATTCTCCCCTTAGACTCCCTAAAACATTAAAGGAGGAGGTGTGGAGACTGTCAAAAAAGATATAAGCAAATGTAACTCATAAACCTTGATTAGATCCTAATGTTGAAAAAACACTATAACACATTTTTCAAATAAACACAGAAATTTGAAAATACTGGATATTTGATGGCAAAAACAATCACTGTTCATTTTCTTAGGCATTCTATTGTACTATTGGAAGGAAGGAGAAATGTCCCTATTTTTAGGAGATGCATTCTGAAGTTTTCGGGGTGAGATGCTCTCATGTCTGAAACTTAACAGAAGAGAAGATAGAAGAAAATACTGTTTGTGGGGCAGCATACTGGCAGGGAACACATGAAGCTCTTTCTTTTTGTAAGAGAACAGCTCTGCAGCCATGTGACCCCCACTCAAGGGCGTTTGGTCCAGCGCCTCCAGACTCTGGCCTGGGGACCTGAGCTCTGCAGCGGCTTTCTCATCTGATGGCCAGAGCCTCTGCTCTGTGTGCTGGCACTGGCTTTCCTTTCTGGAGGTGCAGCTGGGAGCACACAGGCAGCCAGTGAGAATGCTGTTCCACACCCTGAACTCCTTATTTCCTACAAGCAGTGAGGCAGAAAGGGAGGCCTGAGTTATGGCCGAATCCAGCCAGGTTCAGCTAACAAGCTTTTCTGGCTGCCTAACAAGTTGATAATGATTAACCACACAACAGAATCCAGCTAGTATGGGCCCTCAGCTGGCACAAGAAAAGGGCCAAATAATTGCCAATAACTGTTAAAACAACCACAGTTCTTGAGTACTTACTTAGTGCCAGACACCAAGTGCCTTATGTATCCTAATGGGTGGATTTACAGGAGCTGTCATGATGAAGCCATACTTCATCATATCATTATTAAGTACTACTATCCGGGACTTACTGAAACCTTCAGCATAGGCAAAGACTAAAAGTAATTTGCAATAGTACTCACATTCAGAAGGCTGAGTCATCTTTGCTTGAAAAAATGGGAATTGATACTGGAGGTGGGAGGAGGTTCAGTATTTCTTTCCTAAAAACCGTTACTGTGAATCCCCGCTCAGGCTTTCAAGTCTCGGCCTCCATAACCATTTATCTTGAGGAAGAATGTACCACCATCAAACGTCACGGGGCTGCCTTCCTGCCATCCGGCAATCAAAGCAGAAGCAAAGCCCTATCGCCCATCCCAGTTGTTCCTCCCGGGTCAGCGCTCATCAGTCACTGGCCACCGTTCACAGCTCTCTTCACACACTGGATCTAGAAACTTCTAAGGACTACAGCATTTGTTCCCTCCTCAACATTACTGCAGATAGTTATTGAGGGTGGAGAAAACTAAGCTTCAAATATCCTTTGGGGTAGAATAAAGCGGGGGAAAGACCTACAAACACCGAGGAAGTTAGGCAGGCATTTGAATCTTGGAGGTCAGCAGCTGAATCACACGAACATGGACAAAAACAGGAAGGACGGCCAACCGTTAGTGACTGACTCTACTATTTAACTACCTGGTAACTACACAGAAGACAGTATATTTTATTAATAAGAAGGAACCCCGCACTATAATGCAGCCATTAGATTTGAAGAGGAGCAGAATACAGCATGCCAAAACAGGGCCACAGGAGTTCAGGACATGCCACCCCGAAGATGTCACTTGCATATATTGATTATCTTGAGCTGTAGGCACTTGGAGAAGAGAAAATGCACAGAGATGTTTCCTCCAACTCCCTTATCTGCCTTAAGAAAGAGCTTCCAAAACCAATTCAGCTGTCATCAATTCCTTCCCTGGAAGTTCCAACAACTGGGGAAGATTGAGTTATCACAGGAGAGGAGACTGGAAGTCAACACAAACTTACATCCCAAACTCTCACACCTCCCATCTACTCTTCAAGGCTCCTTTCATTCTTCCTAAAAAGTACTCACTCTCCACTAAGAGCTTAGATCTCTCTCCCTTTTTCCTATGAAGATGGTCTAATCCTGAATTCTTTGCCACCTGGGGAAGTTACTAAATTTTCCCTGATATCACCTATATATATATATGAGGGACACATGTTAACTTGTTTTTCTCTTGTTAACCTATCTTTTATATACAGGGATCTCAACTAAGAACTGAAGGAAAATTCTTCTTCCTCCCTACAGAATAAATGGGAACTACAGGCAACAACATGGGCGAAATCTCATATAATGAACACAAGAAGCCAGACACTAAAAGAGTATATAATGTGGCTATATACTGATATAATTTATTTGAATAATTTATTCATTTAAA
Organism: Tragelaphus eurycerus; assembly: GCA_935064755.1. NCBI lineage: Eukaryota > Metazoa > Chordata > Mammalia > Artiodactyla > Bovidae > Tragelaphus > Tragelaphus eurycerus. The sequence goes on along the minus strand of CAKXYN010000111.1, from coordinate 4,532,819 downwards.
ATTTAATTTTAAAAATATATTTAAATATATATATATAATAAAATTCAAACCAAGCAAAAATAACTAATGCTGTTAGAATTCAGAATAGTGGTGACTTTCTTTTTCTCTTTTTCATAACTTTTTTAAGTTTATTTATTTTTAATTACAGGATAATTAACTTACAATATTGTGTTTGTTTCTGCCATACATCAGCATGAATCAGCCATAGGTATACATACGGCGCCTCCCTTGTGAACCTTCCTTCCGCCTCCCACCCCATCCCATCCCTCTAGGTTGTCACAGAGCACTGGGTTGAATACCCTGTGTCATAGAACAAATTTTCACTAGCTTTTCTACCATATGGTAACCTGTTACCATATGTAACAGTGGTAACTTTTGAAGAGAATAGTAACTAGGAAGGGGCACCATGGGCAAGGACTGTCACTAGAGGCTGATGAGCTTATATTTCTTCATATGGGTGCTGCTGCTGCTGTGGGTGCTGCTGCTGCTGCTAAGTCACTTCAGTCGTATCCAACTCTGTGCGACCCCATAGACGGCAACCCATCAGGCTCCCCCGTCCCTGGGATTCTCCAGGCAAGAACACTGGAGTGGGTTGCCATTTCCTTCTCCAATGCATGGAAGTGAAAAGTGAAAGTGAAGTCGCTCAGTCGTGTTTGACTCTTCGCGACCCCATGGACTGCAGCCTACCAGGCTCCTCCGTCCATCGGATTCTCCAGGCAAGAGTACTGGAGTGGGGTGCCATTGCCTTCTCCGATATGGGTGCTGGTTACATAGAAATGTTCTGCATGTGAAAATCCACTGAACTGTGTTCTTCCGTGTGTACTTTCTATATGTGTGTTACACTTCAAAAGTTTAATTAAAAATGTGAAAACAATCAACCACAATGAGATATCACCTCATATCTGTTAAATGTGAGGCTATTATAAAAGAAAAAGAAAAGAAAACAAGTGATGCAACAAGTGTTGGAGAAGACTTGGAGAGAAGGGAGCCCTCCTCTAAAACTGGTTGGAATGTAAATTTGTGCAGTCACTATGGAAAACAAAATGGAGGTTCCTCAAAAAATTTAAAATAGAACTACTATACATTCAGCAATTCCATTCTGGGTATATATCCATATCCAAAGTAAGTGAAATTGCTATCTCAAGGAGATACCAACACTCACTCCCATGTTAAATTCAGCATTATTAACAACAGCCAAGATATGAAAGTTTTCACAGAGCTAGAACAAAAAATTTCACAATTTGTATGGAAATACATAAAACCTCTAATAGCCAAAGCAATCTTGAGAAAGAAGCATGGAACTGGAGGAATCAACCTGCCTGACTTCAGGCTCTACTACAAAGCCACAGTCATCAAGACAGTATGGTACTGGCACAAAGACAGAAATATAGATCAATGGAACTAAATAGAAAGCCCAGAGACAAACCCACGCACCTATGGACACCTTATCTTTGACAAAGGAGGCAAGGCTATACAGTGGAGAAAAGACAATCTCTTTAACAAGTGGTGCTGGGACACTGGTCAACCACTTGTAAAAGAATGAAACTAAAACACTTTCTAACACCATACACAAAAATAAACTCAAAATGGATTAAAGATCTGAACATAAGACCAGAAACTATAAAACTCTTAGAGGAGAACATAGGAAAAACACTCTCCAACATCCATCACAGCAGGATCCTCTATGACCCACCTCCCAGAATATTGGAAATAAAAGCAAAAATAAACAAATGGGATCTAATTAAAGTTAAAAAGCTTCTGCACAACAAAGGAAACTATAAGCAAGGTGAAAAGACAGCCTTCAGAATGGGAGAAAATAGTAGCAAATGAAGCAACTGATAAACAACTAATCTCAAAAATATACAAGCAATTCCTACAGCTCAATTCCAGAAAAATAAATGACCCAATCAAAAAATGGACCAAAAAACTAAACAGACATTTCTCCAAAGAAGACATACAGATGGCTAACAAACACATGAAAAGATGCTCAACATCACTCATTATAAGAGAAATGCAAATCAAAACCACTATGAGGTACCATTTCACGCCAGTCAGAATGGCTGTGATCCAAAATTCTACAAGCAATAAATGCTGGAGAGGATGTGGATAAAAGGGAACCCTCTTACACTGTTGGTGGGAATGCAGACTAGTACAGTCACTATGGAGAACAGTGACAGTCACTATGGAGAACAGTGTGGAGATTCCTCAAAAAACTGGGAATAGAACTGCCTTATGATCCAGCAATCCCACTGCTGGGCATACACACCAAGGAAACCAGAATTGAAAGAGACACATGTACCCCAATGTTCATCGGAGCACTGTTTATAATAGCCAGGACATGGAAGCAACCTAGATGTCCATCAGCAGACGAATGGATAAGAAAGCTGTGGTACATATACACAATGGAGTATTACTCAGCCATTAAAAAGAATACATTTGAATCAGTTCTAATGAGGTGGATGAAACTGGAGCTGATTATACAGAGTGAAGTAAGCCAGAAAGAAAAACACCAATACAGTATACTAACGTATATATATGGAATTTAGAAAGATGGTAATGACAACCCTGTATGCGAGACAGCAAAAGAGACACAGATGTATAGAACAGTCTTTTGGACTCTGTGGGGAGGGGGGTGATTTGGGAGAATGGCACTGAAACATGTATAATATAAGAAACGAATCACCAGTCTAGGTTCGATGCAGGATGCTTGGGGTTGGTACACTGGGATGACCCAGAGGGATGGTATGGGGAGGGAGGTGGGAGGGGGGTTCAGGACGGGGAACACGTGTACACCCGTGGCAGATTCATGTTGATGTATGGCAAAACCAATATTGTAAAGTAATTAGCCTCTAATTAAAATAAATAAATTTTTTTTTAAAATAAATACTGGGGAAAAAAAGATATGAAAGTGAAAGGCACTCAGTCATGTCCAACTCTTTGTGACCCCATAGACTATATAGTCCATAAAATTCACCAGGCCAGGATACTGGAGTGGAGCCTTTCCCTTCTCCAGCATCTCTTCCCAACCTAGGGATTGAACACAGGTCTCCCACATTGCAGGCGGATTCTTTACCAGCTGAGCCACAAAGGAAGCCCAAGAATATTGGAGTGGATAGCCTATCCTTTCTCCAGTGGATCTTCCTGACCCAGGAATTGAACCAGGGTCTCCTGCATGGCAGGTGGATTCTTTACCAACTGAACAAGAAGCCTAGTAACTCCCCCAGGTGGCAAAGAATTCAGGATTAGACCATCTTCATAGAGAAAGGGGAGAGAGATCTAAGCTCTTAGAGAGTCAGTGAGTGCTTTTTAGGAAGAATGAAAGGGGCCTTGAAGAGTAGGTGGGAGGTATGAGAGTCTGGGATAAAGTTTGGGTTGACTTCCAGTCTCCTATCCAGTGATAAGTCAATCTTCACCAGTTGTTGAAACTTGCGGGGAAGGAATTGATGACAGTTGAATTGGTTCTGAGTCTTCCATGGTGGCTCAGAGGGTAAGGCATCTGCCTGCAATGCAGGAGACCTGCGTTTGATCCCTGGGTCGGGAAGATCCCCTAGAGAAGGAAATGGCAATCCACTCCAGTACTCACGCCTAGAAAATGCCGTGGATGGAGAACCCTGGTAGGCTACAGTCCATGGGGTTGCAAAGACTTCACTTTCACTTTCTTTCAAGATAAGAAAATAACCTATGTGGTCACTGATGGATGAATGGACAAAGAAAATGTGAGATTATACATAAACACACACACATATATGTACATCAGTTCAGTTGCTCAGTCGTGTCCAACTCTTTGCGATTCCATGAATCGCAGCACACCAGGCCTCCCTGTCCATCACCAACTCCCAGAGTTTACTCAAACTCATGTCCATCGAGTCAATGACGCCATCCAGCCATCTCATCCTCTGTCGTCCCCTTCTCCATCTGCCCTCAATCCCTCCCAGCATCAGGGTCTTTTCCAATGAGGGAACTCTTTGCATGAGGTGGCCAAGGTACTGGAGTTTCAGCTTTGGCATCAGTTCTTCCAATGAACACCCAGGACTGATCTCCTCTAGGATGCACTGGTTGGACCTCCTTGCAGTCCACGGGACTCTTAAGAATCTTCTCCAACACCACAGGTCAAAAGCATCGATTCCTCAGCACTCACCTTTCTTCACAGTCCACTCTCACATCCATACATGACCACTGGAAAAACCATAGCCTTGACTAGACGGACCTTTGTTGGCAAAGTAATGTCTCTGCTTTTGAATATGCTCTCTAGGTTGGTCATAACTTTCCTTCCAAGGAGTAAGCCTTTTAATTTCATGGCTGCAATCTCCATCTGCAGTGATTTTGGAGCCCCAAAAATAAAGTCTGACACTGTTTCCCCATCTATTTTCCATGAAGTGATGGGACCAGATGCCATGATCTTCATTTTCTGAATGTTGAGCTTTAAGCCAACTTTTTCACTCTCCTCTTTCACTTTCATCAAGAGGCTTTTTAGTTCGTCTTCACTTTCTGCCATAAGGGTCGTGTCAATCTGCATATCTGAGGTTATTGATATTTCTCCCGGTAATCTTGATTCCAGCTTGTGCTTCTTCCAGCCCAGTGTTTCTCATGATGTCCTCTGCATATAAGCTAAATAAGCAGAGTGACAATATACAGCCTTGACGTATTCCTTTTCCTATTTGGAACCAGTCTGTTGTTTCATGTCCAGTTCTAACTGTTGCTTCCTGACCTGCATACAGGTTTCTCAAGAGGCCGGTCAGGTGGTCTGGTAGTCCCATCTCTTTCAGAATTTTCCACAGTTTATTGTGATCCACACACTCAAAGGACTTCCCTGATGGCTCAGAGGGTAAAGTGTCTGCAATGCAGGAAACCTGGGTTCGATCCCTGGGTCAGGAAGATCCCCTGGAGAAGGAAATGGCAACCCTCTCCAGTACTATTGCCTGGAAAATCCCATGGATGGAGGAGCCTGGTAGGCTACAGTCCATGGGGTCATGAAGAGTAGGACATGACTGAGTGACTCACTTTCACACAGTCAAAGGCTTTGGCATAGTCAATAAAGCAGAAATAGATGTTTTTCTGCAACTCTCTTGCTTTTCCCATGATCCAGCAGATGTTGGCAATTTGATCTCTGATTCCTCTGCCTTTTCTAAAACCAGCTTGAAGAACTGGAAGTTTATGGTTCACGTATTGCTGAAGCCTGGATTGGAGAATTTGGGGCATTACTTTACTAGTGTGTGAGATGAGTGCAATTGTGTGGTAGTTTGAGCATTCTTTGGCGTTGCCTTTCTTTGGGATTGGAATGAAAACTGACCTTTTCCAGTCCTGTGGCCACTGCTGAGTTTTCCAAATTTGCTGGCATATTGTGTGCAGCACTTTCACAGCATCATCTTTCAGAATTTGAAATAGCTCAACTGGAATTCCATCACCTTCACTAGCTTTGTTAGTAGTGATGCTTTCTAAGGCCCACTTGACTTCATATTCCAGGATATTTGGCTCTGGGTGAGTGATCGCAGCATTGTGATTATCTGGGTCATGAAGCTCTTCTTTGTACAGGTCTTCTGTGTATCCTTGCCACTTCTTCTTAATATCTTCTGCTTCTGTTAGGTCCATACCATTTCTGTCCTTTATCGAGCCCATCTTTGCATGAAATGTTCCCTTGGTATCTCTAATTTTTTTGAAGAGATCTCTCTAGTCTTTCCCTTTCTATTGTTTTCCTCTATTTCTTTGCATTGATCGCTGAGGAAGGCTTTCTTATCTCTCCTAGCTATTCTTTGGAACTCTGCATTCAGATGCTTATATTTTTCCTTTTCTCCTTTGCTTTTCACTTCTCTTCTTTTCACAACTATTTGTAAGGCTTCCCCAGACAGCCATTTTGTTTTTTTGCATTTTTTTTTCCCATGGGGATAGTCTTGATTCCTGTCTCCTGTACAATGTCACGAATCTCTGTCCATAGTTCATCAGGCACTCTATCAGATCTAGTCCTTTAAATCTATTTCTCACTTCCACTGTATAATCATAAGGGATTTGATTTAGGTCATACCTGAATGGTCTAGTGGTTATCCCTACTTTCTTTAATTTAAGTCTGAATTTGGCAATAAGGAGTTCATGATCTGAGCCACAGTCAGTCTTGTTTTTGCTGACTGTATAGAGCTTCTCCATCTTTGGCTGCAAAGGATATAATCAATCTGATTTCAGTGTTGACCATCTGGTGATGTCCAGGTGTAGAGTCTTCTCTTGTGTTGTTGGAAGAGGGTGTTGGCTGTGACCAGTGCGTTCTCTTGGCAAAACTCTATTAGCCATTGATTTAATAGCCATTGAGTTCATTCTGTACTCCAAGGCCAAATTTGCCTGTTATTCCAGGTGTTTCTTGACTTCCTACTTTTGCATTCCAGTCCCCTATAATGAAAAGGACATCTTTTTTGTGTGTTTGTTCTAAAAGGTCTTGTAGGTCTTCATAGAACCGTTCAACTTCAGCTTCTTCAGCATTATTGGTTGGGGCATAGGCTTGGATTACTGTGATATTGAATGGTTTGCCTTGGAAACAAATAGAGATCATTCTGTCGTTTTTGAGATTGCATCCAAGTACTGCATTTTGGACTCTTTTGTTGACCATGATGGCTACTCCATTTCTTCTAAGGAATTCCTTCCCACAGTAGTAGATATAATGGTCATCTGAGTTAAATTCACCCATTCCAGTCCATTTTAATTCGCTGATTCCTAGAACATCAACGTTCACTCTTGCCATCTCTTGTTTGACCACTTTGCCTTGATTCATGGACCTAACATTCCAGGTTCCTATGCAATAATTGCTCTTTACAGCATCGGACCTTGTGTCTATCACCAGTCACATCCACAATTGGGTATTGTTTTTGCTTTGGCTCCATCCCTTCATTCTTTCTGGAGTTATTTCTCCACTGATCTCCAGTAGCATATTGGGCACTTACAGACCCAGGGAGTTCCTCTTTCAGTATCCTATCATTTTGCCTTTTCATACTGTTCATATCTACATACAACATACATACATACATAATGGGATGTTATTCAGCCACTAAAAAAGAATGAAATTTTGACACCTGTGACACGGATGGACCTCAAGAGCACTGTGCTAAGTGAAGTAAGTCAGAGAAAGAAAACCACTGTATGATCTCACTTACATGTGGAATTTAAAAAACAAACAAACAAGCTGACAGATACAGACAACAGACTGGTGGTTGCCAGAGGTAGGGCAAGAGTGAAATGAGTTAAAGGGAATCAAAAGATAGAAATTTCCAGCAAAAATGTCATAGGGATGTAATGTACAGCATGGTGACTATAATTAATAATAGTAAAGGGTATATTTGAAAGTCACTGAAAGTAAATCTTAAAAGTCTCTCATCACAGGAATCAATTCTGTAACTATGTATGGGGACAGATGTTAACCAGACCTACCATGGTGATCATTTTTGCAATATATACAAAATCATTTTTTATATATTTGCACATATCAAATCATATGTTGCACACCTGAAGCTAATATAAAGTTGTATGTCAGTTATATTTTTCATAAACAAATATGAAGACAATTGAATATTCCTATATCAAGAGATTTCTGACTCCTACTTTTGAAACAACCTCAGAAATGGTGTTATGTAAAATCATCCACTCAAAGAGCGTGAGAGCTCAAGGCGATTAGGAATTAATCTTAGGTCCATGTGTAAAGTGAAATGAAACACAGTTCCTGCAATTGCTGTACAAGTAACTGCAGGCATTAGCAAGAACTACTGGGGCTAGGATCAAAGGCCTTTGATCCTCTATTATATCTTCTATCTGGGATCTCCAAGAAGCCAGCAAACAAACAAGGCCCAGCAGCACGCTGCCAAAGCCCGTGTGTCTTCATCTGTGCACCGCACCAACCCCATCCCCTGCACCTCTGAATGGCAGCAGCTGAATTGAGGGAAGGACCAAGATGGTACTAACATCCTGACATGAAAATAGAATTAAATGAAAATTTTCATGTAAGTTCACTTCTGTCTGGCCTTTATAAGCAGGGTCCCAATCAGAAAGCAAATCTATATGTCCTAGGTTGGCATTTTTTCCTAAAATATCAGATTCTATAAAAGCAAGAAAGATCTATTACTTCAGACCTCCCAATCAGCTGGTAAAGAATCCACCTGCAATGCTAGAAACCTGGGTTCAGTCCCTGGGTTGGGAAGATCCCCTGGAGAAGGGAAAGGCCACCCACTCCAGTATTCTTGCCTGGAGAATTCATGGACAGAGGAGCCTGGTGGGCTACAGGCGATGGGGTCACAAAGAGTTGGGTACGACCACATGACTTTCACTTTCACTTTAAGCTTCCCTGGTAGTTCAACTGGTAAAGAATCTGTCTGCAATGCAAGAGACCTGGGTTTAATTCTTGGGTCAGGAAGATCTGCTGGAGAAGGGATAGGCTACCCACTCCAGTATTCTTGGGCTTCCTTTGTGGCTCAACTGGTAAAGAATCCACCTGCAATGCGGGAGACCTGCATTTGATTCCTGGGTTGGGAAGATCCCCCGAAGAAGAGAAAGGCTACCCACTCCAGTATTCTGGCCTGGAGAATTCCAGGGACTGAATAGTCCATGAGGGCCACAAAGAGTAGGACACAACTGAGCGACTTTCACCTTTCACTTTCACATACTGGTGGAGGATGGACCTGAATACAAGTGGCATTCTTATAAAAAAAAAAAAAAAATATATATATATATATATATAAATTCTCCTACACTGTTGATGGGAATGTAAATGGGCACAGACATTGTGAAGAACAGTATGAGATGCCTTAAAAAACTCATCATAGTAGCATATAATCTAGCAACCCCACTCCTGGGCATGTATTTGGAGAAAAGCATAGTCTGAAAGGATGCAGGCATCACAATGTTTATTTCAACACTCTTTACAATAGCCAAGACAAGGGAGCAACCTAAGTGTCCATAGGCAGAGGAATGGATAAAGAAGATGTGGTACATATATACGATGGCATATTGCTCAGCCATTACAAAAAATTAAATAATGTCACTTGCAGCAACATATTGCAACATAGAGAGATCATCATACTGAGTGAAATCAGAGAAAGAGAAATACCATTTGGTATCACTTATATGTGGAATCTAAAAATTAATGTTACAGATGGACTTATTTACAAAACAGACTCACAGAGAATGAACTTATGGTTACTGGCGGGAAGGGTGGAGGGAAGGGACAGTTAGGGAATTTGGGACTGACATGCACACACTGCTACATTAAAATGGATAACCAATAAGGACCTACTGTATAGCACAGGGAATGCTGCTCAATTTTATGTGTTAATAACAACCTAAATGTGAAAAGAATTTGAAAAAGAATAGATATATGTATTGATATGTATGTAACTGAATCACTTTGCTGTACACCTGAAGCTAACACAGCATTGTTAATCAACTATACTCCAAGATAAAAAAGTTTCTTTAAAAAAAGATAAATAAATAGAAAAACTTGGACACATACATGGGGGATGCCATGTAAAGACTGGAGTCACAGTGCCATGAGGAAGTGCCATGAGAAGCTGGGGAGAGACCTGGAACACATCCTTCATTAGTGTCCTCCAAGGGAGCATGGACCTGCTGACCCCTCCATCTCAGATTTCCAGCCTCCAGAACTGTGAGCTGTTTAAGGTCCTGAGTCTGGGTTAGGGCTTTGTAGATGAAGAAACAAGTACAGAGAAATAATGCAGAATGCTGTATTGGCCCTCACTGGCCAAGATTAGAACTCAGGAATCACGGGGAAAAGTGATCCAAAAAGTAATAAGTAAAGGCACGAAAAAATGGCGAACTGTCTTTCCCCAAAGGTTTGCTAACTCCTGTCTGGGAGGGCCGAGGGGGGCTCCTGTGTACAGAGAAAGGGGCCTAACATGTATCCCCAAAGGTGCCCCCTTAGATTTGTAGGGACAAATCTAAGCCAACACAGCATACCTGTGCCAAGACTTGTAATTCCCAAGGAGGGAATGAATTACTTTTCAAAGGCCGGAATCTGCTAAAAAGAATGTAGGGACTGAAAATGATGCAAGGAAAAAAAAAGTGAATAGAAATGGCATTTTAATAAGTATTAAGACGTCCAGAGAGCCTAGAAGTTCAGAATCACCTCTGAACTTTCATATAGAATTAATTTACATTGTGTTCCAAAAGTGTCAGTCCAGTAAAGAGCTTGCACAATGGTGTCCATTTCAAATGCAACCACAGAAAATAAAAATGAACCTCTAAAAGGAATCAGTGTTACGGTAGAGTTTATTAATAGATCTCTGGTGTGTACTAGTTATGGCTAAAATTCAAACTACAACACAAATCAGTAATATCTAGATTGTATTTAATAGTAGCTGGAACAATGTGGCTAGAGTCAGATTTTATTAAATGGAAAGCCATACATTTAAGAAATAGTAATTGAACATGTGCCACATGCTGGATGCAGTCCACCCATTCCCAGTCAGATCCAGGAGTGAACAAAATAGACACCAGCCCTATCTAAAAGCCTTACAGATTTTAGAGTAAAGCTCTCAAACTAGTGTTCAGAGTTAACTCACGATAGTGATATCTGCCGGAGAAGGCAATGGCACCCCACCCCAGTACTCTTGCCTGGAAAATCCCATGGACGGAGGAGCCTGGTGGGCCGCTGTCCATGGGGTTGCTAAGAGTCGGACACGACTGAGCGACTTCACTTTCACTTTTCACTTTCATGCATTGGAGAAGGAAATGGCAACCCACTCCAGTGTTCTTGCCTGGAGAATCCCAGGGACGGGGAAGCCTGGTGGGCTGCTGTCTATGGGGTCGCACAGAGTCAGACACGACTGAAGTGACTTAGCAGTAGCAGCAGTGATATCTGCTGGTCTTTAAAGGAGAAATTTTAGTGACAACCATCTTAGAAATTTCTATTTGTTATTCTGAGTCTTAAAATTAGCCAGGCCACCATCATTTGAAGCTGGGTTCTGGGCTCCTCTTGGGTACAGTGTATGGACTGGGGGAGCATACACTGTGAAGGAGCATACACTGTGTGCTGTGTGCTGTGTGCACACACTGAAGTTCGTGTGTGCGCCAACTTCAAAAGAGGACCAGTGGGTGGACTGAAAAAACCAGGCACTGATTTACTCTTCACAGGACCAGGTTACTTCAAGAAACTGCACTTATTATCTTGGCTGCACGCGTGCGTGCTAAGTCTCTTCAGTTGTGTCCGACTCTTTGTGACCCCCTGGACTACAGCCCACTAGGCTCCTCTGTCCATGGGGATTCTCCAGGCAAGAACACTGGAGTCGGTTGCCATGCCCTCCTCCAGGGGATCTTTCTGACCCAGGGATCGAACCCGCCTCTCTTATGTCTCCTGCATTGGCAGGAAGATTCTTTACCACTAGCGCCACCCGGGAAGCCCAATATCTTGGCTGACAAGCCCATATTTCAAATTACTGGTTTACCCAAAGGAGTATGCCCTCCAGCAAGCTCAGAGGGGATCTGACTAAAGCATCACATGAACAGAGAGGGAAGCAAAGCCAACAGAGATGAAGATCGGGTTATGACAGGAAACAGGCCTCCATCCAGTCACGCTGACACCTTCCCAGGAGAAGTAGAGATGCCAGCAGCATTCCTCCCACTCTACACATGAGATACCCTCTGGCCTTCAAGGACCCTCCCCTGGCCTCACCTTGTGGTACTCTGACCTGACAGTGTCAGCCCACCAGGCAAACTAAGAGTGCTGACAGTCACATCCTCGCGTGAATCCCAGGATTTCCTGCTCCAGGTGAGGACCCAGAAGCTCAGAGCGGCCTCTTTAACAGCCTCTTCAGCTCGTCCCAAAGCAGCAACTCAAGTTTAACCCAAAGCTACCCTGCTGGGACTTCATGCTATTCCACCTTATCTTCTTTCTCGATGAAATCCAGTCACGTTCAGCCAAATGATTAATTGAAAGCTAGACATCAGTGTGACAAACTTCAGTTTCTACATTATGAAACTTGTATTTTATCCACTAAAAAGACATCCAGCACTTTGAGGATAGAGACTTGCACACTGTGCTAATGGTGCTGATCTTTCACTGCGGCTCAGAGGAGCTCAAAAACGGAGCAATTATAGTTGCGTGCATTCATGTGGATGTGCTCAACTCATCGACTTTAAAGAATAAGATACATGAAAAAGGATGAAAACCTTAAAAGCCACTCCCTTCAAAATCACTTTTAAAACCTCCTTTGAGAAGCTGCTCTAGTGTAGTCCTGGGGAAATTTGTTTTTAATTATAGTTACCACTTCTTACTATATGTCACATTGTCTTTAAGAAAAATCCAAACATACAGAAATATGATAGTTTCCAAATATAAAGGGAACATATTTTTCAGGGTTCATCTATTATGTCCAGATGGCTATTTAAAGCATGCCAAGACCCAAGCCCGCACCTCCCCATGCTGCTAGAAGGCTGGTAGGTTTCAGTCCCCAGAGCTTCCTGCAGACGTCACTGGGGCTGCTTATGCCCTGGGTACAGCCCCAGCAGGATCTCTCACCTTATCTTTTCAAAGTTGCAAGGGAATTTGGGAGAATTAGAAACATCCTGTGGCATTTAACAGAACGCTGGTCACCAAGTAGTCCGTGGCCGTCCATGCATTCCAGGCAGCCAGCCACTTAGCCACCTGTAGCCAGAGGCGCTGACTGTCATCTCCACAAACTGTAAGTGCCTCACATACAGGGTCAGGGGAGCCTGCAAACTGTGTGGATTCTAGGCTAGGAATGTGTTACTTCTCCCCACTAAGAATTCCTTCTTTCCCTCTCCTCCCTGTATGACCAACTCCAACCCTAGCACACCTTAACCTTGACATGACATTGCTAAGGAATATTCAGAAATGCCTTCAATACCTCAAATTTAAATCATGATAATATCCTCACTAAATAAAGGCAATAAATTTCTGTTCATTTCAACCTTTGCTCTTCTTTAAAAATTAGAGAAAGGATTTTTCCAACACTTTGCCAAGTAATATATCCTTATTATGACCTATTTTTAGATCCAGAATGGTTTTTTTTTAACCCCATAACATATATACAACCACCATCAAACTTCCTTCCTGTCATTTTTCCAAACTACTTTTATCTTGTTTCTTACCTAATTTAGAATATGCCATAATCATTATTTTAGCTGTAAAACATCCCATCCTATCAGATCAGATCAGATCAGTCGCTCAGTCATGTCCGACTCTTTGTGACCCCATGAATTGCAGCACGCCAGGCCTCCCTGTCCATCACCAACTCCTGGGTGTCACTGAGACTCACATCCATTAAGTCAGTGATGCCATCCAGCCATCTCATCCTCTGTCATCCCCTTCTCCTCTTGCCCTCAATCCCTCCCAGCATCAGAGTCTTCTCCAATGAGTCAACTCTTCACATGAGGTGGCCAAAGTACTGGAGTTTCAGCTTTAGCATCATTTCTTCCAAAGAAATCCCAGGGCTGATCTCCTTGCAGTCCAAGGGACTCTCAAGAGTCTTCTCCAACACCACAGTTCAAAAGCATCAATTCTTTAGCACTCAGCCTTCTTCACAGTCCAGCTCTCACATCCATACATGACCACAGGAAAAACCATAGCCTTGACTAGGCGAACCTTTGTTGGCAAAGTAATGTCTCTGCTTTTGAATATGCTATCTAGGTTGGTCATAACTTTCCTTCCAAGGAGTAAGCATCTTTTAATTTCATGGCTTCAGTCACCATCTGCAGTGATTTTGGAGCCCAGAAAAATAAAATCTGACACTGTTTCCACTGTTTCCCCATCTATTTCCCATGAACTGATGGGACCGGATGCCATGATCTTCGTTTTCTGGGTGTTGAGCTTTAAGCCAACTTTTTCACTCTCCACTTTCACTTTCATCAAGAGGCTTTTTAGTTTGTCTTCACTTTCTGCCATAAGGGTGGCTTCATCTGCATATCTGAGGTTACTGATATTTCTCCCAGCAATCTTGATTCCAGCTTGTGTTTCTTCCAGTCTAGCGTTTCTCATGATGTACTCTGCATATAAGTTAAATAAACAGGGTGACAATATACAGCCTTGACGTACTCCTTTTCCTATTTGGAACCAGTCTGTTGTTCCATGTCCAGTTCTAACTGTTGCTTCCTGACCTGCATACAAATTTCTCAAGAGGCCTATAGATATATTAAAATTAACTCATCCATTCCCTCTCTGCTAGAAAACTCACTTTCCATTTTTATTATGAATTATACTTTAAAGGACATTTTTATGCCAAAAATTTTTAATTTCAGACATTTCCTTGAAAATAGATTTCTAGTGTTAGAATTATTGCAGATGTGAGTAATTATCCAAATCCTCAAATAACTTAAGTTTTCACTATCACACTGTCTCAGGGGTTCTCTCCCATATTCAGAAAACTTTCTTCTCCTCAACCACTCTTCTCTGGAAACTTCTCTCCTGAATTGGCTTCCTTCCTCCCTTACGCCTCCTGCCCACATCAGTAGTAGAACTGCCCGGGAAGTTGTAGGCTTAATTGTCTCACTTTTAACAAGTCAGGGTTTGTTAGGCACTTACTTTGTTCCTACATCACTCATCCTCCAACTCTGCCACAACACATTCAAAAAAGTATCCCATTAGCTTTTTTTTTTTTTTCTGTATGAAAATTACTTTATTTATAAGTCCTAATTATTTCTAGGACGTCAAGTTTCCAGCCCCAGTCCAAGGTCCGGATGGCGTATCAGATGATCCTCCTCCACTGTAGCACTAGTTTTTAAATGATGTCACAAGTTTATCTTACCTATTTTTTAGAAGGTAAGACCTTTAGTGATTAGAAACATTTTTAAAGCATTTATCAACAACACAGTCCTATGACCCACTTTCTAATATTCTTTTTATAAATTTTCCACAAGTTTTGAGCTAATTTCAAATTATTTGCACTAGTTTACAGGTTCACCCATTATAGAATTTTCCATTTCTGCTCTCTACTCCAATCAAAAGGCAAAGGAGAAAAGTAAAGATATACCTATCTGAATGCAGAGCTCCAAAGAATAGCAGGAAGAGATAAAAGAGCCTCCCTAAATAAACAACGCAAAGAAACAGAGGAAAACAATAGAATGAGAAAAACTAGAGATCTCTTCAAGAAAATTAGAGATACCAAGGGAACATTTTATCCAAAGATGGGCACAATAAAGGACAGAAACGGTATGGGCCTAACAGAAGCAGAAGATATTAAGAAGAGATGGCAGGAATACACAGAATAACTATACACAAAAGATCTTAATGACTCAGATAACCATGATAGTTGTCTGGCACTCACCTAGAGCCAGACATCCTGAAGTGCAAAAGTCAAGTGGGTCTTAGGCAGCATCACTACGAACAAAGCTAATGGAGATAATGGAATTCCAGCTGATCTATTTCAAATCTTAAATGATAATGCTGTTCAAGTGCTGCACTCAATATGTCAGCAAATTTGGAAAACTCAGCAGTGGCCACAGAACTGGAAAAAGGTCAGTTTTCATTTCCAATCCCAAAGAAGGGGCAATGCCAAAGAATGTTCAAACTACCACACAATTGTACTCATTTCACATGCTTACAAGATAATGCTCAAAATCCTTCAAGCTAGGCTTCTAACAGTATGTGAACCGAGAACTTTCAGATGTACAAGCTAGATTTAGAAAAGGCAGAGGAACCAGAGATCAAATTGCCAACATCCACTGGGTCAGAGAAAAAGCAAGAGAATTCCAGAAACTCATCTACTTCTGCTTCATTGACTATGCTAAAGCCTTTGACTGGGCAGATCACAACAAACCGTGGCAAATTCTGAAAGAGATGAGAATACCAGACCACCTTACCTGCCTCCTGAGAAATCTGTATGCAGGTCAAGAAGCAACAGTTAAAACCAGATATGAACAATGGACTGGCTCCAAACTGGGAAAGGAGTACGTCAAGGCAGTATATTGTCACCCTGCTTATTTAACTTATATGCAGAATACATCATGTTAAATGCAGGGCTAAGTGAAGCAGAAGCTGGAATCAAGACTGCCAGGAGAAATATCAATAACCTCAGACATGCAGATGACACCACCCTTATGGCAGAAAGTGAAGAGGAACTAAAGAGCCTCTTGATGAAGGTGAAAGAGGAGAGTGAAAAAAGCTGGCTTAAAACCCAACATTCAAAAAACTAAGATCATAGCATCTGGTCTCACCACTTCAGGGCAAACAGACGGGGAAGCAATGGAAACAGTGACAGACTTTATTTTCTTGGGCTCCAAAATCATCCTGGTGGGGGTTGGGGGGATGGGTGACTGCAGCCATGAAATTAAAAGACCCTTGCTCCTTGGAAGAAAAGCTATGACAAACCTAGACAGTGTATTAAAAGGCAGAGACATTACTTTGCCAAAAAAGGTCCATCTAGTCAAAGCTGTGGTTTTTCCAGTAGTCATGTATGGATGTGAGAGTTGGACCAGAAAGAAGGCTGAGTGCCAAAGAATTGATGCTTTTGAACTGCAATGTTGGAGAAGACTCTTGAGAGACCCTTGAACTGCAAGATCAAGTCAGTCAATCCTAAAGGAAATCAGTCCTGAATATTCATTGGAAGGACTGATGCTGAAGCTCTAATACTTTGGCCACCTTGATGCGAAGAGCTGACTCATTGGAAAAGATCCTGATGCTGGGAAAGGTTGAAGGCAGTAGGAGAAGGGGATGACAGAGGACAAGATAGTTGGATGTCATCACTGATTCAATGGACATGAGTTTGAACTCCAGGAGATGGTGAAGCACAAGGAAGCCTGGCATGCTGCAGTCCATGGGGTCGCAAAGACTCAGACACGATTGAGCGAGTGAACAAGAACTCCTCCATTTACAGAGTTTCCTCCTTTCTTTCCTCCAAGAGAAGGTTGACAACTTTCAAGGAATTTAAATTGTTTTTTCAGAATCCCATTAACTAGCTCCATCACACTGAGATTAGCACATGAAGTCTAAAGTGTTCAGAATTGTGAAAATAAAGTATACAAACACACTGCAAAGCATAACATAAAACCACAACCATAAACTTGTAACCATCAAACCAGAACCTGCCAATCTATATCTGATTGGCTGTTTCTACATTTTTCTATTAATATTCATTTATTACTCACTCACTTAGCTCAGCAAGGCCCCACAAGGAAGTAAACAGCAAATGCCAAGGTTTAAGAACAATTTATAAGGGAGGAACCGGGGGGGGGGGGGGGGGGGGGGAGAAAAGGAGGAAGACTTCTGAATTTAAAAATCAGCACAAAAAGTTTACATAGTAACTTAATCTTGTGGCAAATTAAGAAAAGATCAGCCACTATAACTTTAGCAAAAAAAAAAAAAAAAACAGAGCCCTCAGAATAAGGTGAGAACAGAGCTCTACATGAGGACCATCTCTGCCTCTCTTCACTCATAGACCTATGCTTACCCTGCTACCTGAGGCCAATGCTGGGACAATGAGACATAGCAGAGGCTTCTCAAACCTTCAGATGCTGCAGAATCACTTTGCATGTATGAAATACTGACTCTGACCGAAGAGGTTTGGAGTGGAACCTGAGATTCTGCTTTCTCAGAAGCTCTCAGCTGCTTGTTACCACTGCTGGTTTGAGGAACAAAACAGTGAAAGTGTTAGTCACTCCGTCATGTCTGGTTCTTTGAGACTCCATGGATTGTAGTCCACCAGGCTCCTCGCGATTCTCCAGGGGAGAATACTAGAGTGGGTAAGCCACTTCCTTCTCCAAGGGAGCTTCCCAACCCAGGGATCAAACCCTGGTCTCCCGCATTCCAGGCAGATTGTTTACCCTCTGAGCCACCAGGGAAGCCCTGAGGAACAAAAAAACTGAGTAGCAAATACAGACTTCAGCACATAAGAACTTTGTCATTACTGGACTTAAAAGTTTCAAAAATACAGCTATAAATGATTGATTGGCACACCTTTTCTTAACAAGAGAAAAGTCACCTTGTTCTTCCTTAATATTAACACAGGTTGAGCACATTCTATTGTAGTATTAACAAAATAGATCAGAAACTGGTAACAGGAATTGCCTTGAGGAAGGAACCAGTCAATCTGCAGGAAGGAGGGAGTGGAGGAAAGGTTTTCAATGATATACTTTTGTAGTTTTTAAATGTTGAATCACATGAGTCAATTACCTATTCAGAAAATAAATTATATTATAAAATTTTAAAGCATTGCATAGGATATTCTGGAAGCTAACAGAATGTTAAATTTATCCATTTCCGAAGAAAGTAAGTGGTTAAGCCGGGGAGACCACTTACTTTGTTGGCATTTATTTTCAAAGAAGGAACATGCCTTAGTTTAATCACCTTCTGTGATCATACCAATATTATATTTTTATTGAAATATCATTTTTCAACCCCGCTACTCTTCTCCAGCACCACAGGGGCCCAATAGCATGCTTTGATTCACAGGAGACTCGGAAAAGCTTCCATGTGGTATAGGTACCCCTAGTGAGTCAGGTTCTCATTGCAGAGAACATTCCAGTACCTCAACCTCTTGTAAGTTTGAGAACTGGGCCCCTTGGCACTGAAATGGTTCCTTTTAACGGCACTCAAGTTGGTGTTTCAGATCGACACAGAAGTAACAACAACTGAAAACAGAAACCAAAAGACTGGATGGGTGAGAATGTGTGTACATGAGTGTGTGCGTGGGTGTGTGCTCACACCAGTGACCCTGTGGCCGACCCTCAGAGCAAACATTAGCTTGACCATCTTCCCCAAACTTAACCCATATGGACCCAGCCCCACCTGTGCCTGCAGGAGTCCCCAGGCAGACACGTTCTTCTTTACTTGGTCACGTCTCAGCTATAAGACGGAAAATGCTTGTTGCCTTTGCAACTTGTTAATTAATATTCATCCCTAACCCCTTAAATGCTTGTTCTGGTTCTGCTCTTTACTGAGTCTCCTTAGAGCAGGCTGCTTCGTGTTCCACTGAGGCTTCTTCAGATACCTCATATCTGCTTCCTCCTCCATTCGCCCTGCGTGGTCTGGGTTCCCATCCCTCATCCCAAGTCCCCATCCTCCCGGAAACAGCCTCTGCTTGTAACTGAATGGATCAGCCTCAGGGACCAAAGGGAATGATCAGACACAAGCAAACCTAGGCTGAAAGGAGTCCATGCGTCACAGCCCTGCCCCAAGGACTCTGGCAACGGTCCAACATATGTTTTTTCATCACCAAAACCAGCAGGAGCCAGGCGTGCATTGCCTCTAAAGGCTGTGCTTGCTGCCATGCTCCTGAGTCTCTGGCCTCTGATGACCCTGAGTGAGTGGCCACCCCAGGGCCTTTGCACTTGCTGGTCCCTCTGCCTAGAAGGCTCTGCCCACAGGTGCCTTCATAGCTTTCTCTCTTCTTCTTCAAACTTCACCAAAATGTCTTAATTAGCCTTCCCTGACAACCCTTTTTAAATCTCAAATGCTCTTTTTCCTGCATTTCTTCTTCTTCACAGCACTTATCACACTGACATTCTGTATGTTTCCTTCTATATCTGTGTGCCTTTCATGTGCCCTTCACCAGAAGCACATGTGCTGAGAGTCACGGAAGGGTAAGACAACTTCCCAGAGAGAAAGAATGTATTAATGCAAGAGAAAACCAACAAATGTCCATCAAGCCCTTTTCCTTCTTCCCATGCCACAGCCATCTGTTTCCCAGTCGTTGAGAAACCTCTTCCTGAAGGTTCTCCTTCACGTCTCTGCTCCCCTCTCTCCCCTTTCTCCAGACCCCTCAGCATTCTCTATTCCATGCAAACCATACTGACCAACAGCACCTGCCTCAGTGGGAGGACTGAGCGGGTCAGCTCATGCTTAGGGAAGTACTAGGATGTTGTGGTGCTGTTTATTAGCCAATAAATCAGAGCCATTGTTCCTGTTATTTAGTTTAAGTATCTTGTATCACATATACTAATTAAACTCTTATTCCCACAGCTAGGTTACAAGCAAATTGAGGGCCAACATCTTACGTCTGGATTTTTAAATTTTCCTCCAGAGTACTTACCATTAGTTTTTAATAATTATTGTCAAGTAATGGAAACAAAGGATTTCCATGTTTAAAGTTTCATTTGAAACCCCTTAGAACCTCTATTTAAACAGTGATTCAATCCTTTAACCTCTCCCAGGACTGACCTTGTGTGTAAATATGGCAAATCCCTGAAAATGGCATCTATTATGGGAACTTTGCTAGAGTAGAGCCAAAATACTCTCTACAAGATCAAACAAATATTGACTCAAAAGAATTTTCCCCCAGGCAACTGTTACAGTCTTATCTGGAACAGAATGTTTGCACAGTTAATTAATATCACTCTGGAATCAGCAAAACCCCAGCAGACCCTCCTGCGAGGTAAAAAGCTGAGTTTTACGCTCCCACCATCTTATCACTATTTACAAGTCCCTCTCCTCATACCCCCTCACCTATCGCCACCGCTAATGCCAGGTGTGGGATTAAATGATAAGTACGTCACACACTTTTTATCCATAGACAAAAGGTAAAGGAATCCCAGTGCCAAAGCGTCCGTTCACCTATCCCATAGCAAATATGCTGTCTTTACCTCCAAGAAATCAATCAGGCTGCCTCTGTTATCAACTCTTGCCTTCCTGGAAATGGATGAAACAC
This sequence comes from Tragelaphus eurycerus, assembly GCA_935064755.1. Classification (NCBI taxonomy): domain Eukaryota; kingdom Metazoa; phylum Chordata; class Mammalia; order Artiodactyla; family Bovidae; genus Tragelaphus; species Tragelaphus eurycerus. The sequence goes on along the minus strand of CAKXYN010000111.1, from coordinate 4,512,237 downwards.
CAGAACCAGTGTCACCAGACGCGCCTCCGTACACCAAACACTAAGGAAAGTTACTTCCTGTGGTTACCGCCCCTGAAGCCTGCCAGAACCCGGGAGCCTCCAAGTGCACCTGGAAATCACACACTGTTCTGTGTGGTGACTGGGCTAGCGGACACTGGGCTGTCTAAGGTGTGGGGAGGACAATTATGACAGGGAGAAGCCAACAAGAGCTATTCACAACCTTTCTTCCTTCCCACCTCCTATCAGCCATTATTTTTTGAGCCCTTCGTATAGCAAAGTATTTATATGATGGTCCATACAGGAATCTAAACACTAGGAACAGCAGAGAGATACACTCTACCATGCCCTCAGAAAGGTTAATCCAGTGACAGAGAGAGAGAGAGATCAACAAGAGAAATAAGCAACATGTATATCGTGTTAGGTATTGATAAGTGATAAGGGGGGGAAAACCTGAAAAACAAAACACGGAGGCGAGATACAAACTGTCAAAGGGCTGGAGGGAGTGAGTGAAATTAACAGATGCACAACCAATGATGTCCTTGATATGAGGCTCATATTTAAATCTGAAGGGAGTGAGGGGGGCAGGCTCACAGATCAATGGGGAAGAGCATTTCCGGCAGAGGTGATGCAAATGCCAGGCTGCAATGCCAAAGAGTGCTCAAACTACCGAACAATTGCACTCATCTCACACGCTAGTAAAGTAATGCTCAAAATTCTCCAAGCCAGGCTTCAGCAATATGTGAACCGTGAACTTCCTGATGTTCAAGCTGGTTTTAGAAAAGGCAGAGGAACCAGAGATCAAATTGCCAACATCCGCTGGATCATGGAAAAAGCAAGAGAGTTCCAGAAAAACATCTATTTCTGCTTTATTGACTATGCCAAAGCCTTTGACTGTGTAGATCACAATAAACTATGGAAAATTCTGAAAGAGATGGGAATACCAGACCACCTGATCTGCCTCTTGAGAAATCTGTATGCAGGTCAGGAAGCAACAGTTAGAACTGGTCATGGAACAACAGACTGGTTCCAAATAGGAAAAGGAGTACGTCAAGGCTGCATATTGTCACCCTGTTTATTTAACTTATATGCAGAGTACATCATGAGAAATGCTGGATTGGAAGAAACACAAGTTGGAATCAAGATTGCTGGGAGAAATCTCAATAACCTCAGATATGCAGATGACACCACTCTTATGGCAGAGAGTGAAGAAGGGCTAAAAAGCCTCTTGATGAAAGTGAAAGTGGAGAGTGAAAAGGTTGGCTTAAAGCTCAACATTCAGAAAACGAAGATCATGGCATCTGGTCCCATCACTACATGGGAAATAGATGGAGAAACAGTGGAAACAGTGTCAGTTTTTATTTTTCTGGGCTCCAAAATCACTGCGGATGGTGACTACAGCCATGAAATTAAAAGACGCTTACTCCTTGGAAGGAAAGTTATGACCAACCTAGATAGCATATTCAAAAGCAGAGACATTGCTTTGCCAACAAAGGTTCGCCTAGTCAAGGCTATGGTCTTTCCTGTGGTCATGTATGGATGTGAGAGCTGGACTGTGAAGAAGGCTGAGCGCCGAAGAATTGATGCTTTTGAACTGTGGTGTTGGAGAAGACTCTTGAGAGTCCCTTGGACTGCAAGAAGATCCAACCAGTCCATTCTGAAGGAGATCAATCCTGGAATTTCTTTGGAAGGAATGATGCTAAAGCTGAAGCTCCAGTATTTTGGCCACCTCATGAGAAGAGTTGACTCATTGGAGAAGACTCTGATGCTGGGAGGGATTGAGGGCAGGAGGAGAAGGGGACGACAGAGGATGAGATGGCTGGATGGCATCACTGACTTGATGGGTGTGAGTCTGAGTAACCTCCGGGAGCTGGTGATGGACAGGGAGGCCTGGCGTGCTGCGGTTCATGGGGTCGCAAAGAGTCAGACACGACTGAGCGACTGATCTGATCTGATCTGATGATAAAGCACAGGCAACATGTTGAGCGCACCACAAAGGCCAGTGTGGCTAGAGACTGACGTTCACAGGGAGAGATGATGAAGTACGATCCTAGAGGAGCAGGAACAGGACCATTCTGAACCCTGCTTTCACAACATAGGCCTTTTTATCAATCACAGAAAGACCACCCTTCCATCCAATTTTCACTTCCTCAAAACTCTCCAGTGTTATTTCTTCAAGAATCTGTATCTGCATAATTCAAGAGAACAGCCTGCCCTCTATAAAAAGAAAAAAAAATAGACAGCAAGCCAACATATGCCTAGGGGAAAATCCTAAGCTCCTATTAATAAAAATGAAAATGGTTTGTGGCTCTGAGTGTAACCTTCTATAGGATTGGGACCAGGCATCACAATAGAGAACACAGCTCAACACCATGGGTGACTGGACATGCACCGATGCTATGCTGCTGCTGCTGCTGCTAAGTCACTTCAGTCATGTCCGACTCTGTGCAACCCCATAGACGGCAGCCCACCAGGCTCCCCCGTCCCTGGGATTCTCCAGGCAAGAATACTGGAGTGGGTTGCCATTTCCTTCTCCAATGCATGAAAGTGAAAAGTGAAAGTGAAGTCGCTCTGTTGTGTCCAACTCTTAGCAACCCCATGGACTGCAGCCTACCAGACTCCTCCACCCATGGGATTTTCCAGGCAAGAGTACTGTGGAAAGATGTCAAACTGGTTAAAAAGAATAACATGCAGAATTACAGGAGACTGAAGCACTGAAATTTACCACAGGGACATGTTTTTAAATGTTGCAATACATCAAACTCTTTGGCAAATTTAAATGCCAAGCTAGCTAATGCGGTATCCAGGCCACACCCCTTTCCTGCCCAACCAGCTTCTCAACAAGAATAAGATGCTATCAGCCAAGATCTGTGGCAGCAGGGTTTGGGGGTGATACCTTCAGATCTGCTATCTTCCAATTCCATTCAGTCCTGATCAGCCCAGTTTCATGCATCATATACACAGTTTTATCATTTTTAGTTTTATTTTATATTGGAGTACAGTTGATTAATAATGTTGCATTGGTTTCAGGTGTACAGCAAAGTGACTCCATTATAATATACTTGTATCTATTCTTTTTTCGAATTCTTTAGTTTTCTAATGAACAAATATTCATAAGAAATTCTACACAACTCGTTGCAGTGACTCCACTGTTCCTAAGAACATACAGCTTGACCAAGGCAACGAGCACGGACTAGAGGGCATACCTGGAACCTGTATAACGGCAACAATTTTTTTAAAGATATTATTATTAATAACTAAGTAGTCACAATCCTTCCCATTCAGATTCTGCTGAGGCCACAGCCACTGCCCCACCCACAAAAATGGACAAATTCCTGTTGCTGGGTTATTTCATAACTCTTCTTGGTTGGAAGTTTTCAGACCTTCTTTCAAAGTAAAGCAGTCATTGGGGCTAAAGTGATCTATAGAGTGAAAAACTGCAGGGAAGAAGGGACTAAGAAGCCCAGGAAGGTGTGGATCAGAGGAGTGAAAATGAGTGTTGAGAAGAGATGAAAGGGGAAGTGTGAGGCAGGGGAGAAGGGAGAGAACTTTTAGAGATGTTACTTGGAATTTTTAAAAATAAACACTGAATCTCTTTTTAATGTTCTCTAAAAGAAGTAAAGTTTGAGATTTAGAAATATTTGTTACTTTTAGTTTCAGCACCATGTTCCTCTGGGTGGTATATTGTATCAACTATTCTTGGAATAACCAGACTTGAGCAAATAGTCTAGTTCACAGACATAAAAATATGCAGTAAGTCAGAAAGACAAAAACAAATATATTAATGCATACATGTGGAATTTAGGAAAACTGTACAGATGAATCTGTCTGAAAAGCAGGACTGGAGACACAGACGTAGAGAACAGACAGACATACAGACACCGATAGGGGGAGAGGGAGGTGGGATAACAGATCAGGACTGACTATATACACTGCCATGTGTGAAATAGACAGCTAGTGGGAATCTGCTGTATATCACAGTGAGCTCAGCTTGGAGCTCTGTGACGACCTAGAAGGGGGCCTGGGGAATGGGAGGGAGGCTCAAGAGCGAGGGGATATATGTACAATATAGCTGATTCACTTTCTTGTACAGCAGAAATTAACACAACATTGTAACACAGTTATACTTCAATAAAAAATAAAAATAAAACTGTTAAAAATGCAGTGAATTCTTCACCTAACACAATGCAGTCTGCATTACTGAGAGCAATGACATATTCCAAAACCAAGTGTGGCAAAGACATTACAGAGAAAATCACCACCAGGTGTCCCCTGCCTACCTCAAACACTGAAGCCAGTTACTCTACAGACATTCAGAATCATACCCTTGATTTGTCTCAAACTGCCTAAAAAGGTAGAGATTTGGGCAAAGATTCATTTTCTTGTATTTTTCCAGTCTCGGGTGAAAGTCCAGGTAACAAAAATCTGCTTCTTTGCAGTAGTGTTCTCCAATCGTCTAGAAGGTTCTACTCAGTTGACTCAAGAAAGAACTTTCTCTAGGGATCATCAATCTAACTGGTCCATCCTTTATCTTCCAGTGTGGTCATGCATCCTTCAACAGTAAAGGCTTTTCCCGAAGTTTCTGATCAAAGATTCACATATACCACAGAGCACACCCCCCGGATGAGGAGTCAAGTAAGCTTCTCATTTGCACAAAAAAGTTCTCCGTTCTGACCATAAAAATAAGTATTTGAGACACTGGTGATTACACCAGCATCTTCTAAAATTTTATCAAATTGAAATAAGAAATTGAACCTTTAAGTAGCATAAGAACAAAAAACATTTTCTGAAAAGATCCTCTAAAACAAAGGATAGAGGCAAAGACTAGGAAGCACCTCTTTATTACACTATACAAAACTCCAAAACCTAATAAATAGGATGCCTTCCATTCTGTTTTATGCTTGTTCCTAGTTTCTTGATTTTCTTCAAGGATTATATATTATGTCTACCATGAAAAACAAGAAGTTATTCAAAATTGTGCACAGAAAAAACAGAAAGAAAACCTACCTTTAAAATGTTCTGAGTAAGTATATTTGAGGATAAGTTGCCCTTTACTTTTTAGTTTTCTGTATTTTCTGAAGCTTTTAGAATGAATGTAGTAATTTAAAATGAAAAACAACTTTTAAAAAAAGATGTTTAAATTACCAAAATGTCAAAGGACTGAGTATTTATTAAGACCAAACTGGTTTTAGAAAAGGCAGAGGAACCAGAGATCAAATTGTCAACATCCGCTGGATCATCGAAAAAGCAAGAGAGTTCCAGAAAAAACATCTATTTCTGCTTTATTGACTATGCCAAAGCCTTTGACTGTGTGGATCACAAGAAACTGTGGAAAATTCTGAAAGAGATGGGAATACCAGACCACCTGATCTGCCTCTTGAGAAATTTGTATGCAGGTCAGGAAGCAACAGTTAGAACTGGACATGGAACCACAGACTGGTTCCAAATAGGAAAAGGAGTACGTCAAGGCTGTATATTGTCACCCTGTTTATTTAACTTATATGCAGAGTACATCGTGAGAAACGCTGGACTGGAAGAAACACAAGCTGGAACCAAGATTGCTGGGAGAAATCTCAATAATCTCAGATATGCAGATGACACCACCCTTATGGCAGAAAGTGAAGAGGAACTCAAAAGCCTCTTGATGAAAGTGAAAGTGGAGAGTGAAAAAGTTGGCTTAAAGCTCAACATTCCGAAAACGAAGATCATGGCATCTGGTCCCATCACTTTATGGGAAATAGATGGGGAAACAGTGGGAACAGTGTCAGACTTTATTTTTCTGGGCTCCAAAATCACTGCAGATGGTGACTGCAGTCATGAAATTAAAAGACGCTTACTCCTTGGAAGGAAAGTTATGACCAACCTAGAGAGCATATTCAAAAGCAGAGACATTACTTTGCCAACAAAGGTTTGTCTAGTCAAGGCTATGGTTTTTCCTGTGGTCATGTATGGATGTGAGAGCTGGACTGTGAAGAAGGCTGAGCGCCGAAGAATTGATGCTTTTGAACTGTGGTGTTGGAGAAGACTCTTGAGAGTCCCTTGGACTGCAAGGAGATCCAACCTGTCCATTCTGAAGGAGATCAGCCCTGGGATTTCTTTGGAAGGAATGATGCTAAAGCTGAAATTCCAATACTTTGGCCACCTCATGCGAAGAGTTGACTCATTGGAAAAGACTCTGATGCTGGGAGGGATTGGGGGCAGGAGGAGAAGGGGACGACAGAGGATGAGATGGCTGGATGTCATCACTGACTCAATGGACATGAGTCTGAGTGAACTCCTGGAGTTGGTGATGGACAGGGAGGCCTGCCATGCTGTGATTCATGGGGTCACAAAGAGTCGGACACGACTAAGCGACTGATCTGATAAGTATATAAATACAAAATAAAATCAGGAAGAAAGGTTTGGCCACTGATCAAATTACATTTCCGAGTCAAACAACTTAACACCATACATAACAGTGCTTCTCAAACTTGAGGAGAATAACCACCTAGATGATGTGTGAGAGCAGGTCGAAGGAGCTCTCAGGTGATTCTAATCTGCCAGTCACTGCTAAGTCACTTCAGTCGTGTCCAACTCTGTGCAACCCCATAGATGGCAGCCCACCAGGCTCCCCCGTCCCTGGGATTCTCCAGGCGAGAACACTGGAGTGGGTTGCCATTTCCTTCTCCAATGCATGAAAGTGAAAAGTGAAAGTGAAGTTGCTCAGTCATGTCTGACTCTTCAAGACCCCATGAACTGCAGCCTACCAGGCTCCTCCATCCGTGGGATTTTCCAGGCAAGAGTACTGGAGTGGAGTGCCATGCCATCAAGACACTAGAGGGTGACTAATGTTTCCTTTCACCCTAAGGAGTAAAGTGCCTGCCTGAGACGCCTCCTAGTTCTGCGCAGTGAGAACCTCAGAAAGAAACTAACTTAATTAACCATTCAGAAGAACACAGAGAATTTCTACCAGCCTCCAGGTCCCCAAACACCACACTTGCCATTTATCCCCCATGCTGCCATTTCCTGCCTGCAGTGAACTAATTACACACAGTGGGAATTCCGGAGTTGCCGGTTCTAATGTTTATCTGCTGCTAACTTGTTGTGTGACCTCAAAGACATTTCTCTAGTGCCTTTATTTCCTCTACTATAAAAGCAAGATAAGGGAATGACATGCTTGACAGAGAGCCCTAATATAACACTACAGTCATCACCACCCTAGAAACACTCATAGGAATGGTAATTAACATGTTCCTTTTACCACAGCCTTTAAAGACAACTGATGATATGTTGTGAAAAGCACTGGACCTCAAATGATACTTCCTCTTTCGCTAAAACAGATCTCAGGGTCAAACACTCCCTAAAAATTGTTGATAAAAACAGTATCAGGTGTGCTTCTTTGTACAGTACAAGGGGATGTGTTTTTCCATAACCATCATTCCCATAGCAGACAAGAGCTTCATAAGTAGAAGAGACAATAGAAGAATCACCTTCAATTAGATTTCTGTAACCTTCCATCCAGCCCTGAAAATGTAATTAAGTAAAACTGAGCTGTTAGTTCCTGCCCAGTGCAACATTTTGCAACCCCTGGAAACTGTGAAGGTTAGTTAGTAAGAGAAAAGCTGGTTACAAAACATCCCTTATAACCTGATTTTTGTAAATCTATGTGGGCATAGAAAAATATTCAATAAATGGGACCAATCATATTTTACATCTATTAGAATCCCAATTGTTTTTTAATACATTTGAATATAGGTGTGTCAAAAATGTAATGCAAATGTTTCCAGTATGTTGTCTCTTCATTTGTACAGAAGTTTTACATTTTAACGTATTCAAATCTGCTCATTTTTTCTTCACAGGTTGCTTCTTTTTCTTTAAAGTCATGAAAATTGTTACTCCTATGCAGAGTAAATATTATATTCCCTGCTAGTGTTTCTATCATTTGATTTGCAACATTCAACTCTCCAGAGCTTACGTTTGGTGAAGGTTCAATTGATATCTTACTATATCCAAATCATTTATGAAATAATCTATTAAATAATTCTTCCTCATTGTCTTACTTTGAAATTTTAGCCTATTTGAGTTATAGTTAGGAAATTATTCCAGTTTACTTTTTAAAGTACAAGAACCTCAAAGTAAAAATCCAAATATACATAAGAGTTTTATAAGAAATCTCAGTAGGAGATTATGAGCAAATCAAGACATCATCAAGCCATTTCATTTTCAGTGGGGCATCAGTCAACTGAGCCATAATTTCCATCTAAAATCAGTTCTTCCCATTCAGTACAAGGCTTTGAGTATGTAATTGTGGGGAATATAAGTATACGGCAGCAGAGTCACCAACTGTTTGGATTCTCTGCTTATTTTACGGGGAGGGGTTACTTCTTGGGTGGCAATGTTATTCTAACCCTGACACACCTGCAAATAATACCCCTTTGCCCTGAGAAAAATAAAAGAAGTCCAAGAATTCATTGTTTAACTGGTCAAGATTCAGAATCATGGATTTTTACTCTATTGATTTTTCCTCCAGATCTACTAGAAACCTACCATACATTGTGTGTACTATGTAAATCGGCTCTTGTGTTTTAGATTCTGTCTGCACCTTGCCATTCCCATAAAGACACAAGCTCCTGGAAAGCCAAGCCTGAAGCTACTCGCCAATGAAGGAAGGAGGGACTCAAGTACAGTCATTGCAGAGACCTCTATGTGAGCCTTACCCACAGTGGACACTCAGGAAAGGCTGCCGATGGATCAACTATCTTAGCATCTCAGTCATAAGTGATGCTTGCAGAAAAAAAAAGAAAAACAACATATTATCATTGACTGCTTTCATCTGAACTCATCTCCCCTACACAGTAACGTGGACAGATTTTTGCCATCAGTTCACACCCTGAAGCACAAGGCATGATGATCTTTCATTTGCATAGCTAAGACTCGTCATTATCCAGCCCTATTTTTTTGACTCAACAAACAGAATTGCACCATTAGGATTTCAGCATGTCTGTTCTTGTAGTAACTATTTTGAATCTGGTTTTTAGAAGCAACCACTGTATGAAAAAAAAAAAAATTATAACCTCGAAGGTTCCTACATGGCTTGGTTTTAGAATCTGAGCTTTTCTGGTTCAATTCCCTGCTGCTTTTCCAACCAGAAAAGAAATGGCTGAGCAGTTCCTCTGGACCAAGGCACTGGATGGCAGTGCTCAGCCTGGCATTCTCTGCTTTCAATCCCCTCTACCAAAAATGAACTAGAGAGAGCACCACCACCAAAGGTACAATTACTGAGCATCTAATGTTCTCCAAGCTATTAAATATGTCACTTGTTATAATATATCTGGTGCTGTTTTTCTTACCAAAAAAAAAAAAAATCCTAGGATGCATTTCTTCCAATCTCTGAAAAAATTGCTCAATTTAATATTATGCTTAGCTATTAAGTGTAATTTTAGAGATCTTGCTTAATTTTTTAATCTAATAAGTGAACAACATATTAAGAAATGTGATATTCCACTTCACAATATTGTCTCATATATAAAATAGGAAAGTCCAACTATAACACTGTCCTCTCTGCTTCTCTCTTTTCTATCAGAGAAGAATGGACACTTTTGTGTGCAGCGTAAGGAGGCCAGGGAAGAGGAGGGATTATCTTACAAACTGGCAAAGCAATCGTATTCTGCTCCTCCCATCACTGACCCCCTCCTCCTCCCAAGGGTCGAGGAGGCTGGAGAAAGAGGCAGAGTTACCCGCTAACCCATCCTGCCCGGCTGCCTCTCCCTTCCTCCCTCCCAGCACTTGCCCAGGGCTGGACCCTGGAGAGCAAGGCACATCTCCCAGGAGGTCCTCAGGGAGTAGAAAGCAAATGTCAGGGAAACCAGAAAAAGATGCAGTTCCTCAACTATGCTGGGGGAAAGACATCTGAAAACACATGTAAGCGAAGACATATTATCCTCAGGTCTAAGCAGGAAGTCTTCTAGTGGAGGTCATAACAGCCTGGTGAGTCTGCAAGATGCTGCCCAGTGCTCCTGCAGTGGGCCCTCCCATCCTTCCAGTAAGGGCCACTACAGCCTGTGCTCATCCCCACTTTGAAGATTCAAACCCACACCAGTACATTTTCTCTGAAATGTGCAGGCTTCCCTCAGACTCTGAGAAGCAGGAGAAAGCAGGCGTTTGCAAAGCCTGAAGGTAGGTGCTGGGACAAGCGCAGAAAGGACACTAATTGAAGTCAGACCCCTGGGGTCACCTTGTCCGGGTGAGTGTTGCTTCACCCTGCAAGGAAACTCCCCTCTAGAAGCTTCATTAGGAGGAATGCCAGTACCACCCATGGCTCCTCACTGTTGGCCCCCACCCCTTGTGGGCTTGGCCTTTCCCAAGAGACCCTGCAGCTCCTCCCACCACCAAGGATCAGAATCCCTGGCCCTTTGACCTTGGGCTTGCTGGCCTGGACTTGCTGTTGATGCAGGGAGCCGAGTTGGGCAGTCTCGCAGGATTCCTCTTAGCCTTTCCAGCTCTGCCACAGCCTTGAGAGGAGCTACCCTGGGACCAAAGCTGCCCTCAGCCTGGACCCCACATGGAGCAGACATGAACCAACCTGCAGGCTCAGCCAGGGCCACAGCTTGAGGCTTAGCCACTAAGTGAAGTCCAAGGTGGAGCTGCCAAGCTCCACTGCCAGCCCACCACTGCAAAAGTCATAGTAAATGACTGTTGTCAGCTGCTGTGTTATATTTGTTACCCAGCATTATTATGCCAACAGCTAACTGATACACAGCCTAAGAAACTGCTCATGGCAAATATGGTATGTCCCCTTGCCCAAAATACGATGACTACATTTTAATAAGTGCTTACTATGGGCCCATTTTGGTACAAGTATTGTGGTTTAGTGGTGGTTGAGTCATTCAGTCCTGTCCAACTCTTGCGACCCCGTGGACTGTAGCCCACCAGGCTCCTCTGTCCATGAGATTTCCCAGGCAACAATACTGGAGTTGCCATTTCCTTCTCCAGGGGATCTTACCAAACCAGGGACTAAATGTGCGTCTCCTGTACTGCAGGTGAATTCTTTACTGACTGAGCCACCAGGAAAGCCCCAAAAGGTGGATGTATTTATTTTTTCCTCACAAGAACCCTATCAGACAAAAAGGACTATTATCCCTATTTGAAAGATGAGGCAACAGAGACACAGTTAAGTAACCTGCCCATGGTTGGAAGGTAGTAAAGGCAGGTTTCAAACCCCAGGCACCTGCACCAAGACCCCTTGCTTATTAACTTTATGCTCAATGACCTTGCAAACCTCCTGCCATACTTCCTAGTCTGCCTGACATTCATTCTGCTCTGGGTTCCCATGCCCTGGGGGTAAAACCCAAACTGACAGGCAGGACAGTCAAGTATTCAAGACCCTTCCCAGCCTGATTCTGCTCATCCTATCCAGGTTCCTGCCCCCTCCTCATCTCTCCCTCAAGGTTGGCCCAATGACAGCTCTGGGCTCCTACACTTGACCAAGCCCACCTTGACCTTCGCCTCCCCCTGGAATCCCCCACTTCCTAGAGCACCTCAGGTCATCCCTCTGGGGTACCTCCTGCAAGAACACTTCCTGCCCCAGCCAGGAGCATGTGACTGCCCATCTTGAGTGTCCCCAACACCAAGAACCTTCTTGAAAGTGCAGTGACCACTGTGGGCTGTCACCACTCAGCTCCTGCCCGAGCCCAGCCACATGCCCCTTGAGGGCAACACCTGGGTTCATTCACTTCTGACAGCCCCACACTCAGCAAGCCCCATGCTCTCATCAGGGAACTTAAGGATAATCTGCTAAGTTACAAAACAGTGAAAGGAACATACATGATGGAGAAATGGATATGGAGACACAATGTCCAAATTTTCATTCTTGAACAACATGTCTTCATTCCTCATAAACATTAATCAAACTGCTCAACACCCCTGGGTCTCCAGCTACATATTCTTCAATTAAAATAGGTCTATCATGATGGTTTCCTCTGCCAAACCTTCCTCATAGGCTTCTGTTCTCATCAGATTGTCTTGGGATAAGTAAAGGCACATATCTGCTTGAAACAGCAGGGAAATTGAAGGCCTATTCCCTAAACGTTCAGTCCTGGCAACACAAGAGCACATGTACTATCATTTCAAAAGAAAAAAAGGAAAGTTTCTTGCACAGAGAGTCACATAATGAATAAGTGAAAGGAGAATGATCTCAAGACAAAACCAGATAAGTGATGACTTGACACGAAGGAGAAAAGCAAGTGACTCTTGCGAGAGGCCCAGCGCTCAGAACCCCAACTTGCAGCTGACAGGTGGCTGTCATTGCCTTAACCTCAAAGACACCAGTAAAGGTCAGGACTCAGCACCCGGACAGCACCTATGGAAAGCTGACTAGGGTAGAGGGGTACAGGTTGCAGCTGCCCTCAACAGCACATGACCACGTACAGGATCTAGGCCCCAGGCCTGGAGAAAAGGAGAAACTACATCCAAAGAGAGTCAACTGATCTGTCGTCGAGTCAGAGGCTGAAATCCCACAAACACAGACTCCTTTCCTCATTGCAGCTTCACGTTCACTAATGAGCTGTGTTTCTGTTGCTGAAGATACACCTCCCTGGTGTTTCCTGGCCAAGATGGGAGAGGCCAGGATAATGGGTGTTCCTGACCCCTGTCACATTCAGCAGGGATGGGATTCACAGAGACAGCTGGAATGTAAGAATAAGAAGATCCTCAAGATCAGACCATCTAATAATTTTCACTTTCCAGTCACGGCTTTGTTCAAACAACAGCTTGCAGCAGCACAGCTACAAGAGAGGAGGCTAAGGCTGCTCCTGTCAGCGGGCAGGGCCAGGAACCCCAGTGTTGGGAACAGCCTCAGAGCTGGTTGATGGCAGCTCAGGGATCTGGTTTGGGAATCATGTACTTAGATCAGCCCTACATGTTGCAGTATGGAAACCACAGCTCAGAGAGTAAGGTGACTCATCCAGGGTCATGGAATGGAAGCCAGAAGGACAAAGCTCAGGACTCCAATTCCTGACTCCCAACCAAACACTCTTTCCTCCACACGGTGCCACCCCCTTTTCTAGGAAGGGCCCTCCACACCCTCCCCAGAGCAAGATCCAGACCATTCCGGGGCTGAGATTGAGGTAAAGAGGAACTCAGTGACAATATGCCTTACCGATGCATTTGTCACACATAAGAGGCAAAGCTCTGCTTTTTACCATCCCATGCTCCTTACTCCCCAGCCCAAATGCCCCCAACATGGGCAAGTCATCAGAGCCTTTCAATGGCCTGAAATTTCCCAGGCTCCCCAGCCCCATCCATTTCCCTCTCTGTAGCATTTCCTACAGCACTGAATCAAATGACTGTCTGAGGTGCTGTGATTCTTCTCTTTGCTGGATTTGTCCCTACACAGTATATGTGCTTGGTTTTAAAATGCTGTTTGCTCCACTTTTAAATTTCATTTTAGAAGCCTGCAAGGAGAGATGCCAATATTTAATCATAGGGACTAAAGAGGACTTTACAAACTGCTTACCAGGCACAAACAGAGTAGTTATTTTCCTATTTCCCTTTTGATGGAATTGGCTACTATATCATACACAGTAATAGTGTGAACCAGAAAGCACTCCTGCATCCTTATCTCACCCTCACATAATCAAAAAGAAAAAAAGTGCATTGTAATAGAAAAGGGAAGAGGAAACTAGAACTTCATATTTGTTTGAAATTTAATTAAACTTGAAAGGTTTGTATGGACAATTCATTTCATTTTGTAGTCTAAGACCATAAGCTTCACATTCCATTTTACCAGTAGAATGATAAAAAGTTACCACATGTTATTTTAATTGTAATAATAAATAATATATAACGAAGTTAGATTAAAAGTTTCTTTTAAATAGCCAAGTGGAAACACATGTTCCCTACCATTCTGAATTGACATTTTTTAAAAGTCTCTGTAAACATTTTTAAGGCATGTGTCTATTTAATTGCTTTTGTTAATACCACTTGCATTCTTTTCTAGAAAGATGACTTTACAGTAAGCAAACGGGTTTGTCTTTATATGTGTCCTAGTTAATCCTCCAAATTGACAAGTTTAAAATGGTTGGAATATGCTCTTTACAAAAAAATGTTGAATGTACAATTAAAAAGAACAGGAAACCTCCCACAACCTCTGGGTCATTCAGATTTGGAGTCAGATAACACCCTGTCCTTGTCAATTCCACGTCATCAACACCTATCAGAAGGACAATGCTGAATAGTCTTCGAGGGCAAAGTGAAGCAGGAATCCTAGACAAGTCACCCTGAAGATGAACATGGGGGCTGGTGTTATGTTACCCCAGCCAGACACAACCAATGGAGCAGAAAGTGGACTGAGCATGGACTGCCTCTCTACGGAAAACACTGTGCGTGTGTGCATTGGTGGGGCTTCCCAGGTGGCTCAGTGGCAAAGAACCCGCCTGCCAACGCAGGAGACATAAGAGACCTGAATTCGATCCCTGGGTCGGGAAGATCCCCTGGAGAAGGGAACGATAACGCACTCCAATATTCGTGCCTGAAAAATTCCATGGACAGAGGAAACTGGCAGGCTACAGTCCCTGGGGTCACAAAAAACTGGACACAACTGAGGCAACTTAGCATGCACGCGTACACTCATGTGTCTGTGCACGCGAGAGAACAGTTCAGAATGAAAAGAGTTGCTCACTGCTGATAAGAGAAAACAGCAATTGTGGAATAAGGTAAGAGGTTCTTCCTATTAAAAAAATATGAGGTCAGACATTACTAAAAGGATTTACAAGCCTCTAGTTCCAAAATTCTTTGATTCTATAGGGTAGAAAGTGAATGTTCCATCAGAAAACTAAGATCCAAAAATACTAACGGTGAAGCTCACCTCTTCTGACAGGTTACCCTTTGATGGAAACCACTTGCCAGAATATTAAACTTCCTGTTTCCTGTCTCCCTCAAAAGACTTTTCCACAAGCACCCTAGGGGCACAGCCTGTGTTTAATTCATCTCTGTGATCCCACATGGTACCTGAAATTCACAGTGGGAAACCAAAACTGCAGAAATATGGGGTAGAAAATATCATAGGAAAATTTAAGGTTCATTTTAAAATAATGAATGCTTACATAATAATAAATAAAAAGTTTAATCAAACTCCTTGGTACCTAGATGTTACATGAATAAATACCTCAATTAAAATGCTTCTTTTCTAGTAAGTACTATGCCAAACCTTCCAATGCACAAGACAAAGGGAATGTTTTTTGTGTGATTTTATTGTTTTGATTGTTTATTATTTTTCCTTCCCTTGGAGGAACCAAGCAGCAACTCCTGCCCCATCATTCAGATCTTAGAACATAAAAACAATCATCAAAAACAAGCATAAATAATATTCGCCATCTCATTAACCAGGAACATGAGACAAGAACTAAACATCTCCTCTCATCACCTCCATTCAACATTGTACTGTCACTTCTAGCCAAGGTAGCTGGGCAAGAAAAAGCAATACAAGGAATCTCTGCTGGAAATAAGTAAAACTATCTCCATTTTTAGATGATCTTGTATATAAAAATTCTAATGAATTCACTAAAAATCATTAGAGCCAATAAATAAGAAAACCTTTAGCAAGGTTTCAGGATACACAATCAAACCATAAGAATCAATTGTATTTCTATGCAATACCAGTAGAAAATCCAAAAATAAAACTGGGACAGTTTCATTTACACTGCAGCAGAAAGAATAAAATTCTCAGTAATAAATTTAACAAAAGAAGTGCAATACTTGAACACTGAAAATTAACAACATCATTGAAAGAAATTAAAGAAGACCTAAATAACTGGAAAAACATCCTATGTTCATGAAAAGAAGACAATATTGTTAAAATGCATTAATCCCCAAATTCACCTCCAGATTCAATGTAATCAATATCAAAATCCCCATTGGATTTAATGCCAAAACTAACAAAATAATCCTAAAATTTGCATAGCAATATAAGGCCTAGAATAGCCAAAGGCATCTTGGGGGAAAAAAAAAAACAAAGTTAGAAGACTTATATTTTCAGAATTCAAAACTACTACAAAACAATAACAGTCAAGACTGTGTGTCAGTGACATAAAGATAGATATAGAGATCAACAGAGTAGAATTTAGAACATGGAAGTAATTGCATATATTTATGATCAAATGGCTTTTTATAAAAGTGCTATGAAAATCAATGGGTGAAACAATACACAAATGGTGCTGGGACAACTGGACAATTACATGCAAAAAGAACAAATTTGGATCCCTAACTCACACCATATACAAAAATTACCTCAAAACAGATCTTTTAGTATACAGTGTGAGTTAGGGATCCAAATTTATTCTTTTGCATGTAAGTATCCAGTTGTCCCAGCACCATTTGTGTACAAGAGTATTCTTTCCTCCATTGATTGTCATCAGTTCAGTTCAGTTGCTCAGCTGTGTCTGACTACGACACCATAGACTGCAGCACGCCAGGCTTCCCTGTCCATCACCAATTCCCAGAGCCTACTCAAACTCATGTTCATTGAGTCGGTGATACCATCCAACCATCTCATCCTTTGTTGTCCCCTTCTCCTCCCATCTTCAACTTTTCCCAGCATCAGGGTCTTTTTCCAATGAGTCAGTTCTTCGCATCAGGTGGCCAAAGCACTGGAGTTTCAGCTTCAGCATCAGTCTTTCCAATGAATATTCAGGACTAATTTCCTTTAAGATTGACAGGTTGGATCTCCTTGCAGTCCAAGGGACTCTCAAGAGTCTTCTGCAGCACCACAGTTCAAAAGCATCAGTTCTTCAATGCTCAGTTTCCTGTATAGTCCAACTCTCACAACCATACATGACTACTGGAAAAACCATAGCTTTGACTGGATGGACCTTTGTTGGCAAAGTAATGTCTCTGCTTTTAAATACTTCCAAGGAGCAAGCGTCTTTTAATTTCATGGCTGTAGTCACCATCTGAATAGAACTCTACAAAAAATTAGTTGATCATAATATATACAATTACAACACAAGAGATGACTCTAAACATGGACATCACCAGATGGTCAATATCAAAGTTAATTGATTATGTTATTTGCAGCCAAAAACAAGGAAGCTCTACCTCGTCAGTAAAAACAAGACTTGGAGCTGACTGTGGCTCAGGTTATGTGCTCCTTATTGAAAAATTCAAGCTTAAATTGAAGAAAATAGGGAAATTTTCTTCAATGGCCACTAGGCCATTCAGGTATGACCTAAAGCAAATCCCTTATGATTATACAGTGGAAGTGATGAATAGATTCAAGCAAGGGATTAGATCTGGTAGACAAAGTACCTGAAGAACTATGGACAGAGGTTCATAACATGTATAGGAGGCAGTGACCAAAACCATCCCAAACAGAAAGAAATGCAAGAAGCCAGCGTGTGGTCTGAGGAGGCTTAACAAATAGCTGAGAAGAGAAGAGACCCAAAAGGCAAGAGAGAAAGGGAAAAATATGCCCAACTGAATGCAGAGTTCCAGAGAACAGCACAGAGATATAAGAAGGCCTTCTTCAATGAACATGCAAAGAAATAGAGGAAAATGATAGAATCAGAAAGACTAGAGATCTTTTTGAGAAAATTGGAGATATCAAAGGGATATTTCATGCAAGGATGGGGCACGACAAAGGACAGAAATGGTAACAACCTAACAGAACCAGAAGAAATTAAGTGAAAGTGGCAAGAATACACAGAAAGGTCTTAATGACCTGATAACCACGATGGTGTGGTCACTCACCTAGACCCAGACATCTTGGAGTGTGAAGTCTAGTGGACCTTAGGACACATTACTACAAACAAAGTTAATGGAAGGGATGGAATTTCAGCTTAATTATTCCAGCTGCTCTATTCAAATCCTAAAATGCAATGCTGTTAAAGTGCTGCATTCAATATGCCAGCAAATTTGGAAAACTCAGCAGTGGCCACAAGACCGGAAAAGGTCAGGTTTTCATTCAAATCTCAAAGGAGGGCAATGCCAAAGAATGTTCAAGTTACTGTACAATTGTGCTCATTTCACATGCTAGTAAGGTAATGCTCAAAATTATTCAAGTCAAGATTCAGCAGTATGTGAATCAAGAACTTTCAAATGTATAAGCTGGGTTTCAAAGAGGCAGGAGAACCAGAGATCAAATTTACAAGATTCACTGGACCATGTAGAAAGCAACAGAATTCCAGAAAAACATCTCCCTCAGCTTCATTGACTACACTAAAGGTTTTGACTCTGTGGATCACAACAAACTGTGGAAAATTCACACAGAGATGGGAATACCAGACCACCTTACCTGTCTCCTGAGAAACCTGTATATGCTGGTCAAGAAGCAACAGTAAGAACTAGACATGGAACAATGGACTCTTTCAAAATTGGGAAAGGAGTACAACAAGACTGTATTTTGTCAACCTGATTATTTAACTTATATACAGAGTATATCAAGTGAAATCCCAGGCAGGATGAATCACAAGCTGGAATCAAGGCTGTCAGGAGAAATATCATCAATCTCAGATATGCAGATAACCATGATAATAGTAGAAAGTAAAGAGGAAATAAAGAGCCTCTTGATGAAGATGAAAGAGGAGAGTGAAAAAGCTGGCTTATAACTCAACATTTAAAAAACTAAGATCATGGCATCTGGTCCCATCACTTCATGGCAAACAGAAGGGGAAACAATGGAAGCAATAACAGATTTTATTTTCTTGGCCTCCCAAATCACAGCAGATGGTGACTGCAGCCATAAAATTAAAGACACTTGCTCTGTGGAAGAAAAGCTATGACAAACCTAGACAGTGCATTAAAAAACAGAGACATCAATTTGCTGACAAAGGTCTGTCTACTCAAAGGTATGGTTTTTTCAGTAGTCATGTACAGATGTGAAAGCTGGATCATAATGGAGGGTAAGCACCAAAGAATTGATGCTTTTGAACTGTGGTGTTGGAGTAGACTCCTGAGAGTCCCTAGGACTGCAAGAAGATCAAACCAAATCAATCCTAAAGGAAATCAACCCTGAATATTCACTGGAAGCACTGATGCTGAAGTTCTAAAATCTTTGCCACCTGATGCAAGGAGCCAACTCATTAGAAAAGACCCTGACGCTGAGAAAATTGAAGGCAAAAGGAGAAGGGGGCAACAGAAGATGGGATGGTTAGATAGCATCACCAACTTAATGGACATGAATTTGAGCAAACTCTGGGATATAGTGGAGGACAGAGGAGGCTGATGGGCAACAGTCCATGGGGACACAAAGAGTCAGACACAACTTGGTGACTGAACAACAACAGATCAAATATCTAAATGGAAGAGCTAAAATTATAAAACAAATAGAAGTAAACTTTTGTGACTTAGGATAAGGCAGTGGTTTCTTAGATATGACAACAAAAGCACAACAGAAAACAAAACATAAACAGGATGTTATAAAAATTAAAACTTCTGTGTTTCAAAGCAAGGAAATGAAAAGATAACCTACAGAAGGAGAGAAAATATTTGTAAATCATACATCTGATGAGGGCATGGTATCTAGAATATGTAAAGACCTCTCTCAACTCTAAAATAAAAAGACAAATAGCCCAAATAAAATTGGCAAAGTTATTTTAATAGACATTTCTTCAAAGAAGATAAATAAATGGCCGATAAACATAAAAGATACTCAACATTGTTAGCAGAAAAAATGCAAATTGAAACCAGAAAGAGATATCACTTTACATGCACTAAGATGGCTATAAGCAAAAACATGGACAATAAAATGTGTGGAGGAGGATGTAAAGAAGTTGGAACCATACACATTGCTGGTGGGAATGCAAAATGACAGCTGCTTTGGATACAGTCTGGCAGTTCCTCAAACAGTCAAATATAGACTTAATCACATAATCCAGCAGTTCCACTCCTAGGCATATATCCAACAGAAGTGAAAACATGTCCACACAAAAATCTGTACATGGATGTTCGTAGAAGCATTATTTACAATAGTAAAAAAAAATAAAAAAGAAAACAACCCAAATCTCCATCAAGATGAATGGATACACAAAATACACTCTATCCATGCAACAGAATATTTTCCAGTCATAAAAGGAATGAAGTACTGGTTTATGAACCTTCAATCTGGAAAACATGCTAAGAAAGTTACACACAAAAGGCTGCATATTTGTTGTTCTGTCGCTCAATGGTGTCTGACTCTGTGACCCCTTGGACTGCAGCACACCAGGTTTCCCTGTCCTTCATCTCCTGGAGTTTGCTCAAATTCATGTCCATTGAGTCAGTGATGCCATCCAACTTTCAATGCCTCCCGCCTTCAATTTTTCCCAGCATCAGGGTCTTTTCAAATGAGTCAGCTCTTTGCATCAGGTGACCAAAGTACTACAGCTTCAGCATCAGTTAATATTCAGGACTGGTTTCCTTGAGGATTGACTGATTTGATCTCCTCACAGTCCAAGGGACTCTCAAGAGTCCTCTCCAACACCACAGTTCAAAAGCATCAGTTCTTCAGTGCTCAGCCTTCTTTATGGTCCGACTCTCACATCCATATGTGACTACTGAAAAAACCATAGCTTTGACTAGACAGACCTTTGTTGGTAAATTAATCTCTCTGCTATTTAATATGCTGTCTAGGTTGGTCATAGCCTTTCTTCCAAGGAGCAAGCATCTTTTAATTTAATGGCTGCAGTCACCATCTGCAGTAATTTTGGAGCCCAAGAAAATAAAGTCTGTCACTGTTTCCATTGTTTCCCCATCTATTTGCTATGAAGTAATGGGAACAGATGCCATGATTTTAGTTTTCTGAATGTTGAGTTGGATGATTCCATTTATATGAAATGTCCAGAATATGTAAATCCATATGCTAGAGAGTAGATTAGAGATTTCCAGGGGCTGAGGGATGGAGGGAATGGGGAGTGATCATTAATAGGTATGAGATGTCTTTGTGGAGTCATAAAAACATACCACAATTAGACAGTGATAATGGCTGCACAACTCTGTGAATATATTAAAAACCACTGAAATGTATATATTTTAAAAGGGTGGATTTTATGGCACGTGTATTTATCTCAATTTACAATTAACAGTAATAACAGTGAGATATTTTCACATATTTTCATGCTGGTGAGAATGTTCACTGGCAGAATATCTTAGAAGAGGGGTCTGGAAAAGGGTATCAAAATTTACCTGATAAATTCTAAGAATTTATCCTCCATAAATAATTATGAAGTCACAACCTTAGCTCTAAAGATTATCTGTAATGTTGTTTACAGTGGCAAATTATTGTAAATACCCTGAAGGCACAACAGAGATTTTGTTAAGCCAACTATGGCACATTCATTCAGTTTAAGGAGTCACCTGTGAAAATGATATTTATTGATATACTGTTAACTGAAAAAAAGAGGGATGCAAAATGCAATATGAAGTCTGATCATGCTTTTGTTTTTTAAACTATGTAGCTGCTGCTGTTGTTCAGTCACCAAGTCATGTCCAACTCTTCACAAATCCATGGACTGCAGCATTCCAGGATATCTTGTCCTTCACTATCTCCTTGAGTTTGCTCAAACTCATGTCCATTGAGTCAGCGATGCCATCCAAACTTCTCATCCTCTATTGTCCTCTTCTGCCTTCAATCTTTCCCAGCATCAGGGTCTTTTCCAACGAGTCAGCTCTTTGCATCAGGTGGCCAAAGTACTGGAGCTTCAACATCAGTCCTTCCAGTGAGCTTTCAGGGTTGATCTCCCTTAAGATCAACTAGTTTTAACTCCTTGCAGTCCAACGGACTCTCAAGAGTCTTTTCCAGCACCATAATTCAAAGGCATCAACTCTTCGGCACTCTGCCTTCTTTATAGTCCAATTCTCACATGTGTACTGACTACTGGAAAGACCATAGCCTTGACTATATGGACCTTTGTCAGCAAAGTGATGCCTTTGCTTTGTAACACACTGTCTAGGCTTCTCACAGCCTTCCTGACAAGAAGCATCGTCTTCTCATTTTATGGCTGCAGTCACCATCTACAGTGATTTTAGAGGGCAAGAAGAGGAAATCTGTCACTGCGTCCACCTTTCCCCCTTCTATTAGACATGAAGTGATGGGGCTTGATGACATGATCTTCAATTTTTTAATATTTGAGCTTTAAGCCAGCTTTTCTCCACTCTCTTCCTTCACCCTCATCAACAGGTTTTTTAATTTCTCTTCAGTTTCTGCCATTAGAGTGGTATCATCTGCATATCTGACATTGATATTTCTCCCTGCAATCTTGATTCCAGCTTTTAAACTATACATGTATGTATTCATGCCTCCATATTATAGAAATAATAGAACTAGACAGCCCAAACTATAGCCACTAGCCCATGTGCATATTTAAATTCTTAAGATTAACAAAAATTAAGAATCCAGATCCTCAGTTATACTGGCCACATCAGGTGCTCAGTAAGCACATGGCAACAGTGGTTACAAAAAGTCAGTGGCCATGGATGCTTGCTCCAAAAACTGATGGAAGCCACAGAGAAGCAGAGCTGAACTACCAGGCCTGAGGGGCCCTGGAAAGATGACCACGACAAGAAGCCCCTCCACACGACATCTGTCAACGTCAGTGTCCCTGAGGATCAGACACTGGGGACAAGGGTGAGGGAAGTTGAGCCTGTTACCTTCTGTGGATGTCTATCCTTCATACAGAAACAATGTAAATTAGATTTCCCTCTCTATCTTACCTAGAGTTTCTCCCAGATCCTACAGATCCAAGTCACCCCATGAGAGAGCTAAGATGTTATAGAACTTGCGAGACTATTAATATAGTGTTCTTCTTCCTCCAAATCCTCCCCACCCCCAAATACTGTTCATTCCATATGCCTGATGCTTACCTTCAAGGTCAAAATCAAGACATTCCTGACCAGTGCTGTGACCTTTCTTTCACCTGTGACCTCCAAGAGAACATAATCCTACACAACTCACTGACACACATCCTCCATGGCATGTGTCCCCGTGCCAGGCTGTAGGCTGTGACATATTGGGCATCTCACCCAGGACCTGCTACAGTGTCTCATGCATGAGCACCAAGGTGACAAGTTTATCTAATTCCCACTTTGTCCACTGCCCCCTTGGTAAGTTAGACATAAAATTGGTAGCATAATTGTGAGCAAAGCAATAATGCTAATGGCCAAAATTTCTTGACTGGGAATGCAATTTTCTAAGAATAATTTAACAAACAAAATTTTGTGTGCTGTTCACTATATATCCAAGGAGTTCACAGTCTCTTGGAAATTAAAGACCCATATGTAGAATAACCGGAGAAGGTGATGGCACCCCACTCCAGTACTCTTGCCTGGAAAATCCCATGGACAGAGGAGCCTGATGGGCTGCAGTCCATGGGGTCGCTAAGAGTCGGACACGACTGAGCGACTTCACTTTCACTTTTCACTTTCATGTATTGGAGAAGGCAATGGCAACCCGCTCCAGTGTTCTTGCCTGGAGAATCCCAGGGATGGGGGAGCCTGATGGGCTGCTGTCTATGGGGTCACACAGAGTTGGACACGACTCAAGTGACTTAGCAGCAGCATGTAGAATAACATGTAATTAACATGGAAAAAGTAAGAGCTTTGGATAAGCGCCAAAGAAAAGCCATCAACAATGTTCCTCAAGAGATGGCTTCAATTTACATCCCACTGAATTTGGGCCAGGGGAGTGAAATGCTATCTACAGAAAAACAAGGGACCTTCTCTATTCTGAACTGATCTGCCACTTGCACGGCCCTGGCCTCTGAACTAGGCCATTCATTTGCAGAAGATGCCACACACTGAAGTCCACCTAGTGTGGGACACTGGCCACGGCAGTGAGGAAGCTGAACACGGCTAAAAGAACCAGTACTACACCAGGCGCACGAAAACGCCTGGGGAGCCAGAAGAGTGGTCATGGACGTTTTGAACGCTTGTCTAATGGAAGATGGGCTCAGTAAGCATTTCTCATCCTACAAGAAACAGCCCATAGTGGGGTCATGAAGTCATTTTAGAGGTAGAACACTTGAAGTAAGTGCTGTTTCATAAAATGCTTGTCATAAAGGTGAGTGTACGTGTGTGTGCACACGGGTATGTGCACTGGGTCTCACAAATGGATTTCTTAACAGTTTGCAAAGTCTGAATTAGACAAATATGAGAAAGACACATTTAAAAAGAAGGAAAACACCTCAAACAAGTGAAACTGCCTCACAAGGGGGTTTATTATTGTGAATGGCAGGCAGCTTCCAGCGACTAAAAGACTCCAAGCAGCGCCAAAGCCATAGATTGTCAAGGAGGATATTCACACTGGTGGAAAGTTAAATGTGAAGAATTCTAAGTATCCGCTCCATGTATGAGACTGTCAAGTCTAGACCACAGGCCCTTAATTACCACTGAAGGAACAATTAGAAGGGAAACAACTCCATGAAGTCACAGAGGTGAAATTTCATTTGGTCCTTTATATTGCAACAGTACCTCTGTGAAAGGAAACATTGTAAGTGATACTTGGACCCCCGAGGGCTCTCAACCTAAGTGTACATCAGAATCATCTGGGGGACTTGGAAAAGACACCCATGCTTGGATCCCAGCATACTTCAACTCAAACACTGGGGCCCAAGATTTGTATTTTGTTTCACGTTCCCCAGGTACGAGTTGCAAACCACTGATTTATATGTGTAAAAGTAAAAATGACATTTTATAAAGCACAGAGGGAAGGAAAACAGCATCAGGATTGTACCTGAAGATCATAAAAAGAAGTGGATGGAAAACATCAAGTCAAGGGTTTGGATTCTGCTCCGAGTACAGAAAGCTGAAAACAACATTACTCCCATGCTTACAAATAAAACAGATAAACTGCAAGTTCATGACTCTCTTGAGTCTTTTAGACAGCTGAGGTCACATGGGAACAAACTAGCCCAGAATCTGAGAACCAGGCACATCAAGAAAGAGATAAGACGAGCACTTGCTTACCTGAGGCAGAAGCACCTGGACACGAGTAACAAATACCAATGGAACCTACTGAGGGAGTTGAAAGAGCATAGACAGGGACCGCTCTGAGGCACAGGACACAAGGAAGACCCAAGGCTCACACTGAAACAGTGAGACGAGAACTGCAGCAAACCAGCCCCCACTCTAAACTCAAGGTGTCAATAAGGAAGCTGAAGTCTGTGGGGCTTTGAGGAGAAGTACACCCAGAACAAATTTCGAATCCAGTCAACTCCCAAGCAGACTGATCAACTCCCCACACTGAAGGCCTAGTGGAAAGAGAGAGACATTTCCATTTCCAAGCATGAAAACTATCTCAGTCTCTAACGTCCTACACAAGATGTCCATGTCTTGACAAAACATTACAGAGCATACAAAAAGAAAAAACAACACTGCCAAGAGACACAGCCATTAACAGAACTAGACTCAGATACAACACGGATGGGAAAGTTATCAGACACACCAAATTTAAAATAAACATAATCAATGGTCAAAGATTCTAATGGAAAAGAGGGTAGACA
This sequence comes from Tragelaphus eurycerus, assembly GCA_935064755.1. NCBI lineage: Eukaryota > Metazoa > Chordata > Mammalia > Artiodactyla > Bovidae > Tragelaphus > Tragelaphus eurycerus. The sequence goes on along the minus strand of CAKXYN010000111.1, from coordinate 4,486,795 downwards.
ACATGAAAGGTCAAATGTATAATTTTAACATAGAAACTATAAGAAATAATCAAATGGAAATGCTTGAAATGCTAAACACAGTAAGAGAAATGAAGAATGCTCTCAACAGTAGAAACAAGACAAAGTGTCCAACAGCTGTGGACTAATACCAAAAGTCCTAATGTAGGTGTAGTGAAAATTTCAGAAGGAGAAAGAAGAAATATTTGAAGAAATAATTGCTGAGTATTTTCTAAAATTAGTGACACATACAAAACCACAGAAACAAGCAGCTCAAAAACACCATGGAGGAAAAATACCAAGCATGTGCATGCATGTGCACACATATACACACAAAGGCATGCTGTATTAAGGCAGCTGACAACTGAAAACAAAATCTCAAATGCAGTGGGGGAAAAGGAAATATTATACACAAAGGAACAAAGGTAAGAATTACAGAAGACACCTTGTCAGAAGGTATGCAGGTAAGAAAATGAAGCAACATCTTCAAAGTGCTGAAAGGTATAAAAAGTGTCAACCCAGAATTCTTTACCTAGGGAAAATATCTTTCCGAAATGGACAAGAAATAACTGCAATAGGCCAACAGAAATTGAGAGAATTCATTGCCAAGAGACCTACACTACAATAAATACTGAGGTTTTATAGGCAGAAGGAATATGATGTCAGACAGAAACTTGAATCTATTTAAAATGCTAGAAATAGAATAAACAAAAGTCAAATACAATTCTGCTTTATTTTTAATTGCTATAAAAGGTAACTGAATGTTTTAAGCAAGAGTTAGAAAACTACAACTTGCAAACCAAATTCAGCCCAAAGTCTATTTTAAGGACTCCCTGGTGGCTCAGAGATAACAAATCCACCTGCCAATGCCAGAGACACAGGAAATGTAGATTTGATTCCTGGGTTGGGAAGAGCCCCTGGAAGAGGAAATGGCAACCAAAGTCTGTTTTAGTATGACCTATGAGCAAAGAATGGTTTTTATGGGTTTTTTTAATATAAATTTATTTATTTTAATTGGAGGCTAATTACTTTACAATATTGTATTGGTTTTGCCATACATCAACATGAATCCACCACCGGTGTACACGTGTTCCTCATCCTGAACCCTCCTCCCTCCTCCCTCCCCATACCATCCCTCTGGGTCATCCCAGTGCACCAGCGCCAAGCATCCTGCATCGAACCTGGACTGGCGATTCTTTTCACATATGATATTATACAAATTTCAATGCCATTCTCCCAAATCATCCCACCCTAGCCCTCTCCCACAGTGTCCAAAAGGTTGTTCTATACATCTGTGCTCTTTTGCTGTCTCGCATACAGGGTTATCGTTACCATCTTTCTAAATTCCTTATATATGCATTAGTATACTGTATTGGTGTTTTTGTTTCTGGCTTACTTCACTCTGTATAATAGGCTCCAGTTTCATCCACCTCATTAGAATTGATTCAAGTGTATTCTTTTTAATGGCTGAGTAATACTCCATTGTGTATATGTACCACTGCTTTCTTATCCATTCATCTGCTGATGGACATCTAGGTTGCTTCCATGTCCTGGCTATTATAAACAGTGCTCCGATGAACATTGGGGTACATGTGTCTCTTTCAATTCTGGTTTCCTCAGTGTGTATGCCCAGCAGTGGGATTGCTGGGTTATATAGCAGTTCTATTTCCAGTTTTTTAAGGAATCTCCACACTGTTCTCCATAGTGGCTGTCCTAGTTTGCATTCCCACCAACAGTGTAAGAGGGTTCCCTTTTCTCTACACCCTCTCCAGCATTTATTGCTTGTAGACTTTTGGATAGCAGCCATTCTGACTGTCATGAAATGGTACCTCACTGTGGTTTTGATTTGCATTTCTCTGATAATGAGTGATGTTGAGCATCTTTTCATGTGTTTGTTAGCCATCTGTATGTCTTTTTTGGAGAAATGTCTGTTTAGTTTTTTGGCCCATTTTTTGATTGAGTCGTTTATTTTTCTGGAATTGTGCTGTAGGAGTTGCTTGTATATTTTTGAGATTAGTTGTTTGTCAGTTGTTTCATTTGCTATTATTTTCTCCCATTCTGAAGGCTGTCTTTTCACCTTGCTTATAGTTTCCTTTGTTGTGCAAAAGCTTTTAAGTTTAATTAAGTCCCATTTGTTTATTTTTGCTTTTATTTCGAATATTCTGGGAGGTGGGTCATAGAGGATCCTGCTGTGAATTATGTCGGAGAGTGTTTTGCCTATGTTCTCCTCTAGGAGTTTTATAGTTTCTGGTCTTACATTTAGATCTTTAATCAATTTTGGGGTTTATTTTTGTGTATGGTGTTAGAAAGTGTTCTAGTTTCAATCTTTTACAAGTGGTTGACCAGTTTTCCCAGCACCACTTGTTAAAGAGATTGTCTTTTCTCCATTGTATATTCTTGCCTCCTTTGTCAAAATAAGGTGTCCATGCTAAATCACTTCAGTCGTGTCCGACTCTGTGTGACCCCATAGACATCAGCCCACCAGGCTCCCCCATCCCTGGGATTCTCCAGGCAAGAACACTGGAGTGGGTTGCCATTTCCTTCTCCAAAGGTGTCCATAAGTGTGTGGATTTATCTCTGGGCTTTCCAAAGGTCTACAAGCAATAAATGTTGGAGAGGGTATGGAGAAAAGGGAACCCTCTTACACTGTTGGTGGGAATACAAACTAGTACAGCCACTATGGAGAACAGTGTGGAGATTCCTTAAAAAACTGGAAATATAACTGCCATATGACCCAGCAATCCCACTGATGGGCATACACACTGAGGAAACCAGAACTGAAAGAGACACGTGTACCTCAACGTTCATCGCAGCACTGTTTATAATAGCCAGGACATGGAAGCAACCTAGATGTCCATCAGCAGATGAATGGATAAGAAAGCAGTGGTACATATACACAATGGAGTATTACTCAGCCATTAAAAAGAATACATTTGAATCCGTTCTAATGAGGTGGATGAAACTGGAGCCTATAATACAGAGTGAAATAAGCCAGAAACAAAAACACCAATACAGTATCAGATCAGATCAGTCGCTCAGTCATGTCCGACTCTTTGCGACCCCATGAATCACAGCACGCCAGGCCTCCCTGTCCATCACCAACTCCCAGAGGTCACTCAGACTCACATCCATCGAGTCAGTGATGCCATTCAGCCATCTCATCCTCTGTCGTCCCCTTCTCCTCCTGCCCCTAATCCCTCCCAGCATCAGAGTCTTCTCCAATGAGTCAACTCTTTGCATCAGGTGGCCAAAATACTGGAGTTTCAGCTTCAGCATCATTCCTTCCAAAGAAATCCCAGGTCTCCTGAATGGACTGGATCTCCTTGCAGTCCAAGGGACTCTCAAGAGTCTTCTCCAACACCACAGTTCAAAAGCATCAATTCTTCGGCGTTCAGCCTTCTTCACAGTCCAGCTCTCACATCCATACATGACCACAGGAAAGACCATAGCCTTGACTAGACGGACCTTCGTTGGCAAAGTAATGTCTCTGCTTTTGAATATGCTATCTAGGTTGGTCATGACTTTCCTTCCAAGGAGTAACCGTCTTTTAATTTCGTGGCTGCAGTCACCATCTGCAGTGATTTTGGAGCCCAGAAAAATAAAGTCTGACACTGTTTCCACTGTTTCCCCATCTATTTACCATGTAGTGATGGGACCAGATGCCATGATATTCGTTTTCTGAATGTTGAGCTTTAAGCCGACCTTTTCACTCTCCACTTTCACTTTCATCAAGAGGCTTTTTAGTTCCTCTTCACTTTCTGCCATAAGGGTGGTGTCATCTGCATATCTGAGGTTATTGAGATTTCTCCCAGCAATCTTGATTCCAACTTGTGTTTCTTCCAGTCCAATGTTTCTCATGATATACTCTGCATATAAGTTAAATAAACAGGGTGACAATATACAGCCTTGACATACTCCTTTTCCTATTTGGAACCAGTCTGTTGTTCCATGTCCAGTTCTAACTGTTGCTTCCTGACCTGCATACAGATTTCTCAAGAGGCAGATCAGGTGGTCTGGTATTCCCATCTCTTTCAGAATTTTCCACAGTTTATTGTGATCTACACAGTCAAAGGCTTTGGCATAGTCAATACAGTATACCATGCATATATTGGAATTTAGAAAGATGGTAACGATAACCCTGTATGTGAGACAGCAAAAGAGACACGGATGTATAGAAGTGTTTTGGACTCTGTGGGAGAGGGCAAGGGTGGGATGATTTGGGAGAATGGCATCGAAACATGTATAATATCATATGTAAAATGAATCGCCAGTCCAGGTTTGATGCATGATACAGGATGCTTGGGGCTGGTGCACTGGGATGACCCAGAGGGATGGTATGGGGAGGGAGGTGGGAGGGGGATTCAGGATGGGGAACATGTGTATACCGGTGGTAGATTCATGTTGATGTATGGCAAAACCAATACAATATTGTAAAGTAATTAGCCTCCAATTAAAATAAATAAATTTATATTTAAAAAATAAATACACTTCACATGTGAAAAAAATAAATAAAAGCACTGCACATTTTAAATAAATAAATGAAAACACATATCAAAATTGTGGAATGCAGCTAAAGCAGTAAAGGGAAATTTATAGCACTAAATGCTTATATCAAAACAGAGGAAAAGTCTCAGATTAGTAATAAGAGCTTACCCCTTAAGAAAACAGGAGTATAATTTAAACCCAAAGCAAGGTGAAGGAAGGAAATAAACTAGAACAGAAATCAATAAAATTGAAAACAAAATTTCCTTCAATTAAAAATAAATTAGTTTGGAATAAAAAAGCAAACAGAAAAAGATACAAAATCAATGAAATAAAAGTCTGGATCTTTGAAAGATCAATAAAGTTGATAAACTTGTAGACAAAGAAAACTACTGAAGACACAAATTACCAGTATCAGAAATCAAACAGGGAACATCACTACAGACCCCAAAGACATTAAATGGATAATAGAAGAATATCACAAACAATTCTATATCCATAAATTTGACAACTTAGGTGAAGAAGACCAATTCCTTGGAAAACAAAAACTATTGAAACTTATCAAGAAAAACTGGGTAGCCAGAATTGTCCTATATCTACTAAAGAAGTTAAATTTGTAGTTTAAAACCCTTCCATCAGAGAAAATTCTAGGCCAAGATGGTTTTTACTAATGAATTCTACCAAATACTGAAGGAAGAAATAATAGCAGTCCTACAGAGTCTCTTCCAAAAATACATCACAATCAAGTAGGATTTATCCTAGGAACACAAAGCTGTTTCAACAGTTGAAAAGCAATCAGTGTAATTCACTGCAGATGGTGATTGCAGCTATGAAATTAAAAGACACTTACTCCTTGGAAGGAAAGTTATGACCAACCTAGATAGTATACTCAAAAGCAGAGATATTACTTTGCCAACCAAGGTCCGTCTAGTCAAGGCTGTGGTTTTTCCAGTGGTCATGTATGGATGTGAGAGTTGGACTGTGAAGAAAGCTGAGCACTGAAGAATTGATGCTTTTGAACTGTGGTGTTGGAGAAGACTCTTGAAAGTCCCTTGGACTGCAAGGAGATCCAACCAGTCCATCCTAAAGGAGATCAGTGCTGGGTGTTCATTGGAAGGAATGATGCTAAAGCTGAAACTCCAATACTTTGGCCACCTCATGCGAAGAGTTGACTCATTGGAGAAGACTCTGATGCTGGGAGGGATTGGGGGCAGGAGGAAAAGGGGACGACAGAGGATGAGATGGCTGGATGGCATCACTGACTCAATGGACGTGAGTCTGAGTGAACTCCGGGAGTTGGTGATGGACAGGGAGGCCTGGTGTGTTGCAAAGAGTCAGACACAACTGAACAACTGAGCTGAACTGAACTCACCACAGTGAATATGAATAAATCACACGATACTGTCAACAGATGGGAAAAAAGTATTCAACAAAATTCAAAATCCATCCTTAATAAAAAGTCAGTAAAGTAGAATAAAAGGGAAATTCCTTAACCTCAGGTAGAAAACTCAGCTAACACCATATTTCATCATGAAAGATTATTTCGCCCTTATTATAAGAAACAAAACAAGGATATTCTCTCTCACCACTCCTATTCAACATTCAACTAGAATTCTTAACCAGTTGATTAAGTCAAGAAAAGGAAATAAAAGGCAACCAGACTGGAAAGGAAGAAATAAAGGTGTCTTTATTCACAGATGATATGACTGCATATGTAAAAAAAATCCCAAAGAATTTACAAATAAACCTCCTACAACAATAACTGACTTTAGCAAGGTAACAGAATACAATGTCAGCATACAAAAATCTATTGTATTTCTGGATATGAGCAACAAAAACAATATCAGAAGTGAAACACTTAAGTCTAACAAAACATGTGGAAGATGTATATCCTGAAAACTACTGAATACTGATAGAAAAATAAAAACAGAAATAAAGAGATAGGCCATACTGTGTTCATGAACTGGAACACTCACTATTCTAAAGATGTCAGTTCCTCCTGAATGAATCTATAGATACAATGCAATCCCACTCAAAATCCCAGCAGGATTTTTTGTAGTTCTCTACAACTTACATAAAAAGGCAAAGGAACTAGGAGAGCCGTAATGAGTTTGAAAAGGAATAAAATCGGAGGACTTATACTACCTGCTTTCAAAATTTATTATAAAGTCACAGTATCAAGACAGTGCAGTGGTGGTATAAAGTAGGCATTAAGATCAATGGAATCAAACTGGCAATCCAAAAATAAACCTTTGATTATAACCTTACTGATTATCAAGAAAATATCAAGACAACTCAATAGGGAAAAAACAGTCTTTTCAACAAATTGTGCTGAAAGAACTAGAATTCCACGTGCTATGAAAAAAAATTGCTTGACTCACAGTTTACATGTTACACAAAAAGTAACCCGAAATGAATCCTACATCTAAATGTAAGACACAGAACTTGAAGGAAATGTAGTAGGAAACTTCCAGAAGAAAAGACTGATAAACTGGTTTACCAACGCTTAAAAACTTTTGCCCTAAGAAACACACTGCTATGGAAATAAAAAGATCAGCACAGGCTAAAAGAATTTCTCTGAAAATCATTTCTGACACAAGATATATATCCAGATTACGTAGCATTAGTCAGTCATGTCTGACTCTTTGTGACCCAATGGACTGTAGCCATCAGACTCCTCTGTCCATTGAATTCTCCAGGCAAGAATATTGGTGTGGGTTGCCATTTCCTTCTCCAGGGGATCTTCCTGACCCAGGGATTGAACTCAGGTCTCCCGCATTGCAGACAGTTTCTTTACCATCTGAGCCACTAGGGAAGCCCAGATTATGTAAAGAATTCTCAAAACTCAATAAGAAAACAAACCCAATAAAAATAGGTAATCAAAATTACCTTTGCATAACACTTCTATTTTATAAATTTTTATTTGAATTTGTATATTTTTCCCAGCTAGTAATCAGACCAAACTCAACTTCTCACTAAATTTTTATACTATATTGCTTTGACTTGGGAATTAGGCTTTTGATCTCTGTTAACCTTTGGGCATTTTAAACTGGCCTATAAAAATAATACTATTAATTTTCTTTGAACTCAGAAGATAATTTGCATGCACAACTTTAATAAAGAGACTATTTTTTCCTATCAAATAAAACTAGCTCTTTTCACACACACCCAAATGAGTTTTAACTGTGGGACATCGAAACTTTACACAGTCACCTTTTAAACAATGAACTGTGAATATGAATCATTTTTAATCACCCTACTTCTTTCTTCCCCTGCTACCAAATCTAAACAATTATGGAACACCATGATGAAAGAAATGACCCTTATTTTTCCTTTGCTCGTATTTCTTCACTTATTTTGTCACCTGGCACCATGTTTTGTAAATCATTAAAAATCACGTTTTGGGGATAATGTGAGGTATAGCAAACAAAGAGATTCTGCATGAAGGAAATTCTTTAAGATCAAGTTATTCAAAACATAATCCTCTTCCTCCACGTGAAGGTCTTTTTTCTCCAACACCATACCTGCGCAAGCCATATTTCTCTGCTGGAAACCAGAAAAATATTAAACCTTGATGATTTCCAGCACTGTGCACAACTTGTTTCAACTACTACTGCAGTCTTCTCTTAACGTATTTTTCATTATAGGACTTCTCATCACCTGACACAGGAGACAAAACAAATATATCCCATTCCAGTAAAGTGTGAGCTCCATGAGAACAAAGACTTTGTCCTTCTCATATACTTTTTTTTTTATCCTCAGAGCAGTTTCTGCCATACAGTGGGTATTCAATAAATATGTGTGAATGAATTGACTGCCCAAGGCATCTCTCTACTTCATCCCCTCACACTCTTTCAGGGATCCTGGGCAGGACTGCTGATGGAAACAACAAAATATGCTGCCTTCCACTCCCTCCTTTCTTCCAGGATTAGTGACTAGATCTTTCTGCCAAGTTCTATGCTAAGTAGATACTGAGGATGAAGGATCATGAGAAGTAGCAACCTCGTGGCCCAATCTAACGCCAAACGCCCACCGTGTCAATCATGTCAAATGGAAACAGCAGCTCACTTCAAACTTCAATGCAAACAGGAGAAATGCTCCAAAAGCAGAGGACAGTAGAGGCTGGTTTCTTACTGAACAGTTATAAAGTATCTACTCACTGGACTATCATCAGGAGAATCGTTCTCTAATCCAGGACCTACTGCTAACTGCATCTTCACCAAATACAAACTGTTAGTTTGAAGACAGGTAACAACACTGAATAGTCATGACTGAGAGCAGATGTTCCCAATAAGCGATGAGGAGAGGGTGCCAGGGTGCTGGGGGGTGGGAAGCACAGCAGAACCAGCTGTGAGGCTTTTTCTAATTATACTCAGCCCCACCCAAAAGCACCCATAGCTATCCCCATAGAGTGAGCCACCGTTGCCGTCTCTATGAAAGTATGAAAGATTCAAACGCTTCACCAGGTTCTTAAGCGTAAGTTCTTTGAGGGACGGGACTGAGATTTAGGCTTCTTAGTGATGCCCAGAGTGGTTCTCCTGTCTCTACCAGTGCGTCCAACCTCAGCCCCTTCCCTCCCTCGGCCACACCCTAGACGTCTCCTATTGTCCTGAGCTTCTCCTGTCCGCCCACAAGGCCATGTCTTTCATCATCTGTCACCACCCCTGGGAGACTCGGATGACTGCCTACCTAACAGCCTGACAGGCAGTTTCGCTTTCTGCCTAGCTAACAGAATTCTGATTTTCAGATATGAGCACCAATGTGCTCAGGGAAGGTGACCCTCCCTCAGCTCCAGAGCACAGCTTGGCCACAACCATCACAGCCAGCCTTGCCTCCTTTTCCATTGATGGTTGAGCATGGACATATGACCATAGGGAACTTCTGAGAAATTATGACTTTCGTTGTCTAGATAATCACTGAAAAGCAAGCCCTCTCCCTCCCTTTTTGTTTTAGATGTTAGCATGTGAAGGCATGATGGAGCTCCAGTCACCCTGTGGCAGGACAGAAACCTAGAGAATCTTCTAGAAGCCAACCCAAAACTTTGGCTGTTTTGAACCACCCACCTCTAGACTTGTTAAGCAAACAGTCACATAACCTAAACAATGTTACTTACAACAGAGAGTACCCACCACCTGGCCTGGGAAGTCCCTCCAACTTTCTTCCTAGAGCAGCTCTACTTATCTTCGATTCAGAGCCCAGCTAGTTTCCTTGGGAAGGCTTTAGTTGTCCCCAGATAGTTAAACAGTCACAGACTGTTATCTGCACATCTGCCTCTCCAACTAAACTGTGAAATTCTCAAAAGCAAACATTTTCACCCTTGGCAGAGGCCCTGCCATACACTGGGCACTTTCTAAATGCTGAGTGAATGAATGAACCAACAAGCAAACAGCAAAATAAGAAATCAAAGGATGAATATGCAGGATGCCTTCCATGCCTTGGATAAGCCTTGACAACTGACAGATGGAATATGGCACACAGGCTGTCTACATCCTACCAAAGACTTCCTTTAGGTGGTGGTGAGCAAAGGCTGAGACAGTACAATGAACAGGTCCTATTTTTATCTGCCTGGAAGTCAGACATCTCATTGGAAACTGTCCTTGTCCAATCCCCAGATGCTGGGGTGGAGCTGTCTATCACAGTGGCACCTGAGCAAAGTACCCACTCTTATGGTGAAAACCCACTCCCTGTCCACGGAGATGGCTTGGCCCAGTTTTAGTCTAGTATATCGATAAGATCTGCTGTTAGGATGGAGGGGATGGAAGAAGAGAAAGACATTCCCCCTACCCCTCCCACAATGGAACAGATAAGCCTGAAGGTGCCAGTGCTTTTTATCACTCCATACAAAGAAGCAGTCAACATGGAGGGGTGGGGGGAAAGAGCTAAGATACACAGGAGAGAGAGAGAGAAAGCCATGCCACCTTATGTGTGCCCGGGATCAAGCTATGCCTGCAGATGAAACCCTCAGCCTTTTCATTTATGTGACTCAATCAATTTCAATATACTACTGCTGCTAAGTCGCTTCAGTTGTGTCTCTTTGTAACTCCATGGACTGCAGCCCACCAGGCTCCTCCATCCATGAGATTTTCTAGGTAAGAGTACTGGAGTGGGGTGTCATCGCCTTATCCGCAATTTCAACATAGCATAAGGCAATTTTCAAGTGACTAAAACACAACCCAAAGAAAAGAATTCTGACAAATATAGTCAATAATGTTGAAAGCAAACTGTTACCATCCCTTCTACATTCAGAACCTGTGCGCTGTCACTTCTCAAAACTTAGCTTCTAGGATGGTGGTGGCAACTAAGATAGCCTGGAGGAGGCCTGCTGCTGCTGCTAAGTCGCTTCAGTCGTGTCCGACTCTGTGTGACCCCAGAGACGGCAGCCCACCAGGCTCCCTCGTCCCTGGGATTCTCCAGGCAAGAACACTGGAGTGGGTTGCCATTTCCTTCTCCAATGCATGAAAGTGAAAAGTGAAAGTAAAGTCGCTCAGTCTTGTCTGACTCTTTGCGACCCCATGGAATGCAGCCTACCAGGCTCCTCAGTCCATGGGATTTTCCAGGCAAGAGTACTGGAGTGGGGTGCCATTGCCTTCTTGGGGAACAAAACACACACCATCACAACCGCCTTTCCTCCTAAAGGAGGGTAATCTGAACCTCGTCTGTTTCTCTTCTGTTCAGAAATGAATTTGAACCTCTGGGAGGCACAAAGTGTTACATTAACTCGATACAGAAAAAACAAAAAATGGAGAATTCTCATCAAGCAATCTACTATGGATTTTACAATACCTTATAACTTAACCATTGTGATGATTATAATACCCTTCCTACCTCTGAGCAGACAGAATCAGCGAAATTAAGTAACTTCCTGGAGGTCATACAGCTAGTAACTAGAATTTAAATTCTATACTTTTTCCACTTTATCACTCTGATGGCCAGGGCCTGTGAGATGGAGCGCAACCCTCCGCCTTCACCCCAACACCGACAGCGCCCCAGGACACACAGACCTGGATGGACCCTGACAACCTCAGCCCCCTGCAGTCAGAGCAGCCTCGCATACCCAGTTTTCTGGAAGCCGCAGGTATCTAACCCAGGTGTCTGTCGGATTCTCAACACCAGCGCCAGAAGTAAGGACCCGGGCAGAAGGAGCAGTGGCACCTGCGCAGGCCCGGGAAGCGCTGCAGAGAGAGAAGCGGGAGCTCGCCCCGGGCTCCCCCGCGGCCCGAACCCCCAGCCCAGCTCGGCGCTCTCCGCAGCAGCCGGCCCCCCTGCTCTCCCCACCAGCTCCCTGCAAACCCTGCCTCCGCGCCGCCTGGGCCGCTCAGAGACCCGCGCAGCCCGGATCGTGTCCCCGCGCCCACCCCAGCCCGGGTCCCGGGCAGATATTTGCAGCTGTTAGCCCCCAGCGACGCGACCACTCAGCTGTGCCGCGCTCCCGGCGCCCCCCGCTCCCCAGCGGCGCCGGGCAGTGGCGCCCGCATTGCCCGCCGCGGCCCCGCAGGCACCAGGCTGGGGGGCCCGCCGCCCCCAGCGCGGGGCGCCTGTCCCGCTCACCTGCGCCGCCGCGCTCGCCGGGTCTCCGCGCGCCAGCCCGGCTCCCGGCTCTCAGATCCCAGTCCTAGCGCAGAGCGCGCTCGCTGCGGGCCGGCCTTGGTGTGGCCGCGCAGGGAGGAACGGGGCGGGGTGCGGCTCCTCCCGCCCCGAGCCACCTGGGGCGCCCGGGAAGGGGCGGGGCAGGGCCGGGACAGGTGGGCCCCGCCCGCTGCCAGCCGCCCGGGACTCCTTCGAGATCCTCCGCGGGGTGGAAGGGGGCCCGGGCGGCCGCGTAATAAGTGACACCTGGGACAGTTAGTGCTTGGGAGGGGCGGGGAGCCAGGACCCGGCCCCTTTTCCACACAGCCTGGTCCACTTGGGAAATGGATCACGGAGCGCGGGAGCCGGAACCCCCTAAACAGGAAAAGGAGAGGCCAGTCCTTCTCTTTGTGGGCTGAGAAATCAAGAACCGAGAGCCTCAGGGTGAAATTGATGGGGCCAAGGGCAAGTTCAGAACTGGAAAGCTCAGAAAGGCCTTTTCTAACCGTTCTGCCCTCCCATCCGCACTTCAAATGATTCTCCCCCTTTTTAAAATAATGACTTTAAACTATAAATAAGGTCATTTCAGATAGTGATGTCCTCCCCACCTGGAGACCGTAAGCCCCAGGTGATGCAGCAAACTCTCCTGTCCTTGATGAATCATTAGAGGTGAACAAACCAAGGGCAGAGCAGGTGCTCAGTTAAGGGCTGATGAATAACTGAGGCGTGACCAGCCTCTTATTGGTCTCCCCAAGCCAGAGTCTGCTCGAGCGGAGCGTTCCCCCTCCCACTTTGTCAGAGAGCCCAGAGTCAAGCTGCCTGGCTTCCAGACCACCCATCCTCTCTGTACTGCTTACCTCCCTCCCAGTGCCAGTCGACAAGCTGACTTGTGGGAGGTCTGCAAAGGTCTTAGGGGCACCTTTGGAAGCTGTTGAGAAAATCTTTACCTCCTGAAGATGTTACAGGCAGAGGAACTTGGACATACAATGCTGTCCTGCCAGCCCCACCTTGTTCAGGCACAACCCAGAGTTTGGGCGACTGACCTGATATCCCACAGCTGGTAGCAGAGCTGAGTGGGGGCACCTGCAGAAATAGGGCTTGGGTTTGCTCTGAGTTCTCTAATCCGTGGCCTTTGCCGGCTTCTCAAAGGTCAGGTGTGACCTGAGCCATTTGTTTTGCTGAGGCCCTGACAGTTTCAAAAACAAAGATGTGTTAGAATAGGATAGAAAGAGTGTGGTATATGTCTTAAGTATTTCATTGAACAAATGAATAGTCTTCTCACACACAAACACACAGGAGATGATGTGTGATGCTGCTACTAACATGTTAATTTCCAGACTCATTAAAGAAATCCATTTCAAGCCCACTACAGGAAACACTGTATGACTTTAAAGTTGTATAGAGACTATTCCTCCTTGTAACTATTTCTATATTCTTCAATGACTGCACATTAAACCTCAGAAGCCATAACTGGAGGCTGTTAAGATGAGGTCAAGGCCAACGCCACCCCCCCCCCCCCCGCCCCCGGAACAATAGGCTCAACACTCTCAAGGCCTGGGCCCCATGTCCCTCCACAGATGGGTGTTTAAGATGTGGTTTGGCCTGGCTGGCCACTGGGCACTGGGCAAGGCCAACCCAGAAAAAGCCACAGAGGATGTCCCACCCAGTGTGCCCTTCCCCAGCTGCATTCCCTCCATGGTGGGTGGGGAGGCTGGTGTCCCTCCCGGGACTGTGAAGGGGACAGCCTTGGGACATCCGCTGGCACTAGTAGGTGAGGCTGAGTCCAGAAATTCCTCTAGGTCTCACCCACGTGACACGGACCCAGCCCTTCTTGCGTGTTGGTTTCAGTCAGTGGAGCGTGTGATCCCCTGTGATTTAGGATCCTCCCACTCTGTGTGTGATCTTTGCTGGGCCAACCTGGTAGGTGATGCCACCTGGGCTAACCTGAGACTCATCAGGAAAGTAAATGCAAGTTGTGCTCTGGGGTTCCTGTTCTCTCTCCCCTCTGGGCTTGTTGAGGAGCCCTAAGCATCTTCCTCAGTTATGCATTTCTCTTACTTGGGAAATGTGTATGCATGAAATCAAACATGCTCTCTGCTTGAAGTTCTTTACTTGAAAGGGGTATCCAGAATATGACAGGCTGATACCATAGTGAGGTTAAAGGAAAGAATGTACATGAAGTACATGAGCACAGGGCCACACAAAGCACCTGCTCAGTAAATGGTGCTCAGCCTGGCAGTGCCAAGAGAGCCGGCTGATAGCTGAAAATAAAGACCAAACCATTGATGGACTCCTGGAGAATCTAAACTAAATTAATCCTTGCAAATGGCTGTGATCCCCAGGAAAAGGATATCCAAACTAGGAAATCTTCAGGTTCTTTTCCATCTCTAGGTCTTTAATAGCATAATGGAAGAGAAACTATCCAAAAAAGAAATAATTCCAGTTTTCTGAACCTTGGAATATATTTACCTAATTTTTCCTACTTTTACATAGCACTCAGTATGTACATTAACATGGTGCACCATTTTCTGTGCACATTTTTCAATGAAACAATGAATATAAAGTACCTAGGATAATTCCTGGCACATAATAACTGCTCGATTAATTACAACTAACATGGGAGAGGTGTTGAAGTGATCAGAATTACTAGGATCAGAAAGAACCATGGATTCAGGCAGGCAAATCTGAGAATAAGTTTATTAGGTAATCCAGAATTTTAAGTTCACTGGTTCTGGAATTAGACCATTTCAGTTAAAATCCAGTCACAGTTTATGAATCTCACTATGCTCGTTTCCTCATCTATAAAATGAAGATAATACTAGTATATCAGAGGAAGAAGCTGGAGACATGAAAAGAATAGCTAACCTTCAGTGAGCAGCTACTCTGCTGGTCATGATGTTAGATGCTTAGATTTTCTTTTCACGGTTGACTTCAGAGTGGGAGTTCGTCAAGGAATCACAAACCTTGAACCTGGACTCAGTATTCTATGTCTTACAGTTTTTCCTTAAGACAGCATCCACAACTGTCCTTATATTTGCAAAAAGCCTTGGGTCTCAAGACCAGTTAGGAATCACTGTCTTCCAAACTTAGCCAGCGGTTTTAGGACTGGAAGACTTGTGAGCCCTCACAAAGGGCAGACATCCTTGAGAAGGAGGTTCACCAGGAGGCCCGCTCAAGGTGCAAACCACTGCACCTGAGAAGTCTGATTCGGGAGGGCCGAGAGGTTGTGGGATAAGCAGCTCAGGTGCTACTTACCAACCGGTGAGCCGAGGAAACTGATAGCATCCAACCTTCTCATCTCTCAGGTGAGAAGCAGCCCAAGGGATCAGCTCACTTGGAATCACCTTCCAGCCCACATCTGCCAATCAGCCAAGCCCTCACCCCACCCAAACCAAGGGGAAGAAATGTTTCTCCCTGCACAACCCAGCTTTGCACAAGGAACACTCAGCAAACAAAACAGGCTTCTTTCACAAGGAAAATAACATGTGCAGCTACCTGAGGGCTAGCTCTTTAAATCTTAAAGGAGCCTAAACCTGTCTTGACAGGACACCCCCCTCCAGCACCCACATCCCTCAGTCCAGCCATCCCCCTACACACACCCCCTCCACACACCCCCTCCACACATGTCGTATCTAGCGCTGCTATTTGAACAGCTGAGGCTATTCAGCTAACACTCCCAAGTGACATCCTAAAAAAATGTTGATGTTTTGTCCCATATTCTAAAGCCACAGACTAATCAGACCCTGAAACAGAGGACTTAGGTCTGGTGCCATTTCGGTGTGTGAGGCCTATGGGGGACATGCTTCCTTTGGGGCTGATCTTGCCAAGTGCTGAGTCTGAAGCAAGAACAGGGGAGGCAGCAGCTGCAGCAAGAGGGGCTATGTTTCAGGAATGCCCAAAAAGGTCAGCCCAAGAAGGATCAGACAAAACCCAGAATATTCTCATCATGACTGTTGAGGTTCTCTCCATGCTTACCAAGGGCAGCCAAGGATGCATGCGTGTCTTTGGGGTTTTGACGTTCACCAATCACAAAGTCCTGATGTAGCAAAAAGTTGAAAGAACCTTCCAAAAGTGAGCTGAGCACACCTCTCAAATACAAGGCAAGCAGGAAAAATTTCCCATGTGGCTGGCTGTGGCTGTGCCATTTCCCTGAGAAATGTACAAAGATGCACCTGCCCCTCAGGCCTGTGCTAGACCCTGAGGCTGGGCAGCAAGTCAGCTCTTCCATATTTGTCCCTCAGTATTGTCTTGTAACCTCTGGAGGACCGTGGATCAGTGGGAATCTGCTTGGCTGTCTAAAACGTATCAGCTGGGGATGAGCTTGTCCTCTTTGGCTTTGTTTCAGAGAGAGCACTGAAGCATGGACCACAAATGCATGGGTCTGCTTACAGAGTCGTTGGCTACAAAAAAGCCCAAATGCCTTTGTTGTATTTGTAAACCAAGCAAAGAGGATCTTGATTATTCTAAATTTACTTCTTACTTCTGAAATCAACACAAACATATTTATCTTTTTAATTTGCTAAATGAGAAACTAAAATACCAGTGTGGAGAAAATTCTTAGTGTAAAATCAAAATTCTAGTATCATGAACACACCAAGCAAAATCTGCTTTAGGACCTTTGCACTTACTGTTCCTTCTGTTTGGATTTGTCTCCAGATCTTTGCAAGGCTGGCTCCTTTCCTCATTCACGGAACCATCCCCGACCACCCAAGCCACATAGTATCACAGCACCCTGTTCTGTTTATAGCATTTAAATGTACCAAATCATTTTAGAAAGTGCTGTTCACTGGTTTATAATGTACCTCTAAGAAAATGAAGATTTTGTGTCATATACCACCTCTCCAGCTCTGAAAACAATGCTGAGTACAAAGTAGGTGCTTAAATCTTAGCAGAAAACTTAATGAATGCTCACATTTTTGCAGCAGGCTCTGAGTACATCAAACGGAGGTGGCAGCTGCTCCTGTATTTTGCTCCTACAAAGATGCTTCTGGGTTGTAGGCACTTAGCACTAGCTATAATTGCTGGGAGTCTGAATAGACTTGACTCATGATCTAGTGTCAGGACATTGAGTGGGGCGTACCTACAGGAGTCCTCGGAACAGCCACCAGGCACAGAGATAGAAACTAGCCTCAAACCACACTCACTGCAGTTCTCAGGAGGTTCTCTCCCCATGAAATAGCCTAAGAGCAGACTTTCCCCAAAAGAAAAGAGGGTGGAGCAGTAGGAAAAGCAAGGACCCTACACAGACAGCTCCAGTGAGATTCCATTTCACTGGTAGAATCCCATGATTCCCAGGATCTCACAGTCTTCTCTTCTGCTCAAAGTATCTGTGATGCTAGGTGAAGGCTTAGCTGGTGTCCAAGGAAAAAATACCTTCACTTGGGAAGTATTTGATAATAACTATTAAAAACAAGGCAACAGGCCCCGATGGAGTCACTTATTCTAAAGTCCCATGTCACCAAACCAAAAATGGGACTTAATTTCAGTTTTGGCTCTTCCAGAAATGGGAGCTTAAATCAGGTAATAGGGAATCACCTGACCAGCATTCATTAGGTCATCTGCCTTACATGTCCCTGCCATCCCCTAAAGGAAAGTGACCTTGCAATAACCAACCTGCTTTATGCCTCTCTGCTCCCGTTACCTTCTGCCTATAAAAGTCTTTCACTTCGTACATCTCCTTAGAGCTTCTATCTGTTAGATTGGATGCTGCCTGATTCATGAATCACTGAATAAAGCCAAAAAGATTTACCCCTTTTGAATTTTATTTCAATGTCATAATCCCATATATTTGAGTGGCATTTGTATAAGATGCTTGCATACAGTTTCTCACTGATGCTCACAACACACTGAAGAATGGAGTACAGTGGGCTACAAAACTCCCTGATTCAGGTATGGAGATGAAGTTGTTGAAATGCTGCACAGTTAAATGGGCTGACCACATCCCAGAGTGGATCCCTGGGAAGTAGAGCCAGTCCAGGTCCCAAGTCCGTCCTTCTTTCATGACTGAGTAGCTTCACTGCCAGATGGCCCGTGCTTCAGCGGTATTTTGCTCAGAAGAGGGCACTGCAGGGTAGCAAGGACACCAGGGCTGCTGGTTGGGGACTGGCTAGCAGGTAGCCAGGTTGGCACTGGCTGAAGGAATTAGCATCGTGTGACCTAGACATACCTGCCTTGGGCCGGCCCTTCCCACCCCTGCAAGAACCCAGGAGAGGCATCCTCAGACAGAAGCACAGGGAGTCTGTGATGAAACGGGGTTTCAGGGGGACCCCACTACCGCTGTTCCTGCCCCTTTCTGTAGTTGGACGTGCATTTGCATGTGTGGTATGATTGGCATGTTTACTTTTCTAAAACTTAAAACATTAAAATGAGATCCTATTAATCATCATGACAGGGCTGGAGGTGAGGTACAGGGCAGCTATTATGAGCATGGGTCCCTGAGAGCCTTCTTCGAGGCCTCACATAGATCTATGGATGAGGGAACCCACCCAGGGCCCCCTCAGGCCTTCTGCTTGAGCTGGCTCAGCTGGGACAAGAGAACCCTGCTCTTCTTTTAGCTTGAGATCTTTTTTAGCTTGAGAAGTCAAGGGATATAGGTTGTATATTTTTAAATGCAACCTGAGATAGTGTCTTAAAGAGAAAAGTCAACATGGGTAAATGAAATTCTTACTACCAAGTTTGAAAACCGTGACCCAAGTGACTGTTATATTTCCAAGTGAGGCATCTCTGTTATTTCGATTGTTTAGTGGCTCAGTGATAAAGAAGCCACCTGCCAAGGTAGGAGATGTGGGTTAAATCCCTGAGTCAGGAAGATTCCCTGGAGAAGGAAACGGCACCCCACTCCAGGATTCCTGCCTGGGAAATCCCATAGACAGAAGAGCCTGGCGGGCTACAGTTCATGGGTTAGAAAAGAGTCGGACACAACTTAGCGACCAGACAACAACAATCCTTTCCTAGATGTTTTAGATTGCTTAAAGTAATTCAAATAACAGTAAGATCTCAGATTCCCATGAAAGGAGAAAGCACAGAAAGTTGCCAAGTAAGAAAACTTTGTATAAGTTCTTTACAAAATGATTTCTGAGGCTGGTTGCTGATTTTCACTACACACACACACACACACACACACACAGCACTGTTCTGAGGCAGTATCACTAGCTGCAGAGAGTATACTCCTTAGGATCAGTCTACCTGGGTTGCAATCCTTGCTTCTCCTCCCAGCTGTGAGACCTTGGGCGAGTTAATTAACCTCTCTGTGCCCAAGCCCTCCCCTCTGGAGACAATGGTGCCTACCTCATGGGGTTATTAGGAGGATTAGATGGATTAATACATGTAAAGCACTAAAAACAGTATCTGGCACAGCACCAGGAGAGTCTCTCACCTTAATTCACTACCAACTGCAGCTTTCCAAGTGTAGTGAGGTTCTGGGACTGGCACACATTATTGGCAAGCTTGCCAATCTCCTTCATCTCAGGTATACATTCTGAAGGAGTAAAGTATCATTTTAGGTCAATTTTTTGAAAAGCTGTCCTACAAGAATGATTTGCAGTCTGGTCATGGGTAGGGGTGAAGGTTTAGAGGGTCCCAGAAAGAGAGGTTCTTGCCAATTGGTAAAGAACCCACCTGACAATGCAGGAGATGCAAGAGACGTGGATTCAATCCCTGGGTTGGGAAGATCCCCTGGAGTAGGAAATGGCAACCCACTCCAGTATTCTTGCCTGGGAAATCCCATGGACAGGAAAGCATGGCGGGCTACAATCCATGGGGTTGCAAAGAGGCAGACACGACTGAGCACACACAGAAATAGAGGGGGCTTCAAACAGAACCTCCTTCAGCTCTGGGGAAGCGAAGCAGGTGGAAGATTCCAACCTTTGCCTCCATGGTGCATTGTCAAGTAGAAAGACCCACAGGGGTTACCTGCAAGACTTTGATGATTTTGAGCCCAACTAACCACCCGGAAATTGGTGTTTGCTCTGGGGATTGGCTAAAGAACCACCAAACACCAAAGGGAAAGTAAAAATCCCATGGCTCAGGGTGCCTTTTGTCAAGTGAGCCCGCAGTTTTTCATCTGATGTGTCATCCCAGAGATGCCTCCCACTCCTGTTCAATTTACTATGTACATAAGACAAATCACAAGATGTAACCTGTCACAAATGCCGGAATTAAAACTGCCAATACACACGTCACCAGTAATTGCCTCGGCAGATAGCTTCCGTTCCACATTCTCCCATAGATGGTCCCGCTCTGTAGTATTTCCAAGGCACAGCCTGAACACTGCTCAGAGCTCAATGGAAGAGGAAACCTTGAGGATGGCTCACGGGAGCCTAGGGAACAGATGGGGTTCATGTAGACCTACTGTATTGCAGAGCCACTGGTCCTGGAACCTAGAGGTCGCCTCCCGTGGTACTGAAATGTGCTGTATAAATCAGGTCCTTTGGGGGGACTGCTTTCCCATCTAAAATAAATGGGCTTCAGCCTAAATATTCATCCACCACGTTTGAAGTTTTACTATTTAAGTTACCTTTAACAGTCTAGTAACTGCCTCTTCCAAGTTCTTTGGAGAATGACAAATTCAAGGAGATGGATAAGACATCATAAAAGCATGTCATTTGCAGTGCCCTGAGTTCTACTATAAAGCCTTTATTTGACATCCACCTTTCCACTTTCAATTGATAAAAGCAGTTTACTGTCTGGCTCTCAGGCAACATTAACCAAAGAACAAATGAGGGTTTTACATACACAAGGCCACACACGGCCGCAGAGGGTCAGTGACCCAAAGTAGGGCAGTCTCCTTGCTGAGAGAGCAGACAGAAATAACCCTGTGTCCTGCCAGCTGTTACTCCCCAGTGGCTTCATACTCTGGCATCTTCTCACAAGATCTCAGAGCTGTACATTAATAGTAATAATCAGTAAGTTAGGGATGTCCCTGGTGGTCCAGTGGCTAAGACTCCAGGTCCCCAGTGCATGGGGCCCAGGTTCAATCCCTGGTTAGGGAACTAGATCCCTTAGACCACAACTAAAGATCTTGCATACTGCAACTAAAGTACCTCACATGTTGCAACTAAAGATTCCACCTGGGACTTCCCTTATGGCCCAGCGGCTAAGACTCCACGCTCCCAAAGCAGGGGACCTGAGTTTGATTCCCAGTGAGAGAACTAGATCCCACGTGTGACAACTAAGACCCAGAATAGCCAAATAAACAAAACAGTAATAATCAGTAGGTTAAAACAGGAATTCAAACACCCCAACAATTGTCAGAAGATGCCAATAACCTTTCAACATATGCAGAGCAACATGACTGAAGTGACTTAGCAGCAGCAACAGCAGAGCTCCAATGCATTAGTTGAAGAATGCCCATGAAGTAAAACATATTAGAACAAATCCTTTCTGGGACAAGAAGAAATTCAGAAATTCAGCTAATACATTGGTCTATCACACTAATTCAATCATACTTTTTAAAAAGTTAAGATACTTACTGACATCAGGGGCCGTCTTTTCAGTGCTGAAGGAACAAAGGTCAGGTTTTCTTGGATCCTCAATGAAGGAAAAATTTAAAAACACACATTCAAGCAAAGCAAAAGACAAAGAGGTAAAGGTTGACTTTGCTCAGGCTTTGAATTCGAGCCACCGCTCCATGAAATAAACTCCTTCGAGGCCAGAAAATGGCCCATCCTCACTGAGGACTGCAAGGAGAGTGCCTTTAAGATGACTCAGATAAGAAAAAACAGACCAGCCAAAGTTTAATTCAATTTTATTTTCCACTTTTAGTATTTTTCAAATTATACAACATGCAGTCTGCCAGAGTATCCATAGATCTTCATTTTAGAACCTAGAGGATAACCAAAATTGTCCATGGGCCAGGGGAGGGTTACTTCCCGCTCTTTTGTTACATGTACTATATTACAGCATCATAACTCGATACAAACTGCCACTCTCCCCCTCACACCACCAAAACAAATTCATCCACAAGTTTTGTTTTTTTTTTTTAATGAAAGCTACTGTACAAATACATAAAGCCCAGAGAACACACATCTGCAGTACACACAACATACTTTACAAACTAGACATGGATAATTCTACAGAATTGCCCTATTCCCCTTATATCCACACACAGTGAAAAGTATTTAAACTGATGAACAGATTTGTAAATATGTAAGCAGACTTCACGGAATGGTGCTTCCTTCGGCTGTTACCTTGACCTTATTCAAGAGTTTTTTAAAAGTCTAAACTGTTAATGTTCAGTTGAAGGCATATTAGACTATGATGGTCCCGTAGTTCACTTAAGATATGCAGTGTGAGACAACTTAGAAGTGAAATCTTACCCCAGTCCGCTACCTCCTACCCCCTGCCAACAAACAACTTCCCTACTGGGTCATAAAGGCAGTCTAAATGTCTTCTGCCCGGCTTAAAAAATACACTTCAAAAGGAGACTGTTGAGAATTTTTATTTGCTTTCAGTTATTCCTCCAGGAAAAAAGAAGTGATAATCTCCCCGTGAGTCTTGGAGATGGTTTAGTCTGGCCTTTGGACAGGAAAATCACTTCCCCCTGTGAAAATAGGGCTTCAAAAACTCTCTAGATGGATGCTACATTCTAGACAGTCCTTTTTTCTTCATTTATCCCAATATTTCTACAAATTCTAATTTTCTTAATCATATAATACTATTTCCTTTAAAGTCTTAATCCACACTTACTGTTTTCCCTACTACCTGCCATTCCACAAGGCAAATTGTACAGCATTGGAAGAGATGATGCATTTATACAGAATTCTCCAGTAACTGACAAAAACCTACTTGGCATTAATATATTTTGTCTCCAACCATAAATGTTGATATCCCAAACAGCATTCCTCTAATTCAACAATTCACCATCCTGCAGGGAGAGATTACCTGTAGAAATCATCTGGTTATTCCCTTTTAGCATCAAAGAGTAAACTTTCAAGAAGTAGCTTGAAATATAAAATTATTCATAGAGGAGAAACACACACACAAACATACATACTCTAGCAAAAAGCAGCATACAACCAAAAAATACCATCATAGGCTCAGCCATTCACAAACGTAGTTTTCACATCTGGAGTACAAATGTAAAGAATGGTAGCCTAAGAAAGTGAAAATTGCATAAATGTGGCTTTTAACAAAAGTGATTCTATTAAGTATATGGTCCTGATATTACCTTATTAAGCAAAGTAACATTTTGGGATTCATTTGATTATACTGCATAATCCATTCCAATGATCTGCCTTTTAGTCACGGGGTAGGAAAGTTAGTTTAGAGGTCCTGTAAAGACTGAAGCTAGGTGAACTGACTGGCTGATCAGCAACTAGCAGAATCATCTTTAAGAGACATCAAAGCCAACTTTCTCTGTGAATAAAAGTGAACTGAATTTCGTGAATCCCTAACAGAGGTCAAGAAATATGGAACTACAAGTGAATGTTTCTTTTAGAAACATGAACAGGTCAAAGACCCCTTTAGAATTAGAAAAGGGGTTGCCAGGGAAAAATGACTCTGTAAAGAATCTAAAATAATCTATTACCAAGAAAACCCAAAAGGAAGAATTCCTCACCTTTGTTCAATTTCCAAACACAGAGTTATACAGTTGTATAAGACAGCATAACCACAACAGTGGTTATGACAGTTTATTAACTGGCAATCCTCTTAAGGACCAATTTTAGCTTCTAGAATCAGAGGCAACCAAATTAACAGCAAGGTTATAATCTATGGCATATGTTATTTATTATCTGATAAGGTTTGTCAAACCTGCTCTACAAGGATCTTTCTGTCAGACGGCAAATAGCACTGGAGCACTATCAACAATGTTAAAAAAAATCAAACACAAGAAGCTTTAAAAATGTAAATGAATGCAAACCTGTCATTCTTATGAAATAAATACTTGTGGAATTCACCCTCTTCTCTTGCCTTACTACCTGCCCCTCAAAGCAAAACACACATAAAGTGCAACATTTA
The DNA here is from genome assembly GCA_935064755.1 of Tragelaphus eurycerus. NCBI lineage: Eukaryota > Metazoa > Chordata > Mammalia > Artiodactyla > Bovidae > Tragelaphus > Tragelaphus eurycerus. The sequence continues at coordinate 4,462,792 of CAKXYN010000111.1, read as the reverse complement.
ACAAATAAATTAAGTCAAAGCAGCTTTGCTTGGTTAGAGAAATTTTACACAAGAAGTTTGGAAATCAATTCGCTCTTTAGTGCGTCTTATACACACGCATGCGCACACACACACATAAACTACCTCCCACCCACCAGCAATGAGAAAGCGCCATGTCTCTCCTGGCATAATTTCATTCCAACGGGGAAAACAGCAGGGCTAGAACCAGCTCACTCATCCCAGGTTGGCACAAGCATAGGATGAGTTCTTTCAATGAGATGGGTTTGGTCATCGTTGACTTAACCCTCAGATTTACCCAAACAAACAGCAGCACATGAGACTAACTGAATTGAATCCTTGTCAGTTTCCCTGGAAACTTTACTACTTGGACATCGATCATTTTAATATGCACAACTAGAAATAAAAGTTGAATCAGCTTTAGAGTCATGTATTTGAATAAAACAACAGCTGAACTGAAAAATCCACCCACACTGATTTCTTCAAATTCTGCCTAAGATAAACCTAGCTATTTGCTGCCAAAGAGAGAACTCACCTAAACAGTCAGTAAGGATGGATTAATACAACTTATTCATAGGCACAAAAATATGTCACTTTCCCTCTAGGGCTTCTTTTTCAACTGCTGGAACGATCCTGGATTTCATCAGCAGTATCCCCACCAAGCTTATGATGGTTCCCTAGAGAAGAGGCCGTCCCTGAAGCGAGCTCCTGTGTTCAGGGAGGAGGAAGTGAGGAGGGAGGCAGCCCTATTTCCACTCATCCAACTTTGCAGTTATTTTCAACATGTCTGAAGGAATGATGTTTTACCTGGGCTGGCTGAGACTAGTCACTGCAGGTTCAGTAACAAGCAGCTCAGAGGTGAATGCTATGACTTTTCGCATTTACACAGATGTGTCTGAATGAACCCTGTCTACATTGCTACTGTCAGATTGTTTTTCTGCCTTGAACAAATATGCTTTGCATTTTAAAGGGTGCCATACTAAAAGGTGTATTTTACAGATCCAAAGATGTGACCAGGGTATTCAAAATGCATCTTTGGGGTGACTTGTTTTGGAAAAGTGTTCAGAATGAAAAATTTAAACCCTATAGCAGCATTTTTGTGTTCCCTAAAAATATAAAGTAATGTGTTTATTTTACAGGAAACCAGACAGTTGTGGTGGTGGAGCAGGAGTCCCCACCTCCACGGCACTTGGTTGTTCCCCCTCAGGGAGTGGTGTTTGCTGGGACGTGGCTGCCGAGAAACGAGTCTCCAAGAACCACCCAGGGACCACCCAGTGCCCCAGGCCCAAGGCCAGAGCAACGGGTCCCAGGAGTAAGTGGGTCTTCTGTCAGCGTTCCCTTCAGATTTCTTGAGAAAAGTCCAAGCACGCATCTGTACACAGAAACTCTATACAGCGCAAATATCTGAAACTGGTGTACTGCAGATGGCTGGGGTAAGCAAGTGTAAAAGAAAAAGGAAAGTGTAGAAGGGAGAAAAATAACGGAACTGGTGATTAATGTAGTCCTTGACATGCTACGTGGAGAGTCATATCTGTTGAAAGAGAATCAAAGAGAGAAAGAACATAGGAGTTAGAGAACACAATAGAAATTCACTCTTTAGGGGGAAAAAAAAGTTTTAATTTTAGATATTTAGACCAGAGCTGTCCCAACAGAAATACCATGTGAGCCACACTATTAATTTTATTAATAAATGTTCAGGTGGCCACATAAGTAATTATTAGAGACTGAGATGTTTTACAATAAAATGTTACTACTGAGATAGTTCACAGTCTTTTTTGCCAGTGTTTGTCAATTGGTGTCTTTTTGCACTTTCCATACATCTTAGGGTGGACTTGGCCACAAGCCAAGTGCTCAGAAGTCACCTGTGTGCTGAGCAGTGAGCCTTCTGGACAGCACAGCCTCCTACTTCATGCTTTTGCTCCAAGACAATAGTCTCTTCCCTAATGACTCAGATGCTAAAGAATCTGCCTGCAGTGTGAAAGACCCAGGTTCAATCCCTGGGTCGGGAAGATCTTCTGGAGAAGGGAATGCGCTACCAGCTCCAGTATTCTTGCCTAGAGAATTTCATGGACAGAGGAGCCTGGTGGGCTACAGTCTACGGGGTCACAAAGAGTTGGACATGATTGAGCGACTAACACTTTCACTTTTCACAGTGTCTTCCAAAAGTCAGTGCCTATTGAAATGACAGATATTTGGAGAAACAATTCATTTTCTCATTCCTTGGGGGAACTCAAACACCAATTTTCACTTGCCAGCACTTGAAGACATCCAGGCAGTTCAGACACACCCCCTCAAGCCACGCTCTCTCAAGGCAGAGACTCCCAGTCCTGAAAGGCACTGTTTTGTCTCCCCAGGGTGATGAAGTTGCATAGTAGGCCCTCTCTGATGTCACTCCACATCCCACCAGATGTTCATCTGATCACTGTTGAGTCTCCAGGATGAAATGTGACCAGTTCTGATTCAGAAGCCAGCCCTTTGTCAGCCTTTGGACCAACTCCAGTGAACTCTACTTTCAGCAAGAAACAGAAAGGCTCAACCTCCTCACACCAGCTGGAAGCCCCGGTCTGTCTGGGGTCCTGCCTGTGGGTTTTGTGCATAGATCATGGTGCTTGTGGGGTGGGGAGTGGGTGACAGGAGAGCTTGGTACAGCCTCATCCTTAAGGAACACACGGGTAGTGCCAGGCACAGGAAATGTGACAGACACTAAGAAAAACCCAACTGTTCTTCTGATTCTAAAAAATTCACGTAGATATATAATGGAACGCTACTTGGCCATCAACAAGAATGACGTTTTGCCATTTGCAACAACATGGATGATGGACTGGGAGAGCAGTATTAAGTAAGTTGGACAGAAAGACAAACACTGTATGCTATCACTTATACGTGGAGTCTAAAAAACAGAAACTAGAGAACACGACAGAAAAGAAACACACGCACAGATATAGAGAACAAATTAGCAGTTGTCAGTGGAGGGAGGGAAGGGCAGGGGCAAGACAGGAGGAGGGGATTAAGAGGTACAAATCAGCATGCAAAAAGTAAGTAAGCTACAAGGATATATTGCAAAGCATAGGAAATAATAGCCAGTATTTTATAACAACAATACATGGAGTATAATCTATAAAAATTTTAAATCACTATGTTGAACACCTGAAACTAATATAAGATCATAAAGCAATTATACCTTAAAAAAAAAAAAAAAAAAGAGGGGACTTCAAGTGGACACACATCTGTTTTTGCCCCAAGGAGCCTTACATTCAAACTTGGTGCTCAACTGTGATAAATATCTCAGCTTCCTACTACAACACTCTTTCCCTAATTTTTTTGTCTTCACTCTCCTGATTTATGTGTTATAATATTGTAAGCAACCTCACATATATTGTATAAATAAGTAGGATATAAATTATAAATAAATGGGGAAAAAATCAGTGTGGAAAAGGGATTTTAAAAGTAGATAAGTCAATAACTCAAAAGTAGATGAGTCAAAAATAAATAAATAAATAAAAGTAGATAAGAGCAAAGTAGGTGGTGATGGAAAGGCAACAAGGAATAAAAATTGAGTAGAAAAAAAGAGAACACATTCCTTTTTAGAATATTGCCTCTTCCCCCACTCAAAAAATAAATAGGGAGATCATACGATAACTACCATTTCTTGCTCCCAAAGTGCAATTGCTCACAATTACAAAGCTGCTGCATTAAAAATATAAAGCCATCTTATATTCCTGTCATTTTTAGAAGTCAGATAGAGGGAGAGAGATCTGTTTTGGGGAAGAGCATCTTTACTAGAGCAGACTCTCTGGTGAGACTGTGTGCTTATTATTAGCACCAGAAATGAAAACCCTAAAAGCACAGTCATAGTCATCATTTAAATCTATTTTGAGCTGAAAACCAATAGGCTCAAGAATGCTTTCTAAATAGTACCTTTGAAATGCCCATTTCACTTTCCTTACAGGTTCATTTTTCCAAGTGATCTCAGAATCATTCATGGGTCACCCTGCTTAGATGAGGTGGCTGTCCTGCGTGCCTGCAGGAGGGACTGAGCACATACTTTACACGTAGGATTATGGCTTAACGTGATGACTGCAGCCTACCCGTGTTGACAGAGCTGAGCGTTAGACACACAGACTCTACAGGGCGGCCCCAATAACTCCAGCGGACCATGAAGCGACACGATTTCCATAGAAGGCCTTTCATTCAAATCCCCCAACTCCCCTCAATGTGCAGGCTGCTGCACGTTTTGGCTAACAGTCTGGAAGAAACTGGGGGCCACAAAGGAGGCCCAACCTGCTTAGTTTAACCGCCTCTAGGAGGGCGAGAGGGAACTGAAATTGTGAGGGGTTCTGAAAGGAAACACAGCAACTCTACCAAGAAAACACCCTTTATTACCTAGAGGCACACCTTTTTCATCCTGAGTTAACGATCTTCATGGGCATGTATGCCAAAGTAGTCTTTTCCCCAGGTCCAAGGATGGACCTGGATACTCCCATCCATCCCCTATCTGGATGTTTACCTCCTCTGATAAACTCCAGGGAGAAGACAGATATAACATATAGAGGCCAGTGGGTTAGCCCCCCAAAAAACCATTTCTGACTTCTGAACAGAGATTGGCCATCCAGACAGCTTGGTGAATCTTGAGAACCCAGCACTGTTGACCCTCCTTAGATGGTTCAAAGGAGCCACTCACTCACCTAAAAGCATACTGGACCAAGTGTCCTGCTACTGGACTGTCCATGGGCCTCTGCATAACTGGGGATAGTAACTCAGAGTGGCAATGTGTGACCAGATTGAGCAAGAAATAAAATCGCCTTCCTTTAGAAGAGGTGGGAAAGGTTGAAGAAAGAAACTAATTATATATGGGTTTTGCAAGAAGCAGGTAGAGACTTCCCCCCACCAACTTTAGCTTTTGCAATTGCTTACAATGGCTTTATGCTTAATTCAAATAATACATAATTTTATCTTTCCTTTTGCCTTTCTACAATTCAGCCCCCACATTGTAAGAATTACCAGTTGTATCAGATGTACCACTGCTGAACAGAACCAAATTTGTCCCACAGGGGCACTCGTGCAACCTGCTGTCGAGGGAGAGTTGTACTTGCTCTGAATTCGTAACTCTGAGAAGCGTACCACTGAGGAGAGTCAAGTCCAGTGACTGTGCTGGAGATGAAGGAAGGAATTCTTTCCCTCAGCTCCTCCATGATCCCTCCCTTGGGAGGCACAATGCTAGTTTCAAAGTCCCATGTTACACCAGTGCTGTCTGCAGTCACTTCTTTCCTTTCTCCCCCAGGTCCTGCTTCACCTACTCCTTTTAGGCCTGTCCCCACGGCCATAACATTCATGGTCTAATTTGTCAGGGTCTAATTTTTTCCAGATATTCTATTGACTTTTCACTCTACTTTCACATAATCTCATTTAATTCCCGCACAAGCCCGTGATAAAGGTACTCTGGTTGTAACTTCATGCCATGGATTTTTTAGCTGTTAAACGGACAGGAACCTTGTCTGGAGGGACAAGGCTGGATTTGCTTCATATATTTCAACTGAAACAACCCAACTGCAGCAGACAGAAGGCCTGCAGCAGATGTGAGAAACCAACTGCTGTCTTTTAAGCTTAGTAAGAGATCTTCAAAAAACTGTAAAAAAACAAAACAAAACAAAACAAAACCCAGTGCCATTCTAAGTTTTTTTGTTTTGGAAATTTATTATTTTTTCATTAAAAATGGCATTTGTTAATAGAAGTACTATTTTAAATGTTTCCATTTTTAATATACTACCAATCAGCAGATACAACTCAGAAATATTAATATAAAAGCTCTTTGAGTTCACCAAGCTTTTTAGGAATGTCAAAGGTCCTAAGGTCAGGAACCTTGAGAACTGCTGCAAAGCAGATCAGAGCTCCCAGACCAGGATCCCCCACTAACAAGTTGTCAAGATCTTGATGGGTTACTCTGCCTCTCTGCAGGATGTCCAATGAAGCTGGATGCAGGGCTCACTGGGGACTATCACAACACTGTAAATCAACTATGAAAAGTGCTAGTCACTAGGTCATGTCCAATTCTTTGCGACCCCATAGACTGTATCCCATTAGGTTCCTCTGTTTGTGGGATTCTCCAGGCAAGAATACTGGAGTAGGCAGCCGTTCTCTTCTCCAGGGGACCTTCTGGGACCAGGGATCAAACCCAGTACTTTTATCATCTGAGCCACCAGGAAAGCAACTATATACTCCAACATAAAATAAAAACTAAATTAAAAAATAAATAAAACACTTAGAAACTTTTATAAAAAGAAGAAAGAGAAAGAAAAACAATTAAATAAACTCACAATAAGATCCTGAAGTAGTAAAACCAGAAAGAGGTAGCACTACTCTGCAACGACTGTCAGTGATCCAGGGAATGTCACATAAATCAGAGACCCAGGGGTCAGGACAGACTCCTGAGCTCTTCAATGGCTTTCTGTAGTTACATTCACCTGGGTGACCCTGCTATAAACTGCAGAAGTGCTTTTCCAGAGCTGTTTTCTTTATGCTTCAAAACATGAAATCACAGTGTTTAATAAAAAAAAAAAGCATCCTCAAATGCACTTCAAGAGCCCAGTTAGTGCCTTCTGGCTCTACAACCATGATTTTGCCTAATATTTTATCAAAGTGTATCAAAACTTTATTAAATAGGACATAATTTCTAGATCTGATATATATATATATAGTTTTTAATATGTGTACAGTTCAGTTCAGTCGCTCAGTCATGTCTGACTCTTTGCGATCCCATGAATCGCAGCACACCAGGCCTCCCTGTCCATCAACAACTCCTGGAGTTCACTCAAACTCATGTCCATCGAGTCAGTGATGCCATCCAGCCATCTCATCCTCTGTCGTCCCCTTCTCCTCCTGCCCCCAATCCCTCCCAGCATCAGAGTCTTTTCCAATGAGTCAACTCTTCACACGAGATGGCCAAAGTATTGGAGTTTCAGCTTTAGCATCATTCCTTCCAATGAACATCCAGGGCTGATATCCTTCAGAATGGACTGGTTGGATCTCCTTGCAGTCCAAGGGACTCTCAAGAGTCTTCTCCAACACCACAGTTCAAAAGCATCAATTCTTCGGCACTCAGCCTTCTTCACAGTCCAACTCTCACATCCATACATGACCACTGGAAAAACCATAGCCTTGACTAGACTAACCTTTGTTGGCAAAGTAAAGTCTCTGCTTTTGAATATCCTACCTAGGTTGGTCATAACTTTCCTTTCAAGGAGTAAGCGTCTTTTAATTTCATGGCTGCAGTCACCATCTGCAGTGATTTTGGAGCCCCCCAAAATAAAGTCTGACACTGTTTCCACTGTTTCCCCATCTATTTCCCATGAAGTGATGGGACCAGATGTCATGATCTTAGTTTTCTGGATGTTGAGCTTTAAGCCAACTTTTTCACTCTCCTCTTTCTCTTTCATCAACAGGCTTTTTAGTTCCTCCTCACTTTCTGCCATAAGGGTGGTGTCATCTACATATCTGAGGTTATTGTTATTTCTCCCAGCAATCTTGACTCCAACTTGTGCTTCTTCCAGTCCAGCGTTTCTCATGATGTACTCTGCGTGTAAGTTAAATAAGCAGGATGACAATATACAGTCTTGACGTACTCCTTTTCCTATTTGGAACCAGTCTGTGGTTCCATGTCCAGTTCTAACTGTTGCTTCCTGACCTGCATACAGATTTCTCAAGAGGCATATCAGGTCGTCTGGTATTCCCTCTCTTTCAGAATTTTCCACAGTTTATTGTGATCCACACAGTCAAAGGCTTTGGTATAGTCAATAAAGCAGAAATAGATGTTTTTCTGGAACTCTCTTCCTTTTTCAATGATCCAGCGGATGTTGGCAATTTGATCTCTGGTTCCTCTGCCTTTTCTACAACCAGCTTGAACATCTGGAAGTTCACAGTTCACATATTGCTGAAGCCTGGCTTGGAGAATTTTGAGCATTACTTTACTAGCGTGTGAGATGAGTCCAATTGAGTGGTAGTTTAAGCATTCTTCGGCGTTGCCTTTCTTTGGGATTGGAATGAAAACTGACCTTTTCCAGTCCTGTGGTCACTGCTGAGTTTTCCAAATTTGCTGGCATATTGAGTGCAGCACTTTCACAGCATCACAGTGACAGAGTGCGCCAGGCTGTGACAGCACCAGAGCAGCCTAGAGGAGCTACCCCATGCCCGAGGTCAGGGGTGGCGGCCGGGAGGAGGTACCCCACGTCCAAGGAGCGGTGGCTGCATGGGCGCTGGAGGGCCAAGAGGAGCTACTCCATGTTCAAGGTCAGGAGGGGCGGCGGTGAGGAGATATCCCTCATCCAAGGTAAGGAGCAGCGGCTGCGCTTTGCTGGAGCAGCCGTGAAGAGATACCCATGTCCAAGGTAAGAGAAACCCAAGTAAGATAGTAGGTGTTGCGAGAGGGCATCAGAGGGCAGACACACTGAAACCATAATCACAGAAAACTAGCCAATCTGATCACACAGACCACAGCCTTGTCTAACTCAATGAAACTAAGCCATGTCCATGGGGCCACCCAAGACGGGCAGGTCATGGTGGAGAGGTCTGACAGAATGTGGTCCACTGGAGAAGGGAATGGCAAACCATTTCAGTATTCTTGCCTTGAGAACCCCATGAACAGTATGAAATGTGTGTACAGTCCTCAAAATAACAGTGTTCAGCTACATCAACACTGAAAGGCACCTGAGGTCTTTGGTTCATTTTCACTATATTTTCAACTGTATGCTTCCCTTGTCATGAAAATCTAAAGCATTAATTTAGATTATCTAAATCTAATGCATATTAGATTATCTAGCTGACTACCTTGTAACCAACTTCAGCCCCACACCTGCTTTATGCCAAAACCAAGTTGGTGCTTCTTGTCACAGCTTTTATCATCTTCAGGTTAAATCCAGACAATGGGAAGATGAGGCATTCCAGCCATGAAAAGACAGAATGACTTGAAAGCAAGGGGTGATCCTGCAGTGATTTTTAACAGAAAAAGAGGGTGAAAGAATTGTCATGTCTTGACACACATGATGAACTCCACAGAATGCAATACATACTACAGTCACGTTGCACGTTGCTCTTTATTTTCAGCAAAAGACTGTCATTGTTAAGTTAGTAAAGCTTAGTAAAGGTTGGTGATTTGGATTTTCGAGTTTTTAAATCTACTTTGTAAATCTTTTTCAACTTGATAGTTGTGGAACATCTACCAGTTTAAGGAGTGAATACTGTTTTTGTTTTTTTTAATTTGCACTAAATAATGGAGAAGGCAATGGCACCCCACTCCAGTACTCTTGCCTGGAAAATCCCATGGACGGAGGACCCTGTTAGGCTATAGTCCATGGGGTCACTAAGAGTCTGACAGGACTGAGCGACTTCACTTTCACTTATCTCTTTCATGCATTGGAAAAGAAAATGGCAACCCACTCCAGTATTCTTGCCTGGAGAATCCCAGGGACGGCGGAGCCTGGTGGGCTGCCATCTGTGGGGTCGCACAGAGTCGGACACGACTGAAGCGACTTAGCATAGCGTAGCATAGCATAATAAATAAATAATAAATAAAATTAAAAACTGTAATAAAATAATTTAAATTAACTACAGGCATCTGTGCGAATTTTATTTCCTTAAAAGTACTCTATTTACTACTCAAGTTTGAGAAATAAGAGAGGAAAACCCAAAAACGATGGATTCTGCCTCAAAAAGCCTTTCAGAAAACTGCCGAGCTTTCAGTAATGCCCCACTTGCGCCATCTGGTGGACATACTGGAACCAGTGCCCACTGCACAGCAAAGGAAGCAATCCCAGCTCCAAGGCTCTCGGTACCAGGCAGCTGGACAATTATTGAAACGGTGTCTACCTTAATTAAACGCAGGGCCTCGAATAAGCACTCAGCACTACCCAAGAGGCCTATTTCACACCTCTCTTCAGCCTGCAACCCGGTGTCCCCCAACCCTCTCAGCAGATGATTTGCACAGGAAAACAAGCACTAAGATGAGCTCTGTTTTCACCTCCCTGCATGCCCCATTTACCAGAACTTTCTGTTCTGCCTTGGGTACAGCATTGCCTTCATTTACGTTCAGATCAAAGCACCTCACAGGAAGCCAATACTCTCTACTGTAAGTCTCCCAATTCTGAAGTTATCAATTTCCCTTCTGAGTTGTATTATTACCATCAGCGTATAAATAAGCTGTAATAGCTGCCATCTTAACAAAGAAAAGCAGGGATTTCCCTGGTCCAGTGGTTAAGACTCTGCACGTCCATTGCTGGGGTCACACAGGTTCAATGCCTCGTCAGGGAGCTAAGATCCCACATGCTGTGGAGTTCTGCAAAAAAAAATTAAAAAAAAAAAAAAAAAAAGGCAAACCCCATCTTAATCTCACATCCCTCCATTTCTCTGCTGCTTCAAACAAAACTCCAAGCTGCAAGCAGGTACTGACTCTGTTTCCCCACCCCCACACTCTGCTCCATGCTGCCCCCTTGTGCTAAAGCTGAGGTTCTGCCCTCGGGCCTCCAACAACCACCAGGCTCTGCGGTTATCTCCCGGGAGCTCTGCAGCCTTCAGCACAGCTGACCACCTCCCCTTAGGAGCCAGGGCTTCACTCTGCCTCCCTGAACCTGACATTCTCCTCCTCGGGCCCCTTTGTCGCTGCTACCTCCTTTTTCTGCCCTTTCCGTTGGCCAGTCCCCAGATCTGGTCAAACCCTCCTCACTCTCTGCCTCTGTCCACCCTTTCTCCAGGTGACCTCCTGGACATGTGGTCTTAAACACAATCCACAGGCCATAACTCTCTGTGACCTCAGCCCTGACCTCTCGCCTGAGCTTGCAGGTTTCTGCCTACTCAGCATACCTGCCTGATGGTGAGCTGGGCTGAGTTGTCTCAGAGGAATCTCATGATCCACCAAGCTCTCTTTTCCATAAAACCTGCATTGCCCAATTTTTCCCAATCATTGCTAAAAGGTACCAACATTTACCCGGTTGCTAGGGCCCCAGCCCATGGACCACCTTTGATTCCCACCTACCCCTGCTCCTCACCCTCCCACCCTCACCTCTCCAACACAGGCCAACTCTGACCATTTGCTATGGCCACCTAGCTCAGGGCTACTCCCCCCGACCCGCCCAAGTGGACATCCACAATAGTACCCCCAGGGGAGTCCCCTGCACTTACTCTCACCCCACCCCTATCCTCTTTCCAAAGCCCAGCTCTCATAGACCTTTCCTAGTCATGAACCCATCCCATCGCTCCCAGGCCCAAAGGCCCCAGTGAACCCCAGGCTTAACTTACACTCTAAACTGCTCATCTCAGTCTCAATTTATCTGGTTCCATCTCCCTCCCCAAATTATGATACTCTCCCCTGTTCTCTGTGCTCCAGCCTTATCAGCCTTCCTGTGGTTCCTCAAACGTGCCACAATCCGGACCCCCCTCCAGCGAGTGTCTGTGCACACATCACCATGGGGCTGGCATGTCTCATCATATAGTTCTCAGCTCAAAATCACCCCCTCTCCTAAATAAGTCTCCCTAATTTTTATTTCATTAAGCTGTTTGTATTTTCTTCAGAACACTGACCACTATTTGCAGTTACCTTCTTTATCTGCTATCTCTCCCCTACAAGCGTGTCAGTATACAAGAACAGAGCCTTTGTCTCTCTACTGTTAAAGCAAGTACAGAGCAAGTATAAAATGCCTGATCCCATTTGGCAGATAAAGAAATTGAGGCTAAAAGAAGTCAAGCAACTTGCCCAATGTCACAAAAGAACAGAGCCAAGGCCAGAGCTGGAACCCCCGAGTGGCCAACTCTACACCCCATGTCCTCAGTCTGCTGCACCATGCTGCCCCATGTCTGGTTTTGGTGCTTGAAAAAGATGGTCCCCATCCTGCTGAGGCAGCCCTGGCCCCCAGATTTTAATATGAGATCAAAGCTGGCACTATCCTGGGTTCTTTTGATTTCCACAGGTGGCTCTGAAACTTTAAGCATAAACCCAGAGGTGCATTGTGACTATATTCTCTGCATTCTGAAATGAAGTGGAAGGAAATCCCAAAGGGACCCAGATGCTGCCTGAATATGAAGGTGCCATTCTGGCTCCAACAGGAGGGCTGGGAAGATCAGCAGCTGAGACCGTTGCTACGGGACAGACACACTTCAGAACAAGCATCCAAAGAGCACAAAGTGTCAGTCGTTCAGTCGTGTCCAACTCTCTGTGACTCCATAGACTGTAGCCCACCAGACTCCTCTGTCCGTGGGATTCTCCAGGCAAGAGTACTGGAGTGGGTAGCCATGCCCTTCTCCAGGGGATCTTCCTGGCCTTCGGATAGAACCCGCATCTCTTGCATTGCAGGCGGATTCTTTACCTGCAATGCCACCAGGAAAACCCAAAAAAGATCATCTCAAAAAGGTTGTGATCTACCTAATAAATGAATTCCATATTTCTATTTCTTAATCCATGCTGTGAGGCTTGAGGGATCTCAGTTCCCCGACCAAGGACTAAACCCAGGCACTCAGCAGAGAGTGAGCAGAGTCCTACCCACTGGATCGCCAGGGAATTTCCTCCATTTATTTTTTTAAATAAGCTTATTTTTAATCATCATTTCCTCAGTTCCAATTATAACTCCCTACTCCATTGGTTATCCTTTTTTTTTTCGACTCCACTAACCAATGCCCAATTATTTTCATAAAAATAGTCAATGTTGTTGTTTATAATATTGGGATAAATACACGCTAGTATATTTTAAACCCCTTATATCTGGTCACAGCACCAAACAGGATACTCAGACATCAGCCTTCTTCACTTAGTGGTTATAATCTATTGCTACAGAGACTAAAAACTGTTCTGCAACAACTATGAGAATTAGAAGATAACATAAACCAGCATTCATTAACCACCCACCTTGTGCCAAGCTTGCACTGCTCACCTCTCCCACAGCTGCCTTTTTGTTGAGCACTCGCTATGTGCCAAGCCTCTCAGAAGCATGACCTCATTTAGCCCTCAAATCACTGCAGTGCCCAGGGAAAGGACTCTCCCCATCTCACAGATGAGAAGACTGACTCTGAGCTTAAGAACGTGAAAGGCCTGACACCTGACCCAGGTCTCTGTCCAAAGTCAAGCCCCTTAACCCCTCCGCCACCCTGACACTTGCATGGGGTCTGTTTGGTGACGCTGTGAGAACACTCAGCCATGGGAGTCATATGAATAGATAATAAGGTGGGTGGAGAATGTTCCAATTTCAGATAAAATCATCAAAGCCACTCTTAGCACTCTGAGTTAGAAACAAAAGAAACGAATCACCATGCTGGGTGAGGGTGCGTCTATACTTTGAAGGTCTTAAAAGTCTCAAGACTTTGAGACTTTCAGGCTAGGGTGATGGCTGGCCGCCATATGGTTGTATGTATCTTACATAAAAGTGGGTCTCACAGGCCTTTCTGGGAGCGCCCGAGGAGAGGGACCTTCCACTGAGCAGTCTCTGAAGCCAGAATCCCTGGGCTGGCGTATTCCTTAGGAGCTTGCTGGAGCCAAGCACACACATGAACACGGTGCTTCCACCAAATGGGTAATAGAGATACTACAACTTGCACAGAGCTGGTGCAGAGTGTGTTGAATAAACAGAGTGCTGGGGGGACTTTGCTGGTGGCCCTGTCATTAAGACCCCACACTCCCAATTCAGGGGGCCAGGGATTGATCCCTGGTCAGAGAACTAAGATCCCACACGCGCAACCAAGACCCAGCACAGCCAAACTAAATTTTAATAAAAGAACAACCAGAGTGCTGGCTGCCTATCCAACATCCATCTCATCATTCCAGGCAAGAGAATACTACTTTTATCTGGGGCAGTGATGGGCCCAGCCAAAGACCACCTTCTCCAGCCTCCCCTGAAGCAGATGTGATCACGTGTGTCTCAGTTGTGTCAGAGGGGTGCAGGCATTGCAGCTGGATGGCACCTCTGAAAGGGCAACTTAAAGGAAGCTGATTCAACTGCATGATCCGCTTCCGTCTCTCCCCAGCTGCTCTCTCTGCTTGCTCAACACAGCACACAGGCTAAATGTCCATCCACAGAGGAACGGATAAAGAAGATATGGTACGCATATACAATGGAATATTACTCAGCCATAAAAAGGGACGTAACTTTGTCATTTGTAGAGACATGGATTGACCCGGAGTCTGTCATGCAGAGCAAAGTAAGTCAGACAGAGAAAAACAAATCTCATATATTAACATGGAGCACAGGCACTACAGTTAGGACTGCAGAAGTCATTAGGCGACCGTGAGGAAGGGTCACTTGCTGAGGACAGGGAGCCCAAGTTTTGTCACTGTACAGTTCCCCCAGCCATTGACAGACAACCTTCAAATGTCCTTCATGTGACAGAGAAATAAACATCCATCCTGGATAAGCCACTTTCGGATACTTTAGGCTACCAGGTCTCAAAGGCTTCCCAGGTGGTGTGAGTGGTAATGAACCCTCCTGCCAGTGCAGGAGGCACGAGAGACATGGGTTTGATCCCTGGGTCAGGAAGACCCCCTGGAAGAGGAAATGGCACCCCACTCCAGTATTCTTGCCTGGAGAATTCCATGGACAGAGGAGCCTGGCTGGCTGTAGTCCACGGGGTCGCAAAGAGTCGGAAGCAACTGAAGTGACAGCATGCAGGCAGCAGTCACCTGGGGCACGTGGTGCAAACATGAAGGTCCAAACCCTGCTGGTCTCTGGGTGCTAGGTGATGCTGACACACACCACAGGTCGAGAACCCGTTAGGCTTTCTGTGCTAAGTTGCCCAATTTGCTCTTACAGCTCCCTTCAAGTGTCAACCCCAGCACCGATAAGACGCAGTCAAAAACAACTTTTTAACATCCAGTTTTACTTTGTTGTTCTTTAGTCACTCAGTCACATGCAACTCTGCAACCCAGGGAGGGTAGCCTGCCAGGCTCCTCTGTCCACGGGATTTTCAAGGCAGGAATCCTGGAGTGGGTTGCTTTCACTTCCGATTAAAAGCAAAGATCGCATCTGAATAGGGTGACCCATCACCAAGATAATTTCCCATCCACCCTTCTGGGATACGCCAGAAGATAGAGGGCACACTGCCTGCCATGGGCATGGTGTGTCCTGCTCCTTGACATGCTGCTGGGGCAGGCCATGCGAAAGCTTCCTCCTTGCAAGTTTTGTCTGAGCCTTAACAATACTGTGGTAGCCTGTGAGGCGGGGCTCCAGCCCTTCATCTTCATTTGCCTTGAAGTGCAAGTGAAAGTCACTTGGTCCAACTCTGCAATCCTATAGAATTCTCCAGGTCAGAATACTGGAGTGGGTAGCCTTTCCCTTCTCCAGGGGATCTTCCCAACCCAGGGATGGAACCACGGTCTCCTGCATTTCAGGTGGATTCTGTACCAACTGAGCTATCAGGGAAGGCTAGATGTGCGGACCCACTCTTTCGTGACTTGCCCCGATCACTGCGGTTTTGTCGCCAAGCTCACCCATTTTGCAAGCTTTCCTAGTGAGAGCTCAGACTCCACGGTCAGCATTAGGAGGCACCTTCTCCCATCTATAGGTTACTGGCATGAAGTCAGTTTCTCTAAACAGAGTTTTCTGGCCACCAAGCTCTCTCTCTGCCCTACCCAACCAGTAAACTCTTTCCCTCAAGCACAAGAGGACAGGCCTGTACTGACCTCTCTTTTCTCAAGCACACCACTTTTTCCTTTGTGCTGACATGGTACAGCCAAGTCAGGCAAGTGGATTGAGAAGAGCAGTTTTCAGACCAGCATCTCAAAGAAAAAAAGTGGTCCAGACTTAGCTAGATGAAAATTTGCACAATTCTTTAAAACCCCATTTGTTGAGTTCAGGTAGTAATTATAAACACATGACTTTCGATTATCTGGCTCTTAGGTTCGGTTCCTGAGACTTAGAGCAACCACCCATGTCTGCCTGCTCTGGGCAAAAGCACCTGACAAACAGGTAATGCCATTGCAGATGCCAGCTACAGAGGGGAGTCCCACAGACAAAAGGAGGCTGGCATGACTCATTCACCACGCCCTCCCCACCCCCAGAGGGTCCCAGCACCAGGTGGCCTGAGCTAGAAGACCCGAAGGCTATAGACTGAGTTGGGGGTAAACGCAAGCCCCCAATAACCTGAAGCCCCAGGGCGTGTGCTGGGCGGAGCTGAGCTGTCTACACACGTGGGGCCGAGCTCCTGGCAGAGGCGAGGAGAGCCCCTGGTGTTGCCCCGGACAGAAGCCACCCAACACCAGGGACTCACTTCATATTTATTTCTGGTGGTGAGTGGAGCTTGAAGAGCTGCCTCCTCCCCCTCGGATGGCGTGGACCGCCGTTGGAGATGATGCAGGGTAGTGTCCGGGGCGGATGGGCTTGGCTGTGTCCAACCAACAGAAAAGAGAGAAGAGACATTCAGAAAGGGCTTACACGGCTGCATCCAGACACCTCCTGGTCACATGCAAAAACCAAGAGGCACAATCTTCTCATCAACATTGCAATTCTTATCAGCCACCAGACTTTTCTTCTGAAGATAGGAGATTTGCCCTTCTATTAGCACACTTAGCTAATCCAAGCCACCCAATATTCAAGGGACAAAGAGACCTTATATATCAGTTACTTCAATTCTGATTAATGAAAATTAGAGACAACAGACTTTGTTTTATCTGAGGCAGATCTGTAGGTCCCAATGAGTTCCAACAGCATCTCCCTAAAACTGGATGCAGAATTCTATGATGCATTTTTAGGGGGAGCAGTCCACAGGTTTCAGATTTTCCAAAGGTATAAAAATCCAATAAACGCAGTGAAGCACTAATCTATGATCTTAAAACTAGAAACAAGGAGCTGCTGGTTTCCCAAACATCTGCAGAGCAGTATCTGATAAGAAATACTATTACATATTATTGGAGATATTTCCATCTAAGAAGAAGAACAAATGCTCTCTAGAGAACACCCCTAAATCTCTTTTCCTCCTATGGCTCTATCCCAGGAACTATGACTCAACAGCTACACTCTCAGTCTTTGCAGGTAGAACACCCAAATCCAGGCATGGAAGGGGCTGCATGTCCAACCCCCCATGCACTCACTGATGCCAGGCCTGGCTCTCTCCAGGGTATTTCCAAACCTGTACTTGCAAGAGATTCTCTCTGAGGCTTCTAGCTACATGCAGCTCCTTCATGGTTCTGCCAGGTGCAAACCCCAAGGGGCCTGCAGGCTTTGCTGAGCAAGCCGTATATTCTGGTATCGCTGGGATAGTGTACCTCTGTTTACAGCCAAACCCCTCTGCCTCCAGCCAGGGCTGGCTGGCTTCTTTGCTCAGCTCAGTAATTTTGAAGATCACCATGTCCTCTGGAATCTCAAGGAAGCACATGTCTGGCGATCCCATCTTACCTGGATGGACGCCGGGTGCTGGGAGGTCCCAGCTGGCCTGCACAGGGCATCTGGCCCGCGGAGCCCTCGCATTACATCAAGAGCCCGGGTGCAGGCGCACGTACCGATCTGGGCTGAGTGAGCCCTTCTGGCCATGTTCTTGGCCCGCACGGCCTCCTTGATGCGGTCCACCTCCTGCTGGTAGCGCTTGCGGTCCCGCATGGCATTCTCCTTGGCCTCCTTCAGCGCGCTCTCCAGTGCCTTCACACGCTCGGCCGTGGCACGCAGGCGCTTCTCCAGCTTCGGCAGCTCACAGCGCAGGTCTGCATTGTCCCGGACCAGCTGCAGGGAAGGGAGAGGTGGATAGTTAGCAGAAGGGGAGGCAGAAGCAGCAGACCCCGTGCTTGGGGCTGAGAAGGCCGCAGAGGAGCAGTTAGAACCTCAATCCCCTGCCAGGTTGTTCTGGAAAGTGCATAAGACCATAAACTCTGGGAGCACCCGAGGGGAATAAAAATCCCACATCCTGAGACTCAGATTTGCCAAACACAGTATTCACAGGTTGGAGAAAGTGGAGAGGGGAGTAGGTTAGAATTAGAAGCCATTTCCAACTGTGGGAAACATTCAGGCTTGGATGGGATTTGCTTCCTCTTTTGTTTGAGGGGTGAGGGGGAACTTGCAGGAGAAAATTGACTACTCTGATGTTGGCATGTGAAAGCTAAGAAACGTGAAGCCAGTTCAGACATGCTGTATGAAAGGCATTCATGTTCTAGAGCTCTCTGAAGGCCTCCTTCAGAGAGGACACGTTGTCCACACCAGCAGAAGGTTTGGAATGTACCCAGGGTCTAAGTAACTCAAGAATACTGCTCATTCTTTATGCTCTAAGACTCTCAATTCAGAAGGAACAGACTCACCCTAGGTGAAGGATGGGCCAAAAGCCAGTTCTGTTATTTCCTGGTCATCTGACCAGGTATGAGTCATTCAACTACTATTAAGTCCACATACTACATAAAAGGACCATTGTGGGAATGCAAGAGGATCAGGAAAAGTTTTGAAAATCAAGAGTGCTATATGGTTTAACTATTGCTAGGTCCACACCTGTTTTCTTTATCCCTATCTCCCCACCCAGTCCCAGCCCCAGGGCCCGGTACAGAGTAGGTTTTTAATAAATATTTACTGAATTCATGAATAAAATAATTAATGAATCTCAGAGCTCCATTTCAAGTGCCCAGCAGTTTCTGCTTTTCTGTTTCTCATCAACAATTTGTTTGAATGACTTCAATCATGTTGAATCTGTCATCATCCCTTTGGGCAAAAGTGCCATCATCAGTAACGCTTAAGAGCATGTAACAAGTCAAAGAGAAATGACATCCCCTAGAGTATGTGGTCCATTGCAAAGCTGAACCATTTTTTTCAGATCCCAAATCTTGAGGATTCAGGGGAAACCATCATGAACATTTCCCCCTTTTAAACAGAAAGGAGAGGGCCAAGAGGAAGGGGGCATGTGTATACCTATGGCTCAATCATGTTGATGTATGACAGAAACCACCACAATACTGTAAAGCAATCATCTTTCAATTAAAAGCAAATTTTAAAAAATAAACAGAAAGGAGACAAACAACCTGCCTAAATCATCAGTGGGTTTGGACATGGTTATTGCTCTCTATCACTCTAAACAAACTCCAGGGTGTCACAGGAACCTGAGAGGATGCCCAAGAAACAGCAGAGAGGGGGCTGATGCCGGCCCCAGTTCTCCGACTTGTGGGATGGAGCCAGTGGCTCCCCCTCCGAGTCTGTTTCTCATCTCTAGAGACAGGAAGCCTGAACCAGCTCAGTGTCATCTGCTTTGTGTGCTGTGGAGTCTTTGGGTCTACAGAGTGTCCTCAAAAGCATCACGGGACACACCAAGGCCAGCTGGGCTCAGAGGCTGGAAAGGGAGGCAGAATGAAAAGAAATGACTGAACACCCTGCTCCCCAAACCCCAGAGAGCTCACACTCAATTCTTTATATGTGGCTTCCTTCAAAGAAAGTATTTTATAGACAAAGGAGTCACAGAAGACTGAGCGTTCGAGGTCCCTTCTGGCACTGATGCTCTCTGGGGACGCTGTAGTCCTTTTCCCTTCCATATCAGAGCTCCTCCCTCAGGGGAGCCAAATGCAGTGAGTCTCCTTTCCAGGGGAGAAGGAGAAGCAGGGGCAGGCTGGCACAGCCCTCCTACCTGTTTGTGAACCTTGGTGAGTTGCTCCAGGTTATTCTCCAGGAAGGAAATTTTCTGCTTCTGGGCAGCACTGCCTCCTCCATCGTCACTGTCCAGCTCTACACTCTGCATCAACACAAGTGGTCAGCAGAATCAGCCTCCAAACTGCCCACCTGCAGCCCCAGCATCATGTGGAAGAGCCATTCTAAATATTTTTGGGAAGAAATCCCTGATCCTACTAAAGGTGTATTCTGAAAATGAAAATAGAAGTTCTAAAAGTTGAGACTCAACAGTCTTTCCAATTAATTCCCTTGATTGGTATCAAACATGCTATTTTTCAGATAGCTGACCAAATATACTGCAATCTACTTTTGAAAGATACAGATTAGATACAGTTCTCTTTGTGAATATACCTCTCCCTTGCAGGTAGATGAACAGACACTTTTCTTTTCAAAAGGAAGTGTTTCAAAACTCATTAAGAAGAACTAATGGGAAAACATAAGCCCAAGACCTAAATTTGATTTCAAAATATCACAAGTGAGATAATGAGTCATCAAGCTTCAGGAAAGTGTCTGTGGTCCCACTGGGCAGTCTCTATGGTCTCTGCTTGACCCTTCGGCTTTCAATTACATGAAATTATTTAATGAATCCATCCCAGACCAGTCAAGGCATCTGTGTGCTGTGCTGGATTGACACTCGAAATTTATCAGATCTTGAGATTAACAAAAGCACTGTTCTCCCAACACTTCCAAGCTGAATGGCCACATAAGTTAGGAAATACATGTACAAACACATCCTGGAGTCTAAAAATGGCAAAGCATGCTTATTTTGTCTGATTACAAAAAATATCATCACTCTTTGTGAGAGGTGGTGGCCATACGAGCATCTCAAACCTGTCTCCTGGGTCTAAATCCAGGGCTCTTAAACCCAGAAGGTTTGTTAAAACTCAGATTGCTGGGCTCCACCCAAGTCTTTGGTCTGGTCCCAAGCTCTAGGGCCTTCCCTAATAGCTCAGTTGGTAAAGAATCTGCTTGTAATACAGGAGACCCCAGTTCGATTCCTGGGTCAGGAAGATCCGCTGGTGAAGGGATAGGCTACCCACTTCTGTATTCTGGCCTGGAGAATTCCATGGACTGTATAGTCCATGGGGTTGCAAAGATTCGGACCCGACTGAGCGACTTTCACTCACCCCAGTCTCTGAGTCAGTGGATCCAGGGTGGGTCTGAGAACCTGCACATCCAGCAAGTGCTTATGTGATGCAAGTGCTTATGTGATGCAAGTGCTGCTGGCCAGGTGACCACACTTTGAGAACCACTGGTCTAAGAGCAGATCCTCCCTAGAGAGTCTTACATCATGAAATCTGGTCCCAAGCTCTGCATCCTCCTTGGAATACTTCCTCCCCCTAGCTGAGTCTTTTCAGTTCTTACCATAATCTCCCTAGTCTCTGTCTTTATCACACCTGCTCCAGCCTCTCTTTACTCCCTGATCCAAGTCCTCTGATCATTTCTGTGTTGATGATTGTGGTCACTACCGACCTTCCTGATCCCTGCCACTCAGGCCTTGAAATCTCCCATCATTCTCCACTCTCTTTCCTTATTTTGATTTCCAGCCCTCCAAACTCACTAGAATCATGCTGCCAAGTGCCAAGGCAAATCCATGCTCTGAACCTCATCTGGACACTCCCACCACTGCTCAGCATCCTTTTGCTTATCTCCAGCAAATCCCTCACAGCTGCCCGAGCCTCCTCCAGCCTCCATGGCCTCCCCATTCTCTTCCTCCTTCTCCACATTAACTGAGAAAGTCAGAGTCATTGAATGTATCTGTTCCCCTGTCATATATTTCCCTGCTAATGTCTGGTTTCTCCACTTCTCCTCTCTGGGAAAGTGTGTCCCTTCCATTTACCAAGCCATATATACTCTTCTATGCTATCAGTTCTATCTTCTCAGATCTGACCCTATCAATCACCTCCTCTTTTTCTCCCCTTAAATAATATACTTCATCTCTTTTCCCTGGCTCCTGGACACAGACCCTCATGCACACACTTAAATACACCTCTGTCCATCCTATTACCTCTGGGCATGCTAACTGCTCCTCATCCATCACTTTTTCAAAAGCCTCCTTGCTGCTTCTCCCTCCTCCCTCCTGAGACCTCCGCTAGCTGCTGTGCGGGTTCACCATTTGGCAATTCCCCAAGATCACCACTGCATGTGGCACAAAATGCTCAGACTCAAAAGTCACACCAACCTGGATTTCAGTCCTCTCTCTGGCTCTCCCCAGCTCTGTGATCTCAGGTCAGCAGAGCCCATTTCCATAACCGTAAAACAGAACAAAGGACCAATTACATGGCTGCTGGGGACAGGAGGCAAGACATGGGATGTTAAAGTGCTTCATACACTCTGGCCCAGCCCCTCACAGCCTCCTAACAGGGAACCAGGAGGGTCTAGCCCCTGGTGTGTCCAGGTTCCTGGCATCATTCACCAGGATAAGGGCCAGGCTGTCTACTGAGAGCCCTCTGGGTTTTCCCTGCCTCACTCAGAGGTTTTCACACTGCAACCAGATAAATATGTGTTCCTTTGAAATAAAAGCCAAGGAAAGGATGATAGCTTCCTTTCACTAAGAACGAAAAGTCAAATGGAAAAATGTTCCAAAGTATTTTTCCCCCTCCAGCACATTCTTTTAATCACATTCTCTGGTATAAAGTAATTTTTAAGCATCACCAGCTAGGATTTAAGCAAGTGATAATGATTTAAGCAACTGAAAATGATTCTTTCTGGCCAACTTTTCCTCTCTCCTCAATCCCATTGACAGGAATTAGAACTCACCTTTTTAACCCGTGCAGTCAGATCCTGGACAAAGAGTTTACGGAGATTATGCAGAGTCTGCAGTTCTCGAGACTGGAAGAAAAGATCGTTAAAACACCACTTAAGTGAAGGCACACAGTTTATGACACCATTGGCACCAGACCATCAACCCCAGGTGCCTCCACAAAGCTCTGCAAGCTGCCTGTCGAGGCCATGGGGCCCTCTGCTTCCAGTGACCTGCCCACCCTCGTGCTCCCCCCTCCACCTGGCATCTTCCCAGTGCTACCCCAAGGTACAGAGCCTGGGAGCTCAAACAAAGATACGGAAACTACACCAAAGCCTGCTCGTTTGCTCTGTTTTAAGTAGAACCTTTTTACTCCCTTTTAACCATGAAAACTTGAAAGCTTTCTCATAAAAATTCCTAGTGAGCTATGTTATAACAGAATGGACTCTTTTTTCACTCTGATTTATTGGTGTACACAAAATGCCAACAAATTTTAATGAAAAGTTAGCTGCAATTTCTCCCACCCGAGCTGACCAACATTTTTCATGTTTCCACACCCCTCTGGCCCTGATCCATAATATGGTTTTTTTGCCTCACATCACTGAGCTAATGGGCATTCCACCTGGTGACCCTGAGCAGAGTATCCAACCTTCCTGTGCTTTCCTATTTATAACATGAGGATAAAAACAGTAGTTGCTTCATAGTTGTTGTTATCGAGATTAAATGAGACTATTCTTATAAAACTCTTACAACAGTTTCTGGCACATAGTAAGTGTTCAATAAATATTAGCTAGTATTACTTTATTGATGCATCATTGTTGGCAGCTATTTCTTCATTAGGCTTTTACTGTTTCCTTTTGCTGTTGCTATAACTTTCCTATAGTTAACTTCTTGGGAGCATTTTTTCTCCCCCTTAATTTTGGATTATTTTCTACTAATGAACACTTAGGAATTAGATTGCTAAGACAAAGGTCTGAGTCAAACCTGGTGCCCTGTGTTAACAGTCAGAAAACATAAATGTTTCCTTCCATTTAAGTCTCCATGTATTCACCACAAGACCTACAACCAGTTCTGTGAAAAATATTTTCCTATGAGGAGAGAAATACACTCGCATTTGTATTTTTCAATTTGTTAAAATTGACCTACTCTCACACAAAATGTCAAGGGATGGAACTAACAGAAGCTCACAGAAAAAAGGACAAAACAGGCTCCAAAGCCATGGAAACAATAAGCTTCTGGGAATAAAGGTTCTACGTTAATTTTACGTCTTATTACTGGGTCCCATTCCATAATAGTGCTGAAATAAAAAGCAACTAAAGTCAATTGCCTTCTCAGATGAGGCAAATTACTTTCTGCAGGAGGCCCAGCGGGCCTGCTGTTGGGAACGCCGTGCACACAGTGCATGTCTGGGGCGGAGCCGCCAGCTGGCAGGTGCGGGCGGCAGGGGGGACAGCTCCACGCTGTCAGTGACACAGCCACGCTGTCTGCGCCTCTGTCTTAGGGAGCTCAATCCTGGCCCTCTGCTCCTCGAGCTCTCCTTCCTGCTTCAGGTAGTTGATTAATGACTGAACTATAATCACAGAAAATAGTTCCATGAAAAACACCACCACACCAAAGGGAAATGAGAAAAGAAGACCTAGGTGCCTTGTCAAAGGGCCAGGCGATTCTTCAGGGGTAAACACCAAACAATCACAGTCCTGAGCTTGGTGGCTTTCTCTCATTCTTGTTCGATTTTGGGTAACTTCTATAAACAGATTAACACAGGCAGTTCAGACCTTGGAGATGGTTGATAAGCCACACATGTATGCCTAGGCAACTCCCATTTGGCTTCCTGGGGCCGTGAATTGTCCTCCATCATCTGCATTATTTCTTCCTCCACCCTGACTGCTTTCCTTCAGGTCTCTCCCAGCACAGGTGCTGCTCTCCGTGTAAAAGTGAGGGCTCAGCTTCCTGTCACAGCGAGGGTGGGACCAGAGCGGTGGAGACACAAGGTTCACCAATGCAGAGGGAGGAGGGTTCTAGCCCCAGAGTCCACATGGAGTGTCCTGTTAAAGCCAGAGGGCTGCCTGGGGTCCCAGAGACGTCCCCACCAGCCGGCTGGCCTTCCCAAATGTCGCCCCTGGAGTGGGCTTTACAGAGCTTGATCCCTCGTGGCAGGTCCCACTCTGACCTTTCCCAGACACTCCAGGAGGCAGAGCATCTTGAGCTGAGGATCAGGAAGGGTCAGCCAAAGACAGCGAGCCACCTCTGAGGAACATTGACAGCATGGGGAGGATGTGACGGAAGGATAAGGTGACCCCAATCTGGGGTCACCGAATTCCTAACACCCGTGTCTAGACTGGCACAGACTGCGGGGCTCCAGTGTGGGGACTGAAATGTTCGTGTGTGATGCATGTGCGTGTACGTGGATGGAGAGCGAGAGCTCGTGGGAGGCTGTATTGGTGGGTCTGTCCATGTGTGAGGGACTGAGTGTCTGAGTGTATGTATGGTGTGGGCGTGGGGAATGGATCCAAGGGTAGGAACGTGGGTGTGGCAGGGAGAACCAGTGTATCTGAGGAGGCTAGTGAGGAAAAGGTGTTGTTAAAAACATATTCCAGCAAATTCCCTGGTGGTCCAGCGTTAGGACAGCACGCATCCATTGCAGGGGGCACAGGCTCAATTCTTGGTCGGGATCTAAGATTCCACAAGCTGAGCACACACACACACCCTCCCCCAAAAAAGAAGAAAAAAAAAGAAACATATTCAACAGAGCAAAATAACATGCTCACAAGTAAGTATAAAAGAGAGAAATCTTGTGAGTCTGGGAGAGAGAGTACATGGAGTCAGTGTCTGTGAGTGGACGTGAGGGGGGTTGTGAGAGTTAATGAGCAAAAGTGACAGTATGCCAGTGAGAGTGTGTGGACGGTCACGGGTATCTGTGCATGTGTGTGTCAGCATGTGATGGGGATGTGCTGAGTGTGTAAGAGCTTGTGAGTGGATGAATACAGGCCTGAGCATGTGATAGTGTGGACCTATGGGTGTGAGTGTATGTGAAGATGTGTAGTGAGTGAGAACAAGCGATTATGCCCAAGTGTGGGTGAGACCATGAGAGGGAGAGAGGTAAACAGTGAGTTTCTGGGTGCGAGCAGGAAAGGTGTGCTAGGCGACAGACTGTGAGAGTGTGTGAGTGTAAAGGAAGATACTGAAATACTGACCTCCGCCTGGTGGGAATATAGGAACATTTTAATGGTCAATATTTTTCTGAATTGTTATAAACTATCTATGATTGTGAGTATCACTAGACACAGATAAAGCAACTTCATGGCTTCATTTCGGTTTCCCCTCCAGCCACTCTGTCCACTGTCTTCTCCTCGAGGCTCAAGAGGCCTAACTTCTCTCAACAGTCATTCTACTTCTGTCCTGAACGGTTTATGCCCTTCGAGCCCCCATCCAGCCTTGAGGAGTAGCCAACTCTCACCCAGAGGCTTGAGCACAGCCTCAGGTCCAGCCCTGATCAACCACCTGCTTCCAATCCACCGAATTCCTGGATTCCGGTTCAGTCCCACAATAGTTCACATGACGTATGGATGGAACCAGTATGCTTGCCTATATCTAAGCAACATGTCATGTGCAATGACTGGATGTGTTTTCACCAGATTTAGAAACTATGTCGGGATGTCTGTCTTCAAACACAGGCTGTATGGCACTCTGAAGGGCTCTTGAGAGCCCCTGGCACCAGGCAGCCATCCCCAAGGGCAAATAAAACAGAAGCAGACCAGGAGACAAGCCCCGTGAATTCAGATGTAGGACAGAGCAGAGCAACCAGGGTCTCACATGGCGAGCCCTTCCTCCACAGGGAAGCGAACTGCCACTCCTCCGCCACAAATCCTGCAGGTCTCAAGGCCGAATCTGGCCTGGCTCTTCTGTCTTGACCTCTCTGTGCCTGCCTCCTACCCCGCCTCTCCTCTTGGCCACAGACAGACTGATCTCCCCGCTGTTCCCCAAATGTGGGTCGTGGGCTGACCTCAGGGCCTTGGCACAGGCTCCTCCTCCAGGTATCCCCACGGCTCCTTCGTTTTCCTATTTAAGTTCCTGCTCAAATGTTACTTCCCAGTGTGGCCTCCCCCAGCCAGTATCCTGTGCCCCTCCTATAACCATCTAATGGAGACCACAATCTACTTCCTTATTGTTCACTGTCTGTCTTCCCCAAGTGAAGGACAGCTTCACAAGGGCCACCCTCTTCTCTGTTGTGTATTGATGCAACCCAAGCACCTAAAAGAAACAGTCCTTAGCGGGTGCTCAACAAATATCCACTGATTGTTGAATGGAAGTAAGCACAATGTGCAAGAGGCGGCAAAATTGCAGACACTGAGTTGAGTTTAAACCTCATCAGGACTCCAGGGTTACACTCCTAAGGACGGCTGGATGGTTAGTCACTGTGCCAAGACCTGGGGAATAAATTCTACAGCTCTCATGTTTCCATAGGAAGTTTTATGTTTAAAATGATACTCAGATAAATTTTTAGAAGAAACAAATTCAAAAGATCATAAACTAATCTGGTCTTTGAGACTAAAATGAGTTGGGAAACACATCAACATACCACTGTCTCCTCCAGCCCTTTGAGGTCCTCTCTGGCTTGCTCCCTTTTATCATTGAGCAATCTGTAAAACAGAAAGGAACCATGAACCACCAAAGGGGCATCAGAGGTTTTCACAGACACCATGCATCTGCAGATAAATCAGCAAAACAAACCAACTCTCCAACTCACAGTCTGGTTTTAAACTGGCCCAACCTAACCTGAATATCTGGAGAAGGCAATGGCACCCCACTCCAGTACTCTTGCCTGGAAAATCCCATGGATGGAGGAGCCTGGTGGGCTGCAGTCCATGGGGTCGCTACGAGTCAGACACAACTGAGAGACTTGACTTTCACTTTTCACTTTCATGCACTGGAGAAGGAAATGGCAATCTACTCCAGTATTCTTGCCTGGAGAATCCCAGGGACGGGGGAGCCTGGTGGGCTGCCGTCTATGGGGTCACACAGAGTCGGACACGACTGAAGCGACTTAGCAGCGGCAGAAGCAGCAACCTGAATATCTTGGTACCTGAATCACCAATGTGGACTGGTGGAGATTTCACGGGGATGAGAGAAAACAGAGGAAATATTTAAAGCGTACTCACAAGAGCTTTTCCAGTTTCATTTCTCTCTCTTGGTCCTCTATTTTCAGCTTGTTATAATCAGAACTGAGCTTCTCCTGTTCTAGTTGCAATTTCTGATTCAAACTGAAATGAGAAGAAACAGCAACGCATTCCACATCACCCTGAGATTCTGAGTCATGCGACCAAAGACATAATTCTGTTCCAAGCCCATTAGCTCTGTGCAATAAAGGCGACAATTCTGGAGGATTTTGAGAGATCAGAGAACAACCTCACAGCTTCCTCCCTGCCCAAGTGAAAACTAATTTCTGGGAACATCTAAGAGGCATGAAACATAAGGCTTTAAGAATGTATTTATAGCTGGCTTATGCCAGAGCTCTGGAAGGGAAAAAAAACGAGATGGGAAAGGGGCCAATATTTTAAAACAGGAAAAGAGAGCCCAGTAAGAATTCTTTTTCTGCCCCACAGATGGTATGCATGCACTCCCGGAACCTTATCTGGCCACCCTTCCTCTCTGGTCTAATGCTCTGAAAACATCTCCCAAGTCCAACTCCCTGGCTGACATAGGGACCATTCTGCTCTGTGAGGTCTTTCGGTGGGGGAGGAGGGGGAAACGGGGCAGTGGTCAGAGAGAGGAAACACAAAGAAAGTCTGGGCCGCTGGAAAAAAGAAACTCACCACCTGGATGGGAACACTGGGTCATTTTATGTACCCCAGTCCTTGCCAGGTGGTGCTAGTGGTAAAGAATCCACCTGCCAATGCAGGAGATATAAGAGGCGCAGGCTTGATCCCTGGGTTGGGGAGACCCCTGGAGGAGGGCATGGCAACCCACTCCAGTGTTCTTGCCTGGAGAATCCCAGGGATGGGGGAGCCTGGTGGGCTGCCATCTATGGGGTTGCACAGAGTCGGACACAACTGGAGTGACTTAGCAGCAGCAGCATCAGAATAACAAATAAAAGCCATGCTTAAAGGCGAAGGCACAACCTGAGAGGAAGCATGGGGTGGCCCCAAAGGAGAGAGATGGTGCTAAGTGCTTTCCTAGGTAGACTGTGCACAGAGTCTACCCATGGCATCATTTACACTTTTGCTTTTAAAATGCAAATGTGTGGTACAAGCAAAGAGATTTGGATCAGTACTCTGGAGAGTAACTCCAACTCCAGTATGATTCCTATTTAACAGTATGACCTTAAGGAAATCATTTAGCTTTGATTCTGTATAGAAATCTTGTTTCTTCATCTATAGAAACAGAAAGGAGGGAACCTTTAGTCTAGACTGGGGCGGAGGACATGGGGGCATGGAATGAACTGTATTTCAGTACATTTCAATTAACTGGTTTTCTTTGTTTTCCTCTTTTATTTGGGACACGTAAACACATTGTTCTGCAAAGGGACTCACTGTGCAAAAATGTTAAGAATCCTCAGGAGAGGATCCTAAAGGTGCCTCCCAGGCTGGGGACTTGTGTTGATGATGTGGGAAAGTGAGAGGAGTGGGGAGGGGTCGTTACTGAGCAGGGGGGTTCTTCAGCAGCAGCTGCAACAGAATGGCCTTGAGAAGGTGTCACCGGAGCCCAGCTGCAATGACGTCCTCGAGCGCAGACACCCAACAGTGTGGGTCCCTAAGAGTCCACATGTGACCTGGTGGCTCCAGGTTGTACAGACACAGATATGTGTTGGGCGAGGAGGCAGCAGGAGCTGACGGTCTCTTCTGGAGCATTTATTAACCCAGAAGAACCCCCGAGTCAGGACCAAATCAGTTTTTTTTCACACTCTCATAGGAACTCATCCCCACCTACAGGGGCACACGTCTGTCCATGTGAGTCACCAATGTATCCTACTCTGCAGGGCACCAGGCATGGCAGCTGGGCCAACCTGCCACCTGCCCACCAGAGCCCCCAGAGGTTGGGCTCCAGATGGGGAACAGATCTCAGAAGCATCACAGCCCAGCTTCCTGTGGCACCAGGGCAGAGCCCAGCGCCCACAGGGCAGGGAAAGCAGAGACCTGGGCTAGATGCTATGTCCCTCCAGGCTGGCACAGGGCCTGTGCCCGCCTCCATGCCCTGCAAGTCCCCCGGGGCAACTCACTCCCGAATCTCATCGATGATTTTCTGCTTCTCCTCAATTTCATCCCGGAGTCTGGACAGCTGCTTCTGATGAGCTTCCCGGTGACTCTCCATCTGCTGCTCCAGAGCCTTCTGCAACCCAGGCCAGGGAAATGTGTCAGCCGCTGTTGGTTCTCAGCCCACACGGTGCCAAGACTGCGTCGCTACCTCCTATCCCACCTCCCTCAGCTGTCAGATCCCCACACTAGGGCCCAGGACCTACCCTGCTTTATAGGGACAACAATATCCAAGGATCCGTTAGAAAATTGAGTACTTCCCATGGGCAAATGACCATATTTCATGAGGAAAGGGTTTGCCTCTGACCTTCCATAGCTCACCTGAGCCATACAGCTTCTCTCACCAGGTCACCCTGAGGTCACTGATCTCTTACTACCTGGTTGACCTCAGGCCATGGCGCCTCTCTGAGCTGCACTTCCCCACCAGTAAAATGTTAATAATCTCCCGACCCTGTCCACTGCATGGATTTATGATGATGCTCCAAGCAGACCTTTCCACCAAAGTGATGTGAACCCAGCAGAGGCCCAGCCAGGTGAGGCAGGGTTGTTGGCTGAACAGCATGGCATCACTTCAACTATGGGACTCACACCCAGTGGAGCTTGGAGTTTGTCAAAAACTACTCCAGGTGGCTCTGGTGGTAAAGAACCCACCTACCAATGCAGGAGACTCAAGAAACGAGGGGTCAATCCCTGGGTCGGAAAGATCCCCTGGAGAAGGAAATGGCAACCCACTTCAGTATCCTTGCCTGGAAAATTCCATGGGCAGAGGAGCCTGGCAGGCTATAGTCCATGGGGTCACAGAGAGTTGGACATGACTGAGCAAATAAGCATGCACACACATGCACACACACACAATCAAAAGTTCTACATTTTCTCCTGTCTCATTTTATCCACCTAAAACCCTTATTTCCCAATCTTCTTTCCCACATTTCCATTTGGTTTAAAATGTGACCAAAATAAAGACCCCTGTGTTTGAGATGAAAATTCAAATTGGGGATATTTCTTTAAAAGATAGAGGGGAGGTGCTTCCTTCCATTCAAAAGAGGGGTGACTGTTTCTGCAGAGGCTGCGACGGCTGGCCAGCACGGCTACTGGAAGGTGCACTCTCTCCCTCTTGCTCGTGAGCGGGAAGAGAAATGTACTGATGCAACGTAACTACTGTCTGCAGACATCTCAGCAGGCCTGGACACCTGCACGTCCATCTCACTTCTACGTCCAGCCACCCTCTGAGAGCAGCTCTGATGCCCAGCCCCAGTCCCGCCCCGCTCCTTCCTACCTCACCTCACACATCTTGGAAAGGAGCTGGATTTTCCAAGATGAAGGAAATCCAGTCCCAAGGCGTGCGGGGCTCCTGGAAAGGGCTGCATACACACCTTCATTTCCTCAGCATCCTGCAGCCGGGTCAGATGCTCCTTTTCCTTATCCTGGAAGCTGACTTCGTGCATTTTTTCTGTTTTGAATTTTAAAGGATGATGTAAATGATTTAACTGGCAGGATTCCCATCCAAAAGTAAAAATTTAAAAAAAAAAAAAAACCACAACAGAAAGGAATATGGTGAAACTTCAGCTTATCTCACCAAGATACCACTGTGGAATAAAGGAACATGCTCTGAAGGGGGACTTCTTGAATGTCATTCTCAGATACCCTCCACACCTCAGGACTTCCAGCTTGTTAAATCAAGGCTGATCTCTCCAGGGAGACTGTGGAAGTCCTCCGGGGAGAAGGGCGATTGGAGGGGACATGTGATCCTGGAGCGGTCATGCTGTACCTGACGGGGCTGCCACTCCATGCCCTCAGAGGACTGCTCCCCACCAGGCCTGCTGAGCCGCTCCTGCCACTGTGCATAAACGTGCATGGTCACCGACAATGCTCTCTGCAAATATTAGTGGTATTTGGATTCCTGCCACTATTGAGTTTCGGAAAGAGCTAATTTACCTCCCATGGGTATTCTCTAAGAATCTGGAGTAAGAAAATAATCTAGAGACAAGCACAAAGAAAACAGAAACATGAAATAACTCTCTCCAGACTAAGCAGGAAGCCCACGCTGTGTGTTGGGGGCATGGTGCTGTGTGATACCCCTCTGGGGAAGGGGCATCAGCCCCACCCTCCTCTTGGTCAGTGGTCTCTCCAAGCCCAGTGGACCATGGGCAGCCTCAGGTGGAGGGACCAAAAGGGTTTCCGACAGTGACATTCAAGTCATTAAGTATTCTCTCCATTCTGTTTCACTTTATTTCAGTGTCAACTACAAATTGGCACTTGCCGAGGGCATTTGCCATTTGCCTCTGCAGAGACTGAACCCTGTGTTGCTGCAGCTGTTGACCTTCGACACACCCTGAAGGGAGCTCAGGGTGGAGAAATGAGGCATTCTGTGCTCCAGGGAAACTGGTGGAACGGGGTTTTAGATAGATATTTTCAGGAACTGATTTCATGATCCCAATCCTTGCATTTCCTCATATCTAGAAAAGCACTAAATATCTTCATGGTGAAATTTAGCTCCTCATGGCTGGCAGAAAACCTTCTGTAAGATAAGTGCCTGATTGTGTGAACTCCCCCTTCACCAAAATCATATATACTGACCTTCCCACACTACCTTGTTGGAGCACTTTCTCAGAGCTATCTGAGGTGCTATCCCCTAGGCTGCAGTCCCCATTTAGCCCCAAATAAAACTTAACTGGCAATTTTCACGTTACGCATCTTTTTTAGTGGACATCAGCTATTCTTGCTCTGATTTTGTTTCCACTCAGTGGCACCACTACAGAAGCCACTGACCGGAGGGAAAGCTGCTTTTCCATGTCAACTTTTGGGTAGAGCATTCTATTCCCAACATCCCTCATCTCATAAAGAAAACCTTACAAGGTCATAGCAGGGGTGGGTGTGTTATCCTTTTTTTGTTAATTTACATTGCCATTTGAAGCAAAATGTACTTACTGAGCAAATAGACAATACAACAATAAAAAAGGATAACATTGTCACCCATCCTGTTACCCTACTAAAACCATGTTCCCTTCAAATATTAATTTTATAGGCCTTCAAACATAAGTATCCAGTGATTTT
Source organism: Tragelaphus eurycerus (assembly GCA_935064755.1). Classification (NCBI taxonomy): domain Eukaryota; kingdom Metazoa; phylum Chordata; class Mammalia; order Artiodactyla; family Bovidae; genus Tragelaphus; species Tragelaphus eurycerus. The sequence continues at coordinate 4,430,156 of CAKXYN010000111.1, read as the reverse complement.
TAAATGTTATAACCACAGTAAAGATAAAATTATATACTATGATGTTTAATCTAATGCACTGTAGATACTGTTGCTTGGTCTTCGTGTATTTCATCTCCAAGATGAAAAAAAAAACCTATTCTTTTAAACCACATACCATAGTTCATTTAACTGCTGGACATTTAGGTGATTTCCTTTTTTCCCACTAATATAAACAATGAATTCTTGAGAATTCTGCAACGAATATTTTAGATTTGAGGAGTAAAAGGTATGAAAAGTGTTAGCATGATTAACATGTATTTTCAAAATGCTTCCCAAAGGGATTTTACCAGCTTTCTTTGCAACTCATAGGATCTGTGTGTTCCCACTTCACCACAACACATACATCATTAATCCTGTCCTGGTTTCTACATTTCCAGTCATTTCTCTCAAATCTCTTCTATTTATTCATATTTATCGAGTGCTTCCTATGTGCTGAGCACATTCTTCCACAAAGGGGTCAGGAGACTGCCTGGAAAAGGCAGAGTTTGCTCAAAGGATTCGAGATGCAGGGGAACCATGGCTGCAAGTTCAGAGTTGATATTTAGAGCAACAGGACAGCATGGAAAGGCTGGAGGTCTGGGGCTGGAATAAGGTAGAACTTGATTTTGGAATCCTCCCTTGGGATACAGCACAGTGGTCAGCCTCGAACACGCTAGGGTTTAGCCCCTCGGTCAATGAATGGAGCCACAATTCTTAATTAGGATTAAGGACAGTGACAATGAAGCTAGAGATGAACAGAACCAGAGAAGCATCTGGCAGGCTGAATGGACAGGCCCTGGTGACAGAGTGGAGGCAGGAGGCGAAGAAGGGAGAAGATTCTGACTTGGGCAGCAGGGTGGACTGAGGGAAAATGCAGAGAAGCAGATAAGGGGTGGGGGTAGTCTTCTAAAGGGTTCTCTACCCCCTACTCCACTCCAATTATGCCACTGTTTTCAGTAGACATACAAATGGTTTAATTGAGCAAAATTAAATGTCAAGAGTTCAGCCAGCTACAGTGTGTCTGATTAAAGCCAACCGCTGGACACCTGCAAAGTGGTCCACTGCTCACCTTGGGCTCGGAGCTTGGCCAGCTCTTCACTGAGCGAGTCCTGGGACTCTTCAAGCTGTCTCCTCTTCTGCTCCATGTTCTGCATGTAGTCCGTCAGGGATTTGATCTTGGCTTCGTGCTTTAAATGAGCAAACAGAAAGGGAGCTGTGAATGACCAGCGACTGATTATCCTGGCTTGCCCAGGACTGTCCAGCAAGAAAACGCAACAGAAGAGGAATTCTTGACTCCTCTGTTCAAGTCCCAACAGCCAAGTGCCTATTCTGCCCTTGGCTTGGGATCTGGGATCACAGACTAAGACAGTCTTCTTTTTCCCATGTGTTTCTCTGCCTCATTTCCCTGCACATGGCTTTCCTTACCATGTCCTTCCTTACCATCTATTAAACTGAAATACCAAAGCCCAGGCTGATTTTCCACCTTGTAAAAAACAGAGTCTGCTGGAAAGAAAGGGGCTGGAAAAGTGTCAAGGCTGCAGGCTTCATTTTTTAAACCTGCACCTTGGATTTCTTCTTTGGAAATCAAGTATTATGTCTTTACACTTTCTGCCTTTCAAGCATAGCAATTCCTATTTCAGAGACTTTGTTTCCATTTTCCTCTCCCTAGGAAGCTCTCCCCAACACCCTGCCAGACGTGGGCCTGGCTGGATCCTTCTTACTTGGGTCCCAACATTTTCTTATAGTACCTAACTTCTATTTGATTCATCTATTTTTTTTTTCTACTTGTTAGCTCCATGAAAGCATAGAGTTAATATATAATAATGGAGTGAAGGAATAAATGAATGAATGAGAGCCTGTGACTAAACAGGAACAGTAGTCACCTCGAGGCAGATGGAAATATGCAGACACCTCCTCCCCCATATCTACATGGATCATATTTAGGCAGGACGACCCTGGAGATGGAGCTCTAATGTAATGAAATAACCTCTGGGAAATGGGACTTTGTTGGAGCAGATATTTTATAAGCATAGCTTTTGGTGACAAGGATGGGTATAAACAAAGGAGATAATAGCATTTTAGCTGGAAATATTTTGTCAGGTTCCTTAGATCCTGACAGAAAATAAAGAAAAGGTTTTTCTTACTTTTGAACCCCAGGCAACAATGACTAAATCTTTGGTTTTGTGTAAACTGTGGCAGAGTACAAAATAGCACCTAAGGGAAAACTGTATTTGCTGCTAATGCAGAAAGCACTGTCTAACCAACACGGTTATTCTTTAACCCCAAACCGTCCTAATATTCTTGACTCCAGTCTCACACATCCTGAATGTGTGTCACCTTAAGGTCTGGGCAACCGGGGCCCCAGTCCTGAGCCTGACACTTCAGAGCACCCCACCTGGTCAGTCCTCTGGCTGGACCCCAGTCTACCGAGCAAAGTTCTATGCCAAGGGAGCGTGCCCACTTGGAACCCACATCCTCTTCTAGATCACAGTGAGTCTGGAAAACTAGAAACTCGTTATTCTAATGACCCTAAGGTCACCCCCAGAAGCAGCAGTTCAGCTCCCATCATCCATTTACAGAGGTTACAGCTGACACAGTTGCACAGCTCCTTCAGCTCACAGAACGTGCGGAAGGGGCCTGACTTGGACGTGGAGGC